>OX104114.1:70372696-71572696 GCA_944474755.1 Limnoperna fortunei | reverse complement strand
ACATAGAATTATCGTCTCTGTCTGACGAAGTATGTCCCTTATGTATTTTACAAGTGTAGTATCTCGGCACATTGACAATCGTTTTAAGAGTGTCAACGTGTTCTCTTTGAGATGATATATAGAATTTTGTCGCTAGATGCTACACGACAACCTATTAATAGAAACTGCCTTAAATCCGTAACGAAGTCTAAAAATTGCTTAAGTTCTTACCAACAGGTGACTGACAGGAACTCAGAACTTCTGGAAACCAGCACAAAAACAGTCCAATGACAAAATAAGCAACAGGCATAATAGTGCGCATTTTTCTGAAATCTGTGAAGAAACTGACGCAGTCTAAATGTTCTATTGTAACATATGTACATGTTAAACGTCCAATTGCATGTTCTATAATATGTTTACTTATATTTCATAGTCGCATGTCAGACAAAAATAATATTGAAGCAGATGCAGTAAACAACATCCCAGTTGTCTTCATTTTTAATTCAATTTTATTTATTTATTTTTTTGTTATTTTTTTAATTTGGTATTTGTCTGATATACCTATCACACCTTTATTAATGTTTTAATGTACTTTAGTTTTTTCACAAATGACAAAGTTAAGCACCCCATAGTTTTTTGAGTCGGATATACTCGACATCTTTGGACTAATATTGGATTGCCATTCGTTTTTAATTTGTATAGCAAACAAAAATATGCATTGTTCAATGAAACATTATTTTAACAAAAAACTAATTATTTTATTTACATATCATTTCATTTAAATATGAAAGATCTTTGCTCTTTTATGAAGTCTTTAAAAAGTATTGTCACCGATATCTCCAAACTGTTATTTAATTGTCTTGAAAACGTCAATCATATACACCAAATTGATAATTAGCCGTCGAAGGGTAAATATCGGGTATATCCAGCGTTAGTATGAATGACTGCTGCAACCTGCGTCGAATGCTGCCAGGAAGGCGTCTAATTTGTTGAAGCGTTATCTGTCGCCATTCCCTGTGTAATTGAGCTTCTAAATAATGCAAATTCTGTGGAGGAGGTTCCAGAGCTTGTAATCGTCTAAATAATTGATCAAAACGATGCTCTATTAGGTTGATATCTGGACTTCTTGCAAGCCACGGAAGACTGGGGCTCAGCTTCGTTCTCCAGATATGCTTTACTGCCCTGGAACGATTAGGTCTAGCGTTGTCATCCATCAAAACAGGTCTTGACTCTAACGGGTGGTTTTCAAGATGAGGAACAACTTCTTCAGGTGTAAGCACGTCCCTGGTGTACTTTTCGCCATTAAGGTTGCTATTTTTTTTGTTACCAGATCCAGTTTCCAATCTTGTAAGATACAGCCCACACCATAACAAAGCCCCCAATAAAAAGGCAATGTTGGAACAATGTTTCTTGGCGTTTAAGCCGTGTTTTGATGCCTCCAAACACGGGTTCGCCCTTCAGTTACATCAGTAAAAATCAGCTGTTATCTGACCAGTGTATTCGTTGCTTGAGACATGTGCTTGCTGCACATGGATTTGGCCTAATCAATCTCCAAGGCGCATATCTTTACGTTGGGTTGTCACAGATGGTTGACCAGATCGGGAACGGTCTTTAACATCTTGCGCGGCAGCGTGTTTTCTGACCATTCGACTAATGACTGTATAATGATAGCTAAGCTGACGTCATATTGCCTTGTAAGACATACCAGTAGAATGCATGCCAATGATTTGCTATCTCTGTGCTTCTGATATCCGCCTCCTTTTCATGCTTACTTTAAATGATTTAGCAATTAGAAATTCGGGATTTAAATACAGATATGTAGCACGAAAAAATAGTGCACTTTGCACGCGATGAAGGGTGTAAGCTTCACGTGGACAGAAAACCGCGCTTGATTAAAATTTAACCCCTGAACGCTTACAACCTTTTAGTTATACATTAAAGAATTAATACTGACCAAAATTATCAAAATTAAACTTTATTTACAATAAACGAAAAACAAAAATATTCGAGGCTGCGTAACTTTTTACCAGGTGTATATATGTTTCAATAAACGTTTTCTTCAGAATAAGACAAATGGACGTGTGGAACACAATATTTTCTAAATATCGTAACTATAAGTTTCAATAAACATTTTCTTAAGAATAAGACAAATGGACGTGTGGAGCACAACATTTAAACTTTATGTTCTATAAAAATAAGACAAACGTTGTATAATGGCGATTCTTGTTATGAAAAAAACCAATCGTTTTAAAATTCTAGATATTTACGAAAGACAGTGGCAGAATTATTTGCATGTTTTGAGATTTGAGATATACTTCTTTTTCAGGTGCATCAGATGCAATGACCGTGGCATGTATAAAAACAGATAATCTCTCCCTTTAAAGGTGCATTATCCGTCATGACCGTGGCAGGTATCACAAATAGTAGTGAATATTCTGCATAACTTAGTTTTAACACAAATGTTTTTTTCTATTAATAAATCCCTATTCTAAAAGAAGTTGATTCCTAATACTTTCCTAACTCGGGAAGGAAATAAATTGCTCATGTTGTAGGAAGCAAGTAAAACAGACCCGAGTACAGATCACATATCAACATCCAAGCTGAATGATGTTTATTTTAGAAGGGAATTTAATTATTCGTTTTATACAAATTATGTTATCTGTGTTATGTAGCCAAAAGAATATGCATAACTGATTAAATTAAGTTTGAAATATCTAAGGCACTTACTTGAAATCTCTATTGGGTTGCTTCGTTTAGGATTAACATGGTGTATTTTTCAATTCGTATGAAACCATATATTGCAAACAATGTTATAAACACTAATCTACGAGTACACTTGTACTTGAAGTAACTATTTTTCTTCATTTTTTCCTGTTGTTAGTGAAAATTATTGTTATAATACATGTTTACAATATAAGTCTGAATTTTTTTCGGTATTATGTTTTTCCTGTTGTTACATAATGATCTTGCAGCAGGAAATACGAGACATATCATTTTGATAGTATGGTCAAATCCTAGAATACTGTACCACGTGGCCTCATCTATTAAAAGGGAAATCCTGATAGGATATATAATTTAGTAATTAACGTCAAAATCGTTACGACGGACGTAAGATGTACAGATACATGAGTAATCTTTCATGTAAATAGGATTAAACACAATATGTTTTTTTTTGTCATTTTTTTCCTGGATTTAGCCTGAAAACAGTCATATATAATGGAACGAAGTTTGTAGGCAAATATGCAAATGAACTTTCAAAGCAGTCATGGTTAGTCAGAGTTTCATCTTTGTCAAATGTAGTAGGTTTGTATGTGGCCTTGTCTTAAGGGACGACAACATATTTGTCATGGAGGGAAGTGAGGCGCCTCATATCATTATTATCTTTGAATAAGGATTTGGATCGGTCTTGAATGCAATGTCCAAGATTCTTAATGCGACGTTGTACCAAGGCCCTTATTGTTCTTACCAAGTTAGACAATTATATAGTTCTGGGTCTTGTTCCTTTTCTCTATTAATCTATTCTCTGGCTTAGTCTTCGAATGAATCCATCATAGTTTTGAAATTTAAATCCCAGTCTTCAAAGTAAAAAAAAAAGAACATTAAGTGACAACATTGTTTTCACGTTATTGCATGAGAACGAGAGGACGTAATCACGTAATAAAAAGACTAACTAGAGGCCACAAAATGGCCAGTTGAAACAATTTCTAGAAATGTTACCTTATTATACGATTTTGTATTCTTATATATATAAATTACAGGAAGACTGTCCTAGAAAACTTTAAAACAGACACTGTTGTAAAGGTTTGTTTGGGTTGGTTGGGTGTGGTATTTCTATCGGCTTGCATTTTTCTATCACGATACTTGTTAAAAGCATCGCGATACTTTGTTGAAAGCATCGCTTTATGAAAAGTGTAAAAAGTATCGGCTTACTTTTGATAAGCATCGGCTTGCTTTTTTCTATCGCGATTTTTTTAAAAACAAGTACATGCATCGCGATAGAAAAATGCAAGCCGATAGAAACACCACAATTGTTACATAAATGGCCACTGATATATTACAACATTCCCAGCAAAATAAATACACATGAAGTTCAACAGTCAAGATTGGTCCTCAACGTATACACTTGTGCAATGAACGGCCACTGATAGACATATAGCATCGTCGCCAGTCTATTTGGTTGTCTTTCTGTTCTTGACAACTGACCTATGCCCATCTATGTTCAGGCTTTCTCTACCCTACTTATGCTTTATGAATTAAAGTTGCTTTACCCGAAGTGAAGGATTTTCAAATGAATAATTCAATATTTATACTAAAGCGTCGTGAACAGGGCTTAATTTATAAGTCCAATAAGAGCTTGAATAAGCCAACAATTTTTTAACGGACGGCTTGGTACAATTTATAACTGAATTTCCATCAGTCCAATTTGTAAAACGCTTGATGAGGTGAGGTTCATGCTGGAAAATAAAATGCACAATTTCAAATGACCGGGCATATAGCATGGGATCTATTCTTAGGGCTAGCCGGGCATTATGAGAGATTCGTATTGTATTGTATATTGAATGTAGTTATTTTCGGGTTAATATAGCAGCGATGTAATATGTACAGCGTAAACCAACACAAACTCGTTAATATCCAATAACCTAACAAGAAATTGAAAAAAATTCTTTTATTTTAAATTAAATATTATGAAAAGAAATAACAAAACCAGTTGCTTCTTGTGGTGTTTTGAGAAAAACGAAGAACATTATATCAGAGAAATGATAATTGGCCTAATTAATTATTTGAATTGTGGTAAAAGTAACAAGACAAGCAAAATAGTACAAAATATATACCAAATATATTAATTGTAAATTTACCAGTAATAACCGAAATGCAATGTTAAAAAGTATTTAATAAGTATTACTTAGTAATAACATTTTCAATGATATCTATTGTGTATGATTGTAAGAGTAAGGTAAAAATTATGTTTTCTACATTCCTATACCACATGCATTTAAAAATGTAAACAAATCAATAAGCATGGTAAATCATTTTATCTGTTAAACAAACAAATTAAATACGATAGAAATAGATAAAGGATATTTATTATGTTTTTATGTCACAAATTATTAATCAGTATCTAATGGCGTCTTTCCAAAACAGACAGAAACACTTCAAAGTTCAAAGTATTTACGTAACCAACAAATTGAAATCTCTTAGCGAAATACTTTTGGATCGCAGTCTGTTTTTTTAATTTAGGGCTAAAGCAGTTTCTCCTTCTGTAACAGGTAGGAAATAACCTTCATGCTCAAATACAAAGTCAGTCGTTACAAATTGTGTTGTAATACTTATTTGTGCATTTTTAAATTAACCATATATTTTATAATGAGATGAAAAGTTAGGATGAAAAAAATAAGGTTATATGTTGGAAATTTTAAGTTTTGGGTTTTCTTTTCAAATAAAGCTTAATTTTTCTGTTTCAAATATATCTTTATGGAATTTTTCTTATTATTTCCTTTCCAATATGTCTGGTTAGAATGCCCAAGAGATCGAATCTTGATTAGACGAAACCTTCATTTGATATTTCTAAGATCTTTCTCTATTCAAGTGGGAAGACCTTCTTGCTTTGCAAGGATTTTTTCCCGCCACTTTTCAAAACCAAACAGTTAAAAAGTATGCAGCATATCATTTTAGCGTTTCGCGACAAGCATTCGGCACTTAAAGTCTATTCTGAATTTACCCTGCGAAAACATTTAGTTCTTTAATCGTTTTATCGTGTAATCTCTGGAACTGTTATAAATAAAGAAAAACTGATAGTTGGTAAATTTAAGGCGACCGATGAAACAACTTTATTGAATATTACCAAACAATTTTAGGGAGATCGTAAAAGAGCCAATAACATTGAAATATTTGACAATTTGTTAAATAACTTCCGGTTTTCAAAAGGGTTGCATATTTTGATTAAATATTGACTGAACTGAGACGCAATTTATGTATATACACCGTCGAAACAAGTTATATTAGAGATTTTATTACGTATCATTAAGTCTTTACTCAGGAATAAGATCTTTGACTCTAACGCGATTAATCCTGACCAATCAGGTGCTCCAAACGACTAAGCAGTTTGTACTTACCTTTAATTAGACACCAGTCATGTTCAAGAAAACATCACATTCGGGAAGATGTAAGCCTACTGATGGCTCTGAAAAAAATGTCTGATAGCATTTGAGTAGCTTATTATTCAAGAGCAGCGTCCGGTGTAGACAATCAGAATATTGATCTAGCATTACGAATCAGTTGTGAAATGTAAACACCATACGCTAATGCTGATTGAATACCTCTATCATTGTACGGGAAATTTACAATTGAGAAGTTGCAATCACTACGCTTGTTCTACGGTTTAGTTTATAGGTTTTCGCTTGAGCCTACTCGGGTAGAAGGTATAGGTAAGAAGCCGAAACTATTGTATCAGTATTTTTTTTGTTATCTCAAGCTCACTTCAATAGATGAAATGTACATAGTCATTGTAATCTTCGGATGGCAATTTATGTTAACATGTCTACTTTGGTGAAACAATATGTATAAGCTATTAAACAATTACTTTCTGCCATGACTAATCACCAGTTACTAGTGTCGTTTTTATTTAAGTTATCCTGATAAGGCAGCATGCGTGACTGATGTCGGACGTGTAAAACAGCTCACCTGAGAAATGGGAATTTTGAATGGATAACATAAATATTAATTGTTAAAAATCAGACAGACTGTACTGCAAATCTATGTAGGTAGCAGATATTGACTTAAATCGTGTAGAAGTGAATCTAGCAGATTGTTTTGAAACCTTCACAAAAACTACTCACCACTAAGGTCAAAAAGAGAGACACAATGGCTGCCCCCAGTGACAAAAACAAAAACAATGCATATTCAGAACGTCAGTATTCTAGTTCTCAACCTCTTGTGTCTACCCAAACCCCTATTAGTAATAAGAGGCCCGTCCCCGAGAGTCCTGATAATCTACCAGCAACACAAAAACAAACAGATCGTCAAATTCGCCGTCGTAACTCAATTGGCGATCTTAGGGATATCGGTAAAAAAACTAATACAAGAAAAACTATTACTGACAAAGTTTTGGAGGCCCTTACCAGTGAGGAGGTTTTAAATAAAATAATACCCATAATATCTGAGAAAATAGCAGAAACTATATCAAGCCTTATTGAAAACGAAATCAAAAATTGTGTTGACACATATGTAAAGCCTTTGGTGGAAACTGTCAACAGTCAACAGAGAATAATTGATGATAACAAAACAAAAATTTGTAAACAATTTACTCAACTCAATGAATTAGATAATAAAGTTAAAGATCACGAACTCGCCTTAAACGAGCGTGACCATGAAATACAGGCATTATACAACAGGATTGCTGACTTAGAAACTAGAGTTGAAAGCCAGGAACAATATTCGCGAAGAACCAGCTTACGCTTCCACAATATCAAAGTACCCGTGGATGAGCATGGTAAAATAATTCACCCAGTTAATACAGATGATCTAGTGTTAGATGTATGTAACAATAAATTAGGTCTAAGTCTGAGCATAAATGATATTGGTAGGAGCCATGTCATTGGAAAACCAAAAAATGGCAAATCACAGATTATTGTGAGATTTCTCTCCTACAGAACAAGAAGCACGGTTTACATCAACAAAAAAATACTCAAAGGGAATCTTGATGGAATCTTCATCACAGAAAATTTAACCCAGTATAGGACCAGTATCACTAAGAGATTAGCCGAAATTAAGTCCAGAGGACAAATACATGCCTACTGGACAACTGATGGTCGAATATTTGCAAAAAAAACAGAAAACAGTAGAAAGAAACTTATCTACAATTTTGATGACATTGAAAAACTTGAGAGGTGATTCAAGTATAAAATTCAAATTAAATATAAAAAAACAGTACTGCACTTCAACAGTTGCAACTTTACCATATTAGTCGTCTTCATAAGATGTAATATTATATAATGAAAGGCTACCTGTTGAGCCTCCATAATATCCCATTATAATTAATATCCCATTATAATATGGATACTTTCTTAAACACTACAAATTACCTATAGTGTATCTATGTAAATGTTCATTTATGACTAATTATGAAGCTGGTACATATTATTGGTAGCTAGTCTTTCAATGAATTTGGTTATTTTAGAAAAATGTCTGCTTGTTTTACTCTATTCTTAATATCCATATGGGTTTTTTTTTAAATTTTTTTTTAATTCAGTATTTCTGTTATTGGTCATTTTTCCGTAATTCAAAATCACGAAGCTGGAATATGATATTGCTTTTAGTATTTAAAAACAAAACTGGATCTTCTACCTGCTTGATATACGCGTTATTATCAGGTACAATTTTATATACTGGTACACAGTAATATATATCTTCCGTATACATTCCTGCTGTAATCATCGCGAATCTCTGCAATATACGTGTGAAAATAGTAGTCATCTTAACTCGAAATGAGCAAATATTTTTTTTAAATGGTAATATTGTGTTTCACACATTCAGACGTCACTTACTACTTAAAGTGCACAAAGTCCTATTTCTTTACCGTGTATATTTTTGGCGTATTCTGACTTCACCCATCATTATATATTGATATATAATAACCGTATAATTAATGTCCAAATGGGCTTAAAGTGCACAATCTTCAACTTCAATTTCATTATCAGTAAGAACTTGTATCTGTTCCGAGTAAGACTCAAGCCAGCGAACGACTGTATATTCAATACGTATTTAACAATATCTGATCTCACCTAATTGGAACCCCACAATATATGGTGTATTGATCAAACGTAAAAATTAGCATGTCAAGGGCAATTGATGTTCCTTAATAGCTTCTTTTTTGTTTCTCTTGTTTGTGCATCTTTTTGTAAGAAATAAAACAATATCAATGTTTCGCCTGTACATATGTAATTAAATTGTAGTTATATGTATATATTCATACTGTTGTTGCATATGTTTTTTTTCTTCTCAGTCACTGTCCAAGTAAATTTATATCGTTTAGCATTCACTAAATTGTACTTATATAGCAGTTCTGGTTCTGAAAAAATTGTAAATATCCCATTTCGTCCTAATGAAAATGACCTTCCTTACTATGTGCATTATCTCCTTATTCCAGATTATTTCTTGTTTATTGTGCTGTTATTACTATTTTTCTTATTTTTCTTTAAGTGATGATGTGTGTGATTTGCTAACGTTGTGTTACCGGTTAGGCAGCCCGTGTAAAACAGCTATTGTCCTACAACCAAATGGGTAATTGCATTGAAATGTACAGGGCGGCCATCGGGTTATTTAACTTACGTATCCAATGCACCTTTAGGCTCGTTAAAGTAAATGTGTATGAAAGCTCATATAAAGAAATACTACTTACCAATTTAAAGTGTTCATTACTCGTCGTCTCCCTCTCCCTACTTCAAAGTTTAAATCCAAATATAAATGCTGTTTTTCTATTGGTTATCCTTCATTATATCCTTGAAATCGGAAATGTTGAAATAAATCCTGGCCCCATAATAAAAAATATTACCAATTCTGTGTCTAATATCACAGAAGATGCAATCTCAATTTGTAATTTAAATATACGAAGTATAAGAAACAAACTCTCTTTCCTAGAAAACTTTACGGACGAATTCGACATAGTTACTCTTACCGAAACTCACTTGGACTCAAATGTAAATAATGAAGACCTGCAACTTGGTTCCTTTTCGAAAACCATTATTCGTAAGGATCGAAACAAATTTGGCGGTGGCTTGCTTATCTATGTAAAGGACGATTTTTCAATTACGCGAAAAGGTGCACTCGAAAACCAAATTGATGAATCAATATGGGTAGAAATTAAAGGTAGAGGTAAGCTATTTTTACTTTGTTGTACTTATCGACCCGAATGGACGGACAATAACTACTGGACACGACTTAATCATGCAATAGGGTTGGGTTACGAGATTAATGAAAACATTGTGATTGCGGGGGATTTTAATTCTGATTTATTTAATGTTGATAATAATAAATTAATAGACACTATGAACTTGTTCAATTTAACAAATGTGATCAATAAGCCCACACGGACAACGGATCATAGTAGCACATTACTTGACCCAATTATCATAAGCGACTCAATTCAGTATTTATTTTCTGACGTTTTTGAAGTACCTCCTGACGTAAGTGACCACGACTCACCAATAATATTTTTAGATTGCCCCAAATATTCATCCAATTCATTTCAAAGACAAATATGGTTGTACGATAAAACAGATATTGAACAATTTTCTACGAAACTTGGTTCTATAAATTGGAATGGACTTCTTTCTAATGTTGAGGATGTCGATGAAATGTGTAGCATATTCACCGACGAATTTCTAAACATCGCAAGGGAGAGCATTCCATCCAGAATGGTTACCATTCGAAATAATGATAAACCGTGGTTCAACCAGGAAATTCGGAAAGAAATTCGTAGAAGAGACCGATTTAGAAAAACAGCATTAAATTCTAAAAAAGCAGCAGATCTAACAAAGTATAAAAAACAAAGGAACAAAGTAAATAATTTGAAAAAAGCTGCAAAGGAATACTTTGAAAAAAACCTTGATAATATTATATTAGATAATGCTGCTAACCCCAGAACTTATTGGAAAATTATGAAAATGTTAATAAAATCAAATAAAGGATGTTGTAATATACCTCCACTTCTAAATGTCATTCAAAATCACAGCTTGGGAGATGTTGTCTACGGGGACGACGAGAAATGTGAGCTATTAAATACATATTTCAGTCAAATTTCAACACTAAATGATGAAAATGTTATTCTTCCAGATTTTGAACCGAGAACAAATATACAACTCCACGACATAGTAATCAGTATAGAAGAAATTGTAGACATTATAAAAACTCTAGAACCCAATAAAGCATCAGGGCCAGACATAATAAGCCACAAAATGTTAAAACTTTGTCCTGAAAAAGTAGCAATTCCACTTCACTTAATATTTAATAAATCTCTAGATCAGTGCAAATACCCATCTGGTTGGAAGATTGCAAATGTTATTGCAATATTCAAAAAGGGTGACAGCTCAATGCCGTCTAATTATAGACCAATATCGCTTATTAGCTGCGTCGGCAAGGTAATGGAACGTATTATTTATAAGTATGTTTTTAACCACATGCAAAGAAATAATCTTATATATCAATACCAGTCTGGCTTTCTTCCTAATTGTTCCACAGTCCACCAGTTGATAGAAATTTACAATTGTATTTTAAATTCACTCGAGAAGAAGGAAATAAACTGCTTTGTTTTTTGTGATTTTTCCAAAGCATTTGATAAGGTTTGGCATAAAGGTTTATTACATAAAATGAAATCGTATGGAGTAAATGGAAATTTATTAGAATGGTTTAAAAGCTATTTGAATAATAGACAACAGAGAGTAGTAATCAAACAATCGTCATCCGAGCTTTGCAATGTGTCTGCTGGTGTCCCACAAGGGTCGGTGCTGGGTCCATTATTATTTATTATATATATCAATGACATAGCTGAAAAACTTGTCTCCTTATGTAGACTGTTTGCTGATGACACGTCGTTCAGCTATTCTAGTCGCGACCCTTCGCAGATACAGACTGTTATCGATCACGATTTGAAAGAGCTGAACGACTGGTCCAAAAAATGGTTAATGTCATTTAACCCCGAAAAAACTGAAATTATGTTATTTTCAAACATAATAACACCGGATATGCGATTTACACTAAGTGACATTAATATACCCATTACTAATCTTCATAAACATCTAGGGGTCACCTTTAGCAGTGATGCTAAGTGGAATACACACATTGATAATATTATATGTAGTGTTTCAAAGCACCTGAACGTACTCAGGAAACTTAAATATAAACTTACTCGGAAAAACTTAGAAAAACTATATTTAGTCTTCATAAGACCACTTTTTGAATATGCCTGTGAAGTTTGGGACAACATGGGGGTGGGCTACTGCAATAAACTTGAACAATTACAACTCGAGGCTGCTCGAATAGTCACAGGCCTACCAATATTTACTAATGCAATTAATATTTATACTGAAATTGGGTGGGAGTCTTTGGATGAGCGCAGAAAACGCAGGAAGTTACAAATGTTCTATAATATACAGCACAACTCGGCACCAGCATATCTGTGTAACTTAATTCCTCCTACAATACAAAGCACGGCAGTTTATCCCTTGCGCAATGGTAACAATATTATGACTCCCTTCTGTAGACTTTCCCTGACTGATGAATCGTTCATACCTTCAACTATTCGACAGTGGAACCGTTTAGATCTATCACTCCGTAATGTTGACTCTATATTTAAATTTAAATCTGAATTAAAAAACTTGAACCCACATAGAAGAGTTCCAAAACACTATGAATATGGTCATCGAAAACTTAATATTGTCCTAACCCAATTAAGATGTTCAGCATCAACATTGAATTATGACCTATACAGGGTAAATATTTTATCTGATCCATCTTGTCGATGTGGATCTGATCGTGAAGATTCAAATCATTACTTCTTGGAATGTTCGAAGTATGCTAACATTAGGAATAGATTATTTCAAAACCTTCAGTGGCTGCCAATCTATTGTCCAGTAAATTTAGAACTTCTTACATTTGGTAATTCGCTTTTGACTAATGAGCAGAACGAACTAGTTTTTAAGCACGTCTTTGAGTATATTAAAGGGTCAGAAAGGTTCCCGATTGTTTGATTCTTTTCACAATGTTTTTAAATCACACTCATCATCACATCTATCATCTATCATCTATCCTCTATTTTCTCTCTATTCCTTTTTTTCTTTAATATTTGCCAAATGTTTTATTTTATCCCTTAAGGTTCATTTCTAACAAACATAATATAATTTGAATTGTATTACTATGTATGCTGCTCCATCAATATATTTTTGTAACATACTGTATATTTGGAGAAGACTTCATAAGTTTGATTAACTTGTGTCTTATCCTATTTGCATATTTGAGCAAATAAAATATGTTTAAACTAATAAGGCAGCAATAGACAAGACAAATCAGGTTTTGAAATGCATATGTTGTATGAGGAATGGTAGTACTAAGCCAGCGAAACTTATTTCTCACAGATTTGTAGCAGTATTAAACTCTTTAACATCTTCACTGTTTACACCGTTCTTCCTAATATCCAAAATAAAAACTCGTTTGATTTCCGTCTGCTTAAATGCCTCTTTTTGGCATTTTTGTTCGGCTATTTTTTTTCGTCCAGTTGCTATAAAGAGAGGAAGAAGGAGTACTCAATTAAAATCAATGACGTTAGGCATAAACACCGACAATCCTAAAAAAAAACTCGTCAAACAAAACTTGGAATGTGTAGAGACAATTATTTTGTTTTAGATAAAGATAAATTGTAATTCGTTTAATCCCAATCTAATTCTGGGAGTATACTGTAGAAAATAGAGAATGTGTTGACAACATATTAGTAGTGTTTGGTGGTTATGTTTTCTAACAAACAGTTTGCAACCCAATGGGTATGAAGTGCGCTCCCTTTCTCGACGCACCTTTCTCTACGACTTTCTGTATTCAAACATTGCAGATTTTATTGATACTTTTTGGATTGCGTGTATCGTAATGAGCAAAGAATAAAGACATCGAATAAATGTTTAAAATCCGATTATTATTAAGATCTAGAACTTGAATTTGACAACGAATTCCAGTTACTCTATATTACACAACAATCAAGATGACTTTTTCATTTTGTGTGCAGTATTTCATAACCATAGACAGGTTATTCTGACATCGAAGAACCAGGAATATAAGTTAATATAGTGAAGATCGAATACACACCAATTGTAAATTAATGTTATATAAATGTAGGTTGTTCGCTGACTTACCATAAAATGAAAACATTTTGGATTACCAAAATTAAAAATCGCCTATTACGTAAATGTTGATAGTGCACATTTTTAAGTATAACAATTTATTTTATAAAGGACGTTAAAGTAAGACATAGAATGACATAGAATAACATTCCCGTTAGTATCAATTGATGTATTTAGTTTCTTAACGAAAATTGTGTTTAGTGGATAGCTCATGGTATTTTCTCGAATGGCTTTCACTGTTTTCTGTTTTTTCTTATATAGATAAGACTAAAATGATATCTATTTGTTATGTATTACATTCACGTGTTTATGGTATCTTCTATTTTTATTGGCCGAACATAATAATGGTTTAGCCTACTAATCATTGTTATTGTACACTTGTATATTGCAGCATGGCTAACAGCAAATTGTGTACTGGTTGCCAAAGATACAACAAAGACATTCTTGCAGACTCGTGGTGCAGTGACTGTGGTGAATATTGCTGTAATGTATGTGGTAAAGTCCACAACGTATTAGCAAAAACTCATAAACTGGTTCCTATTCACCAGGTAAACCAACTAAGTACCTCTGTCATACAGTTGTCTATGACTTGTGCAAGGCATCCAGATCAAAACATTTCTCGATTCTGTTGTCAACACGACAAAGTTATCTGCCTGTCCTGTCTATCTGAAACACACCAGAACTGCAATACTATTACATCATTAGAGCAAGCTGCTAAAGGGGTACATAATGGAACCGCTCTGCAATATTTAGAACAAAGGTTGTCTATTCTTGTAAAACATACAGAAGATATCTTAAGAGATTTTGCTAAGAATACTTCATATCTGAACGACCGAAAACAACAAATCCAAGATGACATACATAATACGAGACAAAGAATCAACGCTCAATTAGACAAAATTGAAACAGAACTGAAAAACGAGTTGACACAACAACATAAAATATGCGTTGAGAAAATTAAAACACAAAACTATATGGTCCAAAATAAATATAGAAATCTTAACACATGGGCAAAGGATATCAAACTGGTCAAATCACATGCATCAGAGGTCCATTTGTTTCAAGTTGTAAAATTTCTAGACGTTAAATGTCACGATGCAGAAATGACGATACAAGATATCCTGTCACACGCCTCTCTCCTAGACATCAAATTTGAGTTGCAAGAAAACCCTATCTTTCAAGAATTAACTGCTTTATTTGGTAAATTGACATTGAGTGAGACCCGGTTATCTGTTCCAGACACACCTAGAATTGGGTCAGAAAATCAGTGCGCTACTAATAAGAATCATCAGAAACTACAACTTCTTTCTCGTTTAGACCTCGGCGGGGACGGTGTTTATTTAGAGAATTGTCGTTTCATTGATAAGAACTACATTAGTTCTGCTGTAGTTGAACGCGGTGAAACTTGTGTAAATATATGCAAACATGACGGATCAGATTCAGTAAGACTCTCGTTAAATCGTAACCCGAGAATTATTGAAAATATTAAGGAGAATCCGATCATGGTAGCGGAATACAAACGATTACAGGTAAATTATCAGATGTGCGAATTAAGACGTTATAGAAAGTTAGAAAACTGTTGGGCTTGTTTTGACGGTACAATCTGTGTAAGGACTGGGTTTATGAATCTTACATGGGCTGATGTGGAAGGAAAAGTTCTTAGAAAAACACAGACTACGGAGGATCCTAATCGTATATGTTTCTCTCCCTCCGGACATCTATATTATACAACGAGTAGTGGCGCAGTATACATCATACCTCCGAATGAAAAGAACAGACTGTTTTACAGTCATGATGACGGTAAATACTGCGATAGTATAGCTGTTGATAGCAATGGTGACGTCTACGTTTGTGGAAATGAAAATACTATACACAAAATATTACACGATGGGACATCTAGCTCTATCATTCTAACGGAAGACGATGGTATATATTTTCCTTCTGCTCTTGATTTCAATCATGAAACAAAACAACTCCTTGTGGTAAACAATAAAGAGACGGTCAGCATATACAGTGTTCCATGATTCAAATCAAAATAACAAAATTCTTGTTGGTACCATCTTATTGTCTAATATCATTAGATATATGTTAGAATATTTATGGGTATAATTTTTCCATTTTTAAGACTTAACTTCAGATAAAAGTAGCCAATAAAAATGTAATTAATGTAAACATTAAATGTGTTTTAAAGTGCAGTCCGTAAAACATAATGTGACATGTAAACAGAATATCAAACGTATTATATAGTTTTTTTGCGGCGTAATATAACTTGTATTTTGTATAAGGCTAAAGGACTGGAGAAATTCGAGGCTCTGCCAAGCATTTAACTTTTCAGCGCCAAATACAGAATAAAAGAGCTATAATTTCGAAACCAACTTTTGTTGTTTTTATCCTGCAATTTAAAAATGTTCAATTAAAATGTTTTATAATATAATAGTGTTGTTTTATTTTTGACACCGAAAGATGCCCCGATTGGTAAAATTACAATCACAATTTTTTAATTGGTTACTTCTACTGTTAAATTGGCCGCCTTCGACATGTTGAATATTCCGCAAATATAAGCACAGCGCAAGAGGAAGGTTAAAAGAAAAAAAATGATATAACATTTTAAAAATATTTCTAAGATGAAACTATGTACAAGGCTTGTGAATTTAGTGTTGAATTACTGAGACAGCTGCCCTGATTGACTCAACTGAGTCACTCAGGACAGTGTCCAAAGGAAGGTTGTTCCAGTTTCGTATTGTTCGGGGAAAGAATGATTTTTGACGGATTTGAAGACGTGATTGTGGGATTTGGTAGGAGAGGTGGTGCATGTGTCGAGTGAGCCGGTTTGGTTTTATAAGCCTATCTTTTGTGGGAACTGCAACTTTTTCAATCGATATTTTATAAAGCAGGGATAAGCGGAAGTCTGTTCTGCGGTCTGCTAGGGATCTCCAGTTCAGATCATGGATCATGTCACTAACGCTTGATGTATTATGGAAGCGACTAGTGACATACCTAGCAGCCCTGCGCTGTACTTTTTCAATTTTTTTGTGTGTCTACCTGTGTGTATGGTTCACATACGCATCAGGCATATTCCAATAACGGTCTAACTAGGGATTTGTATGACTGCGTTTTTACTGTGGTGGAACTGATGTTGATGTTTCTGCGTAGGAACCCTAAAGTTGTGTTAACCTTAGTGGTGATGTTGTTTATGTGACTGTCCCATTTTAGGTTATATTGTATTGTGACACCTAGGTATTTGGCGGAGTTCATGGCCATGGAGTAAGTATTTGTATTTAATGGGATTTTTGTTTCTTGTTGTGGATAAGACGTTACATTTATTTGGATAAAATTCCATTTTCCAGCGTTGTTCCTATTGACCAAGTTTATTAAGATCTTTTTGTAAGTTTTCACTATCTAAATATGCAAAAGTGTCATCGCAATCTTATTGTTGACGTTAAACCTACTGTAATGTTGTTGATGTAAAAAGGAAAAGGCTGGGTCCCAGTACATAGCCCTGAGGGACTCCCGACTCAATTGATACATACCCAGATGCCTCTCCTTCTACTATGACTGCCAGTGTGCGTGTGTGCCGTTTTTGAGAAAATTTTGAATCCAAATATTTGTTTTACCTTGAATACCATAATAGTGTAATTTGTGACTAACTTTGTCGAATGCTTTTGACAAATCCATAATTAGAACATCCGTTTGGGTAGAGTTGTCGAGATTTTTAGTATTGTCAAGTTGAGTTTCATAGGATCTATTTTTTCGAAAACCATGTTGTAAAGGGTAAAAAATGTTTGTTTGTCTGCAGGATTCATAATAGAGCTGACGACAATAAGTTCAAAAATTTTGCAGCAGATGCAAGTGAGTGAGATTGGTCTATAATTTTCTGGATTATATTTTGAACCTTTTTTGTATATAGGTGAGACGTGTGCAGATCGCCAGTCGGTGGGTATATTGCCAGTATCAAGTGATTTAGTGTAAATGAGTGTGAATATTGGTGAAATGCGCTATGCAAGTTCTTTAAGGACTCTTGGTTTAATTTGGTCTGGGCCTCCAGCTTTTAATGGATTTAGGTTTAGTAATAGTTTTGCAATACCTTCGTTTGTAATGCAGATGTTGTTCATTGGCGGGTAGTTTTTTGTGTCTTGCATGTAGTTGTCTTGTTGAAACGCTTCCTTAGTGATGGTACATTTTTCTGAGTAAACATATTTGAATTGATGGTTAAGTGCGGACGCTTTTTTTGTGTTGGTGATAAGTTTGCCATCCTGTTTCAGTGATGAGATACCAATATAGTCAGTTTTATTTTGTTTTACCGTATAATTGGGTTTTTTCGCGGTGATTTAATTGTCGCTATATTCGCGATAAAAGTTGGGACGCGAAAATAAAAACGCGCGAAATATGAAAACAAATGATTGGGTTATTCATTATGTTTACGGACCGCGAAAATTACATTGCGCCAAAATATACCCTGACAGTTTTTTAACAAAAACGTTAAATTTTCCCCACGCGAAAAAAAAACTCTTATACGGTATGTATGACCAAAATTGTTTCATATTTTTGAAGCTGTTTTCATTTTCACTAGTGCTAGGTGTAACAATGTTTTCAATGTAGCTCCAATAGGAGTTTCGAAATTGCCTTTGTACTTGGTGTTTGATTTGCGTGTATTTTTCACGCTGTTCTTTATTGCCTGTTTTTTTAATCTTACTATAGAGACGGTCTCTTCTTTTAATTACTTTTCTAGTCTCATTATTCATCCATGGTTTTTTAGATTAAGTACCAACTTTCTTTGTTGGAATATTTTCTTTTACCAGTTTTTCAAGTGTTGTTTTTTTTTAATTCTTTCCAAAATGTTTTAACTGGATATGAGTCATACATGGTCATTATTTTTTCGTGTAGTTGTTCCATTTGTATTCTCATCGTGTCCCAATTAGCTCTTTTATAGAGTGATATATTTCTTGGTATCTGTTTAATTTTTGATGATGCAATATTTATTTCAACAAAGACGATGTCGTGATCAGAAATGCCAGGCATTGTTTCTGTACGTTGTATATGATTCGGAATGTTGGTAATAATGATATCTAAGGTATTGTCTTGTCTTGTGGGTTGTTCTTTTATTTGTGTTAGCCCTGTTTTGTCTAGTATGTTTCCAAATTCGTAGTGTATTTTTTGGTGGTTTGTATTTGGTTTTAATACTTTCTTCTTCCAGTCCCAACCAGGAGGGTTAAAATCTCCCCCAATTAGAATGGCTGCATTTTCTATCTGGGTTGCTCTTTGTATTGATTTTTCAAACCCTTCGAGACTTGATTCATCTGATTTTTGGGGGTTATAGTACGATGAGATGTATAGAGTTTTATTGCCTTTGGTTTCTATTTTTGCCCATATAATTTCACACTCACCACCAGGATGGAGTTCTTCCATTTCATCACTGATGTAATCTTTACTTAAGGCTATGAGGACACCACTTCCTTATTTACCTACTCTGTCTCTACGGTAAATTTTTAAATTATCTGTGAAGACTGTCTAACATGTTGCATACGAGATGTTGCTTATTTTTTATTGATTGAAAGTTGGCGTTAATTATTCGCAGTGGTGTTGTTTTCCTGCTCTTTTACCTGTTTGATTTGATTGGTGTTGACTGATGTGGTGGTCTAGGCCAGTTTGTTGGTGATGTGATGCTATCATTGTAGTTTAGTAGGCTTTTAAATGGATTTGGTGTGTAAACCGATTGTAGATCAAAAGTAAAGGTACTATAGTTGGGGTTGTTGCATACTAAACAATTCCAGCTTATCATGCTATCGTTTAGTAGTTCATAAGACTTGCTGTGTATGTTCTGACAGTCAATGTGGAACCACTGGTCACAAGTCTCACATACTATGCCTTTGTGTTTCCAGGAGACTGTACTGTCACAGGTGCCACACATGTACCTAGTGCTATCATTACTTGGACCAGGATTGCTTTCAATATCATTTGATCTTGTTTTTATTTGTTAATACTATTTTTATTTAATTGTGACGTACACTGAAGAATATACCAATGGCTTCCTTAGCTTATCGTGTCGATTAAGGGACGGGGTCTCAGTAGGCCGGGAAACGGTCCCGATAAGCTAAAGCTCCCTTTCATATTCTAGACGGAAAGTAAAGTTAGCCCTAACTCGACGAATCAACATGTCACGTCATGCTCTTCGTAAATCGTCTCATTTTAGCTATTCTCCCTGTCAAACTCTCTTATGAAATGTGTTTATCATTTGAATGTTATATATTTGCAAAATTCAGCCTTAAGGGTGAAGCATATACAATACAAATTACATGTATACAAAACATCAAACCAAGATACACAATATGTATGGAATTTCTGACCAACGAGGATCCTAGCTTCGCATAATGATAAATTGCTTTACAAAGTTTCCTAGATATCTTATGAAATGTGTTTATCATCTGAAAGAAAGCTTTCTTACATATTTGCAAAGAAGTTGGGTGGCTGAAGTGCTTAATCTTCTTCGGCTGTATTGAGACCACACGGTAAACGTGTGTTGCGGCCCGTTGTTATTGCATGTGATGGTTGCAACACACTACTTTGGCCCTTAAGTCAATTAGGCTGGAAAGACCCGGTTCGTTCAATCGGCTGGTCATGCCAAACCATTCACTATTGGGTATTCACTAATTTTAGTTACAGTGTGTTAAAAATGCGGTGACTGTAGACAGAATTTCGAACGGTTGTTTCTTAAGGGTTACCCAGGCACGAAACATTCTTTCGTTGAGTCATTTAATCTGAGTATTCCACCCTTGGAACACCTTGTGCTTTCTTTTGGAGACCCACAAAACAAAAGCATCAACCCTGTTGGCACTCCGTGGGGGGGGCAAGATTGGCGAACCTTTTTTCTGTCACTCACTGTTAATTCTGAAAACCCCTTATTAACATATCAGGTCCAAAAATGACATCCGGTTTAAAGAAATAGTTGATGAACCCCCAAAGGTTAATCTTAATAGTTTTGTAAAGTAAAGATCCAAATAAACGATTATTAAAATTTTCACTCGCATTTCGTTCTTGGAAAATCTATTCAAAGGTTGTAAAGAAGATATTTAAAACGTCACTATAATGAAATGATGTTGTCTTATAGTTGAATTGTGTAAAAACAACAATCTTGATAATTGGAATTTAGGCCTCTCGAATTTAAACTTAGTTTAAACTTAACACCGGGATGATGACATCACAGAACTGACAGACTAGGAAATCTGTTCAGAGTTACAGCCTCCTGGTGTAATGAAAGCAGAAAAGATTTATTTCCTAAAAGTGTTCAGGTCAAACAAGCTAAACACTTTCCTACTCAAATTCTACACTGCAGGGAGCAGTGTAGAAGTACAATGATGTTTTAATTATGCAGAGGCAAGGCATGATGGCTTTATCTGCACTTATACTCCAGAGTGTGCCAATTGTGGTGAATTGTCCTCGTCGAAAAACTGTCAGTACTTTCAAAAATGAAATTACCATCCAAAGATTGAAAACGAAAGAAAAAGCATCCTCTACCCTGAGGTAGATTAACATTTTTACATCATCCTTGAAATCTTCAATGTCTCAAACTTCTACGTGTTTGACATTCACCAATGTAAAACGTCAACTTCTTCAACAGACCCCAAAATCCTAATACAAACTAATAACAATAAGTCAGCAAACAATCTCAAACAGAGGAAACTAAGAAAAGCGACCCAACGCAAAAATCAATGAGGGACCCTCATAATAGGTTCGGCAGTTTGGAGGACGCCAGCATTGAGACGAGATTTAAGTGATACAAAGGATAATACGGGATCAAACAGTTAATAAAGATCAATAATTCACCATTAGTCCTCCAAAATAATGGACAGTATCATACAGTGAAATAATAGAGGTTTGAAAGTAAATTTAATTTTAGTTCACTTAGTGGTTCAAGCCTTTCTTCTTGTGTCATTTGGCCTTCAAGACACACACTTGAAGGAAATTGATAGTACAACATTAAAAAAAAATTATGTGAACAACTTATGTTGATGAGAATAATAGAGCTGCTTGCGGCTGTGATATTATCGTAAAAATTATTAGTGCCCTGTAAACCTGGACACTTATCTTCATGCTGTTAGTGTGGTATCTTTTGTGAAACATTATTTGAATCCATGCCAAACAATAACCTCAGTGTTTTAGTACACAATGTGGCTTCACACAAGGATGTTCCAGAACAACTCCGGGTATAAGTATATAAATGCATGAGTGACGAATACTTCCGTTATTATCCTTCATCGTGTTTGATTTTTTGTGTTGAAAAATTATAAAATAACTGTATAAATATGCATTGTTATATCTTAAAATGGTTTTACCGCAGAAATTGTGATTTACTTAATATTTGCATGGCTGTCTACAGTTCTCAGCAACGGGGTGGGAGAAGCCACATCTCCCTGCTGTTATAAACTGGACAAAATCCCTTCTATGTAATTTAGCATAAGCGGACAAAATCCCTCCCGAAAAAAATGTTCACGTCGTACAGTCTCGTACATATACAGAAAAACCTTGAAAAATGACCTTATTTTTACAAAAAAAACCACAGATTTTTAATTACTTAAAAATAATAATTGTTTGTCTCATTTGCAGTGCTTAATTGGTGACTTTTTAATTTAATTTTTAGTTTTAATTGAGCGATAACAACAATCAGGCCCCCAATTCATAAAAACGTTCGACGAGTCGTATGTTGTATGGTTTGTACAACATGTACGACCTGTCGCCTTCTCGGTACTCAGCCTCATAAGAGTACAAAAACAGGTCGGTGAGGAGAGTAGTACAATTAGTACCTATAGTAATACCAACATTCTGTTGAAAACATGTCCTCCAAACATGACGAATATGTTGTCAATCATGAAATCTAACATATGACAGATTTGGTTTTCAGTATATTTAGTATTTGATTTAGAGTCTTTGATGATAAAGTGTGTTCTGTCATGACTAATTACTATGTATTATATCGTCTTTCCGTTTTTCATGAAAAAGAAGAGTTTAATAAGATCTTTAAGCCTGGTTTTAAGTCGAAATCAATTGCTGTTACATGGGAAGAGATCTAGACCTCAAGATATCTATCAGGTCTTTAGAATTTTTTAATGTCCACATTTCAGTTATGCCACTCCTGGAGTAGAAAGAGTTACTGTATTTTTAGAGTCCCGTTTTTATTGTTGTTCTATAGTGGTCAGGAGTTGCGATAGTGTTTTGGTGGTACACTTAAACGATCCTGCTATGAAATGCTGTTTGTATGGATTTTTGTGAAGTTTAAGTATAAAATACAAGAAGGGGAGATCACAATCTTCGACTCTGATTTTGAGATCAAAGGATGGCAACCCCGATTTGTGATTTTCAAGAATCTCCTCTTTTGGAAGCGCAGTGATGTGTAAGCAGGATTGCCAAGTGAACTGTCAGTGCATTTTGTAGATAAAAATAATGTTGTTAGGGGCCATATCTGCTGGAACAACAACATATTTGTCATGAATGTCGGACAAAGTTTTAAAAGGATCAAGATTTCTGAAGATTGATGATACTTTAGTTTAGTGCTCAGAGACCTTCTTAAACGACCTATTCTTATTTGAATCAATGACCTCAATGCCTTAACCCAATCGGACAAGGTATTAACCTCCTCGTCTTCTTGCTTGTCCATTTTCTGACGACGCTTATCATGAAAATTTTGACTGGTAACGTAGCAAAGACTAAAACCATGTTTTGCTGCCTATTGGCTTGCTATATGTAAAGGAGAATTTTAATTTTATTGTTTTAGCAAATTGTTATTGATCAAACAAATCAAATTTTAAAAAGTTAAACAAACTACGCTTGAGTATATCGTTTAAATTTCAGATGCCGTCATTGTAAATATATTTTTGTATTTTGCGTAGCATCTGACAGAAGAGTGCATCAAGTGATCTATACAAGCTGCGCACACTACTCTCAACTTGTGTAAGTGAAAAACAGTTGCGGAGCACATACAGCCACTGCTGCGAGCTTGATCGACTTAGTAGAAATAATTGTTTGGATAGACCTAACATTTCTCACAGTTTTGTTTTAGGATTTGTTACATTTATATCAGGTGTGAGCACACTTGGGTAACACATTTCAGTCGAGAGGCTCTTGTTATACTGGCTTTTAGTCTTCCCATGAAATGTTGAGTGCTTTAACTAGAAAACAGAACAACAAAAACTTTTTAAATAAATTCTTTGTTGGCATCAAATTAATTGTTTCATTGATATAAGCTTTTAAAATATCAGAAGAGTTGGGTTAAAAGTTTGTATAAAAACTTGTCAATCTATGGAGTAATCTTTACGCGATACGTGCAAATTCGTGGCGATCGGTTAGCTAGCGCTAAAGATATTGACGATGGTTTCTTCATTAGTAATGTTGGTCAGCATTTTGAAAACAAATACTAGAGTTATCTTTCTTTGTATACGACTTGATCAGAGTCGAACATTTCGCGTTTGTTGTATGTATGTATGTATTAAAATGACAATCAAATTTTATAAACAAAAGGATACTATGTGACCGTTCAGCTGTTAATTTCAAGTGCTGAGATTTAAACTTTTGTTAACTATTGTATACAGATTATTATTTTGAATTTCTTTAATACATTTTAATAGTGCACCTATTACTAGTAATATGAGTCAATTTCATCACTATACATGGGCTGAATTGCTTTTAATAAAAATTCAAAGAGTGGTAAATCAGATGTGGATTCTAAAAAAACACTTGAAACGCTTAATATTTTTTCCCTATTTTAAAAGCTTTGATTTGTTAATCCAGTATACATTTCCTCATTCAAAACCCTAAAGCACGTTTCAACTGTAACGTTTAGTAACGGTTTTTTTTAAACAAAAGGGGTATTCGCCGATAGAAATGGATAGGGTAAGTAAATATTTTAAGAAAGGCCATCCCGATTCAAAAAGAAAAATGTATTAAAGGAGATACTGTCAACATACTGGAATTTTTAATCGATAACAGATTTTTCTAATTTGGCGGGTGCATATTTCAACGAACTGTTGCCGTTTCTGTGTTAACCGATTGCGCATACAGAGATTTATCTTTTATACGGACTTCGTTTACTGAAAAATAATTATGTTGTTTCAAATACATTTAAGACAAGCTAAAAGTTCAAGATAAACTTATATCTACCAAAAAGTAAACAGATGACTTTTCTATTATATTGTTCCTCTTGTTTGTTTGAATAGAGTTAAACGCCACCTTCAGCAATTTCCAGATATAACACGACATCAAGTTCGATTGTGGGAGGTAGCTGCAGTACCTGGTGGAAACCCATGAACTTAGGAAGAAAACCCAGCAATTGTGGTCAACTTATGTTGAAGTCGAACAAGCTCCGCCCAAAGCCAGCCTTGAACACGCAATCCCCGTTCTGACCTACAGGTAATCAATAGGTTTGTGTTTTCATTATTTTTATGTCTTTTTCTTTCCTTTATCCCTTCTTATTTACATGGCCTTGGTATCAACAACCCCCACTTATTTATCTTTAATGTTCAATGAGTAATTTAAAATGTTGCTTTGATACCCTACCTTAAAACTGAACTGTATTGTTTTGACTTAACGTCGAATTGTACATCTTCTGGCAACAGTTACTTCACTCCACCAAAATATTCCTGAAGTCCGATAAACAAGATTTCCATTACCAAAGTTGACGTCGTCGCTAAGCATATTTTATTTTGGGGGTAAATTAATGTTCTCTTCTTTCAATGATGTTTTCAAAGATATTTTGACCATATATAGGTAACACTACGGGTGTCAATTGAAGGATATGCTCGCCTTTCCGGAAAACATAAGATCAGCCTTTTGTTCTGAGGTTTCATGTTGCTGTTTTTCGGATGTATGTTTTAAGTGTTTGTTGCTTGTGAAATGTGTGTGACTTTGTAATTCCGCGCTAGAACTGTTTATTTTTGATTACCCGGCTCTATAAACGCTGTTTTGTTAGAATGTTGATGAAATTTGTTATTTCCCACTTGATAGAAATCCATTATTCCTTTTTATTGAAGCAATATAGTTTGTTTTCGCTAATGTAATAAAATATATATAAAAGAAAAGCGCAGTTACCATGTTAAATTTCACCATACATTTGAACATTAATATGGGAGGTAGCTTTAGTGATACTTGTAAGTTTACAACAATTACCTCTCTTGTTACAAGCCTTTGTATATATAAATATTTCATTACAACAAATAGATTGTTTTGTTTATTTAATTGATGTTTAACGCCACTTTCAGCAACTTTTCCGCTTTATCATGGCTTCCAGTTTTTATTGGGGGAGGAAGCCGGAGTACCCGGCGAAAACCCCCGACCCTCGGTAAGAAAACTGGCAATTCTTGTCAATTAAGGTTGGACTCGAGTGCACCCTGCTGGCAGAGACAGACCACGTGATCAATAGAAGACGAACTACCTTAACCACTCGACCACAGAAGCCCCTATAACAAATAGAACCTGTAAGTTTTTGTTGGCTTTAATTTTATGTATATGTGCGCCATAATAAATATTTGCAGCTATATTCCGACATCTACTTCTCACAGAAAGCTAAGGTCACTATCCTGGTTCGACCCTGTTTATATATAGTTCCTTAGTATTACCTTGATTTCACCTTTATTTAATACCTGGTTCAACCTGATTAGACTACCTCAGTCCCTGTCTTAGCTCCATTTTGTTATGTATCCGTCTGTCCAAATTCTGATTCCATCCTGTTTAGAATACTTCAATATTATCTTGATTCCACCCTTTTGGAATACCTGAGTCCACATTCTGGTTCTACGCCGTTAAGAACACTTCAGTCGCCGTCTTGGTTCCAATATGCTTATGATCTCTCAATCTCCATCCTGGCTCCACTTCAGTCTCCGTCTTGGTTCCAATTTGCTGAGATCCGTCTTGGTTTCAATTTGTTGAGATCTCTCAGTCCTCAACCCAAAACTCCATACTTTTCCAGTGACAGTCAAAATTGTATTCCCTGTGACCCATCCCACCCCCATTTTCCGTTGATTTATTGTTTGTTAACTTGTTCCCGTCCTGAATATAGCTGAAATACTGCTCGCTGGACGTAAAGCAGACATCCAATCAATCAATCAATCAATCAATCCTAGTTCCACTTCAGTCTCCGTCTTGATTCCGATTTGCTGTGATCCCTCAGTCCCCATCCTGGTTCCACATCAGTCTCCGTCTTGGTTCCAATGTGCTTAGGATCTATTTATTTCAAAACTGTCTATAACCACTCCTACTATCCTCTACACTTTACCAAACTACCAATTACTACACACAGTACGACATATTACTTGCTGGACGTTAAACAGTATCCAATCAATCAAGTTGACTCTCCAGTACTGCTAACCTTCTTTGTCTAACTACTATCACAAACGTCGAATTATACAGGTCAAGTGTGAAAGCCCTGTGAAACTAGCAGCCGCATAACTTTATCTATAGTCTCCTGTATGAATATAACTTTAACGCTTCTTTACTAAATAATAAAAAAATATATAATTTGGAATTTCTAAGCAAATATCAGTATAATTTGGAATAAAAGTACGCTATACACGCCGAGAAGATCACGGAGATCACCGAATGAACTTCTATTACAACAACCAAATGATATTTGGTGAAAGACGCTTCGATCATGCTGGGGCAACCTTGTGGAACGAACTTCCAATTCAATAACGAAAAGAACACTCATTAGATTTTTTTTAATAAAGATCTCAAATATTATTTGTTAGGAAAGCTTTCTGTGTTTTTTATAAGACGTCGCGATGACTTGTTTAGTTTTATCCCTGATATTTTGACTGTTATATTATATTATTGTGTGATGCAATATTAATTGATGACTTTCCTTTAGCTCAGCGTAGTAATTTACAGTACTCCGATTTTAAATGTTCCAAATTTTGAACTTTTACAGGCTTTTATCATACTATATATGGCACTTATGTTTGACTTCCGCTCGCACTATGTTTGGTTATGCTACTCTGTCTGCATTATTGTGTTCTTTTACGAGATTTAACTTCTCTTTGACTGATTTTACAATTTTATATTTTGCATTACTGTAAAGTAATCTGTAAATTACATAATGCGGTGAACAAATAAATAATAATAATAATAATAATAATAATAATAATAATAATAATAATAATAATAATAATAATAATAATAATAATAATTATAATTATAATAATAATAATAATTATTATTATTATTATTATTATTATTATTATTATTATTATTATTATTATTATTATTATTATTATTATCATCTTTACCTGGGTAAATTGAAATAAAATGAACTTTGTAAACACACAATTAGAAATGTTTTATAACGTCCATTAACATGATTTTTATTATGGACGAAAACAAGTTCATAAACTATAAAATGCATTGGAAAATTTGATGCAGCAAATTTCCAGTCACACTAAAATATGATGCAGCAAAGTTTGACTCGCACTTAAAAAGTAGAAGAATAAATAATTTTGAAAAAAAGAGCATTACCATGAATCCCTCCAACCCCTTGCAGTGAGTCACGAATAGTGTTACGTTAAATAAGTGACAAATAGTCACGTGGCGAAGCACCACAGTAACACTATTATAAATTATTGTCATATATTATTTTCATAAAAAAAGGAAATCCTTTAAGAACGAGAGGAAACCAAAAATCACGAAACACGCTTTTAAGTGTAAAAATATAACAAATTAAGCTGGTATTATTTCTGTAAACACGAGAATTATAACATAAGGGCAGTGCTTATCATTTCCGTTAATTAGAATTTAAACGTTATCATTATTTACTTAACAATATATATACTCTATTTCCCGAACTAATCTTATTACATAAACAAACCGGACGACGTCCTCTAACGGTGGTGGCACACGCCACCTTCACTGGCGAGGTGCTTCGTACAACAAAGAGGGGACGTGCTCATTTGACGGGTGAATGATTCTCGATTATTGACATAACTATTCCCAGTTCATAGGTTAAAGATTTACCGATAATGAATTATCCCGCATGATTGATAAATAATCGGCTAACATACGGGTCACAACTATAATGATACATTATAACGACAGTCTTTGTTCAGTTTTATAGAATTTTAAAGTTTACCAAAGTTTTTAATCGCCGGTATAAGACACGGGCCGTTAAAGGTAGAACACAAGGTCACCTAAGGTGGGAACACCAGTGGTCAATTCGAATGGACACACATGTCCAGTGAAGTCAACAACGGTCAGCTGGCCAGTTTTCCGGGACATTTGGTAATTAAACACCGACTTTTGACGCTGCATTTAATTAGCATTAGATCAAAGGAGGTGTTAGTTTTGAAATTATGCAAGCTCATTTGTGGAATCTGACATCTGTCAAAGTTTGAGACCGTGAGACACGAAGTAACACTTTTAAATCAGTAATCGTTTGTTTTTTCATATAGTTTATTATAGTCTTTCTCGATATACATCTTAATATAAAAAATAATCGAAACCAAAGATCGAACTAATCATCGTTAGCCAAGATAAGCTGAAACCACCTTATATAATATATATGAATATTATTCATTGCAGGAAAGAACCACTCGGTACCTTTATTACACACCCGGGTGTATCCAGATACAACATCAGCAGAGGGATCCAAAGTCTGCGGAGTCAAAAACCGGCAAAAATGTAGGCGATTGATGGGATTAAAAAATTGGATCCTGTTATCACAGAGAAACTACTACGTTATAACCGGATTACCTTTCTCTAATTATTGGCAACAATTAAAAATCCACAGCAAAAAATAACCCGCTCATGTTTGAACAATTTATCTCGAGCGTGTGCTTGCAAAAGCTATATATTCTAAAAGATAGCATATAAAAACCGTGTACAAATAAAGGACCGAATTTAATAAAATTGTTAGTTGTCTTTTTTACCCATTAAAAGTGTATGCAACAGACCTACTTATTATTCTCGTGCACCGTTAAATATACTGACCCAAATATGTCACATGTTATCAACAGCCAAAATCCACCCTATAACAGCTAGAGTTTGGATAATTATAAATTTGAATTGGTCAGAATGTTCAGAAATATATTTCTATTCGTAAAAATATAAAACAAAATAATATTCAGCGTTAGTAAAAAAAAATAATGTAAGTGAATGCAGTCACAAAGTTAGACCTATGAAACACCAAAATGCAACATCTGAAAAAACGCAAAACACTTAAGTGTGTCGTCCTGGGTTGATAGAGAACTGAGAAAACATTTCTATCAATCTTAAAATGGGCATGTCTGGTCTAATCCTTTCTACCAACCCAGACTTAGACATTTGATACAGAAATTCTTCCATTAACCCTGCTGAAGGCATTGCATGCCGAAACATTTTGTTAAGAAACGGGTGGTAGTTTAAATGACAACCGTTGTTTGTGTCACATATAGACCTCTAATTAAACCGTAAAATTTTCCCCGGGATTAACGGTACCAGAATTATACATTTAGAGGTTTTCGCATGTCGGCATAGAAAATATGCATACCAAGTAGCGACAGATGGCTCAGAAAACGACAGGTTGAAATATATCCTCCTGACAAATTCTCGTTGTTTAGGTGAGATTTTATCAATACATGAACACGGGAACTCAATCCAATGAAATTGAAAAGGTTAACAGTAAAGTGTTCATCTCAATTGCTGTTACAAAATATCAATTTGTTATCATATCAATGAATACACACTTTACCTTACCCAGAAGGTTACTAATTAGAAAAGACACAAATGGGTCTTTATGTTTTTTGAAATGATGTAACTTTATGCTGCACAAAGCAAATATTAAATTTCAATTCTCCACTGACCTATTTCATAAAATATAACGATAATATCTGCCATGTTTTTATAAATAAACGATAACATAAATGTTAAAAACGAGTGGTGAAAAACAAATGTCGGCCAATTACAAAATAGATAGAAATTCCCTGGACGAATGAGAGCGTGACTTTAACTCTAGAGACATTTTCCTCCCTGTTCAGTTTATCTTTATGATAAAATTCAGTTAATATGTATTTTAATTTTTATTTTCCTTATTTGTTGATATGACATTGCACATTATTTTAGGGACAGTCTGGCACAAGTATAAATGATTTATATGTTCCTGTGACATTATGCACCAACGTAAGATACACCACAGAAAGCATGCGCATTAAATACACAAAGCGATATCAGTAACATTTTTGTCCTTTTGTGGTCCCAGACAGAAAGTAATTTCAATTAATTGTACCCAACTAAGTTTTTCTTGTATCAAAATTAGGCATAAATAGTTATATATAGTTATATATGCTTGATGTGCAATAGGCCTGCCTTGGATTGTAGGAATGGTCAAGTTTTCCTTTTGGACGTTGGCCTCGTGCAATACTTATAGAACACTTCTTCAACCATTGAAGGCAACATTTTAATCTACATCAAAACCTATGAAATAAATATACTATAATACAGTAAGTGGTGATTTTTGTTTTTATTTGTTTATGCTTGAATTTGTAGCTTATTGCTGATGAAAAATATGTTTTGTATACAGGAAAGGACTCGGAGTAGTATTAGGAACACAACAACATATACCTCTTACAATTAACCATTTGTATATATATATATATTCATTCATTAGACTGCAACATTTAAATCTAAAAACAACAATAAAACCCATTAGTCGAGGCAAAATTCCTGTCCTTTTGAGTGAACTTTTTCTGGTGTTATGTGATTTTTGTCAGCTAACATTTTTGTGCAAATCGCTGAAAATTTATTTTAGATGAAAAAAAACATATTTCAATATTTAAATAAAAAAACTATATTTTGCCGCCGTTTTGCTGGCACTACCGTCTTTATTGAAGGCATGTGTGATATACATACTGGTAAATGAAAATGTTGTACAGTCATTTTGTATATGCTTTGAACAAAGACGGCAGACTGTGGTATTCGAAACGTTGGCAAAATATAGTTTTTATTTTACTTAGATGGACATCAGCAATAATTTTGTACTGAACCAATTAAAAAAAATCACATAGCACCAAAAAAAACAAACAAAAAAACCCAAAATTAAGTCAGTTTCAGTTTCAAATAAAACGTTTTGATCTGGGTCACCCAAGAGTCAATGCAATAGGTCGCACGCGGAGACTATTGCCGCGGACGGTGCAAAAATATCCAAAAACCGGAACTGTAGGTTTCAAAATACATGTATTAGATAATAATCCAATATCATACACTGCTCGTAGTGCGATACTTCTGCGAATAATGACGTCATTGAAGGTCTGGTATACCGTACAATAAAAGGTTTATTGGACGAATAGTGTACAATATAGCTTATTCCATATAAATATTGTGTTCGGTATGATATTCATAAATATGTGTACAATAGCCTGATATTGTTCCCTATAAATATTACATCATAATAATAACAGGTTTATGACAATATTGCTGGGGGCGCCACAACACAACAAATCGTATAGATATAAGCAGTCATGAAAGCCCGCATGCCACAACATTTTGTTCTTTGAAATGAGTTGAAACATTTAACCACGTATAAACGAACTCATATTCTGCTTCTCCAACAATCAAACTTCAGCATCTTTAAAAACTTGAAGTAAACCATTCTTTTTCAAATATTAGGAGGATACAATTAAGCTTTAAAAAATTGATAGTTTCATACGGGTTCTATATTCTTGAACTGATTCTACGTCAAAGTCTACATAAAGGATGAAATATGACAACCGGGAACAACTAAACATACAAATATAAATCTTGTCATGGTTTGTCCCACTGCGAAAGGATTTATATGCAAAATGAGTTATCCGCACGCAAGTAATTATTTACCAGGAAATATGGACGACTGTTTACGATTACACTGATTACAGAATTATCACTATATAGAAGGGGAAATGATATGGAAAAACAAAAAAGCCTTATCGTTAGAATTTCCAAGCTTTGTTTGTTAAGTATGTATTCTATGTGATGTACTGTACCTTTTAAATGAAACCTTATTTAATCAAAGATCTTTTTTCCTGCAGTAAAATGTATTTGGTGTAGATGTCTACTGGTTAGTGAGCGTGTATATGTTTACTTGTTACTGAGCGCGGTGGTTGCTAGATCATTTCATGTACTTTGTAGTGAGTGTGTATATATTTACTGGTTACTGAGCGCGGCGGTTGTTAGATCATTCCATGTACTGTTTATTGAGCGCGTATATGTTTACAGGTTACTGAGCGCGGTGGTTGCTAGATCATTTCATGTACTTTGTAGTGAGTGTGTATATATTTACTGATAAGTGGTTGCTAGATCTTTTAATGTACTCGCGTATGTTTACTGGTTACTCGGGGCGGAGGTTGCTAGATCATTTTATATTCTTGTTAGTGAACGTATATATGTTTACTGGTTACTAAGCGCTGTGGTTGTTGTATATCATTTCACGTAGTGGTTATACTGAGCGCGTTGGTTGTTATATATCATTTCACGTAGTGGTTATACTGAGCGCGTTGGTTGTTATATATCATTTCACGTAGTGGTTATACTGAGCGCGTTGGTTGTTATATATCATTTCACGTAGTGGTTATACTGAGCGCGTTGGTTGTTATATATCATTTCACGTAGTGGTTATACTGAGCGCGTTGGTTAATGCATACTAGTATTTCATGGTATAAGGGTATTGGTTTACTATTTAATACATGTGGTGAATGCTTGATTGTTTCATGTTGTGGTTAGTAAAAGCGGTGGTTGCTGGATCATTTTGTGGTTAGTGTATGTGTTTACTGTTTAGTAAGCGGGCTAGTCGCTGAATCATTTCATGTACTTTTTAGTGAGACTAACTTTCAAGCTACATCAAAGATCCTTAAAAAGATTTTGTATTTTTGATTACGTGAAAGTATCTGCAGATTGACTTTTTTATATGTATTGAATAAATGATCATAAATTGTTACATCCTTTTGTTGCATAGAAAATGTTACCCCTGTTCAAATAATATTCCATCTCCAACACAAAATACTATACATGTAATAAGTATCCTCACTTAAAATTACAGTCAATACATTAGGATCCATTGACAAGAAGGTTCTCTGTAACCGAAGCGCATAATTAGCTCTTCAGTAAGTACCTCAGCTTAATCCTATATCCAACCTCCAATTTACAATTCAATTATAGCTATTCTGTAATGAGGGAAAACTATTTAATCTTCATTTTCGATTGATATTTCTCGTACAGCTTTTATGGTACCAGATGGACATATTTTCTGGTAATATAATTTCTTGTAACTTAAGCACCGATAAAAATTGATCGATACAGTTATCGTTTATTTTTTTTAGATACGTGAGATAACATCGAAAACACATCAAAGTCAACCATCAACAACTGGCGCATTGTTTGAACAAATATTTAACAACAATAGAAAATAACTGTCCATGAAAACGCACATGCGACGTCTTCGTGTAACGGGTCTCAATTATTTTTGCTAATAAAACCAGTCCTTCGTCATTTTTATTTTACAATAAAGTGCAGCTTCCATCGTTTTATATAATTTATAATTAATAAATATGTAATTGAATTAAATGAACAACTGTTATGGAAAGCGGTTCCATTGAGCCGGAAGTATTTGATACACAATTTATCGATCTTTTTCTATATAAAACTAGTAAACACTACAGCATATCGATATTTAATTTCTAATCTGTTTTTCTTATGATATTTGACAAGAGTACGTATCTTTTGATTGATGTAGTGATCGATTAATTGATTGATTGATTGATTGATTGATTGATTGATTGATTGATTGATTGATTGATTGATTGATTGATTGATTGATTGATTGATTGATTGATTGATTGATTGATTGATTGATTGATTGATTGATTGATTGATTGATTGATTGATTGATTCGAAATTCAGAGAAAAATTAAAGTGGAGATGGGAAGTTTTCTACGGCTTCTTTTCACAGTAAAAATATAAACAATATATATTGTCCTATACACTCACTCTGCAAATGTAAGGCCTGCAAGACGGTCAGAGTGTCCGGTTCTTCGAACGGTATCTCGAAGGCCGGGCTTCGACGAAAGCACCATGTTGAGGTACATGGATTACTAATAACTAAAAACCGTCCGACCGAGCGCATTAAGTTGTCAGTTTAGGACGTTAATAGACCGAATTTTATTGCCGTTACAATCCGAAGTTAGTTTTGTGATATGTCTGATTAATCTCGCCAAAAAAAAAAACGCGAGGGTAAGATTATTCGTTCTTGGTCGTTAAAACCCCCATCATCATAAATAAATGTCCACTCTTTAGATGAAGTTTTACCAGAGCTATGGATCTGTTAGTACAATGAATAATCTAGGGGCCGTCTCGAAGATGTCTTGGGGCTAAGACATGTCCTAAGACCATCTTAAGACAAATCTTTTTCATAAGTCGTTTCACCGAAGATGTCGCTAAATTTTGGACATTTTTAATTTTTATCCTTACTTTAGGACGATGAAATAGGTGTCCTAAGATGATCTAGGGATTGTCATAATTTTAATTATTTAACGGTTTTAAGTTTACATTTTTTATATGACATTAAAAGATTGACTTACGCTTTTAAACCTTCCTAACAAAACTTGAGGTCCGTTTCCGTAAAATTTGGACTCCTTTTCGTACTCATTACAATAAATTGTGTAACCAGTTAATCGTTAGTCTTATTTATATACAGATAGTAAGGAAATTAACCTTTGAACCAGAACACAGTCAAACCAATTTTGATCAATTATATAAACTCGAGAAAGATCATGTCACATTGAAATGCATAGCGATATTTTATGCATATAATTATGTATTTATTGATACATGTTTATAAAACCCTGATTCACAATTAAATCCAAAAATTGTTTTGTAACACAATTAATCCAAGAATATTATATACTAAAATTTTCTTTTGATTTCCGAGTCAGACGATACAATATTGAAGACACTTTGGATTGTTTTCCATTCACAAGTTTTGACTGGAAGATATAATCCATTCCTTAATATCAATCCCCTTATGGCATATACCTATGTGTTTAAAACTTTAAATTCAACAAAAGTACCAAAAAAATTGCATTGTTTCATTGAAACCGGAAATTTCACACCCATTAAGAAAAAAATGTTTTAATATTTCATAAAACAAATTTCACTTATATTATAAAATATTCCTTATTAGTACTCTGTACTGCGCTAGTAGAAGTTTTTTGCTCAACAAAATTATATTTGTTTTTTATTAAAAAGTATTTTAAACCATTTTAAACAGAGAGTGGGATAATTGTTCTCCCTGTCGTATGCCCAATCGGCAGTTAAAGTATTAAATTATGATTTGATGATAAACAAGACTTTATGTGAGATGCTGAATATATGATTATACATCTTGCCGTTTATTCTGTTAATTTTGTTAAGCTTGTCAGTCTTACATTCAGAATAGCAGTGAATGATTTACATAGACAATTGACAAACAAATGTTATTTGCCTTGAGTTATAGGATCACTGATTGACTGATGATGTTTTTGACGTCCTAGACCGGAAACTTAATGCCTTCGCTCGGCAGGTTGTTAGCGGTTAGTAACCCTCTGCGATCACGATGGTGATTTGTTAAAGCCCGTCCTTCGGTCAGAATATGTCCTACTAGCGATCGGGTTGCTCCCATGTAACTTTGACCTACTCTTGTATCCCATATGGACCCAAGAGCGTTCCCCACTCTGATCGTCTATGAGGTCTTACATTTACATGGTTAAGGATATCTTGAACCTCTTTTGTTTATATATAAGTTAATTATATATGTGTTAACTAGCTATTAGATAAGATTCCAGTATCAAATTTTACATAAAAAATTTAAGGTTTTCATAGATATGAAGAAGCCGACTGGAAGTATATTGAATAGATTTTTTTTTAAATTTTGCTACACTACATGCTTTGTCGTTTTTTAAATAAACTTCATAAGTTCTTTTGGGGAACTATAACCATGTTTAAGTTCATTGGATGTAGTTGGAATTTCGTGTTTAAAAGCCTCTGCTAAAAGGTCTATCATTTATACATGTATGATCATATATTTAACATAATACTATATTTGTATTGTAACGTCATTAAACATTCACGCTTTCCGATGACGAAGGTTAAAATGTCTATAAAGCGGAACAGAGCGGACCTAAGTTGAGTGACGAGATAACTTACATCGGAACCAAGTTGTGAATCCGAAGAATAGTGGTCAAAAGTTGAGGGCCGAGATGTCATGAAATTGGGCATAGTTGTCGTTTTGTCAAATGTGTCAGTGATAATATATTACATCAATGAGCAGGGACATGTTTTCCTCAACTTAAATATTAGCCAATCAGATTGCTGGAAATTCAAATTTGAGAAAGTGGCGTTAAAAACCATTCAAACAAAAACAAATTTGATGAAAAACTCAAGGATTTGAGGACAATCTTAATTTAAGAAGTAGCTTTGTAAATGATATTTGAGCAGTTTTGTAAGCCGTTTTGTAACTGTTAATATAACTGAGGATACATCCTTATGCTTCATAAAATGCATATTTTATTTCGTCATATTATATACAGTAGCTTCGTGTATGATATTTACCGGACGTCTTAATCAGTACACTTTGCCTTTTTTTCGTTTTATTACATTGTTAATTGTTTAATTACATGTGCAGGTGTCCTTTTTGATAAAGTTATTATCACATCTCGTTTGTAACTGCTTAAGCTTATTCACACAGCACTTAAAAAACTCCTGTTTTAGCGTATTCACACTCAGCACTGAACTAACTCCTGTTTTAGCGTATTCACACTCAGCACTGAACAAACTCCTGTTTTAGCGTATTCACACTCAGCACTGAACAAACTCCTGTTTTAGCGTATTCACACTCAGCACTGAACAAACTCCTGTTTTAGCGTATTCACACTCAGCACTGAACAAACTCCTGTTTTAGCGTATTCACACCCAGCATTGGACTGACTCCTGTTTTAGAGTATAGACACCCAGCATTGGACAGACTCCGTTTTAGCGTATTCACACTCAGCAATGAAGAAACTCCTGTTTTAGCGTATTCACACCCAGCATTGGACAGACTCCTGTTTTAGCGTATAGACACCCAGCATTGGACAGACTCCGTTTTAGCGTATTCACAACCAGCATTGGCACTGTTTTTGTTGTTTTATTTATAATATCGCGCATGGTTTTATAATTTGTAAAAAAAACTAACTGAGTTGTGTGTTTCTCGTGTCATCAAATAAGTTCTTTTATAGAAGTTACGAAAATAAAAGCAATAGAGAATGAAGTGTCAAATATGGCGACGAAACAATAGTAGTTTAGTTTTAGAAACAAAAATGTATATACCGACTTAAGGTGCAATGCATGGATGTCTGCATTTCTCGGCAACAGCGGTTGTCGGGGGAGGCACTCCGGTTCCAGATCTTGGACAATTTGTGACAAATTTTAAGCACCTCTAGCGATTTCTGATACATTATGCTAAAACAAATATTTCGATTCTCAATACCTTAACAATATTTTTTTTACTTTTTGAGTAAAAGGGTAGAAACTGCACGTAACCTAACCTCCGTTGTGACGGCCATGCGATCTTATAACCAGACTATTGAAACACCGACCTATTGCTACATTCAGCATGCTCGCAGGGAATGTGGCATATCCATGGTTGGCTTCTTGATATTATGCAAGCAAGCGGGCAAGTATAGAAGCTTTTAATTTAGAATTAACGACAGTTACCTCAGTGTGCATAATAAAACTGCAACACGTACAACACACGAATCTTTGTCTGTAAGCGTTCTGATATTTTTGTTGTAAACTACATTCAGATAGATGGAATAACGTTTTTTGTTTTCTATTTCAGCGTTTACTCGTTGGATAAGTTTTGATTATGATCAATGATTATTTTTAAGTGTATCCCCCAGATCACAGCAACCTAATGCATCGGCCAGGCGAGTATTGGTGTTAATAAATCTATAACGTCAATCATGGTAGTTGTCAAAATTGGCCATCGATATATATGCGACAAAGAACTGCACTGGACAGATTACATCATTTTGTTGGACAGACTGAATGTAGACCGAAATATACATGTGGTCGATAGGGTTTCCCACTTTCACCGTCTATCCTTCTGTAGGACAAACTGAACGTTGTAAGCCTTCAACCGGACCATACATGGGTCCGAGACGGTTTCCCCACTCTGACCGTCAATCCTACTGTTTGACAGAATGAACCAATGTATACAACCGAACTATATGGGGTCGAGAGGGTTTCCCAACTCTCACCGTCTTTCCTTCTGTTAGACAATCTGAACCAACGTAGGCCTACAACTGAACCTAGTCCGAGAATCCTCTGCCGTCCAACGCTTTTTTTTTGCGTCCCACGCAAAAAAAAGCGTTGGACGGCAGAGAATTCTTGGACTAAACTGAACCATACCTGGGGGCGAAAGGGTTTTCCCAAGTCGAGGAGTCTTACATTCTGTTTTAGTGTTGTAATGCATTACAATTATATATTAATTTTAAAAATTGTAAAATACAACATGAAACTTTTTATTACCCGATTTGTAATTATAGAAATGCCTTTTGTTGTCAGTTATCAATCCGACATTTTAAACTTTATTACTTTGTTAATTTTTTAATTATAAATTTAACTGAACAAGTCATAAAATTGTTCTCACATCTAAATTGTTTAATGGTAGCCCCAGCACGTGACTGCATGGTGTTTTATATATATTTTGTTTGTTTGTTTGGATGGGGTTTCTGCAATTTTTCAGCTATATATGATGACGTCCAGTTTTTATTGGGCGGAGGAAGCAAGTACCGGGAGAAAACCCGATATTAACTAAGATTAAAGTCGAGTACACCTTGCCCGCAGTGACAATCGAACCCGCAACCTCAGTGTTGACATACCACGTTATCAATAGTAGACTAACCACGCTACCACCGAAGGTTATAATATGCGTTACAAATGTGTGTTGTATATTTAGTTCATTGTTTAAATTATTCTTACACAAATTTAGAGAAACCAACTAGGTGGTTTTTTTTATGTCTATGACACAAATCAAAACGGAAAAAGATAAAGATTAAACGTTTTCCTGTTACAAATTATATTCTAAATTTAGCAACCGGGTTTTACTTGACGTATACGGTATTGCTGTTTCTGTCTACCTTAAATTCAACACTTTAAGAATTACAGATCGAGTTCAAGTATTTTAAAAAATATACAAACAAGAATGTCTTCTTGTTTGTATTAAAAAAAAGAAACATGCTAAAAATCTATCCTTATTTATTTTGTGACATACAATATCAAGATTATTTTGTTGGCAGACTGCAGATTATTTTTTTAATACCAACCACCCGCAATCCACCCTTATTTAGATCCATAATATAACCTAGTTAGTTAATGATTCCTGTCTATATAAAACGACTGGTCCATGGTGATATTTGTTTTGGTGTATGAGAATCTGAGAATTCCCTTTTTAATGTCGGAAGGTTGGGAGGGTAAGTAAATCACTGGTGGTTTGTCGAAACCCGGACTTTGTGATACCTAAATATCTCCGGCCAGAATATGTCCTACTAGCGGCTGGACTATGATGATGTACTGGCCTTACTCCAGAACATCTTCCTCACTTCAAAATTACTTTGATCTCTTGAACCTAATGACAAGAAAGCCCCCCCCCCCCCCACCCCGTTCAAGAAAACCTTTCAAAGAAAACCTTCACTATAAAAACTTAACAGATTGATGTACACACCTCATGACATTTTTTTTAGAATTTTTCAAGAAACAGAGGATAATTTCATTATAGTCAAACGGATTTTTATATGTATAAGTTATTGTGCATTTTATCCTTCACTTGTCAAGTCACTTTAGGACAGTCACAACGTTAGGTCACAGAATTAGGGACTGACTAGCTATGGACGTCCATAAAAGGGGACCTAAAAGGGAGCTACATTACTGTATCTAGGGACTTACCTCTGACCACCTCAGAATGTTAATATATACTTTATATACAAAATGTTGCACAGCCGATTACCACATCCCAAACCAATATAATAATTCTATATATGAATCTCCCTTCGTAACATTGTATTAAAGCATTTTTCTACTTGTATAATATGTCTGTCCTAACTTTGTGTTAAAGCTTATTTCTATTGTGTCTTTTCTACTTGTATAATATGTCTGTCCGAACTTTGTGTTAAAGCTCATTTCTATTGTGTCTTTTCTTCTTGTATGATTTGATAGTGTTTATTATAATTTGTGTTTATACGTTGTATTTATATTATCGCTTCTATAGCGGAAATAAAGATATGAATGAATGAATGAATGAATGAACACGGACAGGAAAGATCAACAAAAAAACTAAGGCAAAAAAACATGTGAAGCAATAATTTATTTTTTTTTTATAAAATATTCATATAAAGGTCATAAAGTAAGATAACTATTGTTGTTTTTAACAATTCATCATTATATATTTCATGTTACATCGGTAAATAAGAAATCGTTGTACAACTTTTTATGTTACATTTCAATCAAATATTTAAATAATATTCTGATCATTGAACTCTTAATGTTTTAATTGTTTTTAATAATATTATTATTTCTTAAATTTCATTACAAACGTCTTCACACCCTACTATAGTTTTTATTGCGGTGATCCCACTGGGTGAGATTCGGCTAGTTCTGGTCTAAATTAGCATCTCACGACTTACTTTGAACTTTACAACTTTGTTAATTTCTTAATTACAGGTAAAGGTCAACAAAGTTATAAAATTATTATCACCTATCATTTTCTAACGGCAACCGACATTAACATTGCAATATATTTGTAATTACGCAATAACTTTTTAAAATATGTGTGCACATGTAAAAATACCAAAAATAATCTTTCTGAACTTTTTAAATTTTATAATCACATTCAATATTACTAAAGCTATGATTTTAGTTTAATAAAAAAACTAAGCTTTATTCCGTGACATTTTATTGTGACTTTATTCCTACAAAATGTCTCAGCATGGCGCGCCGTCTCTTGTTAGTAAGAAATTACAAAATATAAGTCATATGAAAACATTCACATCGTATTAAAATATATTCAATACTTTTTACCTGTAGGTAACATTTTTTTAAGAAAAAAAAGTTCTAATAAATCAATTTTTCTTTACTTTTCATTTCTTATTAACAAATCTTTTATCCAAGTCCAGCTTTAAAAAAACAGTTCTGTCATCAAGTAAATGTTAGACCCCGTTTACATCGATCTTTTTTGAATCGATCTTAAAAAGACTGGTTTGCATTTACACACACTTGTGAAATAGCACGAAAGATCGATTGCAATCGATCTTTTTAAGTCCTATGCGTTTATACTGGCGTTAAATTTGTCGATGTTTTCAATGACATTAGATACTTGACACCAATGGATTGTACGATTCGTGCGTTTACACTACAAGAAAGATCGATTAAAAAAGATCGATCTTTTTAAGTCTAGGTGTAAAGCAGGACTTTTTAAGTCCGGTTCTTTTTGAATTGATTCAAATAAAGATCGATCTTTATCGTTTACACTGACAAAAAGATCGATCTTTTTTGCATCGATTCAAAAAAGATCGATCTTTCCGTCTAGTGTAAACGGGGTCTAAAAACGCGACAGATATGCCCACAATGAAAACTAGACAAAGTCGATCTAGCGATCACTGATACCCCCGCTTTTGTAAAAATTTATAATGTTTTTCTTGGACTGAAATTTGACGGATTTCCCCAAAAATTGATAGGCTTCTTACCAACCTGATATATTGCAATATCCCAAAGTTTCATTCAAATCGGATGCAAACTTTTTGAGTTATTGTCCGGAAACAACTTTTTTGTTAAAATTTCTAACGTTTTTTTTTGTGGACTGTGACCTTGAAGTTTGACGGATTTCCCCCAAAATCGATAGGTTTGTTACCAACCCGATATACGACAATATCCCAAAGTTTCATTTAATTCGGATGTAAACTTTTTAAGTTATTGTCCGGAAACAACTTTTTTGTTAAAATTTCTAACGTTTTTCATGGACTGTGACCTTGAAATTTGACGGATTTCCCCCAAAATCAATAGGCCTCTTACCAACATGATATATAACAATATCCCAAAGTTTCATTCAAATCGGATGCAAACTTTGAATTATCATCCGAAAACAAAATGTGGACGGACGGACGGATGGACATGAGGACCACTATATACCCCCGACTCTGTCGAGCGGGGGTATAAAAAAAAACACTTTCTTCAATAACATGCAAAGTTTCTAAGTCCAGTATTTGCAAGTTTCTTGTATTTGAGATGAACAAACCGTATTTTAACAAAAAGATACCTTGTTTAATTTTTACACTTGCCTTTTTTTCTTGGGAACTTTTTTCTTCCGACTTTTTACCCGTGACTCTTTACCTGTGACTTTTTTCCGGTCCATTCTTGGGTATTCTTGGGTATTTCTATGGACCCTTTTCTGCACTCTTTAAAGTGAAGTCCTTTTTGAATTACTGAATTGTAATGTAATTGTAATTGTAATGATACTGAATTGTCTACCGGACCTCCTGTTTTGGATAGAACACACAGACCTAGTGGTCTAAGCCTAGGTTTGCAGATATACTAGGCACATTTGTAAATGTGAATGAAACTTAACTCGTGTTACAAACAAGACTAAAACATTTCACCAGTCAGACAGGTCACCCAGTAACACACATTATGGTTAATTTGTTTGTTTGATTGAATGTTGATTAACGCCACTTTTAGCTTTCTAAATGATGTGTGGTTACCTAAAATTAAGGTTGAATAAGGAGTAAATGTTCTGGACACGGACAGGAGAGATCAACAAAAAAACTAAGGCAAAAAAAAACATGTGAAGCAATAATTTATTATTATTTTTTTTTTATAACATATTCATAAAAAGGTCATAAAGTAAGATAACTATTGTTGTTTTTAACAATTCATCATTATATATTTAATGTTACATCGGTAAATAAGAAATCGTTGTACAACTTTTTATGTTACATTTCAATCAAATATTTAAATAATATTCTGATCATTGAACTCTTAATGTTTTAATTTTTTTTTAATAATATTATTATTCCTTAAATTTCATTACAAACGTCTTCACACCCTACTATAGTTTTTATTGCGGTGATCCCACTGGGTGAGATTCGGCTAGTTCTGGTCTAAATTAGCATTTCACGACTTACTTTGAACTTTACAACTTTGTTAATTTCTTAATTACAGGTAAAGGTACACAAAGTTATAAAATTATTATCACCTATCATTTTCTAACGGCAACCGACATTAACATTGCAATATATTTGTAATTACGCAATAACTTTTTAAAATATGTGTGCACATGTAAAAATATCAAAAATAATCTTTCTGAAGTTTTTAAATTTTATAATCACATTCAATATAACTAAAGCTATGATTTTAGTTTAATTACAAACTAAGCTTTATTCCGTGACATTTTATTATGACTTTATTCCTACAAAAAGTCTCAGCATGGCGCGACGTCTCTTGTTAGTAAGAAATTACAAAAAATAAGTCATATGAAAACATTCACATCGTATTAAAATATATTCAATACTTTTTACCTGTAAGTAACATTTTTTTTTAAGAAAAAAAAAGTTCTCGTAAATCAATTTTTCTTTACTTTTCATTTCTTATTAACAAATCTTTTATCCAAGTCCAGCTTTAAAAAAACAGTTCTGTACGGAAGCCTTGGAGTCAAAATGGCCCTCCAAGGCTTCCGTAGTTCTGTCATGTAATGTCAAGAAATGTAAAAACGCGACAGATATGCCCACAATGAAAAAAACCCACTTTTTTCAATAACATGCAATGTTTCTAAGTCCAGTATTTGCAAGTTTCTTGTATTTGAGATGAACAAACCATATTTTAACAAAAAGATACCTTGTTTAATTTTTACACTTGCCTTTTTTTCTTGGGACCTTTTTCCTCCGACTTTTTATCCGTGACTCTTTTCCTGTGACTTTTTTCCGGTCCATTCTTGGTATTCTTGGTTATTTCTATGGACCCTTTTCTGCACTCTTTAAAGTGAAGTCCTTTTTGAATTACTGAATTGTAATGTAATTGTTATGATACTGAATTGTCTACCGGACCTCCTGTTTTGGATAGAACACACAGACCTAGTGATCTAAGCCTAGGTTTGCAGATATACTAGGCACATTTGTAAATGTGAATGAAACTTAACTCGTGTTACAAACAAGACTAAAACATTTCACCAGTCAGACAGGTCACCCAGTAACACACATTCTGGTTAATTTTTTTGTTTGATTGAATGTTGATTAACGCCACTTTTAGCTTTCTAAATGATGTGTGGTTATTGAACATTGTATCAATGTAACTATATTTGTATTAAAGGTATCATGTAATAACGACAGTGTGATAATTTGGACAGAAAAATCAGGGTTATATGTTTTATTCTTGACACCACTTTTGGCATTTTCAGATATATCACTAGTTCTTTAACATGCGAAGGAAACCGAATTACCCTTTGAGAGTCTCGATCTTAGACAGAAAAAAGGGTAGTCCTTATAAATAAAAGAGTTGGATTCAAGCAAAACATTCTAAAAAAAACTACTTTTCCCGTCAAAAACACAAACGTCAGATTATTGTCTTTTTGGTTTCTTGAAAAAAAAAGAGATAAAGTACTAAGGGAATTTCGGCAAAACTTCGCATTATGTCTTCAAGTAAATATAATTGATGGAATGTAAAGCTTAATCTGGAATGCACACACACACACACACACACACACAACTAAACACAAACCAAATTAAAAAAAAACATATTTTTTTACTACATTATTATTAATGATTTACAAGATTATGAAAAATAACTCTTTTGGAGTAAGCGATTCTCTTTTAAATTCTTGAAATAGTTGTAATTTACTTAAGCTTTATAAAAATAATAATAATAATAATAATAATAATAATAATAATAATAATAATAATAATAATAATAATAATAATAATAATAATAATAATAAAATTAATAGTTTTAAAAAAAAATTTAAACATTTTCACATGCTACATTATTTTTTATTACGGTGATCCCACTGGGCGAGATTCGGCCAGATCTGTTCTGAATTAACATATCACGCCAATCTTTGAACTTTACAACTTTGTTAATTTCTTAATTACAGGTAAAGGTAAACATGGTAATAAAATTATTATCACCTATTATTTTCTAACGGCTACCGCCACGCGACCTTAACAGGTGATCAGCCCAGGTGTGAAGATGATTGACGGTTAAGTAATTTATCCGATTGGTTGATTAAATGATTCTCAGGTAGCATTTATTGACAATGATTTGAAATACAAACACAGTTTAATCTTTATTGATCTTCAAACAAGTACTCATATTCCAATCGCATTGTAAGTAGTTTAACGGAATTTTGTTTAACTGTTTAACTCCGTGCTTTAACTATTCTAACTTACAACTTTTTTAATTTAAAAAAATAAATAAATATTTTCTTTTGTAAAGTAATAAATATGATTTTTATTTTATTTCTATTTTTAATAATTTGTATTACAGAGCCGTGATACGGTTTACCCTTTCTCTACTATTTTAGCAGCGTTTCCTTTAATTATATTAAATAATACTATCAATTTTTAGTTAATTCTTACTCTGTTCATCACAGTAGCAATAAAACTGACTCGAAAGTCATTGTTCCATATTGCCAGAATTTATTGCATATGAATTTCACACTTCACTTTCTGGTTAAGATAAGCTACCGTTTTCCGATCACAATAAGATTATCGAAAATTGAAATAACCAATCATTTCTACAAAATGTTTTTGTTTCTTTGTTTCGAGCTTAATGCATGATTGGTGATTTTGATAAGAAAAGTATAAAGTGATGTTTGTTAAGAAGCCATCTCTCATCGAAATCCATCGCAGTAATATCAAATTACAGACGCCCAAGTGAAAACAACATGGCCGAATGTTTGTTGATGAGGATGTGACTCAAGACATAATCAAAAATAAGGGGTCCCTTTTAGGTTACGAATAAAACCCAAAACAAAATATGGTACTCAAAATAATAATTACACTGTTTAAAGAAGATCTATTAGCTAATTAATAAAATAATTTAACGCTAAAAATGAGATTTCAATCAATTCATTATAAATTATAATAATTTATATTTTTTCTGTTATTGTCTCTTTTTTTACTACAATAACAAAAAATAGAAATATTCCAGTCTTATTTTTTTATCTAAATATAAAACAAATATCACAACAATGAAGCATCCAGAAAGTGGCATCGCTAACTTTAATGACTGGCATAGTTCCAACAAATTATTGTACACCTTGCACAGGTGCGCGTTCTTTGAGTTTACTAACACGAAATGAAATTATATTCAAAATTCTAACCTTTTTATAAGATAAGGCAGCTTTGTTTGACAGAAACATAGAAATGGCATAAAATGACAGTTAATTTAAACGTTGCTTTAATTTACCTGTTTGTTTCAAAGACTCTTAAGCATGATTTTTTTTCTTAAGTGAAAATAACTCTGATTGATATGTTTCAAACACAATTTAAGTTATCATATTTTGAACCCCTTTCATTCCCGAATCCTAAACTTTTCCTTGAAAAGGTGTCGCTTGGGGTACCTGAAAAGGGAACGTGTCACTTTCACGTGTGCAGCTACCGTCCTATCACTTTGAGGCTGGGAAAATTCAATACATTGATCGCTGATTTGAATAACTGTAGTCGCATCTCATTTAAAAGAAAACATATTCTTTGTTAAGTATTTTTGATAATTTAAAAAAGTGACAAAATTATTTAACCTGACCGGAAACTGTCATTTGATTTTGTAACGGTACATGCGCAATAATATTTACCAGGTTAGAAGTTTCTCCTCAAATGAAAACATGGCAGATGTGATACACAGGTGCGGAAGACGAAAGCAGACCAACCCCAAGAGAAAAAATGGTAAGTCAACTTTTACTTATATCCAAATTTGTTATTTAAGTTTATTTTCTGTTAATTTCTATCACCATTATAACAAATTGTCGTTTTAAAACGACCGGTGTTGATTTCTTATATGCGACTACCTTTCTGTACCTGACACTGAATAGGATGCTGAGACAATTTTATTTCGTTGAGAAACGATATATTTTATAAAGTAATGTTAGGTTTGCTCTATCAGAAAGATGAAAAACATTTTGCTAAAAAAATATTCTGCAATTTCTTGCATAGGTGTGATTTCATAGGTGACCCTTATAAATCGACATTTTGTCAGCGTTCAACTTCATCAACAACATCATCATATGATAAACTAAATCATGATGGCGGATATTTATCATCCAGTTCAGATTTACGTGCCTAAATCAACAAATTAAAAACTTATTTAAAATTTATTATTACAGGTGATTAAAATGAAATGACAAAAATAATTTGCAGCAACAAAAAAAAAATAAATATATAAATATTTTCAATATGTGGAAAAAGTTCTTACAGTTGTTTTATGTAAAATATTTTTAAAAATTGTACAACCTCATAGTGTATACATATTTAAGATGGACATATTTGGAGTTTCCAGGTATACTTAATCTAAGGTGCAAAATTTATTCAGGTCAGAATGAAACATTTAATAAAAATTATCAAACATAGATTATATTAATTTAGAAAAAGTTTCAGATTTCAATAGTTAGATAAAATCCAGAGCACAGGTATCTATCTTGGCCTGAGACAATACACCTTGATATAAAAAATGGGTGTATAAAATTTGAAGTTAACTTGGATATTGTGCTATAGTGAGCCATTTAGATTTATGCAAATTTTCACAAACAAAGGAAAATGCTCAGGGTGAAAAACTTTCCTACTTCTTTTCTGTCAGAAGAATAACAACAAAAAAACAATATAAAAAATGATGTTTTTTAATTACCAGCACAGTTTGTTTAAATTGTGAAGGGTGTCTATTGTGCATTATTTGTAATGGTCAACTTTCGAAAATGCTGAAATCTGTGTACTTGTGACACGGAATTCATCATTTTTGGATATTTGCAGTATATATTTTGTTGTAAGCCCAACTAAGTCTTGAATGTAATTAAATAATGTAACCAGAAAATAAATAAAAATTGATTTTAATATAAAACCATTGGACCATGTACAATGTTCTTGCAGCATCCTTACCTTTCCCATTGGTAATTAATTTGGACATCTGTCATCTTTGTAATTCAATTATTTCAAGTGATTCCAATTTAATTTAATTATAGGTAACTCAATCAATTATTTTTGACCAGGTGTTGTGAAAATTGCTTCAATTCTCTGAGGTTATTTCAAGTATCTTGGTTATTAACAGTGAAACTAGAGAACAGTGATTTTCCAAAAGTTATGACATGACCAAGTTTTATTGAAATGTATATCTATATTGTTAATTTGTAATGTTATCATGTTACAGATTTATGTGAAATTATTAAAATAAAAATACACACAAAATTTATTTTAAGTATGGAATGGAATTATATTTTTCTTAAATCTGACAAGTTGTGTCAAGTTGATCGATTCCATATTTTTTGGGGAACCATTTCTAACATATTGAACATTTGGTGTCCACAATTGATAAAATATCAAAATTAAATCTTTAGTTTTGGTGCAATATCATCAAATCTCAATTCTAATCCTAAATAGAACATAAATTTTGTGAAGAACTTGATCATTTTTAGTCAGATAATGTAGATTTGGCAGTTATTGGACCATTTTACCAAACATTTATAGATAACATTTCTCTCCTAATGTAAGGCATGATGAATTAGGAAAATTTCTATGGAATCAATAATAGTTTATTCTACACACTTAATGTACAATAAAAATCAATTAATCGCTGGCTTCCAACAGTCAAGAATACTTAGAAATTTATAATTTCTGTCTTTTATAAGTCAGTTTTCATCATTGTTGTTGACTCTATAGGTCTTGGAACATATTGTAAGATTTTTGAAACTGGTTAAGCACTAGTTTCTGATGTTTTGAACAAATCATCTTTCTTAAAATTTTATTTAAATACACAGTTTTGATTCCATGTTGGCTTTGAATACGACATGGTTAATATTCATAAACAAATATTTCATAAAGACTTTGGATGGTGGTGCATGTGGAACTTTGGTTGGGTGTGGATGTGGCAGTACTAACGGATATACCTAAAACAATAAATAATTAAATGAAAGTTTTAAGTACCCATTGGTCATTAGTAAAAATATAAAAAAGGACCTGATAATGTTTACCAGCAAGATAGTTTATATTTGGACAACCATCCTTTGATTTTCTAACATAGTTATTTATTATATATGAAAACTGGTTTTCTTCTAATTCATAATCACACAAAAACAATTTGTGTAAATTTGGGTTCCTAAATTGTTTAAAGTTATTATGGAAATGCTAATGTCAGGTTCTGTGAAAAAAAAGGCATTGCAGAAAATTGTGTAGAGTGTTCACCTAATTTTTTTTTTTCAATAGCCTTGTTTAATGAAAAAATCTTAGGCCATTTGTTGCAGCAGAAGGCAAGATTAATTTAAAGGTGAAGTATCAAATCTTTTAATCATACCATTTTAGAGTCATTGTCCGTGTAATTCACCTGAAAATGATCATCGCATTGTATGTAAATTCACGATACAACCATTATTATTGAAGTAGAATTACGGACATCCCACTTAATTTTGCTGCTGATTTTATTCCATGGTTATGAATTACCAATCTTGTTGAACAAAAGATTTTGGCTACCTTTTGCTTGTTGTGCTTTGATTGTGTGTAGCTGACATTTGTTCGTTAAATTTTTAACAGATGAGGCATTTAAATAAAATGTCCACTTAGAAGATAACAATAAAATTTAAAATATCTGTAGAGTTCTTCCTCAAGTCATTGCTTTCATATTTTTCACCTTTTTTTCAAACAATAAACAAATAACTTCTTTTGCCTTTGATCTCGGGTAGATGAAGTGTCTTTTCCAATTTTGAAAGTAAGGATGTCAGATGTCAAACGCTCAACATGACTTTTTTAACAGATTAAGTTTTTTCCCTTCTTTAGTTATGGGTCTAATTTACACTCTTTTGTGAAATAATTATAGCCTTTTTGTAATGTAAATAAAACCATGTAAATACAATTAAACTGGGATAAAATTTGCCACGCGACTAGCGCATGACAGGATAATCTGCAGGTAAATTACTTACAAAATAATCACACCTGAGTTGTCACGTACATAGCGTCCTTAATCTACCTGTCACTCAAATCGCCCAATAATTCACACCTCAAAGGAACAACATTATTCTTTACTGATATTCTAACAGGATTTCTTGACAATATAATTTGTGGTTAAAATGGTTAAAGGAGCAACGAGACCAAATTAGGTTTTCTTCTGCAGTTTGCAATTTAAGTGTTAGTTTCTTTTCATTTCTTGTTTTTCTTTCAAAAATTAACTGTAATATATTTCATTTTGCACCTGGCCACTTCTGTTGCAAATTCAGATGAAAGTCAGCAAAAAGCAACTAGATTTGGCAGCCATTTTATAACAATATATAGATTCAGTTGTAATACTAAAATATGAAAAGTTTTTAGTATTATTTTATACAAAAATCATAAATATTAAATATGTGTAAATATTATGTATAAATGTACATTTCTTGTAGCTCTAAATTTTAGTGATATGTAAACTGTTATACTTTCCTGGTATTGTATCTACAATCATTTGTAAAAAATTGTACCAAAAATCTATAAACAATGGGATACACATGATCTCCTTGTTAAATTACCATCTATACTGCTTAAAAGAATAATAACATTAGATAGTTACCAAATCATTTCTGTAATTCTCAGGTATTTTGTTAGTTACCAAATCAGGTCTATGTAATTCTCAGGTATTTTGTTATATCTCATGATTGACTTGACAGTAAGTTTGAAATAAAATGATTAATATACAAGTATAATTTACAACTAATATAATTATGGTTTGTTTTATGTTGCCTCAAAGACAAAGATGGAGTGGTTTCTTTGGTGGGCATTTTTATTATTTTATTATTAGACTTTATTCTTGACTATAATACTTTAATCCTATTTGCCTATTTAATTGTGTGCCCCTAAACAACATGTTATGCTATTTCTTAAAATTCATTTTTTGTTAACTTTTCAAAATAATTTTTTTGTCAATACATAGTATATACATAGAAAGAAAGTTGATCATTAATGATGTAATAATGCCATTTTGTCACATTTTTGATATTCCATTTCAAACCACATTTGTAAATATTCTTGCAATATTAATAGGATTTATCTTGTCTTTATGATCATTGATCAGATAAAACCAGGTAAATTATAACAATTACCTGAGATTATTCCTATTTAATGTTGTCATTGTCAACTCCTAACATAACTGTTTTCTTTATTGATCTAATATTGTGGTAAAAAGCTCACCTTTGATTGGACAATTTCTCATACAGACAGGTGTGTCATTGGTTGTTCAACTTACCTGTTAAAGGGGTGGATTTGTAATAAAAATGATCAGGTATGAGTTGTCATGTTGTTCTTTAATTCAGTCCTATGTATACAGATTTAAATAGTTATTTATAAAATTTACCAGTTATAGAGAAGCTTCGAAACAGGTTAATATGACATGGGAAGTTATTTATTACACTGTGTTAAAAAATGTAATGATACAAGAATGGTAAAGAGGTAGTAAAGAAAAAAAACAAAAATGTTCTGTTCCTTTTGTATAGTGTAGTACTGATGTTGGTGGTTCCTTGGGCAAATTGAATGTTGTCAAAATGTTTATGCTTCTGCTTCATGTTACTTTGTATGATATGGCACTCTAGTCTCACTAAAACTTCAATCATATAAAGCAACCTGTCTGTCTATGATACCATAAGAGTTTTAAGTCATGTGCAGTTTGCTATACACTGTAAAATCCAAGTATTTCGGCCTTGGTCATGATGAATTCTGAAACATACCTTTTAGAACATATTTATTGTTAGAGTCCAGTATCTGTGACAATAACTGCATCACTGGAGGTCTAAAACAGGAAATTTAAATCATTACAATTTTCACCTGTTGACCCTGTACTATCTGACATGATAATTATTATAGATACAGGTGAATTAAGGTGGGCTATTGTTTTAAATTAATATCAGGTATAATTGATGGAAGGTATCAAAATTGTTTTTTTACCTCAAAAAATATGCAAAAACCGTGGCAAAAAAAATATGTTTTACAAAACATAGTATTTTAGAGACTTCTCCGAACCTCAAAAGGTTCAAACAATCTAGCTTCAATCAACTTTTTTTTTCTGGAACAAACTTCAGAATTTGCATTTCCTTATATTAAGTGCAATTTTTTATAGTCCTGAACAAGTTGGCAAAAGTAAGCGTAATTTTGATATTTTCCCTTGTTGAAAGTTTCCAGAACAGTCATAAATTAAATTTATTTACCTGTAACAAAACAACACACCTTTAAAACAATATCAGTATCCAATTAAGTTGTCAGATTAATTTAATTTTAGGTTGGACAGGTACATTGCCATTATCTGACCTTTCGGTTAATCCACATGCACTAAAGGGACAATTTTACTCTTGTAAAAAAATGAAGCAAGTATGGAAAGTACATTGCACTGATATGAACAATTTAAAAAAAAGTTATATTCATGTTCATGCTTGTTTACAATTGCAGAATGAAAATTCATGCAATCCTATAATATAATCAAAATTTTTTATTCACAAATATCTGTGCAGCCTTTATTGAAGTTATTTCAGAAATAACATTTGTACTTCATTCTCAAAGGACGATTCTTTCTTTCTGAAAGGGAAATTCCTTTGTCTTTGGATCAATTTACCACCTGTAATTAGCTTAACAGTGTTGATGTAGATTTTAATCAAATTAAAATAAAAGAATAATGACAAGATAGAAGAATCACCTAGTGTTTTATGGCTCCCGTGGGAGGTTGGTCTACCTGTTATTGGCCATTTCAGTAGAAAATCCAGGTAATTTGTGTTGAGTGATCCTGTGTAATGAGACATCCGAGACTCAGACTGGAAATGTCATGATCAGGTGTAATTATTGTAAATGACAAATACAGGAAATTATTGGAATGGTTCTGGGTATGATATTGTTTCCGTTACCTTTATTTGTTTACTACCTAGTGAGAGCAGTGTACCGTATTGATGCTAATAAATACATGTATATTTTCATTTTTAATGGGGAAGAACAAAACAGAAGTGTAACATGTTTCTAAGTATGTTTAGCAAACATGGAAAAAAGAAATTGAATGTCATTTAAATGTAAAGAAATGAACTGACTACCAAACTTCACCAAATAAGAACAAAATCAATACAGATCAATTAAAAAACAAATTACAGAAAGAATAAGGGCATACACTATTGAAAATTTGTTGTATTTATTTATTAAAAAAAGCCATTTTTACGCTTTATATTTTGTTGGAAATGTATAATTGTTTTGGCAACTAATAACATTTTCCCTTATAGTAATTTAATATAATTTGGGTTTGTTGGGATCTCCTAGAATTGTAGTTAGTTTTGGTGCATTTGATAATATCTTAAACTGAGTACCTACTGTGGTTGGTGAAGTGGTATGTAGGTAACAGCTTTGCTTAGTGCAGGGGATAGAGCAATCTTTTTAAGTATATGATGATTTCTGTAACAGAAGTGAAAATGTTTATTAGAACATCTATGTCATCAATTTTCATCATTAAACTAAAATTTCTTCTCATCAACTTCCAATATCCGAGTATGTACAAAATGACAGGTAACCGATCAAACCCTCGGAAACCCATTAAACAAGGTATAATTTGTTAATTACAATTGTCAATTGAAGGTATTCCTCAGGTGACATGGCTTTCATTGTCATCTAGATTGGATTAGTTTTGTTCATTCCCCTGTTACTAAATTTGTCATCTGTAATCAAGAAATGTCCGTTTTGAGGGCTTCTCTGCATTCTGTGTTACAGCGGGGTTTCTGCATGGTCGTAAGACTTCCTTCTGTTGTTGAAGGTGTAAAAATAAATTGAGTCACCTGGACTATCAAAGCAAACATTGATTTATTTTCAAGCAGAATATTGCAGGGTTTGAGAACCTTATTATAAAGCAATTATTGAAAATTTTGAATTTAGAAACAGACAGTGGTGTGAAAATAATTATGACTTTTTGACCAACTGTGTAAACAAGCTTTAAATAGTCCCTGATAATAAAAGCCATCAAATTTCCATTACAAGACAATTTGAGTTTCTAATTTTATCATATTTTGATACTGTCAACATTCTAGTTACAGCACTAATGAGAGATGAGTTTGTTTGTTTTATAATTTGTTAGAAAGCAATTTTTAAATTATTTTATAGTCATGCATATTGAAAGATGTGCTGGGTTACTAGAAATAGCAAAATAAAATGTTGTAAACAAAATTTTAGACAAGGTTGCACCAATGTACAATTCAGGCCAGCAAGGAGGTTTCAGTGGGGTCTTAGTAAGGAAATTTGGAGGCAATCATTTAATTGTATCTAAATTGTGGAAGAGAAAATTTTGCATTTTATAATTCCTATTCCTGAAATATGTTTAATTCCTGTTTTCAATAGGCACATCCATATTCCTAAAATACTGGAAGTGTTCTAGTTTTTCTGTACATTTCTCCTCTCCTACTTACAAAAAAGCTTAGGGTGCTGTCTAAAATTTTAATATTTTTTAGTAAAGAGTGGAGCAAGAAACAAATACCTGTTCCTGGACAAAAAATAATCTCCTTTTGTAAACACAATTATCTCCAGCGTATTTTGTGTCTTGGCTTTGTTTACCTTTTTCATTTTGTTGAGCGTAGGTCGATGCATTCTGTAACATGCTGATGAATTTCGATATTGATACAGAGACAAAAGCTTCGGAATAAATCTTAGAGATGGGCTGCGTTGTGTAAACATTAATAACAACTCAAGAAGAAAGTTAATCAGAAAAGTTATAATATTGGAATAGAAATGAAATGATTCTTTGCCTTGTATAGAAAAATCAAATCAACTCAATGTTTTTGGTTGTGAAAATTTACGCAGTGCAAGATGACAGTAGGTTCATTTATAAGAAAATGAGAAAGAGGAGAAAACCTGTTATAAATGAAACATTTAATTTGAGTTGAAAAGGGTGCAGAAATTTCTTGTACTTCAATTTTTTGTATATTTCTTTGTGCAATACTAATAAACATATTTAAAAAAAATATGAAATGTAGAATAATTCTATCATTGTGAAAAAAACCCAATTGTAAAAACTTAGTTAAAAACCTTAAAAAAAGGTATATTAAAACTAAGGAATCAAGGCTTTATCAAAGAAATTATTGAAAAACAACATTGGCACAGGTACTTTTTTCTCAAATCGATAAGTTCTATCCATATTTTTCTTGAGGACAAGTTAGAGGAAAAATCCATTGTTTGAAAATATTGAAAATTGAAACTGGACGTGTGCTAGATGTCACTCTGTATTTGTGTTATCTGAAAGAATCCCAATTGATTGTGAAACGGCACAATCCAAACATGTGCTTCTTAATTGATCTAGTGTATTGGAGAAATAAAGATTCTTGTCCTAACAATGGACGGGTATCCATGCTGTCTTGGCAAAGTTAGAGATGTGTTTAATATTCTAATGTATGACTCAATGGTTATTAGCCTTAAACTGACACAGATTAAATCAGAATATTTGGACAAGAATTTTTGTAAATTAAAGACAAAATCATAAGCATACTTCATTTTCTGGAATAAAAATGTTTACAATTGTTCACTGAAAAAATTAAAATATTACAAAATATTGGTACTATACTAGTATATGCAATAACAGTGAAATGCTTTTATTTTTTATTCAAATTCAATTCACTTCTCAAGTTGTCATAGTAACCATATGTAAAATGTCCCAAGTAAAGATTAATGATTGTTGACAGTAAATGAGCAATGCAGTTAAAAGATTTTGGCATGATATTTTATTTTATTGTCTGGAAACATACATTAACTGTGGACTTCTGTGTTGACTTCTGTGTAATGTAGATGATAAACTCCTGAGACAGGTGCTTGCTACTGTTAAAGTCACAGCCAGGAAACAGTTTGAAAGATTTATAAAATACATTGACTAGAGTATCACATTTAGGAATAGAAATAGAAAATAAAGGTTTACCTTTTTGCCTATATTTATATTTCTACTTAAAATATGGGCAATATGTTTGTATATTTACAAACTTTTAAAGAAGAAATTATTTATAAGTTTTACACATATGCAGAAACTAATAAGAAACTTAGAATATAGTTGATGAAAATAAATTTGTGTTAAAAGTTATTCCACCCCTTAAAGCACCTCAAATGTACACCTATCAAGATTTTGTTACCTACTAGGTGTGCTGCAGTTGCTATAGTAACCAAAGTAAGAAAAGTAGATTTTTGTTGACATAACCTGCTACAAGTCAGAATCTGCAGGTACCACAATGCTGTAGATAAAACTCTGGAGGGATTTAGTATTATCAGATTACAAAACATAGTATTCCCAAGATGATGACTAGAGGAAGGAAAAAGAAATTAGGTAAACATTTCCAAAATCTTAGATGTTCAGGGCAAATCACAGGTAGGTCTGTAACGTGGCATAATTATATTCTAAAGTAGCATATATTCTGGGATTCTTACATGAAACACATAATGTTCAGTATATTTCCTTTGAAAATGTTTGTTTTTATGGCTCTAGATATAATGAAGACGGAAATGAATTTATTTTTAGATTTTCTAAGGTGTGGAAGACATGATGGCGGTTTTGAAGCCTTTCCAGAATGTACTAAATACTGTTTTTATTATCATTAATGTTTATTTGGTTTCTTTTTAGACTTTGGAAACTTTCTAAAATTAATAAAATAAGCGATGACTCAAATATACATTTAACATAATTGAATCAGGTGCTATTTTTGGGTGGGAGCAGGTAGAGAAAAATGGCGGTTATTTGTGATAGGTTAGTTAATGAAGGATTTGATCATCAAACTTTTGTACATTTGTAGGGGTACCTAATGGGGGGAATTTGACAAATGTACTGTATACATCTATAAATAATAGAAGTAACCCATGTTGGGAACGGTGAAAGCTAAATTTGGCTTAAAGACCTTGGTGAATGACACAACTATAAAACATGTATATTGCTTTATAATAAATCAGCATCAAAGAAGTATATATACAATGATAAATGACATCAGTAGAATGGAGGATGCCCCCTCCTTTCAAACTTTTGCGGCTTAGAATTTTATAAAAGCCTAAGGACAGTGATGGTTGTTAACTTGAAACACAAAATTAACTGGAGTAGGTCCCTGCTCCCTCTGTTTGAAACATTGTTAATAACTTCTACCTATTTACCATAGTTTAGAGCTACAGTTATAGCTTTTGTTAGGTAATAGTTTTTATACAGTATAGATTTTAGATATTAAATGGGAATGAAATGAAACTCGACACATAAATTAAGTTTCAGTGGTGTTGGACATTATAGCCTTCAGTAGAGAGGAAAGTTGGTCATTAACTCCTGCTATATTTGGCAGATAGTACCTGTTCGACTGAATTTTATCCTTGTAAGCCTACAGTGTACTGCTCCATCCTCTGTGTAATGTTATCGATAATTTTCTCTTTAAGCCCATTAAATGATAAATGTTTTTATATTTCTCTGAGGAAATGGGAAAATATTGGCGATCAAATTTCTGATATTTTTTAGTTACTATGGTAATTCATATATTATTTTTAGACAGGTATTGAATTGGTTGAAGCTTCTGAGGTGATAAAATTTTAATTGAACCTTAATTAATAATATTAATGAAAAAAATGGTTGCATTTAATTAATGTGAACATGTTGTTACTTTAATGAAAGTTGTGATATTTACCTAGTTCCAAACTTCTTCCAAATAAAAAGAAATCTTGAATGTTGAGATGGACACTCTTATTGAATAATTGACATACAAATATATCTAGATATAAATTCATCAGTCATCAGTAAATTAAGATTTGTCTTGTTTCTTGGAAAAAACAAGATTTATAAAACATGGGATACCATGTTAATACTGGTATATTTGTGCATTCCACAGCACTGCAAAAAAAGGACAGACTTCTTAATATAACTTAATATAACTTGAAAAAAAACTTTTCAAAGGCTGGAAATAGTAAGACCTTGTCAATAATCAATGTGTTTCAAGATATGAAAATCAGTACAAGAAGGAAAAATGAGTTGTGGTAGCTATACAGATGGAGAATTATAATGTGGGATTTCTCTTGAGAGACCGAATCGTTTACCTGACTCAATGAACTTCCATTAAAACTTGTTCAGGTGTGACATTTCTCTTTGTTCGGATATCAATAAATGCCCAAAGGAGCAAGGTAGCGCGTGCCACAGATCCGTTACGATGCAGAATTATAATAGAATACGACTACAAATTTATGTTTTTGTCACCTCCACAAATGCTACCATGATGTGAGGAGATTCGATCTCCGATATTTACTCCTCGTTATTTTTTGTGTGAGATGTATTAATTGATAAAAAAAGATTATATGCTTCAATGACAGTGAAATTTATTTCAGCCTCATTTAAAGTCAAAAGAAACCCACAGAAATCTGTCGTTTAATTTTCTATTCCATGTTTAATTGTGGCGATTTGGAGAACATTTATTTAATTGGGTATTTCATCTGGAAAAATTGACAATCACAGTCATAAAGAATATCCTTAATTGATATGTACAAATGCACATGGACAGGTTATTTGCATTTTGTCTGTAGGTGGTTTAAATCCTCACTATAATTGGATTCAAATCACCATTGATGTGATTTTTACTTCTCATAAATTATCAGCTCATGAATAAATTGTTCATATTTGTTTACTGGGGGATTAGGATGGGTCAGAGCAGCAAGACAAGAAAACAACTACTGTCTCAAAAAAAAGCCACAAAAATTAGCACAAATGATACACAACGATTTTTTAAAAATTTTATAGAAAAAATCATTAAAGGAAGACATTCTTTTAGGAAGCTTTTATTGCTTTGAATTTTGAGAAGTAATGGCTAACAAAAAGCTTTGTTTTGTAACTGAACATACACTTTGCAATAAAGCAAATCTAAGGTCATCCAGAGAAAAAAATATTCAAATTGATGAAAAAGAAAATATTTATTTTTAAACATTTATTTTTAAAAATAATTTATATTATTTATTTGTTTCTTCTGATAATAAAGCAATATGAATCGTTAAGTTTTTTGTTTTGTTTGTAATAAAAAAAGATTGAATTTAATACATAGATTTGAAGTACTGCTTTAAAGCTGTTCATTTATCCCATCAGCTCTACCTATTCGCCTTTGACAGTTTAACAAAAAGCTTCTTTTTACAGCTGATCATTAAAATCATTAAAACATTTATGGAACCTGGATTTATGTTCCTTTGCCGTGAGGCAGAAAAAAACTAATCAGAAATTACATTTGTAAGGTTTTTGTTTCAGTTTGTAACTGTTCTTTTCTTGTGGACCTACGCCATGTGTCGAGGTCTTTAATCGGGCAACTCAAAACCTTAAATTATCCCACTTCAGGTGAATTAACGGCACGAGCCATTTTCTAATCGACAATACGGAAGGTAGAAATTAATTCTTTTGGAGAGGCAAGACGCTAAATCATTTCTTGAATGACGAAAATTTCAAGATGAGGAAACAAAGAGAAGTATTTTGTCACCTTTATTATTTTTTGTGCCCTCATCGGGTCGGTATTGTTGGAAATGCTAATGAAGCTCTTGAGTTCTTAAACTTAGTTCTAAGACATTGTATTTGTTAAAATCGAAGAAACGGAACTTTGCCAGAAGGAAGTCATTAAGATGTGAATTTTTTATTAGACATACTCGAGTTTTCAAATAATAATCGTTGTATCAGACAGGTGAGAGTCGGTGAAATTGGCTCGGAGGCCCGAGTTTGATATAACACCCTTTGACACTATTGTCCAACTTTTAAAGATTTTCAATAAACAGTAATTGAATTTGTATCATTAAATAAAGTTAAGATGACTACATTCTGTAATTTGTGAGACACTGTTTGTCTCTCATTGTTATATATTTAAGATATTAAAAGTGCATAACCTACAGCATATGCAGGTGAATGTTTAGGTTCATTTTGAGGACACAAATGTTAGTTGTTATGGTATATTTATATCAGGTTCAATATAAACAACATAAGCTTTGCATTGTATTGCAGTTAAAACTATATAGAAAATTTGCCCCCTCAGACCTCTTTTTTTTACAAATTCTAATTCAATAGATTCAGGCTAACAGAAGTAAAAAAAAAATTGTTTGTTTATTGAGTATTCTACTGTTAATGTCCAAATACTGAGAAAAAAATATAAGCCAAAACTCTTTAATATCTGTTTTAAAGATGAATTCGAATTAAAAAATGTTAAGAAAGATAGGCATCTATTAATTTTCTGTTTAAACAGACAGGTGATTTTGATCATAATCATAGTTACACAGGTGTTTGTAATGAGGGATAAATATTTAATGCTCTTATTACCTGCTGTAATTATGACTTGTACTAACTTTGAAGACAGGAATCAAAGAATTTCTGCTGGTTTTTTTTTAAATACAATAAATTTATCCAAAAAATTCCAGGAAACTAACAGATAAAAAGGCATGCACCAAAGTTGTACAGAAACCAAGATTAGTTTTAATTCTCCAAGACTATTTGAGAAATAGTATTTTGATCATAAAATAAGAATGATGTAAACACAACTTTCCATTTTTATCCAGAATAACATAATCATGCAAACTTTATAGATATTCAGTGTCTTGAATTTCATCAGTATTAAAGAATTGTTCAATAAAACAGAATTGATTCCTGTCATAGGAAATGATATTAGACACAGTTTGTATGATTGATGGGGCTATGGTTCACTGGTCACATTTTTGGGGTAATTAAAGGAAAGGCAGAATTGTTCTTAAATTAAAAATTATTAAATATATTATAAGTTGTGTTTTAATGTATCTAAATAAGCAGAAGTTAATCTCCACACTACTAGACAGCTTAGTTAATAAATTTTAAAAATGTACATGTATATTGTTTCAAAATTCAAAAGAAAAATAAATTCACTATATAATAGTTGACCACTACACAGTACAAACCAAGAAAGAAAAGGACACATGATCATCATGAACACCAGGCCCATATGTTTCTCCCCTAGGGTTCAAGTCTTGCATAACAATTATATCACTGTTTACTGATGGTCAGCACTCTGAACAAAGACAAGTAATCAGCTATGATAATTAGATTTATCTGTAATTAGGATACAACCCATTGTCAGCTTTATATCTGGTTTCTGCTGCTGGTGTCAGTTCATGTTGTTTTATTTGAAGTTTGTCAGCACAATGCAAAAACTAATGGAATTCATCCTCATGGGAGTTTCTGCTTGCTTTTTGTTAAGATGTTATTGCCTTTAATTAAGTTTTCCTTCTACTAAAATGAATATTTATTGCAGAGGTTGGAAAATTTTGTCATGGTTTTCATTACACAAATATTGATATAAATACCAAATTGACATATAAATTATATAAGTACCTGCAATTTTCTGACATTGTTACAAAAATAAACGATGGTGAATCATCTACTAAGTTTTGTATAATTTTATGTCCCAAATAATACAGCTGATTCTTTTGATGTTGTATGCTGGTAAGGTGTCCATAATCATATTTTTATTATAATTCATTTATTTCTGCAATTTGTACCCTTGAATAGAATCTGTGTTGGTTCATTCTCTCACAATTAATTGTTGAACAGATGATGACCGTTATTTAAACCAACTGGTCATTTACACCAGTTCAACGAGGTGGAACTGTGACGGAGATGAAAGGGGGAGACAATTATTTATATTGCTGTTACAATAATTACAGATTCTGAACATATAAAAAGTCCCGTTATATTCCATTGTGTTTTAAGGTGTAATTAACTGAGCATGTCCTATTTATAGGTGCTAAAACAATGGTGGAAATTCTGACAGATGTACACTGTTGGGGGTTCATTGGATCTTAATATAGATTAAAATATGCTGAAATATTTCTTAATTTAAACAGAAATTCTGAAAAAAATGTGATTATTATTAAAGACTTTTAATAGCTGTCTGTATTTATTTGTTTTAATTCGGGGCTATTGGAAGTATTGCAACATGTTGAATAATGAAAAATTAAATTTGACACTCTTTATCAAGTCATTAAGTCAGTACTAATAATTTGTCATAATCGTTGCATCTTCAATTTAAGCGAAGTATCTTTATCATCGATATCTGTCAGAAAATGTGCATGAACACATAGGATTGAGTGCATACAAGAGTTTCATCTTAAATAGTAATTGTTTTATTGCGGTAAGGTTTAGTCACTGTCTAAATATGTAGAAATAAAGTGTTGGGATAACTCATAATAAAAAGTCCTTGTATCTTTTGAAATAAAACTTTACTTGACAAATCTACAAGGGGGTTGTATTGATTATTTAATACACTTGACACTCTATCATCGGGTAATGAGGAGAAAATGCAACGAATGTTTTGTTGTTGTATTTACACTGTACTCGGCTGTGTGAAGTCGGCAAATGGAAAAAACTGATTGCATTTCTAGTATTCATATAAAGCATACTTCATCTCGTGTCGCTGATACAAGATTTGTATCTAGTTCATTTTCTCGTCACTTTTGCTCCCTTAATTATAGCAGTTAAAAAAGATCAATATTATCAAACAAAATATGTATGTCCTTTGAAAGTGTGCGTTGGATTTTTCATTACGCGGATACATGTTATAAAATTACCCAGCATCAGAACCCTGTATTGGTATGCATAAATATATATCTATTAATTCCACTGCAGAGTACTGAATTCTTAATGAGTGCCGGTACTCTACCATTATGGTTGGAAAGTTGTTAAATATGTGCTGGTAGCAAATAATGCTAATTTTTTTATGACGGAGACTTAAAACTGACAATTAAGAAGATGTATTATCTTTACATTATCCTGCATGCATTTTAACTATGCATGTTAACCATATTTAAATAGGAATGTCTAATCGATGTAATAAGTTTATAAGAAGTCTATATATAGGATGCGGTGATTGGCAATGTAATTTTGATAAAAATCAATTTCTATGGTGATACGTCTTCCACGGAACAATAGCGGAGATAAAATTTCCTTTGTTTGTATTTTCTCTGATCTGTCATAATCCCAGAAAGTAAAGATGTGGTACAGGAAGAATCCAGACAATGCACATAATGAGAAGACGTTCTAATGTAATTTCCGCGATATTTAGGCCGCATGCTTTATGATGGACGACCATTCTGCATGAAATTATAAAGTACAATCAATTTCTAAATGTAATGTTTTATTGGCAATGATCGTAAGCCATAACGGAAGCTATCTTACTTCTAATGCCAGGTTGCCCAAGTTGAAGCGTGTACAATTATTATTGGTGAATTATGGGGTGTTTTAAAATCTGATTGGTAGATTGTAGGGTACGGCAGTCAAATAAGAATGACTATAAGTCGTAATGATTCTGTTGCTACATCATTTAAAGGGAATTAGATACTTAATATAGAGTTATGAAAAAATAAGTGTGTTCATACATCATCTGTAATGGGGATATCTTTTACTTTTAAATTGTCATTTAAGTATTGGGAACATGTAATTTTAAAATGATGATGTGGATTATAGGAAACAACTTAAATCAAAAATAGCTGATTGTTGTTAATTTGGCTTAAACACTTTCAGTTTTGTTCTTTTGTCCTGCAGCTTTAACATTTGATCATCAAATAAATCAGTTTTTAGTTGGTACAGATAACAGTAGTAAAATATGTATGTAAATTTTTATATGTAGCGGCTTTACTTGTAAAGGCCATGCAAAAGAAACTATAAAATGAAAGAAATGAAAGACCTGCCTCTCACAATTTTAATAAAAAATTTTAACAAAGGTCTCAATATGATTTTGGATGTTAAGTAGAAACAGCTGATGATCAGTGTCATATAAAGATAAGGATTTGTGATTAAATCCCTGTAACACCTCTAATGACTAAATTAGGTTCAATCTACCATGTTAAATGGTCTTATTAACTCCTGTGAACCTGTCACCGAGGTATAATGTATGGGCCAGTGTTCCTCATGGTTCATTAACAAGTGTGGAGACAGGGGTATAATGTATGGACTACTTCATTCTGGTCCGCATCATAATAAATGTAATAGTTTTGGACACTAATGAATAATGATTAGCTTTGAAGAAGAAAAAATATTAAGAAGCAATTTTTGTAAAATAATAAATCTTGACTTATTTCCATTGGTTTTAGTCTTTTTTTCTTTTTTTTATTTGAAAAGTAGTTTGTTTTCTTCCATGATGTTAAAAAAAAATGAAGCATTTCCTTTTCTTGGCAGTAACTGGACAGAAAATATACAAGGAAATGTCACAGAAGTATGGGCTGATAGAAATAGTTTACTTGTATTTTGGTTTTTATATTGAATATTAAGTATTATAAAGGATTTTTGTCTGTATAGATGTATCATTTGATGAACAACTTTTGTTACTTTTGTTGACACAGAAGAATTGAAGAAAAAGATCAGAAAGGAGAACATAATTAAAAAATAAAAAAAAAAAACTGTACTGTCTATTTTGTAAACATGATTTCTCCTAATTTCCAAGTTACCAAAATTTACACTCTGCCAAACAGAAGTTTTCTATTGTTTTAATGAGACAAAAACTGTCAAGAGGGCAAAAACAGTAACAAAGAAAGTCTGATAACACAAGTCATTACTGGTTAGATGATAAGGAACAGTGTATAATGGTTTATCAAGATTAATGCAAGGGTGTTGACAAATGTCTCCTATCAAAGTTTCCTTCTTTTGAAAATTCTTTGGAAGTGTTTCATTTTAAAAGTATTTGTTTATTCTACACAATACTGATATAGATCAGTTAAAATGTGGAAAAATAAATTAGATGTGATGTCACTATGGTAGTCAATGTGAACTTCCTATAACATTCCATTTCCTACAGACACTGTATTTATACTACAGTGTAGAAAGGAAATGTATTCGTTGTACTTTGGTGTTATCTAACATCATTATTTTTTCACAGTTAGGAATAAATTTAAAATATTACTAAAAAAGGGTTTTTGATTTTCAAGAAAAATTGTAAACATCTTAATTTAATCTGTCATTATTTAACTAGAAAGGAAACTACACCTTAATACACAAATTTCTACACAATTTGTGATATGTACATCCTTATAGTTTGTATCTTCCTGTTACAGATCTTTATACTTCATACCTACAAGTGGTGTATCCTGTTAGAATTACAATACTTATGTCACATGGTTCAGTTATAAATAGGTTTGATCATTTCTGCATTTCCTACTAGTACTTGTAAACGGGTAGTGACACTCATCCTCGACATGATTTCCTTCTTTTGGGCTTGATGGGGTACTGTTAATTAACAGTACCTCTGTTTGTTTTTATTAGGGGATAATCCTGCACTCAGTGAATGTCAAAAAATAAAGTAGGATGCAGATTACACATGTTTATGTTTGACATTCAGAATTATTTTTAGTTTGTATAGCAAATATGTTTGAAAATATAGGTTGGTTATTAGTTAAAAAATTCTTTATTCAAAATGAAAAAAGTATATTGAAATTAGGAAGGAATTAAAAAGAAAGAATAGGTTTTAATGTAAATGTTAATACATATTTTGAATTTTTAAATATTGTTATTCCAAATTTAAAGTATATTGGTAATAAATTCATAATCAGATCAAGTAGAAATGAAAAGGATAATTAGCTAGAACATTTTATACAAGAATTTCTTGAAAAATCTGATAGCCTTAATCAATAATGCTTTCTGTCTTCCACTGCAAAATAACATACAAACATTTGTACTAAAGCCATTTACAGCACCGTTTTAAAAAAATCTTTACAAATCTGATAAGAAAATTGTATTTAATAACCAATGATTTCAGTGTCTAAATAAACAATTTTGTAGGGAGGTTGAATAATCAATACGAAGCAGGTATGGAGTTAGAGAGCATTTGACGAACTTGAATTGTTTGTGTAAAAGAAAATCATGGTTGTATCGATCGGTGAATCAATAATGGAAATGATTGGATAAAGGTTGTTTACAATTAGGTGAAAGGGAGGGTAGAGTTATCCTGGGTAGAAATGACAGGTAGACAAGCTCCACCTTGAAATACAGTTAGATTGAGGTATATTAAGGGGATTAAATTAAACTAATTTAAAATTCTCATCAGAATTTTAAAAAAAAATTTATAATTAAAAAAAAAAGGTTTTTATTCTTGTAAATAAATATTTGTCTGTTACATACTTTTGATTTTAAAAAGTATATTTAAGAGATGAAAAAAATAGGTAACATCATTACTAATGATTTATAGTAATTGTTACCCAGATTTAGGGGAGAACAATTTAGTTTTCTGAAGAAAACATGTGATCACCCTATAAGAAATATTTTAAAAAAATCTTGTTCAAAACACAGTTTATAAATTTACTTCTATTAATATTTTTACCTGTACCCTGTTCTGAGCCCCTCTTTAAACCTGCAGTAGCTGCAGAGTACAGTAATGGAACCTTGGGAGGTTGGCATTGAATTTGATTGGCTGAAGGTGTTTAAATTGAAATGATAACACCTGGAAGATCCTTTATGCAAACATTGACTTGTTATTAAGGTAGTATCAAATTGGTTTTAAAGTAAAAGGTGTTTAACCTTAGAACTTAAATGTTTTAATACTGAATTCTAGGATTTTGAAAATGTTAAAGGAATTTTGTACAGGAGTTATTCAACTTGGTAAGTTGTCTTATCTGGGTCACACAAGTTTGGGTAATTTGATCTGTTGTACACTGCTACTGTGGCAGGGAGAAATTATTTTGTGTGTTTTATGAATTGTTAGTTTTATAGAAATTAAACAATATTTTGCTGTAAATATGAGGCACTGATTTTTTTGAAATTTTTGCAAGTTTGTTTTCTGTCTTAAAATATTAGAAAAGTTCTACACTGAAATAAAATAAATTGCAAGAACTAAACAAAAAAATCACAGTAAATAAAAATTAAAATCTAACAATTTTGAAATGCCTTACTTGATGAAACTACATTTGAATATTTTATGTTCAGCATTTGCCTCCTGGTACTTATGTTGCTTTGCTTGAAGTTGATTATGGAATCCATGTGACTTCTTTTTGTAGAATTATTTGTCTAACCCATGTGACTTCTCTTTGTTTTACAATTTTACTGGTTCAGCATACTAACATAGTTGACAGATTTTAGTTTATTGTTACATTCATTGCAAAACAAACATTGACATACGAGAAAAACCTTGTTTTTTTTCATGAGCCAGAATTGTGTAGATTTCTTTGTGCAAGTTCTTGGAACAAATTTCTGTTAATTTCCCTGTGTTCAAGGGATAATTTTAAACAATAATATAATAATTGGATAACTCATTTTTGTAATAATTATGATGACTGATGTTAATTACAAATGCAATTATTATCAATTATCATTATATGAATCATAAAATAAGTGTTAATACAGCTATATACATGTACTAAGCTGTACATCACTATACAAACAAGTACTCTTTGATATGCCTACTAAGGTACTATAGGAATCTACCCCTTCATACACCTGGTTGTCAAAGTGAAGTTTCATTATAAAAATCTAACAATGAAAAAAGAGGAGTTTCAAAACGAAGGCCAATTCACCACTGTAATTGGGAACAAAAACTGACAGAACATTTTTTAAATGCAAAAAAAAAATGTAACCTGTTAAAACTAGGTATTAGTCAATTGTTCTCTATTTTTCATATTATTGTAAAATAATTAGCATTGTCCTCCTGGAGAAATACATCATTAACTAATAAATATGGTGTGACAATGACCAGTTTATCTTTTTAAACATTTTACTTCTGGAGTCGGATGATTGATTCATTTTTTAATTCTTTCTATTTTTAGTTGAAAGTGAGGGTTTGGAACCAGTAAACAAAATACAGAAAACTGATACAAACCAGTCAGATATCCATGACAACACCAGCCATGACACATACCATGACAACACATCAGATAGCCATGACATCAAAGAAGTACAGAATAATGGTAAATAAGATGTTCTCGGTTTTCTCGATTTTAACAAAAAAAACAGAAGAAATACAGGTCTAGCTTAGGCCATGCTGGGACCTTAATCTGGGACAACTTTTTTTTTATCAGAACCAGTCGGAACCCACCTCTAGCTCATGTGGTGGCATCTACCCTAATCCGAGACAACCTCATGTAAATAGAGGTTTTCACAAGGACCAGATCTACAGTATCATTTGCTTATTCCAGATAAATGTAAACTAATGACATGACTATTCCAAATTCTTTTAATAAGCATTTTCTCCAAATAGTAAAGGTAGAATTATTGTCTTTAAAGCATTTTTTTCTCTCAAGAAAGAAGGTAACTTTAGCTGAGTTCATTCAATAAGGCTAAAATGATTACTTTAAGGCTGCATTAGGTGTATGATTCTATAAAGGTACTTCCCCCTGAGGTTAACAAACAAGTTCATGTATGATGTACTTATAAGGAGTCTAGTATCAAAACACTTGTACATCAAAGATTTTTATTGGGATAAATACTCATATTACCTACCACAAGTACATCATGTGATGTGTATGTGAATTATTAAGGAATTTGTCATTCATAGTTGCGTAAGAAAGTAAAGATTTAATTATGCTCCTTTCAGTGTTTTGTAAACCGAAAAAAACATTGTAAATGGAAATGGCTGACAAAGAAACTTATATCTAAGACATTATTAAGTTTTGAATCATTAGGACATAATTTACACAAAAAGGTAAATTTTCAAAACAGTCCAAGATTTATGTGGCAAAAGGAATGGTGATTGATTAGGCCAGCAAGAAACCATTATTTGTATTTCTGTCTTTCTACCTGAAATAATAAACCTTTGCATTTTTGTTTATATAGTTTTTAGGTTGAATACTCTGGAGACTCTCTCTGATTTGAAATATTTGTTTGTGTTGGAAGCAAATCACTATTTTGGTTGTGTAAAATACGAAAACTTTTTGCTTAGAACGGAAGATACAACTCATTTTATTTGTTTCAGTAATGGAGGAAAATGAATCAACAGTAGTTGCCTCCCCTGTTGTCAAAGACAGCAGTCAACCAAATTCCAACACAAAAACAACCAACATTCCATCAAAAATGACTGATCAGAAATCAGCAGATGATGAAAAGTTACAAGAGTACCTCAGTCGGACAAACACTGTAGTAATCTACCCTGAGCCAGTCAGCGATGGTGAAGATGGTGATGATGATGACGATGAAGACAGAAATAACACGTCACAAGATCTTGGTAAGATATTTTATACAAAATGCAACCTGTTTAAGTTTGCTATTTATAGTGGTGTGCAAATTCATTCTGAAACTTTTTTATATTGAGAATTAGTCCATTATTGTTATTATTATGAAAATGTTCCGGAGCATTATACTTCACATGTAAAATGTTTCTGTGAAACAAATGTCACAGAAAGAAACATTTTTTAATTCATATGACCGCCAAGATAATTAGCAAATTAGTAAATTGTTCCAGAAGCAAACTGAACTTTTGAATGTTTTTTTCAAAATCTGTCTATCAAGTTTTGGCCTTCAATAAAAAGAATTTATTTTTACACATTCATTGCATAATCCAGGGAATCTCTAAGCAAACAAATTGAGAATAAAAAAGTCAGTGATATATTCAGTGTATACAATCTGTTATTCATTCTTTTTTCAACTGTATCCATAGGTATTATAACTTGGCTAGATCATATGTTTGTATACAGTCATTTGTGATACCTGTTAATTGTTTTACATCAAAACTTAACAAGAAAAATAAATTGGAACTAAGTAACATGATTTTACAAAATAAATTTTGGTACTCATGGCAACTAATGAGTATACATAATGCCTATAAATTTAACAATTCAGTTTTTGTTTGTATTTTTCATCATCTTTAGAAGTTAATATTTAAATTTCTGATATAACATCAATTCTTTTTACTTTTTTCAGAAAACTGTTTTGGTTTAGATGAAGACATTTTGATGAAATGTGCCCACTGTGACCTGACATTCAGTCGATTCAATGTTCTGAGGGACCACATGAGAGATGTACATCCAGATTTACCAATCAAGTACCTCTGTCCTAAGTGTGATGAAGCATTCCTTTTGAAGTCACATCTAGACAAGCACCTTGCCATGCATTCCCCAACATCACAATCCTGTAACATCTGTAATAAGACTTTCGCCAATGTCTATCGTCTTCAACGTCACATGATAAGCCATGACGAGAGCACAGACCTTCGCAAGTTTAAGTGTCCAGAGTGTGGAAAGGCATTCAAGTTCAAGCACCATCTGAAGGAGCATATTCGTATCCACAGTGGGGAGAAACCGTTCCAGTGTCCAAATTGTTCCAAGCGATTTAGCCATTCCGGTTCTTACAGTAGTCACATGACCTCAAAGAAGTGTTGGGTGATGAATCAGAACAGAAGCTGTCCTACGTCAGCAGATACAACCAGTAGCACCAGTATGAGACAGGGAATTAACACTACTATGCATTCCTTCCCACATCACATGATGCACTTTGATCCACTGAAGTCAAGTATACCTAACTACTACCCACCAGGGGCCAGATACTTGTCGATGTATCCAGTTACCCATCATAACATTCGACCAGTTATGACATCATTATTAGCACAGTCGCTACCTATTGCACAGCCTGTTTCAACACCATCACATTTCATCATGGCTGCTAAGCAGATTTCACCTGATGTTAATTCCAACACAAAAGTTGTCACCACAGAGGCAAGCACTATCAAAGAAGAAACAGTCATTGTAAAGAAGGAAACCAGTAAAGCACCAACACCATCACCGCAGCCAACAGTGGTAGAAACATACAAATGTAAGTTCTGTTGTGAGGTATTCACCAGTGCTGTAGACTGTCATCAACATGAGAGATATATTTGTAAGAAAGACGAGCCAACCACTAGTAGCAATGGCAGCAGCGATGAGAGCAAAACCAGCCAATCAACTTCATCAGAAGCAGTTACCAATGATGAGAAGTTTAGTGAGACCTTATCTTGTAGATTTTGTGATGAGGTTTTCAGTAGCCCAGTTAGTCTACATCAACATGAACGCTACATCTGTAAACTCAACAAAGATATTATTCAACGTATCAGTGATGGAAGTCCACGTAACTCTCCCAGCAGTAGTATGTCTGATCATAGTCATATTCTGTCTATTGCCAGTTGTAGTCCAGAAACTGAATCTGAAGACCAAGATGATAAAGATGACAACGCCCTCAACGACAGTAAGAAGTTTCGCATGAGGTCTTTGATCAGTGATGAGCAGTTACATGTTCTGAAGTCTTACTACAGCATCAACCCACGTCCTAGGAAGTATGAGTTGATTCGTATTGGTAATGAGATTGGATTTCCAAAGAGAGTAGTGCAAGTCTGGTTCCAGAACATGAGGGCTAGAGATCGTAGACGTGGTAAAGAGGTTCCATACTTCCCATCTATGGCAAGATTCAAGCGTGACAGTCCATCTCATTCTTATTGTGACTCCAGGTCATCAACTCCGGCCATACTGCCTGTAGTTCCAATAGCAGCTCATGGAGGCAGCAAGATAAGCATTTCAGCATCACGATCCGGTGAACAGCCACTAGACCTGAGTACCAAACCAGCTCCAGCACACAGCAAAAGCAGTAGTCCTTCATCTAGTGTCACACCACCAAGTCAGTCTAAAGATGAAGTCCTGAACCTCAGTGTAAAACCAGATGTACCACCATCCAGACCAAACACAGAGCATGCCACCAAACTTCTAAGTGACAGTCTAAAAGATAGTATGTTTATGAAAAACCCACCGCACAAGTTTCCTGTTGAAAGCAGCAACATTTACAAGTACATGCAACAAAAGGGTCTATTCCCTGGGTATTTCCTAGGTAACCCTGTCGTCACATCAGCTCCACCCATGATTCAGCACACTCCAGTACATAGCCACACCAAGATCATTCCAACCTGTGAACCAGCCATCATTACGTCATCCCATCCGATGTACCATCCATACAGCCGAGCAGACACCAACAACATTACAATCTCACTTCAACAGAAAGTTCACTTAGCCATCAGTAAGATTCATCAGGCATGTAGTGCACCCAAGCATGACGATGATGATAGCCAAAGTGATAGCAGTTGTAGCAGTGACAGTTACCATGACGACCACATGTCACAGTACAATGGTGTCCACTTCGATGCAGCCATGGAACATGCCACTCACAACTTAGCCACACTTGCCGAAGTAAGCCTAGCTGACCGTGCCAAACTTACAGTTGACAATGACATAAAGATGAAACGTATGAGAAAGAAGTCGTGGAGACAGGTAGAACGTGACTATGTCTGTATCCCATACTTTTTAACCTTTTGACCTTTAGTTAGAAAATGCATGGCAACTGTCACCTTCACGAAACCTACGGCTGTGTGTCACAGATCATTATAACTGCATGCTCTCTGAATCTGATCATATGTGTTACATCATTTCATCATTCATGGTTTTCATTTGTCTTACTAATTGTTCCATTTGTTAAATTTGGGCATGTGCAAAAGTATTTTTCATGTTCAATGTCTAGGCTAATTGTTTGGTACTAACAAGATTTATTAATAGTTATTAACAGAGAAAATAGTTTTTGTATACAAAAATTAAACTTTTTTTGAAATGAAAAAAAAATTTAGTCCAAATATTTGTTAATTTTCAGTAGGTTATAATGATGAGAAGGTGTTAACTGGATTAGATTTTGACAGTATGATATGTTACTAGATGTATGCCATTGGTTAATGCTGGTTGACCTTGTCATGTGTTTTATCAAATAAAAATGGGAAAATTAATTTTTGAAGAAAAACAATATAAAATGTTAATTATGTTTGTTGTAATTTATATTTGTAATCAATGAGTTACAGAAAAACTGATTTTCCCATTTTAATGGATGTGCAATTCTTCAAATTAGCGTAAATAAAAAAAAAAGTAAAAAAATATTTTTGTCGAAAAAATTATACACAATTATTGCTCATTTCAAGAATTGCACTGTTTAATTAAGTTTTGCGATTAATTATTGATAATGAACTGCATGAATTCATTTTTGTTTCAATATTTCTATGTGAAAAGTTTTTTAACAGCAGGCAAAGAGATAATTACATATTAATAGGTTCAAGTATCGATACGAGGTACGTAGGTTCAAGTATTGATACCAGTTACGTAGGTTCAAGTATCGATACCAGTGTCTGAAAAATCTGCTAAATATTTGTATGTACTATTCTTGCAAAGTATGTTGATCAATAATGTTTATATATAACAAACTAAGGAAGTTGTTAGGATGGTGTTTTAGTTCCGTTGTATTTTTGCTTCCTCACAGTGGTGAGCTAGCACCTTTCACCTTTGATGCAGCCAACAGCGGTAGAAACATACAAATGTAAAAGTATACAGATATAGAAATGTAAGTTTATATTTGTGTACATAAAATATGTTGTTTATTTTAGCAGGACATTATTTTCATCATAACATAGTTATTTATGATATTTATGTTTACAGATGGAGTCGGAGGAGATCCAGTTAGATCTTGATGATGCTTTGTTAGATGAAGACCATCCTTACCGCAAGAAACGCAGATCTTGGAAAAACCACAGAATGGAAGCTGATGATGGCTTGTACGGCTGTGACCAATGTAAGAAGATGTTCAGTAAACAGAGTTCCCTAGCCAGACACAAATATGAGCATTCAGGTATGGTGTCTGCCATTTAATTATTCTCATTGAATGTTTTGGTTATAAATTAATTATTAAGTGATAATTATACCCCCCACAAACTTGTTGGGGGTAGGGGGTATATAGGAATCCCCCTGTCTGTCTGTCCGTCTGTCCACATCCCTTGTAAGTGTAACTCCTAAACCGCTCGATGAAATTACATGAAACTTAGCATAAATTAAGTACATTATATGTAGATGTGCATGAAGGATTTTAATTGACCTCAGATATCGTTAAGGGGGGATAATTGGACTTGAAAGCTAAGCAGGGGTATCGCTTTGTGAGCGTCCTCACAGTCCACACTTGTAATTTACACCTTCTCTCTAACCAAAATTAAATTAATTATATAATTAGAATAATTATTTACATAATTAGGAGTACATAATGCATAATGATTTGATGCCACAAGATAAGAAAAAATCTGTATACATATTTAAGGCAGGTTGCTTTGATATTAGATGGTATATTTTCTGTACAATTGCAGGTGCCAGACCATTTAACTGTGAGATCTGCCACAAAGCATTCAAACATAAGCATCATCTAACGGAACACAGACGTTTACACAGTGGGGAGAAACCTTTCCAATGTAAAAAGTGTGGCAAGCGATTCAGTCACTCTGGGTCATATAGTCAACACATGAACCATCGCTACAAGTACTGCAAGCCTTCACGGGAGGAATTCAACTGTACCATTTAATCTGGTTGTAATAGCAACATTTTACAAGACTTTCATGACCAAAACTGTGAAATGTGCAATAATTATGTTTTCAGTTATTGATATTCAATATTGATATTTTGTGTTGTCATGGAAATGCAGATATATGGTTTCAAGAAATCAAGTCCACCAGGAGTTCAGTTAGAATTTTGTTTTTTATAATTTTGATGTTATATTAGTGCTTAATGTTAATGATTTTTGTTGACAAAGTTTCACTTGTTGATGAACTCAATTTTTAAAGAGTTGTTTGTTCCATTCCGAAGTACCTATAACCATGTCTCAATTTTTTAATCAAAGGGAGTTAATTTTTATCCTGAGGGGGAGATAATTCAAGTCTGTATATTTTAGGTTTATTGACATGTAAATATTTGTTAGTTTGTTTCCATGCATACCATGACATCATTTCATATAAATTATGGGACCACAATTTGTTTATATGTGGATAGCATTGTAAATATTGCATGTTCTGTATTATTATCGTTGGCATAGTAACTTTTCTATTAGCCAATCAGTTACCTGACACAAAATACTCAATGAATTGAAAATGGCATAATGTAACATGCTGTTTGTTGTTTATAGTGCATGCAATACCATGTATATTTGTAGTCCAAAATACTTTCTTTAGTGCTTTATAAAAATGATATTAATTTATTATGTACAAAATCTTGTCTTTTGTACAAATCAACATGAGAGCTAAATCAAAAAATAATAAAAAATGAGTTATAATATCAGTAATTTTTTTTGTCCCAGAAAATTATCAGTATTTATTATAAATTTTTTTGATTTTGTAAAACAATTCATTTAGGAGATATTTATTGAAGACATTTATTAGTAATTTATGTGCAATTATAAATTAATTAAGTAATAGAAGCTAAAGCACAATTTATTCCTTATAGGTAAAACAGACCCAACATATGCCAACTTGTTTTCCAGTATTCAAATACTTTATAGAATTACAAAAAGAAAAATTACCACCATTAGTAAGATTAGTAAGACTTTTTAACATCTGAATTTGTTTTAGCTAGGTAAAAAAAGGTAAACCACCTAAGTAGTCCCAGTGCCAACTTTTTTTCACTTTTTTGTGAGCTCCATGTATGCAACCTATAGTACTCAATCAATACTCAGTTTGTCAGTATTACATTTTTTCAGTATTTTTAGATTTTTCTGTGCCAAAGTATGATGTTATATGTCACATTACTTATTATACTGCCAAAGATTCTTGTCATTTTATATGTTTGGTTGAACAAGGAGACATTTTTTGTTAACTGTTGTAAAGTCTGATAGTTGTTAACAGTTTGTCTGTCCAATGGAGGATAGTACTCAGGTATTGCTTGCCAATCTCAAAATAATGACCACATCTATAGTAAGCTATTATTGTTAAAAGATCAAAAATAGATGTGGCTACTAAACAGTAGACTGAAAATTAAATAAAAAACCAAAAACAGTAAATAGTTAGTTGAGATAGGTAATCAATACTGGAAATGATTCCTTTTTGATTGTGGACCAACACTGTTAGCTAATTCCTCTGTGCCAAAATCTTGTCAGGGCTAATCCCAGATAAGCTATGGTGAATTCTGGTGTGCCAAAAACCCTGTCTGTTTGTCTTCGTGTTTGTCATCCAATGTGTATTATGTTGTTTGTTTTGTGAGGTTAGTTTTACTGTAGCATTCTTTTACTTGTACATATTGTCATTTTAGGTGTGTTTGACTTGTATAACATATAGGGTGCGTTCAATTTGTTATTATTTTAGTTTTTTGTCTTGGTGCTTGTTCATCTAGTCAAAACTGGCAGAGCAAAGGTCAAAATGTGCAATCTGTGTTGTAAAATATTAGTTATAAATAAATATATGTATTGTGCAAGTGTGTATGTAAGTGTGTGTGTGTATTATATATAATTTTTGATTGGATGTAAAAGTACAGAAAATGCATTTTTAATAGTTGAGTGTGAATGTAGTCATGTGACTTTTGAGGTTGCCATGTTTACTATGGTTTCCTGACATCTTACCAAAGCAGTATTATAATTCATTGTCTTCCTGTATTGTTATTGTCTCCTCTTACTCCATGTTTGCCAAAGAATTCCTGTTGTCTTGTTTGTCTTTTTATTGGTTTTTATTATCCACAGTATTTTAAGTGTTTGTGCCAATTACTTGTTTTACATGTTAAGTTTATATGACATTGGTTCTTAAATTGTTCACAAAATGTTCAAGAAGTTTTAAAATCCAGTATTAATGGCCAATCAAAATTCCTACCTGTTGTATATTGATGGCGTATTGATATTTTGTGTTATTAAACAGTAGTTATGCCAACAAGGTGGCATAATAAAAAAAATTGCCATTGTATTCCAGTTGGTGTCAATTTAATTCCTTTTAGAATAATTTTTTATTTTGGTTTTAAAACAGTAATTTTCTTACCTGTATTATCCATAAGTGCCAATTTCACATTAACCAATGTTTTCTTCATAATGTACATCCAATCAAATTTGTTTTTAGTGCCAGTATTACATTGTCACAATAGTTTAGTTAACTTATCCCACCAATCTTCCATTTTGTGCCAAATTGATCTTTCTATACAGTTCTACCTTGCTGTCTCATATATCTCATTACATTGTTAACCTATCTCACCAATCTTCCATTTTGTGCCAAATTGATCTTTCTATACAGTTGCTGTCTCGTGTGGAATCTTGCCATCTCAGTATTACCGTTAAGATATTATATTTCTTGTTGTACCCTAGTATTTATAGCTTTAGTATGTATAAATCCTTGTTCAACCAAACATATGTATATTATTGTATGCTTACATAATGTCTGAATATTTTCATGCATGGGAGAGTTTTTCGTTTTGAAGGGAAATAACCCTTGCAGAGGAGGATAATTAATCTCTTGGCAATTTTGTCAGAAGGAAAAGATAACTCTTTGCATGGAGGATGAATTAGTCTAGTCAGTGTAAATACAAATTGCTTATTAAATACTCTCTGTGCACAGCTATGCTATTTATGTTTTTTGTATTAATGTACATTCATAAAGTCACATCAAAATTTACTGGTATGATTTTTGTTGAAGGTTTTATTTGGTATTAATTTGTTTGTTATACATCCTGTTGAAAAGTTATGATAAATATTTATAAGTATTATAATATTCACCTGTAAGTATCATTAAATCATTCTTGTAATCATTAGCCTAAAAATAACCTTTCTTTTAACCATGTGGTCAGTCCCATTTTGTTTTTATGACTGCTGAAGAGACATTCCGTTATTTTGTAGAATGTCATGTTGTCTTGTACATTATAGCTGTATATTCATTCTAGTCCCAGTGTAGTATTACAATGTTTGTGCAATAAGCTATGCCATAACTTGCCATGTATAGACATAAAGGATGAATTTGTGTATGATGTTTGCTAAACATATCCATAGTAATATGTTCTGACAAGAATTCAAACCAATTTAACTGGCCAAACAAAACATTACTCATTTACTTTATGAAATTCAACCAGGTTTTATTTGTCTGGGAACAGATGCAATACCAGGTATTATTTCTAGTCCTCAATTATTTTTACTGAAACAGAAAGTCAGCTTTGAGTTCATTGGTTGAAGTAATTTATCCAAATATTTTTAATTTTAGTTATTATTTTATGGATTTTTATTGTATAAAGTAATCTATATATTTTTGGTGAAACTCTGTTGTATTGATTTTATTCAAAATTTAAGACATTTTATTGGGGTCTCAGTTGAATATTTATAACATAGCCATTTTAATTTGAGATGAAGTACAGAATTTACTTCTCACATTGTTTTAAATTAAATGAATGACACCACACAGTAAAATTTCCAGAGTTTAATTGAACCAAACCAACTTGCTATCAGCATTGTGTAAAGAATTTACAGACAATGTAGAAATTAGATAGACACCATAATAAGAATATATTTGTTTAATAAATGTATTTAGTTACCATGGTAACTCATGTGAAGTTTGCATAATAGTTGTACAAAATTTGTAGAAGATATTTTTCTAGTGTTAGGTTTTTGCTCAATTATGTTTGTGTATTTGTTTAAATATTTTCAGAAAGGTATTAATCAAAATAATTACTAATTATGTATATTGTTAATATAGACCTCAGTCTCATTTTAATCATACATTTTAATTTTTGAAGAATGATAAATGTTTATCTTTTATCATCAAACTAAGATCGGTAAATTTACAAATATCACATTTATCTCTATATAAGGTGTAGAATTATCATTAAACATCAAGAAAGTTCACAGTGTATGAATTAATTTGTGCTAGAACAATATAACATTTTTCTAGAGACTATTGTAAGTTCCTTTAACAGATTAAAGATGTAACTATCTGATTAAAAACATTCTCTTAATAAAAATGTGTAAACAAAATGTGTTGCTTTGTTCTGATTGTCTACACCAGTGGATTGGATATATTTACAAACGTTATATCATTAGACAGTTCTATTTTGGCACCTGTCTTGCTAAAATTATTACCTATCCAGATTTTCTTGATAGAGGTAGTCTTTTGACAAAATAGCTACTTATCCAGGGATTCACAGTGAATACAATCATCACTTAGAACGTTTTACGGTCGACATTATGGCCTAGTTGACCATTACGGAATATCTGCGTCACAAATAACCATTGATCCTTACTACTTTACCGCCTTCTTCCTGAAATATGACTGCCCCCGGATATAACTAGCAACTATATTTTAACTTGAGTATTACGACGGGTGCTAGTGTAACAGTGTCGTTTTTCCACCAGTGTATTACTTCCTTACACTAGTGTATTATTTCCTGAGGTTAAGTTACACTAGTGTAAAATTTCCAATGGAAGTTTTGCACTAGTGTAATTTAACCTCAGGAAATAATACACTAGTGCAAGGAAGAAATACACGCCGGAATAAAAGTACGCTTACACTAGCAGGATGAGCTTTACTCGCTGCCGGTTTTTAGTCGGGTTCGTGTTACTCAATATTTTGGATATTCTGTTTTTGTTGTTGTCCACTCCTTAATTAACCATGATTTTATCTGTCTGTCTCGTTTTATGATCACTCCTTGGTATCTTCGGTTCTTTTTTTTCTTACATGTACCAGTGACAGTCTATACTGTCAGTTATAAAGTCAGTTAGTATATAGACTGACCCTGCATGTACACTTGATTTCTAATGCTCCCACGTCTACATTTCGTATCAGATTTCGCTTTTCAGTGGTGAGATCTTCCTGTAGTTCTCTGTATCATGTCACTGCTCAGGTCAGGTTTGAGATTTCGCTGTATCGTGTATCTCACTTTTCAGTAGTTAACATCAACGATAATCTTGAAAATCGGAATGCCGATGACGTTCAAGTGAAATGTGCACACCATACATCCGAGCTGCTGGAATGTTGCTATCGATGAACGGGAAGTTGACAATAGGAAAGTTGAAGTCATCACGTTTGTCGTAGAGTCTAGTTTGTAGTTTTCTCCGAGTCTATTTCTAGTGGTAGGTATGAGTAAGAGGCCGACCTATGTGTATTGGTAATGTCCTTAATTTCAAGCTCGCGTGGATAGATGGAATGCCGATACTCACCGAATTTAGCATCAGGACAAAAACATCAATATAGCGGAATGTGAAATTAAAGTCTTTTTCTTCTTAGGCCTTATGGGAACTCAGCCTTTTAACAGTGCAAAAACAGGTTGGCGAGGAGAGGATCACAACATGTAGTTAGTACCCATTGGAATCCCAACATTCTGTTGAAAAACATTTCCACTGCACGAAACATGACAATTATGTTCTCGAAAAAAGTCGAACAGTTGAAAGATTTGGTCTTCGGTGTATTTACTATTTGATTTAATTGGTGACAAAGTAGAAAAAAACCCTAGTATCTCGCTTTTCAGCTTTGATATTTTCCAGTAGTTCAGTATATCATATCATAGGTAAAGTTTCAATTTACTTGCAATGTTCCCACATTCAAGTCAGTGTGATTGTTTACACGTGACATGCCCAGGATTGGATATTTTTGTTGGATTCACATCCTCACAAGTCAGGGTTTATGTGTCCACAAAACCCTGACAAACTTAGCTAGGAAATTCCCGGGCTAGAAGATTTTCATATGACGTCAAATCTTCGAAATATCAACCAATGAAATTGGTTGAAAGAAGCAAGTGTTTGGCAGAAGTCATTCTTACTCATTCTCGAGTGGAGATAAACGTAATGAAACTAATAAATAACGTGGTAATAACAAACTATTAACATTACTGTACAAAATACACTAATTTTCACATGGTCTATGAAACACATCCGTTTGGTTTATTAATGTTCAATCGACATCGGGATATCCCCTAAACAACTTGTGAATGAAAGCGAGCTTTTGATTGGCTACATGCAGGTATGATGTAATCAATCAAAATAGTGACTTCTAGCCCGGGAATTTCCTAGCTAATTTTGTCAGGGTTTCGTGGACACAGACACCCTGGCTTGTGAGGATGTTGGATTCCTATAAAAATAATCTAGTAGGTACATGTATATAAAAGACGACAATTTAATTCAGGTTTTACAGGTACAAGATAAAAAAGGTTTATTAGATCTGGTTAATTATCCACTCGATGAACTGGGAAAGGTTTCCAGGGGCGGCCCACATAACTGCCCAGAGCGTCACTAGGTGGCGGATACGGGAGGGACACTTGCTATTGTGTGTGTTTCTGAGGTTTCAAAATTAAAAGCCAGTCTGTGGGCTATAGTGGGTAACGTGTTTTGCAAGTGCCACGCCCCTTGTACCATAAAGGTCCCTTTTGTTGATTTCGAAAAATAATATGCTTAGGGCTGTCAAGTTTTGATGAGCTGCTCGCGTGAGATTTGCCTAAAAATTGAAAGATCAAAGGAAAAAATAAAAACATCAAAGAAATTTGCTGCCAAATTGTGGAGTAGATGCGTGAGTCTCACGCGAGTTGCGTGAGACTTGACAGGCCTGGTAATGTAAATGTAACAAAATGGTAAAATTCTTCGGTTTTTATGTGGAGGTTAAACGATTAAGACCTAAATGACACATAATTTTTACCAATTGTTGGTTAACTGGTTCGAGTCCGGAATACAACTGAAATACTGCACTAGAAATCAAGTAACTCAATTAACCGATCAACCATTAAGCAAGCAGGCCAATACACAGCATGCCTTGGACCAATAACTAGGCCAATATAGAAATATTCACGTCACAATATCATATTACTTTCAGTTTATGTTATCATAGTAAATTTTAGTTTCGATTGAAAAATAGTAAATGTGAAGTGCATATTCAATTGACGTGTAATCGATTGTGATACCAGACGTTTGCATCGCACGTGCACAAATCATATGACAATGACGGGTAGATTGTGGACTGACATTTGACATATCTCAATCTACCAGCAGATGTCAATAAGTTCCAATATGGTCGATGTATAGTACAATAATCGTCCTAATGAACCACCAGAAATCTCTAAACAAACACAGTAAGAACGTGTAACTGAACATGCACAAGTAAGTGTGTGATACATGACAGGTGAATTGACATGCTGTCGGTAGATATGACATTTTCATTGAAAGCAGGTTCTCTTTGTTTCCGGTCAACTTAAGTCTTTGCGAAATCAAAGAGGTACATCCGAACACAAAATCTTGGAGGATTCATTCTAGAAATAAGTTAGCACCTTTTGTGCTTGTTACCGTAAATTTTTTCAGATATAAGGACATATGTCACTTTTAAGATTTAATGACTTGCTGTTTTCATAAGAAAGAACTAATAGAATTGGTTCAGACGATGTGCTTTTGTTTGATTTTTTTCGATACTTTTAGATATGTTGTGGCGTTCAGTTATTATTGCATAGTCGGTGAAAACTCAAGATCTAACAAAATAAATAAAAATATTCATTTAAAGCAACAATACAGGAAGGTCGCAGATGCCATTCCTTAAAATGAATAGTAATCGATCCCTCAGATACTACCAGCTAACTAAGCAGCATTCATATGCACGTTATCCAGATCCAATATTCGCGGAGGGATCCAAATTCCGCCGATCCAAAAACTCGAATCGAAAAAAAACGCGATTGGTGGGTTTTAAAAAATTGGATCCAATTATCACGGAGTATTTTTCACTGGTTGTAAACATACATCTATATGGCATAATGCAGATATAATTTATTGTATTCTTGCTAATTCATATTTTTCATCCATTGACCTATATGATGACATTTTCAGGATGAAGTTTTATTGAATTACACGTGCTTATAACAATTGAAGACGATTTTGAAATTGATTAATACCTTTCATCACCTGTTGTGATGGGACAACATAAAATGCCACTTTCATACTAATCATATTAACGATCTAGAATCTAATTAGTAAATTGTCAGGACCAGGTGTATTAATGATACCTGTAAAGGTTACTGGGATGTGTATTCTCTCTGTGGAATTTTATTGTCATGTCCCACAACACAGAAATGACGGGTAGATAGAAATAAATTTGTCCTTTACACGCGAAAAATAAAAAGAATAAAATATTAATTCCATTATCTGATGAAATGTCGTATATTAAATGAAAAGCACAATATTATATCTTGCATACCTGCTGCGAAAATATCAAAAAAGCTACTTTTGTTGAATGTCAATGCATTTTCATATGCTTTTTGGTCTACGTATGAGTTTAAGTTCCTGCAAACAAAAACCTAAACAAAATATATAGCGTTTAGCAAATAATTTTTTGGTTCTCGTCTATAGCTGTTTTGTATCTGAAACCATACACACGTCAAGGTTTGACCAGATGATGTTTCAATCGTTTCGACACATTTGCAGCCACTGTGTCGATGCCTCTGCTGGTGGACTGTTAGCCACCAGCCTAGTAGTCACACTTCGGTGCTGAAAAGAATTATATCATTGATTCTTTCAGTAATGTAGTCATTGTATTGCCATGAAATTTGGAAAAATTATTAGAATTCTAAGGGTTTTCTATTTCAAGGTGTAGAAAGCCGTAACCGGATTTCGTATTACGTTTTGGAATTTTGGTGATAAATGCTCTACAACATCTTAATCATTTGGATTTTAAATATTGTTTGGGTTTCAAAAGCGCCACTAATCAGTCTTGAATAGACAAAACGCGCGTCTGGCGTAGTATATTCTATTAACCTTTGTATCTTTGATGACATTATGTGATGCCCACTTTCATGTAGTGTAATATAATTTCTACTGGTAATACTAACGGTTAAAGGATAAAAAACATGCCGCTTCCGAATTCTCAAATACAGAAAATACAGAAAAAATTGTCGACTGTAGAAACTGTCACTGGCTCCTTTAACTAACAGTCATTGCCTAAGTGGGCAATTTCTGTTCTGACTGAATTGTTAAATTTGTCGTGTGAAATGGACTAAAAAAACGGACTGTGATAAAATATTTTAAAAAATATTGTAGTCAAACAGACGATTACAGATAACACAACAAACATTCGAAAATGTTAGCAATATATTTTTGCACATAAAATCTAAGAAAATAAATAACTTTCCATAAAGAACACCGTGAAAATTTAAACATGTTCAAACCTTACGGTCATCTGCCACCTAACAGACCACGTACCATTTAAATGCAATACATTATTCGCAAAATTACATTTGATTGGGGGTAATTTATCACAGTGTGTTCTCTCTTCCTGGAAACACTTTTATCCTCTAGAAATTAAGTCTAATATGGCGAAATTTGTTAATGTCCATATCGGTATATCTATTCATGCGTATTAAAACAACATCAACGCACGTGTATTTCAACAATAAATCCCAATACAACAATAAACACGCACGTGCGCCTAACGTTACTCATTTCCTTGTCGCTTAATCTTAAGAAAATTTTAAACATGTTATTAAAGTCGGATTTCTGATAAATCAAGGAAGATTTCTTAAATAACGTGTATTGGTAATCTTGGGATAATAAAAACAGACTCCCTTTTGTTTTTAAACACGCGCTTTCTATGTCACAAACTTTACGCACGTGAGTATACCGACTGAAACTGAATAAATAAAATTTTAACAAACTAGAAAAAGTTGATCTAGCGATCACTGATGCCCCACTTAAATTTTGCAGAACTTGTTTATACAAATTTCTGAATTTTTTGTCGACTGGTGACATTGACCATAGGAATTCAAACAACATCAATAGGCTTCTTACACACATGATGTTTAATAATATCCTAAAGTTTCATTGAGTTATTGTCTGGAAACGTTTTTTTTTGTACAAATTTTAAACCCACAGGCTTTTGATCCACCTAATATAAAACCGTATATTTACAGATTCATAGGATTGACGGATGATAAAATATTGTACAAATTCTGGATAAAGAAATGCATTTTTACACACAAACACGCACACACAGATACATGTGTTCTTCATAAACCAACAGTAATACATATTTATTTAACCTGACGTGCACGGGATATTACAGGTATGTTAACTCCTGGTATACCAGTGTTTCTCCATTTGTTACCTGTCATTGGTTCCCTTCTTTACAACGTCACGGATCTCTTCTCCAGGGACAACTGCTTCCTTCGTTACCAGTAACTGGTCTCATATCTAGGGACGACTGCTTACTTCGTCCCAGGTCAGTAATCTCTTCTCCATGCATAGACTTCTGCCCGTTCTTTGCCTGATCAGTTAGTCTCGTCTCCTAGGACCACTGCTCACTTCGTTACCAAGTCACGGATCTCTTCCCCGGGGACTACTGCTCTCTTCGTTACCTGGTCACTGGTCTCTTCTCTTGGGACTACTGCTCCCTTTTTTACCAAGTAACAGACCTCTTCTTCAGGGATTACTGTTCCTTTCGTTAAACCTGGTCATGGTCTCATCTAGGACTACTGCTCCCGTCGTTACCAAGTCGCGAATCTTTTCTCCAGGGACTACTGCTACCTTCGTTACCAAGTCACGGATCTTTTCTCCAGGGATGACTGTTCCCTTCGTTACCAGGACAGTGGTCTCTTCTCCTGGTACTAATGCCTTCGTTACAAAGTCATGTATCTCTTCTCCTCGAACTGCTACTCTCTTCGTTACCAGGTCACTGGTCATGGATCTCATCTCCTGTTACTACTGTGGTTCCTTCTTTCAATGTCAGTAGCTCATTTCCATTTACTACTGATCCATTCGTTACCAGGTCATTGGTCTTATCTCCTGGGATGACTGATCCCTTTATTACCAGGTCACTGGTCTATTAACCTGGGACCACTGCTTCTTTCGTCCCATGGTCTACCGCGCCCTTCGTTACCAGGCTGGCTGGTTCGTCTATGAGGTAGTATTGCTTCCTTCATAACATGGGGCGCATTTCTTTTACCTGAATCTGAAAAATGTTTCAGTACAATGTTTCAAAAATCAGAAACATGATTCGGTGATTAAAAAAAACATTTAAGAAACTGTAAAATGTTTCAGTTTCTATCAAAACAAACATGTTTCAAAAGTAACAAAATGGCTTATCGGGTTCAGGTTCGGTTTCACTTATGTTTCAAATGTTTCGATATCATGTTTCTGTTGCAAGTAAAAGAAACAGTGAAACATGAAAATTATTCAGAATCATGTTTCAGATTCGGGTAAAAGAAATACGCTCCAGGTCAGTGGTCTCATCTCCAAAAAATCGTCGTAGTTATTGTAGGGCAACCACCGTCTCCGTTGCTAGTTATTAACAATGAACTACTGTTTCAGTTACAAGGTATTATCCCCGAGTGGGTTATAAAAAGATATAAAAACCAAGCCCATATTAATATTAAAATAAAAAGACATTTAAAATTTTCTTCATTTTGGCATATTGCACATTTTATTAATTATTAATAGCATACAAAGAAAGATAACTCCTGCGTCTTTATCACTTTTACGCTCACGAGTTAAATGCGCTTGAGCACATAGCAAGTTGGCGGAGATACTTCATATATAATTTGGAAGTAAGCAATTCATGAAAATATAATGATTTCGGTTGATTAGAGTGATAAAAATGGTCCATCTTGATATATTCATTGAACATGCAGCTTTTACTTTAAAAAATGTTAATGATTTTTCCCATATTAAGTTCAAGATGTCTATTAAAGAATATTTACTTGCTTGAGCAAAAATTATTCTCATTGAACTATTGTCGAGATAGTAAAACTACAAGTACACAGATATGCAAGAACAATATTATGTCTGACGTAAGCACGGTATAGATTTGTTAATTAATAGTCAGTTAAGTATACAAATAGGAAAACCAATACCCCGGAGTGGACAAAGACACACATATTGCAGCGAATACCGACAAAAATTATAATTCTTGAGCTGACAAAGGCATCACGAACTGCAGCGAATACCGACAGTTAAACCAATACTTCCTAAGTGTATCTGCAGTGAATACCGAAAAAAATCTTATCCCCGGCTTGTAACAAATGCGGACTTTTGATTGGTTGATCACCCGTTGGTACAAATCCCATGCCCCCGGCTTCGTTGACGTCGCAGGGTGTATTGTTTGTGCGTTGCTAATGTGTGTTCTCGAGTAATCAGTGTATGTTATTCCACAAAGGAATATTTCTATCTTTTATATTTGTATTTTGACTTCTTTATAAACACTGCAGATGCCCTACGTTCACCTAGACACACATAAATATGAATGAAATCTGAACTTGACGTCATTGTCTCTTGATAACGTGACTTGATCCGCCAAAATACCGAAAGTAGAAAAAAAACAATGGAAAACATATAATTAAAACTAATAAAACCCTTTAAATCTGAGGTTGGTACCTAAGGTACCATCCTTGACCGGTTAAAAATGGGCATTTTCTGTATGAGAAAAGTTTTAAAAAATTGTAAGCAACTCTGATGACGTTGCACATTTAGCTTATTTCTGACGACAAAAGAACCTATTTTCAGCCTTTTAAACTTGTGAGCCGGGGATAAATCCGTTACCTACGTTATAAACCGGGTGTATGGAAATTGTACCACCTGAAAGTACTTCTGGACAGCATTCGGCTCCGCCTCAGGCTGACCAGAGTACTTTTTCATGCACCTGGGAAATAACGTAGGTAACTGATGATACGCCCTGAGTATCAAAGACATTCGAACCGTAGCGAGTAACGATCTTTAAACTAATACTCCTTGATTGTAAAAAGACACCCGAACCGCAGCAAATACACTGTAAACAAATACTTAATCCGTGATTATAGATACGCGAACTGCAGCAAATACCGGCAATAAAACCATAACTCCTTGTGTGGACAAATACACCCGATCCGCAGCGGATAACGATATAAAATCTTATCCCCGGCTTGCAACAAATGCGGACTTTTGATTGGTTGGTTACACGTCGGTACAAATCCCATGCCCCCGTCTTCGTTGCTAACGTCGCAGAGTGTATTGTTTGTGCGTTGCTAATGTATCTTCTAGAGTACCAGTGTATGTTATTCCACAAATGAACATTTCTGTCTTTTTATAGCGAGCATCGCAGATGCGAGCTATACGGTTACATGCGTGTGTGTAAAAAAAGTCACGTGATCCATATGAATAAATCATTTTCAGATGGTAGCCGATCTATCAGAAGAAAATATTGTAGACGAACGAAAAAATATATAATTTAAAAGTAGACAAAAATAATTTTGACATCGATAAAATTAAAGTGTTTATTTTTTAAATTACTACAAAAATGCCAGACAATTTTTTCTCAATCTGAAACGCTGTATTTGAAATTGAGTTTGTGACGTCACCAACACATTTGATACGACGTCACCAATCGGAACATCTCTCGGCCATTTCCGTCAAGGGTCGAGAAAGTCACTTTCCGACCATAGGCGGAAATAACCGAGGTGATCCGATTGACGACGTCACGTCATCAATGGAATGTAGAGGCAACTGTTAGGGGGCTCTGAAGTAACGACATGAATGTGCGATGCTCGCATTTAGGCTGCGCCTACATTCATATTATTTGTATTTGTACTTCCTTTCAAACACTGTAGATGCCCTATATTCACACTGACACACATAAATATGAATTAAATCGGAACTTGACGTCATTGTCTGTTGACGTTATGATAGCGTGACTTGAGGCGCCAAAATACCGATAGTAGGAAAAACAATGCAAAACAAAATAAAAACTCTTTAAACTCGCTAAGTCTGAGGTTGTTACAAAAGGTAACATCCTCGACTTGGTAAAATGGGCATTTTCTTCATAAAAAACGTATATTTTTTTGTGAGCAACTGTGATGACGTTGTCCATTTAGCAATTTCTGACGACAAAAGAACCTATTTTCAGCCTTTTACACTTGTTAGCCGGGGATAAATCCGTTACCTACGTTATAACCCGGGTGTATGGAAATTGTACCACCTGAAAGTACTTCTGGACAGCCTTCGGCTTCGCCTCAGGCTGAACAGAAGTACTTTCAGGTGGTACAATTTCCATACACCCGGGTAATAACGTAGGTAACTGATAATACTCCCTGAGTGGACAAAAAAAAAAAACAACTGCAGAAAATACCGATAGTAAAACCAATACTCCCAGAGTGAACAAGACAGCCCAGCTGCAGTGAACACCGACGATAAAACCAACACTTCATGAGTGTACAAAGACACTCTAACAGCAGCGAATACCGCCAGGAAAATAAATAACGAGTGTACAAACACCGGAATTCCATTATTCTCAGAGTGAACAGACACCCAAAGTGCAGCAAAAAACGCTTATCGGTGGAAAAAATATATATGTAACACAGAAGTCGTAACAACCATGAAAACTTCGCTATGGCAGTAGCAATTTTCAATAACAATGTAGAGCATGCAAAACTATTCTTTGAAAGACCGAAAACACTTATCATGAGGAATGATGACTTTAAAATCTGTATTTACCACATTTATCAAATCTATACGGAAAAAATGTCGCTTCTAGAATATGGATCATAACGTCAATACACAAGGACCAAAAATATCAAGTGTCCATCTATCATCATAGTAGCCGATATACAGATAAGGACCGAAACATAAAGTGTCAAACTACCTTTCCTGAAGACGATACACAAAAGGACCAAAACATCAAGTATCAAACTACCGTCCAATTAGTCAATACTCAATAAAGGACCAAAACATCAACTGTCAAACTACAGTCCCAATACACAATAAAAGACGAAAAGATTTAGTGTCAAACTACCGCCCAAGTAGTCACTACACAATAAAGGACCAAAACATGAAGGGTCAAACTACCGTTACAGTAGCCAATACACTATAGATTAAACATCAAGTGTCGAACTAACTACCGTTCCAGTAGCCAATACACAATAAAGGACCAAAACATCAAGTGTCAATCTATACCGCTCAAAAACCCCCTACACAACAAAAAACCAAGTGTCAAACTACTGCCAAAGGATAGCCAATAAACATTAAGGACCAAAACTGTCAAACTACCGCCCATGCAGCCAAAACACAATAAAGTACAGCATCAAGTGTCTAACTTAAGTCCCTATCCAGAAATAAAAGACCAAAATATTTAGTGTCAAACTATCGTCCAAGTAGTCAATACACCAATAAAGGACCAAAACATTACGTGTAAAACTATCACCCAAAAATTCAATGCACAATAAAGGACCAAAACTTCAATTGCATGTCAAACTACCGTCACTGTAGTGAATACACTATAAAGGAAAACATCAAGTGTCAAACTACCGTCACTGTAGTGAATACACTATAAAGGAAAACATCAAGTGTCAAACTACCGTCACTGTAGTTAATACACTATAACGGTAAAAATATCAAATGTCAAACTACCGTCACTGTAATGAATACACTATAACGGAAAACATCAAGTGTCAAACTACCGTCACAGTAGTAAATACACTATAACGGAAAACATCAAGTGTCTAATTACCACTCATGTAGCCAAAACACAATAAAGGACCATAACGGAAAACATCAAATGTCAAACTACCGTCAATGTAATGAATACACTATAACGGAAAACATCAAGTGTCAAACTACCGTCAAAGTAGTAAATACACTATAACGGAAAACATCAAGTGTCAAACTACCGTCACAGTAGTGAATACACAATAAAGGAAAACATCAAGTGTCAAACTACCGTCACAGTATACTCTATAAAGAAAAACATCAAGTGTCTAATTACCACTCATGTAGCCAAAACACAATAAAGGACCAAAACATCAAGTGTCTACCGCCTAAGTAGTCACTACACAACAAAGGACCAAGTGTCAATCTACCGCCCAAGTAGGCACTACACAAAGGACCAAGTGTCAAACTTCCGCCAAAGTGGCCAATTTACATAAAAAGACCAACACATCATGTGTCAAACAACCGTCACATTAGCAAAAACTCTATAAAGGAAAACATCAAGTCTCTAATTAAAGTACCAGTAGCCAATACATAAAAAAGAATCAAAACATCAAATGTCAAACATCAAGTGTCTAACTTAAATCCCAATACACAATAAACGACGAAATTATTTACGCCGTAGCTGTCTTATCTGGTCAATTATCTTTATATGCAGTGCTTTCTTCTTTATATATGGTGCATTCTTCTTTATATGTGGTGCATTCTTCTTTATATGCGGTACTTTCTTCTTTATATGCAGTGCTTTCTTCTTTATATGCAGTGCTTTCTTCTTTTTATGTGGTGCATTCTTCTTTATATGTGGTGCATTCTTCTTTATATGGTGTGCTTTCTTGTTTTTATTGTGTGCTTTCTTCTTTATATGTGGTGCTTTCTTCTTTATATGTGGTCATTCTATCATTATATGTGGTAGCTCTCATCTTTATATTGGGTGCTTTTACGTTTACTTTATACGCGGTTAAAACTTTTTTATATGCTGTTCACTCTTCTTTATATACGGTCCATGTTTCTTTATATAAGGTCCATTTTTCTTTATATGCTTTGCATGAGTGTGTAAACAAATAGTCATATGAATTTGTATGAAAAAAAATCCGGACATTTTTGACTTGGTGAAATTTTCGTAGTTGTCACAAAAATGGAAAATATGGAAGCAATTCTGATTGAAAGTGGTTTAGAATCCCTTATAGAGTCGTTTTTGAAAGAAAACATTACACCTGATCTAGTTGGAAAGTTATCTGCCTCTCAAATGAAACAGTTAGGTGTAAAAGATAGATCCGATATGATGAAATTAAGAATGCAGTGTTTGCCATACGGAAGCACACAACCCAACAAGAAAAATAATGTCAGTGAATTTCATATTCCTAAAGACATCATTGAAAACCTACTTGAAAGCGACTTTTCTATAGTGGAAATTAGCAAGATGCTCTGTGTTTCCGAAAGTACTGTGTATAGAAAGATGAGGATGTATAATTTAAGTAAGCTAGACTTTGATGAAATTGCGGATGAAGCATTAGACCATGAAGTAAAACTGACTACCCAGGAGTTTCCTCATAGCGGGGAAGTGATGTTAAGCCAAATTTTACGCCAGAGAAACATTAAGGTATTTCTACGAATTAAATGAAAGGGGATATTGTTTTCAGGTCTATTTGTCCCTAAAGGACCAACCGTTTAACTTGAAGGGGGGCCTTGGTTTTTTCCTAAAAAAGATATTTTGAAAATGATTTTTGAGGGAAAAATATATTTTGGCAGCAGAAAGTAATAAATAAAATATTCGGAAGAAGGATTTCTTCTATATAAAATAATGCTAATAATGAACAAAAAGTCTGTAGCGACGCCTTAAAAAAATATTTTTTCTGACCAAATAAAAAAACAAAGCCCCCCCCCTAATGGTCCGTCCCTTATTTTAATCAGGTTTACCTACTTTTCTATGAAAGAAGTATGTCAAAAACATAAATAACTATTTTGTTGAGTTAAACAAACAATAACTCCTGTAAGAGTGACCAATGAAACCTGAATTTGTCCAAAGCGGAGACGATGGCATGTATATAATGTCCGGTTACGTCCATTGGACCCCAAAATTAAGGTTTAAGCCCGTTTTCGATGAAAAAATATTTTATGAAAGGATATGGGATAAATGAACACTAGACCATAACACTTATGTTAAGTCGAACTGCAATTAAAAATGAGCTGTATGGTAATTTAAGTTCGCCATTATTGTTGAACTTGTAATATTTACATGACACATGTGCATTAGGGAAACAGACTGGCCCATTTGCGTTGACTACAACAAAGTTCAAAGCGAAAAAATTAAAACTGCATCTGACGCGCATTTCGTCTATTAAAGACTCATCAGAGATGCTCGTTCCAAAAGATGCAAGGCCAAAATAAGCTATAGAAATATGAAGAGCACATATAAATCCAAAAATATCAAATAAGATGCCAAATTCAAAACTAAGACATGCATAACTTAGCATGAGAATAAATTAATCTAAAGCTCCAGTCACACTACACCGTGTAGCGTTAACGGACGTCCAATGCATAACAAAATTTTCAAACCGTCCATGTCCGTTCTCATGCGTTTCTTTGCCGTTTATCATGCGGCGTTTGCGCTTCTTGTCCGGCGATGTCCAGCGATGTTCGTTCCGTTCGGTGGAAAGTTTTGAACATGTTCAAAATTTGGAACGTACAGCACCGGATAAAGTTGTCCGTCAGATGTACGGTAACCATGCGCTGGTATGCGTTTTGTTCGTTACTCGTACGTTACTGATTCTGTACTTGTCCGGTTCGAGTCCGTTCTTGCCCAGTGGACCTGATTTACGGCCGGACTACTAACGGACATGCAGCGGATGTAACGTAAGTTAAACGAGTTAAAAGTTCAAAGAACGTTTTGTCAGTTCTTCATGCGCTGCGTACAAATCCGTTACTAGTACGTTGAAGTCCGTTAACTGCACGTCGTTCATCCAGTATATGTGCGTTTATCGTTCGGTCATTGTGCGTTTTGCACGTTTTATGCGCCCCGTACAGCGATCATGAGAGGACCGAGCAGCAGCAGCGGGAAATGCTTTTCATCACCTCACCGGATAACTTTCAGCCGCATTTTTCTTTACGTTTTGGCGTCCGTTAAAGCTATGCGGTGTAGTGTGACTGCACCCTAAGGATTTAACAAAATTTGTGTACTGGAAACAAATGTGATCTTTTGTCTGTATGCCCCCACGACGACATGTCGTGGAGCGTTACGTTTTACCTATGCTCGTTAAGCTTTTCTCAGAAACCGAAAATGAAATTTAAAATTTGGCAGGATAGTTCTGTATGACAAACTTGTATTCATCGAATTTCAGATTTGTTGGCCTTCTACTTCTTGTTTGGCATCGGTTCGATAAGACAATTTGTACAAAAATTTAAATAAAGCTTTTCTCATAAATCGTTCTAGCGAATAATTTGAAATTTAGCAGGGTGATTCAATATGACAAACTGTAGTGTATTTATATCTTAAACGATTTTTAGGCCTGTCAGACTTCTACTATTGGTTCGAAAATTACCTTCTTTTAATAAAAAGACTACATGAGAAACTGTATGTCCTAAGTGATGTTCAGACTCCTTAGGGTCTCTTCGGGGCCCTACGCGGGGGCATCTATGCCAAATGAACACATTCCTTATTCTTACACATAAATAAGGCAGGAAACTATCCAAGAGTAACAATAAGATACTAGTATTATGCCTATCGAGGTCTTACCGGGGGATTATAATATGATATTATTACGTGATGATTTCTGTATTGGCCTGAGGCGCAGCCGAAGGACAATACAGCTGGCCAAGGACTAATAGCTATAGGCCAATACAGAAATCATCACGTAATGATATCTTTATTAATTAACAGTCTAAATCAACCAGGCCAATACAGGTTGAATCAGGCCAATACCGATATTGGACTAGTTAATTTCGTATTGGGCTGGTTCAGCAAAATATATCATATCGGCAGATCAACTGTTATCTAAGTGAATATTATTGTAGTTAATTAATAACATGGAATACGATCATGAGACAAACATTTAGACATTTAATAAATACTGAAAAATACAATATATGTCCATGGCGAGATTCTCCTTTTATGACAGAAGAAAATGAGAGATTAGAGTCATCCAGGACGGTGCTAATGTATATACTTCAATTACATATTGACTGTGTGTAGAGTTTCAAGATTTAATTGTTTTTTTACAAGTTCCCAGATTTCGATTGAGGGACAGCTTACACAGATTAGATGAACATGGTGTACTGGAAAGAAGTAAAAGACGCCTTTCGCGCAGAGTTTATAATGTCGATGGAGTAAATCATTTATGGCACATTGACACTAATCACAAACTTATAAGATGGCATTTTGTTATTGTAGGTGGCATTGATGGCTTCAGCCGTTTTATTACGTTTCTTCGCTGCTCCGATAACAACACATCAGATACTGTATTTCAGTGTTTCGAGTCCGGTGTCAAAGAATATGGTCTTCCCTTAAGGGTTAGGTCGGATAAAGGGCTAGAAAATATCAAAGTTGCAGAGTACATGATAACAATGCGAGGGGAAAACAACAACAGTATGATAACTGGAAAGAGCACCCACAATCAACGAATTGAGAGATTGTGGAGATATGTGTACGAGGGAGTATTGAGTTTTTATTATGATCTCTTCTACTTTATGGAAGACAACAATATTCTAGATATTATGAACGATTTACATATTTATGCGCTCCATTATGTCTTCATGTACAAAATAAGTGAAAAGTTGACAGTTTGGCGACAAGCATGGGCCAGTCACAGAATTCGTACGATCAAAACATCACCCTTGCGTTTATTTTCGGCTGGTATCTCATTGAACCCATTGCCCACTCCCGACACCCTGGACGCGGAGAATTATGGCGTTGAAGGCAATGTGGATAATGGTAGACCCACATACGAAAGTCCATCAGTGGTCCGAGATATTACAGAGAGATGTCAGCACATACTGAATACTGAATGCCCAAAGGACTGGACGTCAGCAAATCATGGGATTGATATCTTTGTGAAGGCTTTGACTATTTTAGAGAACTCGACAACTTGAAAAAACTTTTACCTATTAATGAAATTTTACATCATGCTGACTTTATTTCTTCCTTTTAATTTCAATGAAAATAAAGCAAAAACCGTGAAATAGTTGCACACAAAGTTTTATCAATTTTGTTCGAGTAATTTCAGAAGAGTTTGGCGGAAACCATGGTTACTGAACGATCATGAGGAATCTGCAAGGCAAAAACCCAAATTCATGACAATTTATACAATAGGGGTCTTCTTTGACCTAAAATGCACAGTCGATAAACTCCCATGACTCATATAAATTTTTTCCAATCAAAATGGCTTTGCGATATGATTAAGAAAAACAATCCTACTGAATTTCAGCAAAATCCGTTGAGCGTCAGAAGAGTTGTGTCCACAAAAGTGTTACGGATGCACGGACGACCATTACAGAAACTGCTTACTTTTCCGGTCCACCAAGTTCCTTACATTCATTTTCGTATTTACACTTGATTGGTTTATTGGTACACCTACTTGTTATTGTTTCATTATTTGACATTGCAAAAAAATATCAAAGAATGTGTCCATGGGACACAGATGCCCCCTCCCCCCGTTAAATGAAGTCCCAAACAGGAAGTAGTTGTCGACGCCTAGGACGTACAACTTGTGATACTGAACCACCCTGCCAAATTTCAAATTGTTCCCATGTACAGTTTCTGATAACAGCTTGACGAAAATTCGTACGGACAGACATGAGTAAAACTTAATGCCCCCCCCCCCCGAAATCCCGACATGTCGTCGCGGGGGCATAAAAAGGATGAAAAATAAATGTTTTTGCTTCAGTTTTTATTTATCAATATGACACAAAAAAGTCTTCTATTGTGAGTTAAAGACAAAGTAGTTACAGATATATTGTATGCTCCATTCAGTTTTCAAAATGCCAATACAAAACCAGTTTAGCTCAAGGGTCTAACAAGCATACACAGGTTACCAATGTGCATTAGAATGCCAGAAAGTTTTAATAAATAAACATCAAAAAAAAGCTATTCCTTGTGTATTTATAAGAAAAAGAAAAGCAGCTATTATTATTAAAATTGACTGACAAAAACTCAACTAGTTTAACTGGTTATTAAAATATAAGAACAACAAAAATTTACATACGATCTTAAACATCTGAGGTCAAATTATTTTTCATAGTAGTATAATGAAGGAAATATTATAAAATACATAAAACAATAAAATGCATCTACAAAACATGATGATTTTAGAAATAATTACAATCAATATGAATATGAAACCTATGTGTAACTTACAAAGACCTATCCAGAACTCCTTGGACAGCGGAGAAGTTTTCTTTGCCAAAAAAAGACCCTTTAAATTTTCTATTTTTAACACCACTTTTACCTTGACCTTTTAGGGAATTTTCCCCAAACCATAGGGATCCTTTCTATCTGGTAAATTATTATAAATATTAACAATATCCCAAAGTTCATACAAATTGTTAAAAATTTTAGAGTCCACCATCAACATGACATTTGTGAGTAATTTTTAGTGTGGGGTTGATTTTTGAAACTTGTTTTCATGTTCATACCCATAAATTTTCGAACCATATTTGCTCCCCAATAGTAGAAATCCCAAGTCTTTGAAGCTGTGCTAATGTTAAGGATTTACAAAGCTCGAGGCTATCTATTTGATTATCTATAAAGTTTTGAAGAAGTGAAGGTAGTTTAACTTCAACAAGAATGTCCCTAACGGCGTCCATCTTGTCGTCTGCTAATATGTCATGGCGGGACAATTCCGGTGTCTTCAGAAACTTTTCGTTAAAAAAAATCCGGAACAAGGCACGTGATCAGTTTGTGGCGCCAATTTATTTAGCCTCATTATAATGAAAAACGAACCGCATATAAAGAAGAGTGAACAGCATATAAAAAAGTTTTAACCGCGTATAAAGTAAAGGTAAAAGCGCCCGATATAAAGATGGGAGCTACCACATATAATGATAGAATGACCACATATAAAGAAGAAAGCACCACATATAAAGAAGAAAGCACACCATATAAACAAGAAAGCACGCCATATAAAGAAGAATGCACCACATATAAAGAAGAATGCACCACATATAAAGAAGAAAGCACTGCATATAAAGAAGAAAGCACTGCATATAAAGAAGAAAACACTGCATATAAAGAAGAATGCGCCGCATATAAAGAAGAATTCACCACGTATAAAGAAGAAAGCACTGCATATAAAGATAATCGACAAGATAAGACAGCTACGGCGTTCCATATAATTTAGTGTCAAACTATCGCCAAAGTAGTCAATACACAATAAAGGACCAAAACATTCCGTGTCAAACTATCACCCAAAAATTCAAGGCACAATAAAAGACCAAAACAGCAATTGTCGAACTACAGTCATAGTAGCTAATACACTATTAAGGAAAACGTCAAGTCTTTAACTACCGTTAGAGTAGCCAATATAAAATAAAGGAAAACATCAAGTGTCAAACTACCAAAAATGAACAAAACTTCGAGTAAGAAAACAAGTCACTTTCCAAAATCGAGTTGAAGATCATAAAACCGTCACGATTTCGCAACTCTTATGGTTTATAATAAATAATTGGCCGAGCGGTTAAGGTAGTTCGTCTACTATTGATCATGTGGTCTGTCAACACTGAGGTTGCGGGCTCGAGTCTGAAGGTAGGGTGCGCTCGACATTAATCTTAATTAACCAGAATTGCCACTTTTCCAACCGAAGGCCGGGGGTTTTCTCCGGGTACTCCGGCTTTCTCCCCATATAAAAACTGGACTTCATGATATAGCCGAAAATTTGCTGAAGTGGCGTTAAAAATCAGTGAAACAAACAAACAAATTTTTTGTCCAAAGGAAGAAATACCGTGAACCTAAACCCATCAATTGGAATTACAACTTAAAATTATTGATCGATTTATAGTAATTTATGGACTATGCCAGAAAATGGGCAAAACAAGAAGACCAGGATGTTGATATCTTGTCAGGCTTGATGTCATCAATTTATAAAAGAATCAGTTGATTAAGAAGGTCGATGAGCAGTACAAAATCACAATCGATCTTCAGAAATCTTGATGCTACTTAAACTATGCACGATTTTCATGACAAGTATGTTGATGTGCCCTCAGATAAAAACCCCAACAACATTATTTGTAACTCATTTTGGTGATAATATATTTAACGATTTTAAAATGTAAGACGTTGTCGGTAAATTAAGTAACGTGAAGATTAAAATGGTAACTTTATTTTTTAACATGTACTTATTTAACAGTTCATCATTAATACAAAATATCATGTTTTCTTCGGGTTGGTCTAAAAACAGGACGGAGAAAAACAGGACGGGAAATTTTCTATATATAAATGGTCATAACTTTTGAAGTAATAAAGATATTAACAAACCTAAAACTGATTATTAAAGAAGAAATAATAAGCTTTAACTTGATATATAGTTTTTAAAAAAATAATGAGTTTAAAGGCACAAATTCTTGACAGGACGGGATTTGGTGACATGAAAAATCGACCGAAAATTCATAGGGTAACCATCTTTGACGATAAATAAGTTACATAAAAACTATTGTCTGTCAAGAAATGTTTATATATTATTCAAGCTTAGATCATACAGATTCTAAAAATATAAAGCTTGATGCATTTTGATAAAGGTAAAGTAGAAAAATCTTGACAGGACGGGATTTTGTTCTGAATGACACACTGACAATTTTTCCTAGATTTCAAAGATTGAGGCCTTGTATCTTTTTAAAAATATATGTCTGTCAAAAAATGTTTAGTTTCTGCTAAAGCTGAGATCATGTAGTTTACAAAAACATAAAGTTTGAATAAATCACGTTTCCCTAAAGTGAAAAAATCTTGACAGGACGGGATTTCATTATGGATGGAAGACGCCATTTTTTGACAAGTTTATTTAATACTATAACAAGAATCAACAACTCAACAAGCACAGTTAATTATTTATAAGAACTAATTACAATGTTTATATAATATTTAACAATTTTGTAAAGACATGAAAAGTAATTACACTGTTTATATAAAATATAACAGTTTTGTAAAGACATTTTAAGTAAAATTGATGAATGTTAATTAATTATGTTTTGAGCAGAACCAATTTAAGTTATTGATGACACCAGCACAAGATTTATGTTTCCAAACATTACAAGATTTTATTCCCTTTTTCCAATCACAACCCACCATAATTTCAACTGCATCAGCCAAACCACATTCAAAATTCATTTCTACAACCAAATTCATTGATTTCACTGACCTTTTTTGTCACAAACTGATTTCGGAAACAACCTGAATCCGCTCTTCTCTAAACAAAATATTAAATGTTCCCTCAAGTATTTTTCTTCAAATGTAATATGTAAACCACCCACAAAACCTGTAAGACAAAACTCAACAGCATTTGCAATAGCATATAAACCACAATCAAACGAATTTGTCTGTTTTTGAACCTGGGTAAGTTTAATAAGCAGACGTTTTTTTACCATGTGCATACATTTGTGATAATTGTATTTCTAATGAAGTTGTAAGTTTTTCAAACATGCTGTCCAAGACATATACCTCATTTGTTTGTGTTTGTATTGATGTTACCCAGTGATCATGACCAGTGTGGTGGATTTGCACTGATGGACCAAATATAGGAAATGTTTTATTAGAAGTCCACTTACGTTCATTGTGTTATAAACAGGTGCATAGCATGTATTTTGGAAACCAGATATAGCTGGAAACTGTTTAGATATAATTGAATGAACACAACCCATGTTATCTGAAGAAAGCCATTGATTATTTAAGATATAAAATATAATATGAATAGCACTAATAAAGTTTGATCTGAGATTGAGAGCACTATGATTGTATATGACCTTTTCAACAAATTCCCCTCTTTATATGTAATGTTATGAATAATATTCACCTTAATTGACAACTGTTCAATCTGTCATATCAGCAATAGATCAAACACTTAATTGTAATTTGTTAAGACAACAATCGTTAACGGTACTCACCAGTAATTAGATTAATTAAATTATATTATCTTTCAAATTAGTTTTTCAAAAAATATCTATGCTTCATTTTATGAATTTATGTGATACTAGATCATAATGTAAATTGATAGGATAAGTTATTTGTTGGAATTTAAATTTCTAAAAAAGGTAGGTTTATGTTTGCTAACTCTTGTGTGGATTAATGAACTTTCAAAGGGATGGCTACAAATATGGCCGTTTTCACATCGAAACAAAAACCCGTCCTGTCAAGATTTTTTCACTTTACGGAAACTTGATTTATTCAAACTTTATGTTTTTGTAAACTACACGATCTCAGCTTTAGCAGAAACTAAACATTTTTTGACAGACATGTATTTTTAAAAAGATACAAGGCCTCAATCTTTGAAATCTAGGAAAAAAATGTCAGTGTGTCATTCAGAACAAAATCCCGTCCTGTCAAGATTTTTCTACTTTACCTTTATCAAAATGCATCAAGCTTTATATTTTTAGAATCTGTATGATCTAAGCTTGAATAATATATAAACATTTCTTGACAGACAATAATTTTTATGTAACTTATTTATCGTCAAAGATGGTTACCCTATGAATTTTCGGTCGATTTTTCATGTCACCAAATCCCGTCCTGTCAAGAATTTGTGCCTTTAAACTCATTATTTTTTTAAAAACTATATATCATTTTAAAGCTTGTTATTTCTTCTTTAATAATTAGTTTTAAGTTTGTTAATATCTTTATTACTTCAAAAGTTATGACCATTTATATATAGAAAATTTCCCGTCCTGTTTTTCTCCGTCCTGCTTTTAGACCAACCCGTTTTCTTCGACGTCCGCGTCTTTAACCACGGAAGTATTTCCGGAAACTATATCATAATCTCTAACCGAAGTATGCTAAGTCACGCCGCAACAAAAATGGCGAATTAAAAGCTTGTTTACCAGGTAAAATTGTGTCATAAATCATAAAACTTATTAAAGACAACTAATAGATTAGTCAAAATTTCAAATTATGTTAAAATTTCAATATATCAATCAGGGACGAAGTGTAGAATCAAATGACGAGAAACCAAAAAGGATGTTGTGATGACGAAACGCAATAAGATTAAGATGCATCAAATCATCAAACACATGATCTTACACAAGCTGCTACAGGTCAAAGAACACACAATAAAAATTTCAATCTAAAGAGACACTGAAATCTCGAACCAATCTCAATTTTGTTGTTTGGAGAGAGCAAATTTAACCATTTTCATTACAACTATGCATTTAAATTATGTAGGTTTTGTTGTGTAGGCGTAAAGCTCTGTGAGTATAGGCACAGGGGCTTGTAAAAGTAGATTTACTTGTGCTTTCGAATGATACTGGGAAATATGTATGAGAGAAAAATACTCATTGCATTCAATCCAAAAAATGCAGTTCTAAAAGTTTGTATGGAGTGTAGCAATGTCATCTTGTAAAGTAGTCGGAGATTCCTCTGCCGTCCAATGCTTTTTTTATGCATGGGACATCAAAGAGTTATCCATAAGCAAAGCAAAGGATTTTGAGACAGGGTCTCCATTGACAAATTTCATTGTGTCCAGATGTTAAAACATCTTTGTTCAGTTGAAAAAAAATATAATTTGCTTCTTACTATATTTTTCTCTATGAATATAATCATCATACCATTAATCAAGCTAATTTATTCACTGGATATAAGTCACATTGTTGTCACGTTACTATTTGTTTAAAATGAAAGTGAAATGTCGGAAAGGTATCAACAGAAATTTGCTTAGAAATGGACTTAAATTGGCATGATTGAAGGTATGATGATTGAATTCAGTGTGGAAAATATCTAAAGAATTAATGAAATTTGCTGGTAGCTTGTCCTTCCGTCCCCAGGTCGATGCGACCCCAGAAGATCTGTCCCCTAGTCGATCCGTCCCCTTTTTGTTGGTCGATCCATCCCCAATAAAAAATTTATAAGTGTATTACTACATTAAATTTATTTTAACTGTTTTTAAGTGTAAAAAGTAAAAAGAGAGTTGATTACAATTAGTTTAATAATTAAATAAACAAAATATGGTATGGTTTTTAATTATATTTAATTGTGTTGTAATTGATTTTAATTGGAAATTGTTAAAGTTTTAATTAAAATAAGTTAAATAATTAAATAAACAAAATATAGTGTTTTAATTAATTAAATGATGATAACAGTTTTGATCAGTGCACATAGGCGTAATTACCCTTTGATTATTTTTAAATTGTTTGCATAACAACCGTAGGCTATGCTTTGTATGATTTACTCTGCATCCAAGCTGACTTTAACATCAAAGGTTACACAAAATACGACAATTTATTGCATTAAAGTGGGAATGAACCACAGGGATTAACCAGTTTATATACCCCAGAATTCCCTACGCCAGCAGATATTGAGACAAGTGACAGTGAGTGAACTTTGAAAAACTTTCTTGTTTCTTATCATGTTTTTTTTAATGATTTTTATTGTTATCATTATTAAATATAATAAAGAAACAGGGCTCACCACACTGGGCGAAGTGGGCGACAAAGTCGCCCTACTGGGTCCTGAAGTCGCCCTACGGCGCCTCAAAAGAAAAGTCGAAGTCGCCCTGTTATTTCCCTAAAGTCGCCCGATGGTTCACAGTAGATACTAGCTACAATAATGTAGCTCTTTTTTTTTTTTTTTTTGATGGACGGAGCTACAAACAGGTCCCATTACTTGTAATGGAGCAGCCCGGGAGTGATTCACACCCGGGGGTTTTATGCATATTATAAGCAATTACACTGTTTCCCATGTTTGCTACATACTTTTTTTATGTATTTGCAGTTTTACTGATATTTCCACAACACTGTATTCGTTAGTTTTATCACTTTATTCGTAATCATGGCATTGTTTGACAAAATATGAATTCCGGAAGTGCATAATTTCGATAATATCAGAATCGATCTGGTAAAAAAATGTAATTCCGGATGATTTCAGCTGTATTCATTTGCATTATGACTATGTCCCCTTATTACAAATTCTTCACTCCACAATTTTAATTATGTCAGCAATGCCACGATTACGAAAAAGAGTTAAAATTATTAATTAGACATGGTAGACATATCAGATGAACGGCAGAGGAAAGAAAACATATTTATTTAATAAAGACAAAGGTTAAATAGCGGAAAATATGTGTAAATCCTAAAAGTGTTTTTGCTCCATTACGAGTAATGGGACCTCTTTGTAGCTCCGTCCATCAAAAAAAAAGGAGCTACATTATTGTACAAGTGTAGCTAAGTAGATACTTGCATATGATTTGGTCCAAATAAATCACCAAGACTACCAATTTATAAGTGAATGTGTAATTCCAATAAAAACGGCAAACAATATGCATATTTTACATTTTTTCAAAGGATTTACGTCTTTCAACTGGATTACGCGCCATTTGTTTATTTACCAGATGCTACTAATTACCGGAAGTGAACAACGAAGAAAAGTAAAGTACAAAGGCCCATACTAAAAAATCGTAATTTGTTTGATAAACAAACACTTTCAGTTGTTTTCAAACTTCAGTTCTTTCAAAGCATATTGTATTTTAATAATTTTCTTTGATAAATATATGAGCTGCACTTGAAAGAATAAAGATGAATAGTTATTATTGACATCATGAAAAGTTCTGTAGATGGGTGTCCCATGAAGCAATTTTGATCAGCACAACTTTGTCCAAGTGGAAGTGTGCTGAACAGAACAATTATTTCTGGGTTTAATGTTATTTTATTTTATCTTTTTTGAAAATTTTGCTCATATAAATAAACATGACATGTTCATAACAAACTGTTAAAAATATTATGATGTACTAGTATACAAGAACTTTTTAGTTGATCTATTTTTACTTGTGAATACCTTGTATGGCTACAAGTACTGAAGTAGATAGAAAAAATAGTCACTATATCTGGTGCTTTTTTGTCTCGCCTGCGACGAAAGTCGCTGGAGGCGAGACATATGTATGGGAATCCGGCGGCGGCGTAAACACTTGACATCTTGCTTCATATCTTTGTAAGCCCATGCCCTAGGTCCATCAAATTTGGTCCAGAGGTAGCTTATGATGAGTACTTGCCAGTCAGTCACCTGTCACCTGACCTTGACCTCAATTTCACTGTCCAGCGACTACGTTAAAGTTTTTGGGTTACGACAGTTCCTCTGTAACTACGCATGGTAGGATGACAATATTTGGTGTATAGGTTGCTGATGACTAGTACATGACTGTCTGGTAGGTGTCACCTGACCTTGACCTCAATTTCATGGTCCAGCGACTACGTTAAAGTTTTTGGGTGACGACAGTTTCTCTGTAACTACGCATGGTAGGATGACAATATTTGGTGTATAGGTTGCTGATGACTAGTACATGACTGTCTGGTAGGTGTCACCTGACCTTGACCTATATTTCACGGTCCAGCGACTACGTTAAAGTTTTTGGGTTACAGCAGTTCCTCTAACTATGCATGGTAGGATGACAATATTTTGTGTATAGGTTGCTGATGACTAGTACATGACTGTCTGGTAGGTGTCACCTGACCTTGACCTCAATTTCACGGTCCAGCGACTAGGTTAATGTTTTTGGGTTAAGACAGTTCCTCTGTAACTACGCATGGTAGGATGACAATATTTGGTGTATACAGAGGGAACAACGTGTTTTTTATAAAAAACACTGACCCACCATGGAAGTTAATCCTTTCCTCTATCACCCACCATGGTATATCCACGCCTACTATCGTGGTTAAGAATTTTCTCAGGTAATCTTACCACGGTGGATGCATATGAGGGAGTTCCGTCTACCATGGCATGTCGCCACAAGGGTCCGGCCATGATATCTCCGCGGTGGTAAATGACAAGATAAACGTTGTCATTTAATTGATTGCGGGTTTAAACATCGTTACCCGAATGAAAAGAGAACATTTTTAAACAGTGCTTAAGAATAATTTGCACATGCATTTTATTTGTTGATGATTAATAATGATTTAATGTGCCGGTAGAATTGAAGATCGAATATTTGTTCAACCGGATGCATGTGTTATGCATTAAATATTACCCTGAACAAGTTCGGTAAATTATCCGCATTTGAATTGTCACATTACGTTTTTTAGTGTATTACAACATCTAACGAATTGTCCTGAAGTTGTACGCGAACTTTCTTTAATCAATTATAAATCCTTTTCGACAGAAAACAGGCAGTTGAGCAGCGATCTTTTTCTTTATTTGGTATTTAAAACCAGAGTTGTTTTAACAAACTCGAACAAAAGTTTACATCACGTATCGTTATATAAAACTCGTTAACAGGATGGGATACAACTAATAAATTACTAAAATGAAGCCAACCTGCAGCAGGAATAATAAATATGTGAAAAGTTTATAAACGAGAATCGCCACATAAAATATAGTTTAACTACGATATGGTACAGGCGCCTGTTTCACAAGGTTGAATGAAGTCTTACGTAGTACGCACAATTCTACATGTAAATACACATTTACATTGGGCAATGGCGTTTTAAACTATAACAATTAATATAACAGGTTTATATAAAAAAGTAGTGATGTGCTTCTGAGCTAGATATACCCTACGCAAAACTGACAATTTTTTAAATCGACGCAGACGTGTTATTTGTATAAAGTTCCCGTTAAAATTAACTCGCAGTTTCAGAGTTTTTGCATGACATAGTATTTATTGGGATGAATGTTCTCGAGATCAGACCCCTTTTAGACTTGCCTTAGTTCTCTAAATACAAATACTAATTCTTAATTTTTTGTTGTATTGTGGTACATTGATCAAACAATAAAATATGCATAGTTCCTTACGTCTGTTATAACATTAACAAAACAAATCGGAATAAAATTATTTTTTGAAGACGAAAGAACTGATTTGTCCACACTCATATCAATATAAAATAATTGCCCGAATTTACTCAACAGCATATTTGTTTATTGGTTTGTTCTTTTTTTCTTCTTTATTTTTTGTTGTTGTTTTTTTTTTTTTGCGCGCCGATACGAACGTCTGTTTGCGGACATAGGGTCTTGTCGTAATATAATAGAAATTATAAGAATGCTACTAAAGTCTTTTCTACAACAAAAGTTGATGATGTATCAGGCTTTTAATACTGAAACGACTATTTTGGTTGATTCTATATCACGATTGTATTTTTTTAACACACGTGGTTCAACACCGAATACGAATCGAGTATAAAATCATTCATGGAACGATATATTCTGCGACATTAATATTTAAAGTGATAATTTCGAAAATTTGAAAAATCAAAATGTAGCATTTTAAGTCGGTATAGATTTTAAAGTTTTTAAAACGAATTTCTTTACAAGTATCGCATTTATTGTGTATTTCTTTACAAGTCTCGTATTTATTGTGTAATGTGCTATTTTACCGCTAAAAATGTGAAGCCGCGTGTTCACCTGTTAATTATAAAATTATACAATACACAAGTTTATTTAAATGTTTGAGAGCACGTGCTTGATTAAATCAAGACTGGACAATACTAAGATAATCGATCGATTTAAGGTGTGACACAATTTACATCCGGTAAAAGTTCAAACGGTTGGAACATTAATCAGAGGCGCTGACAGGGAAATTTTGACGATAGAATAGCAAAGATTTTGACAATTTTAAGGCCAAAATGCGGTGTTCTAACCTTTTAGAACACGTTAATGGAATAATTGTCAATCGAAATCAGTGACAATAAACTTTAAGGTATTCTCGTATAATGAATAGATTAGCAAGAACGCAGATTTATTTTGTTGTCAAACAAACGTATTAAAACGGCATATTTTAACACAAATCTCTCAATTAAATCGCAACATTTTAATTTTTTCACTGTGTAAGCATGAAAGGAAATTGAAAATCCACCGTGGTCAACACGGTGGGTCACGATATGTAGTGGACATAACACGATGTACCGCAGAATACCACCGTGGCGTATCGTGGTGAATTTCTGAATGAAAAAACCACGACCACGGTATATAGTGGGTAATATAAAAAACACGTTGTCACGTCTGTAGGTTGCTGATGACTAGTACATGACTGTCTGGTAGGTGTCACCTGACCTTGACCTCAATTTCACGGTCCAGCGACTACGTTAAAGTTTTTGGGTTACAACAGTTCCTCTGTAACTACGCATGGTAGGATGACAATATTTGGTGTATAGGTTGCTGATGACTAGTACATGACTGTCTGGTAGGTGTCACCTGACCTTGACCGCAATTTCACGGTCCAGCGACTACGTTAATGTTTTTGGGTTACGACAGTTCCTCTGTAACTATGCATGGTAGGATGACAATATTTGGTATATAGGTTGCTGATGAATAGTACATGACTGTCTGGTAGGTTCCACCTGACCTTGACCTCAATTTCACGGTCCAGCGACTACGTTAAAGTTTTTGGGTTACGGCTGTTCCCCTGTAACTATGCAGGGTATGGTGACAATATTTTGTATATAGGCCGCTGCTGATATTTAATGCTATTTACGTAATGCTTATGACGAAATTTATTTTCGTTACTGATGCGGAATGCAGGCGAGACGTTTTTCTGTGTCCACACTTGTTTCATTGATTTTATAATAATAAAGGTTATGTGCTATTGATATTGCATACTAGTACCATTAACAATAATGAAAAAGAAATGAAGAAAAACTTAATCTAAATGTGTTATGATTTAAAAACACAAGAGAAATAATCCTGGAAATCCACAATTATAAAAATAATGATGTAAATAATGAAAAATGTATATAACTCCTGCGAAAATTAACTATTTGTACGGTCCCCCCGACTTCTCCCTAATGTCTCCTGAAGTCTCCATATCAGGGCCTCACTTCTCCCTGTTTGGCTGCCAGGGAGAAGTCACTTCTCCCTACTTTTTTAGAGTGTGGTGACCCCTGAAGAAATAAAATTATTACTACTGTGGCTACCGTTTTATTAGCTCACCTGACCCAAAGGGTCATGTGAGCTATTGTTATCACTTTGCGTCCGTCGGCGTCGTCGTCGTCGTCGGCGTCTGTAAACTTTTTACATTTTAATCTTCTTCTCTGAAACCACTTGGCCAATTGAAACCAAACTTGGCCATAATGTTCATTGGATGGAACTTTACAAAGTTTGTGTTTTTTATTTTGATTGGTAAACCAATATGGCCGCCACCTCAAGACTTAGTTTAACATAGGACCCTATGGGAAAAAAGTTAAAAAGGGCTTCTTCTCTGAAACCGGCCAACCAATCAAAACAAAACTTACTAGCAATATTGTTTAGATGGTCCTCTATAAAGTTTGTGTTTTAGATGGGAATTGGAAATTCAAAATGGCCGCTACTGCAGGACTTAGTTTAACATAGAACCCTATGGGAAAAAGTTTTAAAAGGCTTCTTCTCTGAAACCGGTTAATCAATGGAAACAAAAACTTACTAGCAATATTGTTTGGATGGTCCTCTATAAAGTTAGTGTTTTTTATGGCAATTGGAAATTCAAAATGGCTGCCACCGCAGGACTTAATTTAACATAGGACCCTATGGGAAAAAGTTTGAAAGGCTTCTTTTCTGAAACCGGCCAACCAATGGAAACAAAACTTACTAGCAATATTGTTTGGATGGTCCTCTATAAAATTAATGTTTTTTATCCCAATCTGATATTCAAAATGGCCGCCACCGCAGGACTTAGTTTAACATTGGACCGTATGGGAAAAATGTTAAAAAGGGCTTCTTCTCTGAAACCGGTTAACCAATCAAAACAAAACTTACCAGCAATATTGTTTGGATGGTCCTCTATAAAGTTTGTGTTTTTTATGGCAATTGGAAATTCAAAATGGCTGCCACCGCAGGACTTAATTTAACATAGGACCCTATAGGAAAAAGTTTGAAAGGCTTCTTTTCTGAAACTGGCCAACCAATGGAAACAAAACTTACTAGCAATATTGTTTGGATGGTCCTCTATAAAGTTAATGTTTTTTTATCCCAATCTGATATTCAAAATGGCCACCACCGCAGGACTTAGTTCAACATTGGACCCTATGGGAAAAATGTTAAAAAGGGCTTCTTCTCTGAAACCGGTTAACCAATCAAAACAAAACTTACTAGCAATATTGTTTGGGTGGTCCTTTATAAAGTTTATGATTTTTATGCCAACTGGAAATTCAAAATGGCCACTACCGCAGGACTTAGTTTAACATAGGACCCTATGGGAAAAAGTTTTTAAAGGCTTCTTCTCTGAAACCGGTTAATCAATGGAAACAAAAACTTACTAGCAATATTGTTTGGATGGTCCTCTATAAAGTTTATGTTTTTTATGGCAATTGGAAATTCAAAATGGGCAAATAAAAAAAATCTCTATACAACTGGTTAACCAATGAAACAAAGCTTTCTAGTAATATTGTTTGGATGGTCCTATTTAAAGTTTATTGAAAATTACAGGACTTACTTTAACATCAGGGAAATGCCATCTTCATTGCCTATAAAATCAGGTGAGCGATACAGGCTCTTAAGAGCCTCTGGTTACTATTATCTGACACGGGTCAAATGTTGGTTACAAATTACAGGTGTCAAAAAGATTAATACTAAATAACAATTACAATTAAATTAAACATACACATAAAACCATACTGTAGTTGAAGAAGTAACAATACGTTAAAATTAAAAAAAATATCGCAAATCATCCTAAATCATGTAAACATATTCGCATGCATAATCGGCATAATTAAAAATAAGACTTTTCTATATATTTATACCTACCTGCTTTATTTATTTTACCTACATTTGGTTCTACAATTACATGTCCACATAATGAAAAAATATTCTCCAGAAGACTTTAAATTAAAGCAACCATTATCTGTATCATGGTCACAAAATTCGCATGCATACTCGGCAATCAAAATAGTGAATTGCAGTGTAATACCATATTTACCATACTTAGAAATACTACTTATGAGCGTTTTTTGTCTCGCCTGCGACGAAAGTCGCTGGAGGCGAGACATATGTATGGGAATCCGGCGGCGGCGGCGTAAACACTTGACATCTTGCTTCATATCTTTGTAAGCCCAAGCCCTAGGTCCATCAAATTTGGTCCAGAGGTAGCTTATGATGAGTACTTGCCAGTCAGTAACCTGTCACCTGACCTTGACCTCAATTTCATGGTCCAGTGACTACGTTAAAGTTTTTGGGTTACGACAGTTCCTCTGTAACTACGCATGGTAGGATGACAATATTTGGTGTATAGGTTGCTGATGACTAGAACATGACTGTCTGGTAGGTGTCACCTGACCTTGACCTCAATTTCACGGTCCAGCGACTACATTAAAGTTTTTGGGTTACGACAGTTCCTCTGTAACTATGCATGGTAGGATGACAATATTTGGTGTATAGGTTGCTGATGACTAGTACATGACTGTCTGGTAGGTGTCACCTGACCTTGACCTCAATTTCACAGTCCAGCGACTACGTTAAAGTTTTTGGGTTACGACAGTTCCTCTGTAACTACGCATGGTAGGATGACAATATTTGGTGTATAGGTTGCTGATGAATAGTACATGACTGTCTGGTAGGTTCCACCTGACCTTGACCTCAATTTCACTGTCCAGCGACTACGTTAAAGTTTTTGGGTTACGGCAGTTCCCCTGTAATTATGCAGAGTATGGTGACAATATTTTGTATACAGGCCTTTGCTGATATTTAATGCTATTTACGTAATGCTTATGACGAAATTTATTTTCGTTACTGATGCGGAATGCAGGTGAGACGTTTTTCTGTGTTCACACTTGTTTTATATTTTACCTTCCTTCTTTATTAGCTCACCTGACCCAAAGGGTCATGTGAGCTATTGTTATCACTTTGCGTCCGTCGTCGGCATCGTCGTCGTCGTCGGCGTCTGTAAACTATTTTACATTTTAATCTTCTTCTCTGAAACCGCTTGGCCAATTGAAACCAAACTTGGCCATAATGTTCATTGGATGGACCTTTACAAAGTTTGTGTTTTTTATTTTGATTGGTAAACCAATATGGCCGCCTCCTCAAGACTTAGTTTAACATAGGACCCTATGGGAAAAAAGTTAAAAAGGGCTTCTTCTCTGAAACCGTTTAACCAATCAAAACAAAACCTACTAGCAATATTGTTGAGATGGTCCTCTATAAAGTTTGTGTTTTTTTATGGCAATTGGAAATTCAAAATGGCTGCCACCGCAGGACTTAATTTAACATAGGACCCTATGGGAAAAAGTTTGAAAGGCTTTTTTTCTGAAACCGGCCAACCAATGGAAACAAAACTTACTAGTAATATTGTTTGGATGGCCCTCTATAAAGTTAATTTTTTTTTATCCCAATCTGATATTCAAAATGGCCGCCACCGCAGGACTTAGTTTAACATTGGACCCTATGGGAAAAAGGTTAAAAAGGGCTTCTTCTCTGAAACCGGTTAACCAATCAAAACAAAACTTACTAGCAATATTGTTTGGATGGTCCTTTATAAAGTTTATGATTTTAATGCCAATGGGAAATTCAAAATGGCCGCTACCGCAGGACTTAGTTTAACATAGGACCCTATGGGAAAAAGTTTTTAAAGGCTTCTTCTCTGAAACTGGTTAATCAATGGAAACAAAAACTTACTAGCAATATTGTTTGGATGGTCCTCTATAAAGTTTATGTTTTTTTATGGCAATTGGAAATTCAAAATGGCCGCTACCGCAGGACTTAGTTTAACATACGACCCTATGGGAAAAAGTTTGTAAAGACTTCTTCTCTGAAACCGGTTAATCAATGGAAACAAAAACTTACTAGCAATATTGTTTGGATGGTCCTCTATAAAGTTTATGTTTTTTTATGGCAATTGGAAATTCAAAATGGCCGCTACCGCAGGACTTAGTTTAACATACGACCCTATGGGAAAAAGTTTGTAAAGGCTTCTTCTCTGAAACCGGTTAATCAATGGAAACAAAAACTTACTAGCAATATTGTTTGGATGGTCCTCTATAAAGTTTATGTTTTTTTATGGCAATTGGAAATTCAAAATGGCCGCTACCGCAGGACTTAGTTTAACATACGACCCTATGGGAAAAAGTTTGTAAAGGCTTCTTCTCTGAAACCGGTTAATCAATGGAAACAAAAACTTACTAGCAATATTGTTTGGATGGTCCTCTATAAAGTTTATGTTTTTTTATGGCAATTGGAAATTCAAAATGGCCGCTACCGCAGGACTTAGTTTAACATACGACCCTATGGGAAAAAGTTTGTAAAGGCTTCTTCTCTGAAACCGGTTAATCAATGGAAACAAAAACTTACTAGCAATATTGTTTGGATGGTCCTCTATAAAGTTTATGTTTTTTTATGGCAATTGGAAATTCAAAATGGCCGCTACCGCAGGACTTAGTTTAACATACGACCCTATGGGAAAAAGTTTGTAAAGGCTTCTTCTCTGAAACCGGTTAATCAATGGAAACAAAAACTTACTAGCAATATTGTTTGGATGGTCCTCTATAAAGTTTATGTTTTTTTATGGCAATTGGAAATTCAAAATGGCTGCTACCGCAGGACTTAGTTTAACATACGACCCTATGGGAAAAAGTTTGTAAAGGCTTCTTCTCTGAAACCGGTTAATCAATGGAAACAAAAACTTACTAGCAATATTGTTTGGATGGTCCTCTATAAAGTTTATGTTTTTTTATGGCAATTGGAAATTCAAAATGGCTGCTACCGCAGGACTTAGTTTAACATACGACCCTATGGGAAAAAGTTTTTAAAGGCTTCTTCTCTTAAACCGGTTAATCAATGGAAACAAAAACTTACTAGCAATATTGTTTGGATGGTCTTTTATAAAGTTTATGTTTTTTATGGCAATTGGAAATTCAAAATGGCCACCTCCCCGGCAGGATTTAGTTTAACATATGACCCTATGGGCAAATAAAAAAAATCTTCTCTATACAACTGGTTAACCAATGAAACAAAGCTTTCTAGTAATATTGTTTGGATGGTCCTATTTAAAGTTTATTGAAAATTACAGGACTTACTTTAACATCAGGGAAATGCCATCTTCATTGCCTATAAAATCAGGTGAGCGATACAGGCTCTTAAGAGCCTCTGGTTTATTTTATCTACCTTTGGTTTTACTGGGGCCGGATCGACCTGGGGACGGAACAACCAGGGACGAATCGACCTGGGACGTATCGACTTAGGGACGGATCGACTAGGGGACGGATTGGTTTGGGGACGGATCATCCAGAATTCAATTTGCTGTGTCAAAAATCAACTGTTTTGCTGATGAAAAGCTCTCTGACGTCCCATGCACACAAGAAAAGCGTTGAATGGGTGAGGATTCTCTGACTACTTGTAAAGGTAGACATGTAATTGGGATTTCTCAGGGGCTGCTCTGGCTTCTAAAAAGCTGTCGCCAAAAAAATCGCCAACTGCAATTTTCCGTTGCCAGTTTTGTAAAAGTGTCGCCATATTAGAAATCGCTAGATCACTATATGACATGGCAAAATTGTTTAACATTATGTCAATATGTGTGGACAAAATCCAATTTGCCAGACTCGTAATTCAATTTTTCAAAAGTTTGGTCTTGAGCAGCCCGTACACTAATTGTATTTTAATCATGAAAAGATGTGTGAGTGATTTCTTGTTGGCAGAAAACCAAAATTTTACAGTAATTTATTAGAAACATCTATTCTCATGAATGAACATAAAACCAGAAATACTGAAAATAGAAGTACGAATATGTAAGTTTTTTTTAATTACGAAATTAAGACGGACATCCGGTCCGGAAATCACTCAACAACGACATCAGCTTTCATACCTGTTTTTTATTTATTACATTATAAAAAAATATTACTACAAAAATATGTTTGTTTTGTTATTTTTATAAATTAATTAACAGCATACATTGTTTTATTACACGTCTACACAAATGTGATGCAGGGTAAAGCTGCTTTTCATCAGGCAACATTGTTGATTCATTTGTTGCAGATTTCCGCTTAATAACTCCAAATAACACACATGTCACTGGATACTACACAATACTTGTGTATTTACGACCATAGAAGCCGACAAAGGATCTTTAATGATGCAATCGCCGATTACCGATAAATTTAAAACGTGCATGCATCATTTAACACCTTAAAACCTTGGCACCAAAAAAATCGCCAGACACAATATTTTGTCGCCAAATGAAAAAATAAATCGCAATTGGCGACATTGGCAAAGCCCAGCGCAGCCCCTGTTTCTGTGTGGCTGAATACTTTGTTCATTTATTCACATAGCAGTTTAAGATTTCTAAAAAATGTACTTTCTAACATGGTTACACCAAATCTTAACTGACTGAAGTATCATGTCAGGAGCCATAAAAATTATGTTGCTCTTTGAGCCTCGAATCGGTATCGTTACTTGAAATGGAGTGGCTTGAGGGTAAATCACACTTAAATATGTACATGTATTATCTCCTAATAAACTGTTTCCATACTTTTATTTAACTTTTGAGAACCATTTTTTGAATGAATGAAATGATCATTAATGCCTATCTAATAAATGCAGCTTGAATTCATGACACCCTACAGTAACTACACATATTATTGGGATGACTCTATAACTAGTTTTGGTCATCAGCTACACCTGCGTGATATTTCTAACAAACCTTCATAAAATTTTACACTTTATTTGTATCCATGCAAATGTTGACTAAATGAAATAGCAGAAATGTGTAATTTCTTTATTGATTCTGGAAAAATGATATTCCTTGTTATTTTGATTATATTCATTGCCAGGGGTGTCATTTACTTTTGAAATAGAAGGAGAAATTGGAAAAGTAACGTGAGAGGGTTGGTCTTGGGGGTTTGCAATTTGAAAACCATGTGTTATCTGTTCACATGTAAACACTTGCTTGTTAAAATTACCATCTCGTGGGATGAATTTTCTTTTGAATCAACAGTATAAAACAGTTACACCTTCAGTTATTAAATGATTAGTTGCCATTACAGGGGTCACTAAACTTTAAAAAAGTAGGGTGAAGTGACTTCTTCTCACTTCAACCAAACAGGGAGAAGTGAGGCCTTGATTGGGGGGACACTAGGGAGACCATAAAAATACTAAATTCGCTGTTGTTACATACATTTTTCCTTTATTCAAATCAAATTATTTATAATTTTGGTTTTCCCAGATTACATGTATTTCTCTTGGGATATTATTATTAGTAAACAATAAAATCAAACGTGACAGGGATCCTCGCAACTCATCTAGATGCCTATTGTACGCGTCTTTTCAGTTCTGGACGCGCCTTTTCAACATCTTACGCTTCCGTGTCAGTTGTCAGATGCGTACGAATTTCCGTCATGTCAATTCCGTCTTCGATGCGTGATTACATATCCTTACAAATGGCGATCGATATTTACCTGTTGTCCGATTCTCAGCAGGTAGCAATCATTTGGGCGGCAAATATGCTTTAATTAAGACGTTTATTAAACAATAAACCTGCTATGTTGATGGACACTCTTTATGGTTAAAGTTAAGCGTTGATAATACACTTGTTTTAAATTTTAATACACGATCGCTACCTTGCATTGCAGTCACAGGGGCTCGTAAAAATTGATTTACTTGAGCTTTCCATTGATACTGGGTCCCCACTATAACAAAACCGACCCAGTATCAATCCAAAGTGCAAGTAAATCAATTTTTACGAGCTCCTGTGATTGCAGTTGCACTCCTTACGATTTTTTTAAAAGAAAGAATTCTTTACCGGTACAAAGATATTTTCAATATTAACATTAATTAGTTATTTTATAAACTTTTAATTTTTTTATATGTCAATAAGATAATCTGCTATAGACTAGGTCCTAAAAATAGGGGGGGGGATGAGTAATGAGTTGTTTGGAAGAAATATTAATGTCAGCATCTGTATCAAGGTAAGACAAAAGTCTCATCAGCATGTTTCAAGTAATGAGTGCAGTTCAATCATACTCCAAAAGACTTCCAAACTCAGATACTACTATTATAAAATAGCATTGGATAAACATTCTGCAAGCAATATTATATCCTTTTATAAAAAGACATTAAATGGGTCGGTCATCAAAGAAAACCGCTGTATGCAAGCACTTAGCTGGACTCATCTGCGATATGTGGGACTCTTGAAAATTTTTTGGGACTCACCGCATTCAAAAGTGATGAGTCCAGGACTCACCATAAAAAAATCCTACAAGTATCACTGACGGGACATACCTTTACCATTAATCATTTAAAAAATCACTAGATATAGCAACTACTTTTCTATCTTTTTCAGTACTTGTAACCATACAAGGTATTAATAAATAGATCAATTAAAAATATTAGTATAGATGTAGACATAAATATACATTTCAATAAAGCCAGAGATAATTCTTCTGTTTAGCACACTTCCACTTGCACAAAGCTGAAACCAAGCTGCTTAAAGGGACACCCATCTACAGAAAGTACCATGTAGTCAGTTATGACTATATATGTTTATTTTTTCAATTGGATCATACAATGTATATATATCAAGAAAAATAACCAAAATATAATATATTTTGAAAGATCTTTAAGTTTCAACCTAATTAAAAGTGTTTGTTTATCAAAGGGTTACGATTTTTCTTTATGTGCCATTGTAATTTACTTTTACTCAATGATCAATTCCAGTTATTAGATGTATCTGTTAAATAAACAAATGGCACGTAATCAATTTTCTACACGTTACTTGTTTGAAAAAGTTAAAATATGAAAATTCTATGCAGTTTTTATTGGAAATAAATATTTGTGATAAAGTGGTAGTCTGGACAAATAAGTGTGACCAGATCTACAAGTATCTTATGTGAACCATCAGGCTACTTGAGGGAGATTGTCTTAAATGACAGGGCCCCTTGAACTTTGATTTTCAGGCACTTTCAGGATGGCTTTGTCGCACAATTCTCCTAGTGTGGTGAGCTTTGAATTATCATAATTTCTTCATTTAAGGAAAAAGTTGTACAGTTCGTTTACGTATTGACCGGCAGTTGAAACGTTTCTGATTTGTTAAATACCAGGGCTTTCGTTGGAGGGCGACTCGGGCGAAGAAGTCGCCTTATCGTGGTCCCACTTGCCCTTGATCATCTTCAAAAAGCGAAGTGAAGTCACCCTTTCATTTTGTAGAATGGCGTGATGTCGCCTTTCAAATCTTATGACCATTTTGATAAACACAATTTGTTTATTTTCCCCCGATATGAACAATTGTAACCATTTGACAAACAAACACTCTTTATTGGTTTGAATCTTAAAGCTCTTTCAAAATATATTATAGTTTAGTTATTTTCTTTGATCAATTTATAAGCTACAATTGAAAGAATAAGGATAATTAGTCATTACTGACCTCATAATTTCTGAACATAAGTGTCTCATTAAGCAGTTTGGTTTCAGCACAGCTTTGTGTGCTTAACAGAAGAATTGTTTATGGGTTTAATATGTAACAAAAGACATGTTGGGGACATTGTACTAGTATACAGTAACTTCATGTAAGTTGTTAATGTCTACATCTATACAATATTTTTAGTTGTCAATACCTTGTATGGTTACAAGTACTGAAAAAGATAGAAAAACAGTTGCTATTTTTGAGTGCTTTTATCAATAATTAATGGTAGAGATATGTGCTGATTGATATTATTGCTTACCATGAATAATAATGAAAAAGAAAGCAAAAACTGAATCTGAGTGTATTTCCAACAATAATTTTAAATATAAATGGTGACCATCATACTTGTATTGTTAAACAAACATCGTATTTAAAACAACTTTTCCAACTGATAGTTACTGTTAGAGAAAAGTGGAAACGGGTGATAATGTTGCTTGCCATTTATTCAAATTTAATCGCACATAGAAGACTGAAATTAGTATAGTGTACCATAAATAAACTTACACGTACATGCAGAGGTATGCATTAGATGTTGAAAGGCATATACAGAACTGAAAGCGCGTACAATCTAGACGCATTGCGAGGATGCCTGTAACTGTAATTAACAGTAGTCTGTGAGTGTGTGTATTTGACACGGTGAAGGCTGGCATTGTAGTATTCAGTTATACGCAGCATGCCCATTCACATGCTGCAGTAAGTTTTTCATGTACAATCAAAATCATGCAATACAATTTAATACAAGCATGCATGTACATTTACAAAACTGTATTTTTATTTTATTGGAGTTTTTAATCTCTCAAATTCTGGTCTTCTGTATTCAATATAATGTCAAGATGCATTAACTGATTAGGTTATTTGTTTACTTCTAAAATGAAAGTAAAAATATGTCTGAATATAACAGTAATTTGATTGGCTACTTATAATCTCTGTGTCCAATTGCATCAGTCGTTCTAATTAATACACTTTTAGTATGTTAGGAAGTCTGATTGGCCACTTCAGACCTCTTTGACCAGTTGTGGAAGTCGCTTTAAAATACAAAACATGATTTTGACATGTGCTGCAAAAGAAAAAAAGGAAACTTATATAGTCAAATATCCATCGTTGTCCTTTTGCATTACACTCCACAAACATTTGTACCTTCTAAAAAACCTCTGTACTCCCAAAGGTCAGTGGGTCATGTACCCCATTTGCAAAAACTAGTGGAAAGATAATCAACTGCATAGAGTGAATAGTGAAAATATGATTTCGCGTGCTGTAGATCCCATCATATTAATTAAGTGTGCAGAACTTTTAATATTACATTGACAAATATTTAATATGTTGCAGAAAACGTAGATGTACTGTGTTTTCAATTTGAATATTCTTGCGCGTTAATGTTTACTAACGACATCGGGACGTCACTTCCAGGGAGTGAAAGAACAGTTTATTTTACATGTGACTATCACTGTGGTCTTTGTTGTTCCAAACAAGCAAACAGTAAAGTTACTGATGGGTCTTTTTTTTTTAGGGCAAAGAGCTATACAGTATACAGTGTCAGCCAACATTGTTAATTTGTACATCTCACAGTATTGCAGCTGTTATTTCCCCCTAATTAGGTAGGTCATAAAGTTAGTTTATTGATTTACCCCCTTCCCAATGTATAAGTGTTCTACTTCCCCCATATTTAAATTTGGATAGTAGTTTAATATACAAAACACAGCTTTTATATGTATTTTGTATAAATAAAGACTCCATATTTTGCCCACGTTTCGACGACCACTGGGCTGTCTTTATTCAAGGCATATATACAAATGACAAGAATATGTATATGTGAAAGTCTATAACATCAACAACAATGTTATAAAACAATGACGTCATAAATAGGTACATGTAGAGTAAAATAAAAGTGAAATTTGGCAGTAATATAAAGAGATAAGGAGATGGGATGGGGGGAGGGGTTACAAAACGAACGTTACAATACATATTACAAACCATATATTTTGTATAACATACTGTCAATTCTGAAATTATTGGTTGTATTTATTATTCTGATTCAGGGACCCCTTTGCAATGTGAGTTTTTATTTGTGCAATTTTCTAAGGTAGCAAAACAATTACATGTATACAGGGAAGTATTCATAATAACATGGCAGTTGTCAAGTTTTGCTGTCTCTATATCACCAAATACACCATTACATTTACCTGTGTTTGGGCATCTTGGAATCATTACAAACATTTTTTGGTCTAATGACATGCTTGCTGTGGGAACCTAGATACATTAGTACTGTTGGGTCATTTTCAGATGTCTTAATGATAAGTCCTAAAGTGATTTGTGTAGAATGAAGTTCACCGTGGGTAAAAAAGGACAAACCTAGTGTATAGAATCGGTAAGGCTAATGCAAAATGTTGATACTTGAGGAAAATAGATTGGTGTGTCAATGTTGTTATTAATTTCTTTCAATTAAACTTTAAATAATTTCTAATAAACAAATACAACAATTTTTGAATTTGCAGTATGTAGCATGGATAAATTTATTGTCATTGTAAGGGGTTTTTCAGAACAAGTACCTTCATGGGAATGACAGTAGTTTCTGGAACAGCCCTTGTCATTTTGAGACAATGTATATGATACTAGTAATTGGAAACATCGAAGATGTTTTTTGTGTGTGTGCTTGTAAACATTTTTAATGTGTGTGGATTTGAAGTAATATGTAAAATGAGAGAGGAATTTCAACCTTCCTTCCTGAAGTAAATCTGGAAAGTCCAGCTATGTTGGATTTTTTAATTTGGTAATTGAACAAAATAGTTTTCAAGAAAAGTTGTTTATGTTTTCTGTTCAGATAGATTGGTTGTTTTAAGAAATAATTCATAAGGGAACTAATATACTGTATATTGATTTTACCACGGGTTGGCCCTTAATGCCAAATATTTTACCCTGAGTGTTAGTATATGGCCATAAACGACCAACTCATGGTAAAATCTGTATATATTTGTGTGCCAAATGAATTATTTTGTACTTATGGGACACATATAAATATTGCAGGACTTGTCAGCCATTTAGGACACATTGGTGTGGACTCAAAAAGCATTTAAGGCATGTCATATTAGAATTAAATAAAAAAACCAGTATATGAAATAGTTATCAGTTATTGTATGTGACCCTTGCTGGAAAGAAAGTCCTTATTAGTACCAGTCTTTGTGATCGCTTCCAGGGTACATGGTCCTAATTAGTACCCTCATGGAACAAGTACCTTCATGGGAATGACTGTAGTTTCTGGAACAGCCCTTGTCATTTTGAGACAATGTATATGATACTAGTAATTGGAAACATCGAAGATGTTTTTTGTGTGTGTGCTTGTAAACATTTTTAATGTGTGTGGATTTGAAGTAATATGTAAAATGAGAGAGGAATTTCAACCTTCCTTCCTGAAGTAAATCTGGAAAGTCCAGCTATGTTGGATTTTTTAATTTGGTAATTGAACAAAATAGTTTTCAAGAAAAGTTGTTTATGTTTTCTGTTCAGATAGATTGGTTGTTTTAAGAAATAATTCATAAGGGAACTAATATACTGTATATTGATTTTACCACGGGTTGGCCCTTAATGCCAAATATTTTACCCTGAGTGTTAGTATATGGCCATAAACGACCAACTCATGGTAAAATCTGTATATATTTGTGTGCCAAATGAATTATTTTGATTCTTATGGGACACATATAAATATTGCAGGACTTGTCAGCCATTTAGGACACATTGGTGTGGACTCAAAAAGCATTTAAGGCATGTCATATTAGAATTAAATAAAAAAATCAGTATATGAAATAGTTATCAGTTATTGTATGTGACCCTTGCTGGAAAGAAAGTCCTTATTAGTACCAGTCTTTGTGATCGCTTCCAGGGTACATGGTCCTAATTAGTACCAGTCTTTGTGATCGCTTCCAGGGTACATGGTCCTAATTAGTACCAGTCTTTGTGATCGCTTCCAGGGTACATGGTCCTAATTAGTACCAGTCTTTGTGATCGCTTCCAGGGTACATGGTTCTAATTAGTACCAGTCTTTGTGATCGCTTCCAGGGTACATGGTCCTAATTAGTACCAGTCTTTGTGATCGCTTCCAGGGTACATGGTCCTAATTAGTACCAGTCTTTGTGATTGCTTCCAGGGTACATGGTCCTGATTTGTACCAGTCTTTGTGATCGCTTCCAGGGTACATGGTCCTGATTTGTACCAGTCTTTCTGATTGCTTCCAGGGTACATGGTCCTGATTTGTACCAGTGTTTGTGATCGCTTCCAGGGTACATGGTCCTGATTTGTACCAGTGTTTGTGATCGCTTCCAGGGTACATGGTCCTGATTTGTACCAGTCTTTCTGATTGCTTCCAGGGTACATGGTCCTGATTTGTACCAGTCTTTCTGATTGCTTCCAGGGTACATGGTCCTGATTTGTACCAGTCTTTGTGATTGCTTCCAGGGTACATGGTCCTGATTTGTACCAGTCTTTCTGATTGCTTCCAGGGTACATGGTCCTGATTTGTACCAGTCTTTGTGATCGCTTCCAGGGTACATGGTCCTGATTTGTACCAGTCTTTCTGATTGCTTCCAGGGTACATGGTCCTGATTTGTACCAGTCTTTCTGATTGCTTCCAGGGTACATGGTCCTGATTTGTACCAGTCTTTCTGATTGCTTCCAGGGTACATGGTCCTGATTTGTACCAGTCTTTCTGATTGCTTCCAGGGTACATGGTCCTGATTTGTACCAGTCTTTCTGATTGCTTCCAGGGTACATGGTCCTGATTTGTACCAGTCTTTCTGATTGCTTCCAGGGTACATGGTCCTGATTTGTACCAGTCTTTCTGATTGCTTCCAGGGTACATGGTCCTGATTTGTACCAGTCTTTGTGATTGCTTCCAGGGTACATGGTCCTGATTTGTACCAGTCTTTGTGATTGCTTCCAGGGTACATGGTCCTGATTTGTACCAGTCTTTGTGATTGCTTCCAGGGTACATGGTCCTGATTTGTACCAGTCTTTGCGATCGCTTCCAGGGTACATGGTCCTGATTTGTACCAGTCTTTCTGATTGCTTCCAGGGTACATGGTCCTGATTTGTACCAGTCTTTGCGATCGCTTCCAGGGTACATGGTCCTGATTTGTACCAGTCTTTGTGATTGCCTTCCTGGTACATTTATATTGAAGCAAATCGTAAACAATTGTGGAATGTCTTGTTAAAAAAGAAATCTGTTTTTTGATCATTAAAAATGTATTATACAAAGATCTGATGTTATGATTTTACATTAAGTTGAGGAAATTGTTTCAACATCATTAATCACAGATTGAAAAAGTTTATATGTAATGAAAATCTATCATTTTTATTTCAATTTCCAAAAAAAACTGGTATGGTATTCCTACAAGCAATTTATTTTTGGTACGGTCTGAACTGTACCAGCCAAACCGCTTGCTACGCTTATGGTATGTACAGTATAGTTATCATATGAAATCACTGTATATTTACTTGCTACATATATTTATTGGTATTATAACTGAGTAAAGTCAGTTATTCACCAAAAGGACATTCAGATTAAAATTAAATCTTTCTATCCCCTTTTTAGCTCCCCTGACCCAAAGGGTCAGTGTGAGCTATTCTCATCACTTTGCGTCCCTCGTCGTCGTCGTCAGCCGTAAACTTTTCACATTTCAGAAGAAACCAAAAACTCAAACTTTGGCCAATTGGAACCAAACTTGGCAGGGATGTTTATTGGGTGGTTCTTTACAAAGTTTGAGTTTTTGGTGCTGATCAAATATTAAACATGGCTTCCAGGGCCATTAATGCATTCTGATTCAAAAATCTTTTATTCATAAACTGCTTGGCAGATTGATTTGAAATATTGCAGAAATGTACCTTAGATAGTCCTCTACAAATTTTTTTGTGCCGATCCAAAATCCAAGATGGCTGCCATTGCAGGACATAGTTTAACATAGGACCCTATGGGAAAAACATATAAACAACTTCTTCTCTGAAACTGTTCCACACAATGAAGCCAAATTAATAAGGAAATGAAGGTTGGATAATTATCTTATTATTTTGGGTTTTTCGAGCCAATTGCAAATTCAACATGCAGGGATCACCACAGCTCAAAATCCAAGGGTGGTGCAAGTCGGACTATGATCCATTTCCTTATAAAAATTTTAGAGTGACATTTATTTATTCATAATAATGTTATCAGTCTTTGTTTTTGTTTTCCCACTTGTGTTTTTGCTACCAGTCACAATATACATGTATTTTTGTATTTAAAAACTTCATTGTTTTAGGAATAAAATCAAACTTTAGAGTATGAAGCTCAAAATTCAAGTGTGGAGGAAACAAATTCAAGAGTGGAGGAGCACCGCCCTTGAATAGCCTGTGGTGAACCCTGACATGGCTTCCAGGGCCATTAATGCGTTTTGATTGGCTGAAATTCAAAAATCTTCTCATAAACTGCTTGGCAGATTGATTTGAAATATTGCAGAAATGTACCTAAAGTGGTCCTTTACAAAGTTTGAGTTTTTTGTGCCGATCCAAAATCAAAGATGGCGACCGTCGCAGGACTTAGTTTAACATAGGACCCTATGGGAAAAACATGCAAACAACTTCTTCTCTGAAACTGTTCCACACAATGAAGCCAAATATGAAGAAATGATTAATGGATATTTATCTTATTATTTTGAGTTTTTTTAGCCAATTGCAAATTGAACATGGCTTCCAGGGCAACTAATGGGTTCTGATTGGCTGAAATTTCAAAAATCTTCTTTTTACAAACCACTAAGCAGATTTGAAATATTGCACAAATGCACCTTAGATGGTCCTCTACAAAATTTGAGTTTTTTGTTGCGATCCAAATTCCAAGATGGCCACCACGGTGGAATACAGCTTAACATAGGTCCCTATGGGAAAACCATACAAACAGCTTTTCTCTGAAACTCAGTTCCACACAATTTAACCAATGCAGAAGTGAATCTTAGATAGTAATCTTATTATTTTAGGTATGTTTGGAGCCGATAGGAAATTCAACATGGCTGCCAGAGCTGCAAATGTGTTCTGACTGGCTGAGATTTCAAAATTCGTTTTCTCACAAACCGCTTGGCAGATTTTAGGATATGTGATATTGTATGGTCCTCTACCAATTTTGAGTTTTTTGTTTCGATCCAAAATACAAGATTGCTGCCACCATGGAACATCACTTAACACTCTAACCTTTGGAAAAACATAAAACTGCTTCTTCTCAGAAACTCTCCTACTGCTGATTATAAATTCAACATGGCAACATTCATAGAAACAGCATCTTCACATAAACTCTTTAGCATTTAATATCAAAATTTGCAAGAAAAGTCTTGTCTTAAAAGATTTTTTGTAAGTCAGGTGAGCAATACAGGCTCTTAAGAGCCTCTAGTTGTTATTTGTCACTTACAATGCAGCAACCAGTAACAAAAGGGGGGTGGGTGGAAGCAAGTGAAAGATTTAATTTTAATATAACATATATCTTTATGTAGGTACAGTATAAAGTTGGATCAGACTCTAAAACTGTCAGGTTGCTGTTGACCTACTAGTATTTACAAGACCTGTCGGAATTTCACAGTTTCTACAGAAATGATTGATTGATTGATTAATGGTGTTTAACGCCCGAGCAGCAATATTTCAGCTATATTCAGGCGAATTGATAATTATTGACCACTTGGTAGCTACAACTTAGGGTATATTTAAATTCAAAATCGGGGCAAATAGAATTGATTTTATTGTTGCTTTTACGACCATTGAGCAGTATTTCAGCTATATTCCGGATGAGAGCAAGTGAGCAAACAATAAATCAACGTGGAAAAAGGGTGGGACATAGGTAACAGAATTTTGACTTTGTATTTTCTTGGCTATCATTTGCCATATCTTGATTTTACTTCACTGCCTTTATAAATACCAAGCTTAGTACTGTGTCAAAACTTTCTGACATGGCTACAGTAACCATGGTAACTGTGGGAAAGTAGTATTTGGGGGAGGGGTATCCATCATCTTCAATTATACTAGTATTTTTATACTCATGCTTTGAAGAAGAGGGGCGTATACTGATTTACCCCTGTCCATAGTTCCATCCTTCCATTTGTAACCAAATTTTTGTAACAGTTTTCTCAGCAACTCCTTATCACAACCACTTTTATATGAAACCTTACCATGTGTCCTATATTTTGAGTACTGATTTCAGGTGTGTCACATATCTACTTCCTTACGGATTTACGATTCAATGATGTGAATAGCGGGGGTATACTGAGTGAGCAGTAGCTCACAGGTACTCACAGGTTACTAGTTGTTTCTGAAATCCAAGATGTCTACCACCACTTGATTTAGTTTAACATACAACAAAAAAGTTAAAATGTCTTAGAAGCTACAAAGCAGATTTGTCAATTCAAAGGTTTCTTTAAAAAATATTGTCTTTTCATGTCCAATACTTAAACTGTCATTGAAAAAACCAGGTTTGCACTCTTTTGACTGGTGAAAATTTGAAGCTTTGATTAGAAAAGAATAAAGTTTAGTTATATGCAAGCTGAAGCTGAAACTGGTTTGCCACCGACAGCTTATCAGTGTGATATAAATGTAACTTCTGTATTATAACATACAATGTAGATATAGTAAAAAAACCAACAATCAATTATAATTTAATAAAAAGACTTTGATCTTGTCATATAAGGAGACTTCGAACATCATAATACACCTGCCATGTATCTGGAAATTGATAAATGTAAGATGTTTTGTGAATTGAATATTAAGAAATTTTGATAGTTTGATTTTATTGGAATTAATTATGATTTTTTAACTGGGAAAACAAGTTTGTGAACAACCACAATACCAAAGCTAGAATATGGAAATGATGAGTGCATATTTTTGTCATCAAATTTGGAAAAATTCTGTAGTTCCTGCTCAGTGAAGGTTTAAACAAGTTTACATGTACTCAGCATCCATTGTTTATGAGGTTTGTTAAGTTTACAACTTATTCTAGTCAGACTAAAGTTATGCCTCTCCCTCCGAATAACTTGTTACAAAATGGTTTTGTTAGTTCACCTGACCCAAAAGGTCATGTGATCTATTGTTATCACTTTGTGTCCGTAGCTGTCTGTAAACTTTTTACATTTTAATCTTGGGGGCCTCAGTGGCCGAGTGGTCATTGTAGTGGTACTAGTAGTTCGTCTACTATTGATCACGTGGTCTGTCAACACTGAGATTGCAGGTTCAATTCTCACTGCATGCAGGATGTACTTGACTCCAATCTTAATTGACAAGGATTGCCAGTTTTCCTACCACAGGTCGGGGGTTCTCTCCGGGTACTCCGGCTTCCTCCCCCAATAAAAACTGGATGCCATGATATAGCTGAAAATTTGCTGAAAGTGGCGTTAAACACCATCAAATAAACAAACAAAAACATTTTAATCTTCTTCTCTGAAACCACTTGGCCAATTGAAACTAAACTTGGCCATAATGTTCATTGGATGGACCTTTACAAAGTTTGTGTTTTTTATTTGGATTGGAAAACCAATATGGCTGCCACCGCAAGACTTAGTTTAACATAGGACCCTATGGGAAAAAAGTTTAAAAGGGCTTCTTCTTTGAAACTGTTTAACCAATCAAAACAAAACTTGGTAGCAATATTGTTTGGATAGTCCTTTATAAAGTTTATGTTTTCTATGCCAACTGGAAATTTAAAATGGCTTCCACCATTAGTTTAACATAGGACCCTATGGGAAAAAGTTTTAAAAGACTTCTTTCTCTAAAACCGGTTAACCAATGGAAACAAAAACTTACTAGCAATATTGTTTTGATGGTCCTCTATAAAAGTCATGTTTTTTTGTATCCCAATGGGAAATTCAAAATGGCAGCCACTGCAGGACTTGGTTTAACATTGGACCCTATGGGAAAAAAGTTAAAAAAGCCTTCTTCTCTCAAACCGATTAACCAATGGAAACAAAACTTACTACCAATATTATTTTGGACGGTTCTTTATTAATTTGTGTTTTTTATGCCTTTTGAAAAAACAAAATGGCCACCACAGCAGGACTTAGTTTAACATATAAGACCCTTTGGGAACAATTTTAAAAAGACTTCTTTTCTAAAACCACTTAACCAATGGAAACAAAACTTACTAGCAATATTGTTTGGATGGTCCTCTTTGAAGTTTATGTTTTTTATGCCAATAGGAAAATCAAAATGGCCACCACAGCATTACATAGATAAACAGTTGACCCTATGGGAAAAAGTTTTAAAAGGTTTCTTCTCTGAAACTGATTAACTAATGGAAACAAAACTTACTGAGAATATTGTTTCGATGGTCTTCTGTGAAGTTTATGTTTTTTATTGCCAATTGGAAATTCAAAATGGCCACCACTGCAGGACTTAGTTTAACATAGAACCCTATGGGCAAATAAAAAAAAATATCTTCTTCTCTCCGGTTAACCAATGGAAACAAAACTTTCTAGCAATATTGTTTGGTCCTCTTTAAAGTTTATTGAAAATTACAGGATGTAGTTTAACATCAGGGAAATGCCATCTTCATTTCCTGTAAAATCAGGTGAGCGATACAGGCTCTTAAGAGCCTCTGGTTTGGTAATGCTCTACTGATTCAATTCCATTTTGTATTTGAGAATTTTATTTCTGGATTTTTAAGTTGAGTTGTTACTGTACAATGTTTGCAGGATTTGGGTACATTTGTATATTTGGTACCCTATGTTTGGATCAGTGTCCGTCTGTCTGTGCCCCTGGGGGTTTTATGCATATAATCAGCTATTAAACTGTTTCCTTGGTTTGCTACATACTTTTTACTGTCTTTGCAGTTTAACTGATATTTTTACATCACCTTATTCGTTAGTTACACTATTTATTCGTAATCATGGCATTGTTGACAAAATTTGAATTCCAGAAGTGCATAATTTCTGAATCAATTTGGTAAAAAAAGTTTCTTCGTAATCATGGCATTGTTGACAAAATTTGAATTAGAAGTGCATAATTTGTGAATAGATTTTTAAAAAAGGTTCATTCCGGATCATTTTTACTTATTCATTGCATAATCTCTGATGAAATTTGTACAGATATGATTCTACAATTTTACACTCCACAATTTAAATTTTGTCAACAATGCCATGATTACAAAAAAGAGTTAAAACGATTTAATTAGACATTATAGAAAAGTTAGCTGAATGGTGGAGAACGGAAACAATATTTATTAAACAAAAACAGCAGTTTAATAGCAGAAAATATGTATAAATCCTGACAGAGAGTTTTTACTCAATTACGAGTAATGGGACTTCTTTGTAGCTCCGTCCATAAAAAAAAAGAAACTACATTATTGTAGCTACTGTGATTTTGAGATGATAACCTGCAATCCCTCAATGGATTTTGTTTAAACATTGCACAGCTGTTAAGATCATGTACTAGAAAACAAAATTTAAGTTTGCTTTTCAGCACAATCCCATTTGTAGTTTTTAAGTAAGGCCAATAAAAAAAAACAGGCAAAAATTATCAGTTTTCAAAAGATTACTTAAAAACAGAATTTGTTAAAACTTTGAAATGCTGTTTAATACTAAAAAATGAACATCAAGTTAAATTTTCTGCACAAACCCATTTTGTAGTTTTTGTTTTAGGTTAATTTAAAATTATTTTCATAGGTCCACGATCAAGGTTAAAATTGTCTCCTGAGATGGATTGTTCCTGTTGGCCGATTTGTAATTCAGTGAAATGTGTTCATGGATATTAAAAACATCCATGGTTGGTAGTATACGTACCAATAGTAGACTGTAAATTGAATACTACATGTATAAGTAAATATTTTAATTTTCTTTATATACTCAACAGCTGAGCAACATTGTCCATTTCGTATAACCTAACTTGGTATTTCAGCAAGTGACTGATTTTTGACGTCATAATTATATGTATTGATGACGTTGACTATACATGAATTTTTCCGCAAACAACAAGCGACAAATTGTAAATTGCAAATATTATTTGACTACTTGTTAAATATTGTTTTTGTTATTATACCCCCAGCTTGAAAAGTGGGGGGTATATTGTGATCATGGTGTCCGTCCGTCTGTCCGTCTGTCCGTCCGTTACACTTTCTCTTATTTGCAACTCCTCCTACACCACTGAATAGAATTTGATGAAACCTACACATAATCAGAATATCTCCTGCACAATGGCACTATGTGACAAAGAATTAACACCACTGAAAGGAATTTGTTGAAACTTACACAGAATCCATGTCACATAGTGCCATTGTGCAGGAGATATTTATCATTTTGATCGGAATGATATTTGGGGTTTCCCATTGAAAAACATGGACTTTGTCATGGACATGAGGAAATACCCATCTTTTATTTGCAACTCCTACACCACTGAATGGAATTTGTTGAAACTTACACAGAATCTTGGTCACACATTGCCATTGTTCACCGGTTTTGATCAGAATATTATTGGAGGTTTCCCATAGAAAAACATGGACTTTGTCATTGACAAAGGGGATGCCATTCTTTGGGGGATGGGGGAGGGTTACATGTATAATCTGTAACTCCGCCTTCACGTTTAACTAGATAAAGTTTCAATTTCATAATTAAGAACACCTGAATTTTCAAAGTAATTGTGAGCGGGGGGTATTAATGGTGAGCATTGCTCACAGGTTTTTTTACTCTAGTTTCTTTACATAATATTGTATTAAAAATATAAGAATTTTTTTAAATTGTTGGGTAGATTATTGGATATAGACGACTTTGGGTGGGTTTACACTGTACATAAACCGCTTCCCGGTTTATTGGCGTAAACCGACTTAAAGTCGTCTTTATCCAATAATCTGACCAGCAATTGAAAACAATCCTTAAATAATGGAATAAAATGCTACCAAATTATCTTCATAATACGACTTGTTACTTGTGTCAGTGTCTGACAGAAAGGTTACACCAGCAATATAATATAAATATTAAAGTTGATTTATTTTGAAACTAATTCTTCTGCATAATAAACTTTCATTTGTGTGTTTGAGAAAGAGGCGACAGTTTGTGACATGATGTCCTTCACCTTTTGGTACATGTACAAGCCAAGTCTTTTAGTTTTTAATACTAGGACATGAGTGATACTTTTTGTCTGCTTAAATGACATTGTTTTTACGCTGCATTTGTCACAGTGATAATTTAAATATGTTGTACTTTCCTGGAACAGGATTTATCATTAAAAAAAGTGAAAAATCTAAAAAAAACTCATTTCCATGATAATTGATTCAATTAAAAATTGTTCATTTTGTTGACAGCTGTTGAAGTCTTATGTTTTTCTTTGTAAGGTAAGGCAAACAATTCATTATTATCTTTCCCTGTCCTATAATAATAACATGTACAGTGACCAAATAGGCCATTTTATACGACTGCATAGTATTAGGATGCATCTACGATATCGCTGTTTACATACAAAAATCTGTAATTGTAACAGTCCATATAAATACAGAAATGTAATGAATTTTGTTGCTTGTTTCTTTGTTATTTATAGTTGTTTGTAATTTTGATAATATGGAGAAATTTTACTGCTATATCATGGTGTACAGTTTGTGTTGGAGTTAATAGAAAAAACTATCCATCTTTCAATATAGACATGATTGTGTTAATATTTTTGGTCCTTAAACAAAATAAGAGATTGATAATGGCCATGTTGGACCCTAATTTTAAAGAAGCAAAGTTTTACCAATTGACTACCCTGAAGTGGTATTATCCTTAATTTTTTCAATTACTTTTTGCCTGTGTTCCTTCCATGAAGTACAAACTTGTGTTGTTGTATGGTGAAGTTTGGTGTTCTACATTAACACATACTTTTGTTCTTTGTAAGAGTAGACCTTACTAGTATGTGCATTAATTTTTGTACAATGTTGACTTATGATATGTACTTGTCAGACATGGCATGTCTCCTGACCTTGGCCTTTGTTTAATGGCTACCTTAATTTGAAATTGAATGTTTTATTTATTGATAATATTTGGAAAGTATTTTTGTAGTAGTGGCCTTTAAAATAAAAAATTATGTGAAAAATGTCCTATTAGTGCTCTGACTCGTACATATAAGGTCCAATTTTTATGAAATTTATATGTAGTAGTATCTTGGACAAGTTAAATAATAAATACCAAACAATCATATTTATTGAGTTATGGCCTGTGAAAGATGCCATTACGTTAATGACTCCATCAGGTCATCGTTGGTGACACGTATAGCTAGGCGGGCACCATTACGCTCTTGAGTTCATAATGTCTATAACATCTATCTGGAAAATGTTATTTTCTACATTTGTCATCAGATCTTAATGAAATTTATATAAATTTAAATATAAACAACATCGGATAAATCAAGAATGAAGTACTGAAGCAAAGTTTTAGTATCAATTCCTTGGGTCTGTTGTTTTTTAACACTTATGATTGCCCATGGAGTGGGGGCATTTTTTTAGACATTTGTGTGTTACCCTGTAATGATCTCTCTGACAATGTTTCATACGATTTCCTCATCCCAAACCTGGTGAGCAGTTTCATGTTCTTGATACATGTATTATACATGTAATTGCAGCGACAAAAAATACATGAAAATAAACAGTATACTAGTAATAGTACATGTATAACAATTAAAATGTCAAGTTTTTGCTATAATATACAAATGTAATTTAAATTCACATTTAGAATGTAGTGTAAAGTCAAACCAGTACTTGACAGCTGTTTTATACAAGATTTGTATTTTTTATTTTACTTGGGTTTATATGGGATTTTTTGTACCTTGTACCAGGTAACATAATTAAATGTGACTGAATTTTTTATATCCTGTGCTCATAGGTGGGGTTTTTGTAATTGTTAGTCCATTTGTCATTGCTGTTTTGTGTTTGAGATCATATCATCCAGACAAACTGTACGAGTGTGATGGCCATGCCATGATATTGGTAATAGTCTGTTTGAAAAACCATCGTGTGATATACACGGATATACATTGTTTATTGATCTATATTTCTGAGAAATATTGTGCAATTTTATCCCAAAAAAACATAGTTATACAAATTCAAAAATAACACCAGGATGATAAATATAGGGTAAGACAACATGAATTTCTTTTTAAATACTGCATAAAGTTGTATAATTTATAATGAAAGAGGAAAGTTTTGTGGTTGGTGACCTTGGTCACTCTAGAGGAAGGTTTTGTGATAGGACTTGGTCAGTCCATGTGGATGTTATTGTGTTTGGATCTTGGTCACTACAGTGGTAGGTTTAGTTTTGGACCTTTGTCACAAAGTATTCATTATTAATTAACTAATTTAATATTTTATACTCAAATTGAAATATTTGAAGTTCTTAAAAACAAACTTTAACTTGGCAGTAGGCATAAATTTAGTACTGTTTAAATCAGGCCTGACCGTTTGATAATCTAAAGGCTGGCTTGAATAATGTTGAAGTAAGTTGGATGGTCATGATTTAAAAATATTTAATAGTGTCATAGTTCAGGAGTACCAGTAAATGTTGAAATCCCAGCAATTTTTACTGAATGATTTTTATTGGCTTTATAGCATTTCATAATTATAAGGAATGAATGTGTTTTCTGATTACAATTCTGTTTGTTGGACATTTCATATGGCAGCTGTGGGTGTCTTTGGGGGAAAGTATCTAACACTTGTTACAAGTCTAACACAGATGGTATAAAAATATTTGTATGGGGGTAATTTTAACAAATATACACTGATCACTAAATAAGTGAAAATTACTAATATCCACATACAAATTTTCAAATTTATAGAATAGTTGGGTACAAACAGATTTTTCCTACCCAAGGTCAGGGGTTTTCTCTAGTACTCCAGCTTCCTCCCCCAATAAAATCTGCATGCCATGATATAGCAGAAAAATTGATGAAAGCCAATATTTAAACAATATTAAAACAAACAGTTTGGAAAAAATAGTTCTGGTCACTGGTGAAAATATGTTTCACATGTTTTTATTAGTTGAAAATAATGACAAATGACAAATAAACTTCCATTTATCACGTTACCATAAAATTAAATTGGGAGATTTGTATTTGATTTCACAAATTTGTTAATTTTTTTTTTAAATTAGAGAAACAGAATTTGACATTTAGTACTCAAGGTTTTTTGTATTTCTCCAATCCTGATTGTTAAATTAAGGCATTTTATCTACTCACAATTATTGCATTTTATATACTCACTAAGGCTCTGACTTAATATCCTATAATTTTACTATCTTGATTGGAGGAATCCGATGATCCACTTGTACCAATGTAAGATCCTATGTACCCTGGTTGTGGGTGTACAGTCCTAATTAATCCCTATACTATAGACATAAATATTTTACTTTTTTGACATCTTCATGTGTGCTCATGAGTTTTGAAAAACCGTACTTTGCAGCAATGTCAAGCTTTAGGTTCTTAAGAAGTGTTGATACTTGGTGGTGAAATGAAATTCAAGAAGACCATATGGAAAAATTCATTTTGGTCTCTCCCTAAACAGGTTAACTTCTCAAGTATAAATGTTTTGTAACTTTATAAATGGTGTAATAAAGGAAGATTGTTAATTTCATCTTGATCGGATGGTTCCACTAGTAATCTTGTCTTGGATTGGCTGAAATTAAAAAAATATTCCTCATCTTGTCATTATTAATTAAATAACATGCCCATCATTAAGGCAGTCATTGGGTCTGATTGGCCGATTTTCATTTATCAAATTACAAGCCTGTATGCAGGATTGGAGAATATAGATCCTGTACAACAGGCATCTTAAAAATGTTCAGCTGAACTTTCAAGATTGCCAAAAGGGAACATTTTTTGTTTTATTTACATATATTTACCAACTCTGTAGTATTTAGTTTGAGTTAACTTGTAGCTGTTTTCTTTCCATCCAAAATGGTTGAGATGCTAGATTGCAGCCATTTCTAGCAATATGAATGTTATGAAGTTATTGAAATTTAATGACAAAAACTTTTTGTGCAGTAATTATAAGGTAAAAGTATCTTAAATTTGTTCAATTTTGATGGTTGTTCCTTCGAAAATTAGATAGTAAGAAATTGGTAAGATATTGATTTGATAATTTGTGAATTTTGTTATAGAACAAAAATTAAAAAAAACTCTGCTAACCTTTAATTGGCTTTTAAGTTAATTATATTTCTCGATAGATTTTATATTAAGTTTGTTAAATCATTTTTAAAATGAAATTGTGTTTTAATATTATTCTTGCCATCTGGCTCAAGTGAGCATTATGGCCCATAGGCCTCTTGCTTTTGTTTGTTCGCATAGTTTTTCCCTGAATTTAAACATATATTTTCCATATAGATTTGAACAGAACAAAATTAATGAAAAATCCCTTGGAGTTTATTTCAGTCAACCATTGGTTGTGTTTATACATTTAATTCTCCTGATCAAAACCCTGAATAATTCATATGGATATATACCAAAATTATTGCCAACAATAAAGACGATTTCTCAGTAAATATGTAGGTATTTGTGGGTCCGTATTTGTGTTACAAACACTTATTATTTTAAAGGCAGAGTATTTAAAGACATTCTTGACACAATATCATGTCATCTTATAAACAACCTGATTGTCAAAAATTGTGTTATTTTTTATTATTATGTGCAAAATGTTTGTTGCTTTCGAGTTTGGATGCTGGACTAAATTAGTACTCAAAAAAGAACAAGGGTTATGAACATACTGCTCTTAAACTAACAGAATAATAATGCATTTTGGGATTAAATATTGAGAATCTCTTGTTTTTACTGGGAATTTTTTTGAAAATTGAGATTCAAGTTTTAAAAATGTTTACTTGTATTTGATTTAGAGCATCAAACATTATCGTTTACACTAGTAAGCTTAGTGGTAGGTACAGTTGAATATCATACACCTTTTGTATGTTGTCATTATTTGTGTACATTTTAGCTGGTATATAGGTTGTATTGTGTTTACTTTTTGGGTAAAAATAGATAATTTTAACTGTTCTTATACATAAAATTAAACCCAGTGGAGTGCAGTATTTGCTTTCAATTTTATTATTCCATTATGCAAATGACAAAGCCCAAATGGTTTTGAAAAGACAAAATAGACCGCACTTCGATTACACTTCCATTCAAAATAAGGTCAAATTTTAATATGGAAAATCACCCTATCAAAATAAAAAAAACAGCTACATTTCAAAATGCTGAATATTTTGAGGAAATAATTGTTGATTTGAAAAAAAAACCATATTTTGGATCTATAAAAAGAGCATAAACTCGACCATATGAGGTAACCCAAAAAACCTCCTACCAAAACATGCCGACTTTTACTTTAGACACTTTGCCTTCATTAAAATGAAGTAACACCAATGTCACATTAACATAAACAATGGTTTAGAAACTTGCAAAGGAACACTAGACAACTTCATATGGTCCAATATCTGCATTTACTTTTAGCTTCAGTGCTTGTCTTTAATTGAATTTACTTTTGAATTTTAACATTTTTAGTGTACAGTCATCTTAAGTAAAATTTTAACATTTCTTGAATATTAAGCAAAATTATTCATTTATCATGTATGGCTCAGATTCTTGTCTTCTGTAAATAAATCTGTAAAATTCAGATCAACAGGTCGCACCATTGTTTCCTATTATTGAAAACACAGCCAAATACCAATTATGCATATATGGAAAACCACGGAAAATATAATCAAAGTGTTGTTCGCTGGTAAATGAGAGCATTGGCAGGCATTACTCATTATCAACAGAACTTTGTAGATAAATCTGTTGAGAACCTTAAAAATGGAATTTGTATTGTCACCAAAAATAAATGGAGTATAATAATACAGAGCTGCATTCACTAAATAGACAGGCCTTAGTTGTTCTTTGTCTGGTAACTTTTGCAGGTATTTTTGTACAATGTGCCATGTATAGGACCTTGTACATGTATTTTTTGTTACAATGTGTCATGTATAGGACCTTGTACAGGTATTTTTGTACAATGTGTCATGTATAGGACCTTGTACAGGTATTTTTTGTTACAATGTGTCATGTATAGGACCTTGTACATGTATTTATTGCACAATGTGTCAGCTATAGGACCTTGTACAGGTATTTTTTGTTACAATGTGTCATGTATAGGACCTTGTACAGGTATTTTTTGTTACAATGTGTCATGTATAGGACCTTGTACATGTATTTATTGCACAATGTGTCAGCTATAGGACCTTGTACAGGTATTTTTTGTTACAATGTGTCATGTATAGGACCTTGTACAGGTATTTTTTGTAACAATGTGTCATGTATAGGACCTTGTACAGGTATTTTTTGTCACAATGTGTCATGTATAGGACCTTGTACAGGTATTTATTGTACAATGTGTCATGTATAGGACCTTGTACAGGTATTTTTTGTCACAATGTGTCATGTATAGGATCTTGTACAGGTATTTATTGTACAATGTGTCATGTATAGGACCTTGTACAGGTATTTATTGTACAATGTGTCATGTATAGGACCTTGTACAAGTATTTATTGTACAATGTGTCATGTATAGGACCTTGTACAAGTATTTATTGTACTATGTGTCATGTATAGGACCTTGTACAAGTATTTATTGTACAATGTGTCATGTATAGGACCTTGTACAAGTATTTATTGTACAATGTGTCATGTATAGGACCTTGTACAAGTGTTTATTGTACAATGTGTCATGTATAGGACCTTGTACAGGTATTTTTTGTCACAATGTGTCATGTATAGGACCTTGTACAGGTATTTTTTGTTAACATGTGTCATGTATAGGACCTTGTACAGGTATTTATTGTACAATGTGTCATGTATAGGACCTTGTACAGGTATTTTTTGTCACAATGTGTCATGTATAGGATCTTGTACAGGTATTTATTGTACAATGTGTCATGTATAGGACCTTGTACAGGTATTTATTGTACAATGTGTCATGTATAGGACCTTGTACAAGTATTTATTGTACAATGTGTCATGTATAGGACCTTGTACAAGTATTTATTGTACAATGTGTCATGTATAGGACCTTGTACAGGTATTTTTTGTCACCATGTGTCATGTATAGGACCTTGTACAGGTATTTTTTGTTACCATGTGTCATGTATAGGACCTTGTACAGGTATTTATTGTACAATGTGTCATGTATAGGACCTTGTACAGGTATTTTTTGTCACAATGTGTCATGTATAGGATCTTGTACAGGTATTTATTGTACAATGTGTCATGTATAGGACCTTGTACAGGTATTTATTGTACAATGTGTCATGTATATGACCTTGTACAAGTATTTATTGTACAATGTGTCATGTATAGGACCTTGTACAAGTATTTATTGTACAATGTGTCATGTATAGGACCTTGTACAAGTATTTATTGTACAATGTGTCATGTATAGGACCTTATACAGGTATTTATTGTACAATGTGTCATGTATAGGACCTTGCACAGGTATTTATTGTACAATGTGTCATGTATAGGACCTTGTACAAGTATTTATTGTACAATGTGTCATGTATAGGACCTTGTACAGGTATTTATTGTACAATGTGTCATGTATAGGACCTTGTACAGGTATTTTTTGTCACAATGTGTCATGTATAGGATCTTGTACAGGTATTTATTGTACAATGTGTCATGTATAGGACCTTGTACAGGTATTTATTGTACAATGTGTCATGTATAGGACCTTGTACAAGTATTTATTGTACAATGTGTCATGTATAGGACCTTATACAGGGTATTTATTGTACAATGTGTCATGTATAGGACCTTGTACAAGTATTTATTGTACAATGTGTCATGTATAGGACCTTATACAGGTATTTATTGTACAATGTGTCATGTATAGGACCTTGTACAGGTATTTATTGTACAATGTGTCATGTATAGGACCTTGTACAAGTATTTATTGTACAATGTGTCATGTATAGGACCTTGTACAAGTATTTATTGTACAATGTGTCATGTATAGGACCTTGTACAAGTATTTATTGTACAATGTGTCATGTATAGGACCTTGTACAGGTATTTATTGTACAATGTGTCATGTATAGGACCTTGTACAAGTGTTTATTGTACAATGTGTCATGTATAGGACCTTGAAGTTGTTCAGGTATTCAGTCAGTATAGTACTAAAGGACAATGTTTGTTGTGAGTGTATTAACTATGTTAATTGTCTGTAAAGATTTGAATATTGTTTACTTAGGTGTAACAAAAAATGCATGCAAATTTATTTCCATGGTGATAAGATTTGGTCAATAGGTCCTCTAAAGTTTTCAACATTTCATTTGGGTTGGAAAGCAAAGTATAACTGGATAATAATGCTTGTTAAAGGGTCAACTCTTAAATCTTAGATAGATTTGATTGTATTTTTCTTTTGTTTTTCAGATCAACAGAAGACTTCTAATGGTTTACTGAACAAAGAAGTCCTGAACAAGGTATTAATATATAGTCTTGAAGGCCTCAGATATCAAAGTATGATACCAATCCAATGCAAACAAACATATGTTGCCTGAGAGGAGTCAGTGTCCAAGTGGCACATGTTATCCAAGTTTTCCTGATGAAGCTATCCTGGATCTGATAGGGTTCAGGGGACAATTGTGGCATAAGTTAGTATTTTCTATTAGTACAAGGTCCTTTTTATTCATGGCTTTTTAAGTGCCAATTTATTTAACACAAACATTGACACCATGCCCAATTCTTATCTCTGATAAGATAAGCTTTGAAAAACTAATCAAGAACTAATGACTGAATCGAAACCATACTTGGCAAATATGTTCCTTATAAAGTCCTTAGGCAAATTTGTTCCTTGTGAAGTCCTTAGGCAAATATGTTCCTTATAAAGTCATTAGGCAACTATGTTCTATATGAAGTCCTTAGGCAAATATGTTCCTTATAAAGTCCTTAGGCAAATATGTTCCTGATAAAATCCTTAGGCAAATATGTTCCTGATAAAATCCTTAGGCAAATATGTTCCTTATAAAGTCCTTAGGCAACTATGTTCTATATAAAGTCCTTAGGCAAATATGTTCCTTATAAAGTCATTAGGCAACTATGTTCTATATGAAGTCCTTAGGCAAATATTTTCCTTATAAATTCCTTAGGCAGATATGTTCCTGATAAAATCCTTAGGCAAATATGTTCCTTATAAAGTCCTTAGGCAAATATGTTCCTTATAAAGTCCTTAGGCAACTATGTTCTATATAAAGTCCTTAGGCAAATATGTTCCTTATAAAGTCCTTAGGCAAATATATTCCTTATAAAGTCCTTAGGCAACTATGTTCTATATAAAGTCCTTAGGCAAATATGTTCCTTATAAAGTCTTTAGGCGACTATGTTCTCTATAAAGTCATAACGGGTGTTATTGGTGCCAAAAGGAAAATTCAAAATTGATGTTAAAGTTTATATGGAAAAACCCTATGGGAAAAAACATTTTGGTCCAAACTTGTTGTGTGTTGGGTATTCTATAAGGATTCATGTTGGCTGAAAAAAAATCTCTGAATGTGTAGGTCCAAATGGTTTGTAACTGTGTACACATATACACATATGTGTGAGGTCATAATAATATTCCTCATTTCAACATGATGGGACATGTAATATGGCCTGCTTATTTCTGATTGGCTGATATTTTGAATGTCTTCTCCTCTATCTGAAACTACAAGTCCTATTGATTTTTGCAAGATAATAGGCTTTTTACGAAATGTAACTTTAAAATGTCTTATTACTTTCCAACTGGTTTCAAGATTTCCAGCTTAAAGAATTTGGTTTTGTGAAATCTATTAACCATGTGAGATACATGCTTCCACGGGGCCTCGATGACAGAATGGTTATGGTAGTTTATGTCCTATTTATCACATGGTCTGTCCACACTGAGATTGTGGGTTCTATTCTCACTGCAGGCATGGTGTACTTGACTCTAATCTACATTGACAAGGATTGCCAGTTTTCCTACTGAAGGTCTGGGGTTTTCTCTAGGTACTCTGGCTTCCTCCTCCAATAAGTACCAGATGCCAAGTTATAGCTGAGAAATTGCTGAAAGTGGCATTAATCAATATTTAAACAAACAAACATGTTTTCTGGGGACTAGATTTGAAAATATGAATGAATTTTTTTGTTTCCTCATTATTTTATGTTGCTAATTATGTGTAGATAGATTGGTGACTGGTGAATCACAGACTTTAACATCAAATATTCATGACAGTGTGTCAGAATATGTAAGAGGATTTATTGTCATTAAAGTTTAACAGATATCTGGGTTTGTCTTGCATATGTCACATGGTAACTTGTAAACCCCATGGTACAAAAGCTTCAAGGCCTTAAGTCATGCTGAACCTGTTCAGAATATCACAATTTGAATTCATGTACACTATGGAAGACTGTCACAATTTCTGTGAACCATATTCAGTTTGGTTTGTTTGTTTGTAAGGGGTTTAATGTCACTTGAGCACATTTTCAGTTATATCATGCCTCCAGATTTTATAAGGGTGGGTTTTTTTTTCTAGTTAAATATGGAGTTACTGCCCCTGTTTAATTTCATTTGTTGTAGAGATGTTGATGCTATTGACGTCAATAAGGAAATCAACAATTAACAGTTATATTTACCACATTCAGAAAAATGTGTAGACAAGGTGATAGTGTTTGTCAAATGTGTAAACCTCAGACTACAGAATTTCTTTTCTCCTTTAAATTTTCTCATTAACTTTACCAGTGGACAATGCCAGTGGTCAGGAAACGGTCATATTTGCCTGACATGACCGAAATTTACACTAAAATGACCGACTAAGATTTGCTCAAATCAGACATCTAAAAAGTAATATTTAACATGCAGTAATCATTTGTTGGATTTAATCCATTCAATTTCTGCTATATACAAATATTTATATTTAAAAATCAACCCTAAGGCTATTTCCTGTCATTGACATGTGTTTATTGACCACCGACGGTGATTACGTAATAAGCTCAACAGGTGACAGATCTGTTTCATCCATATGGTAAACATACTATTGCAACAACATTTTGAAGCAACAGAGATCAAGAGATTGAATAAAATAGATTGTTTCTATATCACATTTGTAAGAAAATGACAACTTTACAGTATACATGCAACTTTAGTGAAAAACATGTGCAGCCAAAATTGTACACTACGCAAGCGCCAATGTGACTAAATTTTACATAAATCAAGAGAAAACCATTTTGAATAAAAATTCATTGAAAATAATAAGAACAAAAAAATGATTATTTCAATAATAAAAACTTGAAAAAAGCATCCATTACAGAATAACGCAAATTCGGGTCCAAACTTGTGGCAATTACGTGACAACTTCCCATATCCGGCTAATCAAAAACTCGCCAGGATGTTCATCAAAACAATTACTTACAAAAATGGCATTTTCCTCTAAACAAATAATGCTTAGCATGTCAGAACTTGCATGTTTGACCAGTGTTAAACAGCCTGACCAGTACATTAAGTAGAAGTTCATTATCCCATTATGGTTTGTTTTATTAACTAATTATTTGGAGAAGGCAGTCTCTATTTAAATTATTCTAACTGTTCAAAATATTTATAGATGCTCCAATCAAATTATAGAATAATATTAATAATACAGATTTAACACATCAAATATACCAATACAACTTTTTTGGATGGTTGAGTTAAAAAAGTTGTGTGATGATGAGGCGTTGATGACCCTAAATCCTCAAAATTGTCAATTTTTTGTTATTGTTTACTCAAAATTTTGAAAACCTTAACAGCTATAGAGAAAATCTTTTCCATACAAAATTATTCAGTTCATCAAGATCTTCAAATTGATTTTTGATGCATATATATGTTGCACAATTTCCTATAGGAGTTATTCTCCTTAAAAGGTAAAAATTAATGATTTTTACAGAAGTATTGGACAATTCCCTTGTCCACATCCCTTGTAAGCGCTTCTCCTCCTAAACCGCTTGACAGATTTTGATGAAACTTTACATGAAGGAAGTACATCATATGTAGATGTGCATGAAGAATCTTCGTCGCTGTCAGATATTTGGGGAGATAATTGGACTTGGACTTTTTAAATATAGTATTCAGTGCGAGACCTTGTAAGCGCAACTCCTCCTAAATCGTTTGACAGTTTTTGCTGAAACTTTACATGAAAGAAGTACATCATATGTAGATGTGCATGAAGAATTTTCGTTGCTGTCGGATATTATTCAGGGGAGATAATTGGACTTGAAGTGAAGCGGGGGGTATCCCTTTGTGAGCGTGCTCACTCACAGTCCACACTTGTTTTATCACGTCTGTGTACAAATGTTTATTGTTTTTAATGATTTTAGGCTGTTCTTAAGAGGTCTTAATTTTTTTGAAAAACAATAATTCCAGCACTTGCTTGTAATGTGCTGTCAAATTTTGGGGAATGGTCATAGCTAGGTAAAAAATCATTTCCTATCAGGATGAATAATATTTCATTGCTTAATGGCATGCAGCTAATTACAACAGTCAATGGGAGATAATTCAATGTTGTTATGTCGTTCCATTGGTAAGTATCAGAAAACACAGACTTGTGCAGTGTTCAACATTAATTTTTTTATTTACTTGTCCTTTCGGACCAGTGGTGTAAACAGTTGACCTGTCCAAAATTTACGTTCACTTGTACAAACTTTCTTTCAATATTATAAACTAATAGTACATGTCACTTGCCGTTTATGATTCTCAATTAATTCATTGAAATTAAATATGCTGTATTATTGAGTTTAAAAAAATATATTGTTGTATAAAGTAAGTAGATTGAAGGGTAAGCTCAGAAGTTACATGCTTATAGTTACTGGAAGAAAAAAAATGGATGATTGTTGTAGAAATACAGTACAAAGGCCTGAAAGCTTTACAGCTTACACAAGGGCACCCATTATCTTTTAAAATTGATTTGAATCAAAGAAGTAGTTTAAATTATAATGGGATAAAGTATCATTGGAAGAAGAGAACCGTTTTATTAACTTTCCAGTCTTCTTTTTACAGCATAAAATATATCACACATTACCATGTTTATTTCAATGAAATGAATCAAATGTCACAAAACTGTACATTAATATTAATGTTTCTTTGTCATGAGTAAGTACACAAGTTGATTGAATTATCAAATGAAGAAGACCTAGAAGTAGAAAATGGCATAATTGTGTAACATATATTATGTATTCAATAGAAAAATGCATTATTACAAATATTTAAACATATTAAAATGATTGTTTTAAAGTGAATACAAAAATACTAATTTATTATGTTTGAATCTTTGCAGTAATCATTATCGTTTTTGCAATCTCCCTAACCAACTTCGTATCCTCTCCAGAGACTTGTTGTATTTTCCTGTTTTCTTTTTACCGGTTTCCTCAAGAGATATTACTACTACGCTTTATGTACACTGTGAAAGTCACGCAGGAACCAGCTTGCAAAATGGCGTGTCAACATGATAAATATAACGGGGTGACGGAAATACCTGATCCAAATGGCTATAAAATTAAAAGGCAATCTACGGCAACTTCAAAATGGCTTTTAAAGATGAACAAGGCAATCAGGACTATGATTTTTAAATTACCTGCCTTTAAGATTGTTTCAAACTTTTTACTTGTCCAATCAGACACGTACAAGATAGGTTTTACTTGTCAGAACCAGTCTCGGGCGATGGGACAGACTTTAATGTCGAACCGTGTTGTGGTTATCATAAAGGTACTAATAAATATGAGACCTCTGTTTCAGAGCTAATTCTTAGACCCTATAAAAATCTAAAATCTTATTTTTCTCCTGGATCCCCACAAGGGCTTTGCTCTGTACTCACTTTGTGGCTATGAGCAGCCCCAAGACTCCCTGCTGAATGCTTCCAGATATTATCTAATTTTCGCTAACCAGGCAATGTGAGGGAGAGCTATTACTATCACTTGATTTTCCTTCACTACAGAAGCCTCAGGATCTGTATGGTCTGTAGTTAATCCTTTTTTTCTTGTTTAATATCTCATTACTATATGAATTGTACAAGAGTTATTTTCTTGACTCACAAGGCAAGTACCATCCCAGAGCACCTGAAGCAAAACTATTACATTGACTAACACAACAGGTATTCTATATAGAGCAGGAACTTCATACAATTCCTAAACACCTGAATAAGACCTATTTTTTTAGCTTCCATATAGAGCAGGAACTCCTTACCATTCCAGAGCATCTGAACCAGACCTATAACCTTGACCAACACAACAAGTATTCCAAGTCGTGCAGGAACTCCTTACCCTTCCAGAGCACCTGAACCAGACCTATAACCTTGACCAACACAACAGTTATTCCAAGTCGTGCAGGAACTCCTTACCCTTCCAGAGCATCTGTACCAGACCTATAACCTTGACCAACACAAGAGGTATTCCAAGTCGTGCAGGAACTCCTTACCATTCCAGAGCATCTAAACCAGACCTATAACCTTGACCAACACAACAGGTATTCCAAGGCGTGCAGGAACTCCTTACCCTTCCAGAGCATCTGTACCAGACCTATAACCATGACCAACACAACAGGTATTCCAAGTCGTGCAGGAACTCCTTACCATTCCAGAGCATCTGAACCAGACCTATAACCTTGACGAACACAACAGGTATTCCAAGTCGTGCAGGAAAGCCTTACCCTTCCAGAGCATCTGAACCAGACCTATAACCTTGACCAACACAACAGGTATTCCAAGTCGTGCAGGAACTCCTTACCCTTCCAGAGCATCTGTACCAGAACTATTACCTTGACTAACACAACAGGTATTCCAAGTAGGAAAGGAACTCCTTACCCTTCCAGAGCATCTGAACCAAACCTATAACCTTGACAAACACTGAAGATATTCCATGTATTGCATTTCTTATGAAAATGGAACTCATTTTGGACCTTTTTCTAAGTTTTTTGTTATCCTGTACACGAAGCAAACCAATTTACTGTTTCCAATATGTACTCATCTTACCAGTGTATACTACTGCGCCACTAAAGATTAGCATCACCATGGTATAATGCAACATGGAATTACAACAACGTTCTTTGGAAGTGGCAACATAGTTAAACAATACAGGTGACATTTGCAACTAAGGTTAAGAAATGAGCTACAATGTGTGCCTTTATGATATATAGGTCAATCTGTAACTCTGTTGATGGATGTTTGTTGTCTACAAGGAAATACATAGAGCGATTGACGTGCATACTAAGAACAGCTGTACCTTGTGGCAAGGTCAGTCTTGGAATATTTACTTTTAATGATGATAAATGGTGACAACCATGTTAGTTTTGACAAATAGTTATAAAGTGTCCCATTTTTTCATTTAGGATGTTGTTGTTTTGCTAGTCTGGGCAAAGTGGAGGGTTGTAGAGGTCCACAAGTATAGATGTAGATTGATAAATTATATTATATATATTAGGGGGCCTTGGTGGCCGAGTGGTCAATGTAGTTCGTCTACTATTGATCACGTGGTCTGTCAACACTGATATTGCGGGTTCGATTCTCACTGCAGACAGGGTGTACTTGACTCCAATCTTAATTGACAAGGATTGCCAGTTTTTCTACCGCAGGTCTAGGTTCTCTCCAGGTACTCCGGCTTCCTCCACCAATAAAAACTGGATGGCATGAAATAGCTGAAAAATTGCTGCAAGTGGTGTTAAAACACCATTCAAACAAAAATATATATATTGCATGCTCTTAATATACCAACATTAAAGACAGACTATTTGAGGTTACAATTGGGCAATTATTTGTTTACATGACAACGGGAAATTTTTTAACCCAAGATAGTATGCAGAAGAAAAAACACGGAGTCATCTGATTGGTAGCTACAATAATGTAGCTCCTTTTTTTTAATTATGGACGGAGCTACAAAGAGGTCCCATTACTCGTAATGGAGCAAAAACACTTTTGGGATTTACACATATTTTCCGCTATTTAACCTTTTTCTTTATTAAATAAATATGTTTTCTTTCCTCCGCCGTTCATCTGATATGTCTACCAAGTCTAATGAAATAATTTTAACACTTTTTCGTAATCGTGTCATTGTTGACATAATTAAAATTGTGGAGTGTAGAATTTCGGAATCGTATCGGTAAAATTTGTAATAAGGGGACATAATTATAATGCAAATGAATGCAGCTAAAATCATCCGGAATTTCAGTTTTTACCAAATCGATTCCAATATTATCGAAATTATGCACTTCCGGAATTCATATGTTGTCAACAATGCCATGATTACGAATAAAGTGATAAAACTAACGAATACGGTGTTGTGGAAATATCAGTTAAACTGCAAATACATAAAAAAAGTATGTATCAAACCAGGGAAACAGTTATGCTTATAAAATGCATAAAACCCCCGGGTGTGAATCACTCCCGGGCTGCTCCATTACGAGTAATGGGACCTCTTTGTAGCTCCGTCCATAAAAAAAATACAAAAAAAAGGAGCTACATTATTGTAGCTATCTGATTGGATGTTGGAGTTCTGAAAATAGCAAAATTAAAAATTATAAACATAATTGATTGAAAATGTTCGATATTTGGACGGACATTTTTAAGAGCCTTGAAAATTGAGCTTAAAACGATTAAAGAGGGAGGTTAGAAATTGTGTCAGTGCCATTTAAATGTCATTATTTCAACCAAAATTTTCGGTCATTTTTGCTGCATGACCTATACTTTTTTATTTGTTAATAATGAAGTTTTTCATTTCAATTTATACAAAAAACTGTTTTCCGGGGGGAAATTTTTGAGGTTTTTCGCACAAATGAACTTAATTGCCAGGGGTACCATATGGGAAATGCATTGTAAATAATTGGGCTTTTGTAACCTTGAGAAGCTTTCCTGGCTCCCCAGTAACTGTCCAATAAAAAAGTTTTTAAACATGTATATGAGTATATCAAAGGGTCAAAAGATTCCAGGTTGATTAATACCTTGTACACAGGGTTCTTGAAGCACACAATTCATCACACCCCCTTATTCCCTAATTTTTCGTATATCTTTGCTATTTTTTTTTCTGGTACATTCCATTTATCTCATGTATTGTACAGATCTAATCTTACACATATAATAAATTTTGTATTAAATTGTATGAATGCTCCATAAATGCTCTTTTGCAACATATTTTTATACCCCCGCTCGACAGAGTCGGGGGTATATAGTGGTCCTCATGTCCGTCCGTCCGTACGTCCATCCACATTTGGTTTCCGGATGATAATTCAAAAAGTTTACATCCGATTTGAATGAAACTTTGGGATATTGTTATATATCAGGTTGTTAAGAAGCCTATTGATTTTGGGGCAAATCTGTCAAATTTCAAGGTCACAGTGTTTGGGGGAAATCCGTCAAATTTCAAGGTCACAGTCCACTAAAAACGTTAGAAATTTTAACAAAAAAGTTGTTTCCGGACAATAACTCAAAAAGTTTACATACGATTTGAATGAAACTTTCGGATATTGTCATATATCAGGTTGGTAAGAAGCCTATCGATTTTGGGGGAAATTCCGAAATCCGTCAAATTTCAAGGTCACAGTCCACGAAAAACGTTAGAAATTTTAACATAAAAGTTGTTTCCGTACAATAACTCAAAAAGTTTGCATCCGATTTGAATGAAACTTTGGGATATTGTTATATATCAGGTTGGTAAAAGCCTTTTGATTTTGGGGGAAATCCATCAAATTTCAAGGTCGCAGTCCACGAAAAACGTTAGAAATTTTTACAAAAAAGTTGTTTCCGGATGATAACTCAAAAAGTTTGCATGTGATTTGAATGAAACTTTGGGATATTGTTATATATCAGGTTGGTAAGATGCCTATCGATTTTGGGGCAAATCTGTCAAATTTCAAAGTCACAGTCCACGAAAAATGTTAGAAATTTTTACAAAAAGTTGTTTCCGGAAAATAACTCAAAAAGTTTTCATCTGATTTTAATGAAACTGTAAAATATTCTTATATATTTTGTTGGTAAGAAGCCTATTGATTTTGGTGGAAATTCATCCAATTTCAAGGTCACAATCCACGAAAAACGTTTAAAATTTTCACAAAAGCGGGGTTATCAGCGATCACTAGATCGACTTTGTCTAGTATATTTGGAGAAGACTTCATAAGTTTGTCTAACTTGTGTCTTATCCTATTTGCAAATTTACTAAATAAAGTATGTTTAAACTAAAACCCAGATTGATTGATTTTTTTTGCAAACTGCACATGTACCTGTACGAGAGTAATGTTTGCCAAATACCAGTTGATGTCAAAATTGTTGCATATTCCCCTGCAAGAGGTAGAAATGAGGACATTTGTTAAAAATGCACCGTCTATTGACCAATCAAAAGCCAGCATATTTATATACTGTGTAATTATTTTGTATAATTTTAAATAAACTGAATTTCGAGGATATTATATTTCTGGAGTACTATATAGTGGACTTAAGGTCTAGTCAGTATGTACTCTGTAGACTTAATTAAAATTTGTTATTACAGTGAAACAGCTTTGACCTAAATAAAGGCCAACAATTTTGGCATATATGAACTAATAGTTGTAGGTCATAATAGTATTTGATTTGTCACTAGGTTGACATCTTGCTAAAGGGTGTGATTTAATTTACTGGTATAAAAATCTATGACAATCTGTACATTGTTCCTTTATACTAGTGCAAATTCTCAAAATAACACATTTTGAGAAGCTTTGGTACATGTAGGCTGGCCTTGCGTAAAAATTTTTATTTTTATTTTAATGTTAATTTTAGAGTAAATAAAAAAATTGCTTGTCAGCTCACTTGGTTAAAATTTGCAATCGCTTGGAATATATCATCCTATGTAAACTTTCACATTTTTATTTTCTTTGTCAGAATTGTTGAAGAGAATTTCTTGAAACTTAGCAGAAAAGTTCCTCTCTAGGTGTCTTCTTTTAGGGCTTATTGGTTAACAAACATGGCAGCAATGTAATTCTCCTTCTTGCCGTACTTGGCAGATTTTAAGGTCATTAAAAAGTGTTGTTACTTTGAAGCCAAACCAAAAATAACAGTGCCCATAAGCAGAGGTCAAAGTTTACATAGAAAGTCGTCTTGGGAAATTAAATTCAAGAATAGATAAATGTGCAGAAGATTCCTTTTAAGATACTAATATGTTATAGAACTATAAGTGGAGAACACCCTATAGTGATCAGTCTGTGTGTCCGTTAAAAAATGTATGTCAGGCTATAACTGTTTTCTCTCTTAAGGTAGGTTTTTGATATTTGGAACATGGGTAGATCATTTCAGGTCTATATTTTACCTACCATTGTTTGTGAACTTTGACCTCAAAGTTACAATATTGCATTCAAATGACAAGTTTGTGTACGTGTATCTGTTAGTACAATTTTCTAATCAGAACCTATTGACAGTGGGGGCCACAGAGATGGATACATCTAGTACATGTAGTTCCTTTCGTCTAGATTAAAGGTCATTATTTGGCAGATGACACTGGCTGTAGGACCTATTCTCAGATGCTTAATTCTCAAAGACTGCAGAGGTGATTAAAACCATATTGTTTAATGGGTCCTACAAACTTAATGTTTATGCTGTATGTGGGGCATAAATTTAATATAAAAACATGTACGGAAAATGTTCAAAAATGGTGTTTTCTCTAAACTAGTCAACCAATTAAAACAAATCAGCAATATTCTAAAAAAGTTTTTATATTATTTTTGCCAGACATAAATTTAACATTGTCAGTATAACAGTATCACACTACATAAAACTTTACAGATGGAAAATTTATTTATCAGGTGACTCCTTGTTAATAGTCTATAAATGACATCTGATTGATGAAGTGATGTTTTTTTGTGTTTTTTTATCCATGAAATGTACACCCCTAGGGTTTGTTGTCAGCCTGTTATCACCTTTATCATGTGTCAAAGGTTTGGAAATCGTGATAGCATTATACTTTATATTTTCAAGCAAAGCTCTTATATGTACTTATTATACCCCCGCAAACTTGTTTTGGGGTTATATAGGAAACACAGTCTGTCCGTCTGTCCACATACCTTGTAAGCACAACTCCTCCTAAACTGCTTGATAAAATTTAATGAAACTTATCATAAAGGAACTACATTATATGTAGATGTGCATGAATGATTTTTATTGACCTCGGATATCATTAAGGGTAGTTAATTTTAATTTATTTAAACTTTGCAAAGCTGGTACATACTTTAAAATGAATATCACGTTGAATTTTCAGCACAATTCTATTTGTAGTTTTTGAGTTTGGCCAATTCAATTTTTTTATGCCTTCAATGAGTTATCTTTTGAGATGGACTGTCATCTGGTCATCATGCTCAGCTGTTCTTATATGCTGATTTGTACTTCAGTACAAAAAATACTTTATAATCATGGATGTTCAATACAACACACCATGGCATGGTAACATTTAATGTAACACTAGTTTTCTTATTTTTTTGGCAGTTTTATTGGGTGAGGAAGTTGGAGAACTGGTTGAAAACTCCGGACCTTCATCAAGAAAAGGTACAATTAACGTTGGAGTCAAGCACAGAATGATTTTGTTTGTTTCATTATTGTATCCACATTTGTGTTACTCATTAATCCTCTGCCCCTTTTTTAGTGAATATCTCACACCACACAGAATTCTAGGTGATGAGGAAGTTCATGATACCTTAGGGGTCGTCCATAATTGTCAACCATTTTCACAAAAAACCAAACTCCACGGAAATGAAAAAATTCTGAAGATAAAAAAAAGTGTACGCAAAATGTCGAAATTTTTAACCCCCTCCCTCAAATGTGCGGTTTGCACACTTATGAAAATGGTTGATAACTATGGACGACCCCTTAAATAATCATATGAACTGAAAATGATATATATTAACAGGACAGGTATGACCTCGGTGGCTGAGTGATTAAGGTAGGTAGTCGTGAGGTTGTGGGGTCTAGTCTCGTTGTGGGCAGGTTGTGCTTGACAGTCTAGCCAGTCTTAATTGACAAGAATTGCCAGTTTTCCTACTGAAGGGACACAGGATAATAGCTGAAAAGATCTTCTCAGAACAAAAGATTGATGATTTAAAAATGTTGTTGTCATTTTTACTCATTTGATTACAGCAATCAATATATCAACATGTCAGACATGACATTTATTGGCAGTCTGTGGGACATTTTTGTATTCTTTCAGATTTGGATAATTTTAAAGCAATTATCTCCCTTTCCTAAAACAAGAAAGAGTTCTCTTTCTTTGATACATATTTAAATATAATTATGTCTCCTCCCCTACTTGTTGGGAAGATATATTTTGATTTTGTCCTGTCTGTCACAAAGTTATTCCATTTGACTTTTATGAATCTACTCGACCAAAATTTTACGATACTTGGTATGTAACAAGTACACCATATTTAGTTGTGCATATTTCCTGGAAATTCTTATCCCCAAAATTTTGTGCTAGTTATGACCTTTTGAACTTACTGGTCACGGAGTAGTTCTCACCGGCAAGTAATTCTCGCCACCTGATCTTTTGACAGTTTTTGTGCAAAATTGGCATTTTAAAAGTGGCCAGCGTAATTTGTTTTGAATGGAAGATGGTAAAATCTATTAAATGAAGCCTTTTCCATTGATTTACATGGAATAATAACAGTACAGTAACAATAATGGCGAGAATTGCTTCTGTCTTTTTAATGGCGAGAACTACTCTCTGACCAGTATATATTCTAGTTTTTGCTCAGCTCCTATGAAACTACTGAACCAAATTTTACGAAAAACTTGGTATGTAGCAAGAACACCATATTTAACAATTATTTTGGCATATTTTACCAATAAATTTTTATCCTTAATTTTTGTTGGAGTTTTAACTTTGAATCTGGGGGAATGTGGGGAGACATCGTTTTTGTTTGCAAAAACAAACTTTAATTTAAAAAATGTTGGGGTACAAGCTATTAAAAAACTACAAATGTTATTGGTAACTATAAAAGAATAAATTACTGATATACAAGTGGAAAATTAAAATGCTAGAAATAGTCATACAACCTGTGAAGAAATGTCTAACCAAAATGGTCATGGGGTTTTGGCTTTCCCGAGAAAAAAAAGAAATTTGATATAAAGTTGAATGGTTGCTGTAAATGTTATTGAACTTTAAGCAAAAAAACAAAACTTACATGTATCAAAAAGGGACTGAACACTTACATAATTTTGATTATTATTTTTTTAAATTGATCGACAGAGATTATTTTCTATTATGACAATTGTATGTGTTAATTTAAAATATGAAAATTCTAACAAATGTTATTATTGAAGAAAATTTATTTACATGTAAAAGCTGTCAGAAAAAAAAATAGAGAAGTTTCTTTACAACTCCTACCAACACCTTAGCTACCATCCCCATTGTTATCTCTTTGATAACTCCCATAGAAACTTAGACCGAGGGATGACCTATGGTTACAAAATAACTCCTTCAGAGGCAGGTTCTATGGTAACAGTTAAAGAAATAATGCCAACTAACACTTTGAAACAAGCATGTCCTATGGTTTTCTCTTTAAGAACTTCTGCTAGCACCTTGGACAGAAGAAGGTCCAACCTCTTTGTTAGCTCCTAACAACACCTTGGACAGAGGCATGTTGCCTTTTTAGCTCACCTGGACCGAAGGTCCATGTGAGCTATTGCTATCACTTGGTGTCCGTCGTCCGTCGTAAACTTTTTCAAAAATCTTCTCCTCTGAAACCACTGGGCCAATTTTTTTCAAACTTGGCCACAATCATCCTTAGGGTTCCTAGTTTCAAGTTTGTACCCAGGGTGTTGATCAACAGACAAATATGGCCGCTGTTACTAAAAATAGAACATGGGGGTCAACACAGGTTTTTGATCATTATCTAAAAAAACTATAATAGCTATAGAGAAAACCGTTACTTCAAATTGATCAGCACATTAAGGTCTACAATAGTTGCTATTAGTGCGAAGTTGTGTATTGGCTTCTTGTAGGAGTTATTGCCCTTTTTTGACGATTTTTGACAAAATTTTTGGTATTTACAATATAACCTGAAAAATATACGAGGTAGAGTGAAACTGTAAATGGCAAAAATGATCAGCAATAAAAGCCCTACAATTCACTTGATTGGTCTGAAATTGTCAGATGACTCTTTATATGAGTTATTGCCCTTAAATGGTAATTTTTTATGAAATTTTCCGTTTTTGTCCTGTAACTTTAAAACTATAACAGCTAGAGTAAAACTGTAACTAGCAAAAATTATCAACAATACAAGCCCTACAATTCACTGTATTAGTCTGAAATTGTCAGATGACTCCTTATAGGAGTTATTGCCCTTAAATGGCAATTTTTTATGAAATTTTCCGTTTTTGTCCTGTAACTTGAAAACTATAGCAGCTAGATTGAAACTGTAAATTGCACAAATGATCAGCAATAAAGACCCTACAATTCACTTGATTGGTCTGAAATTGTCAGATGACTCCTTATATGAGTTATTGCCCTTAAATGGTAATTTTTTATGAAATTTTCCGTTTTTGTCCTGTAACTTTAAAACTATAACAGCTAGAGTAAAACTGTAACTAGCAAAAATGATCAACAATACAAGCCCTACAATTCACTGTATTAGTCTGAAATTGTCAGATGACTCCTTATAGGAGTTATTGCCCTTAAATGGCAATTTTTTATGAAATTTTCCGTTTTTGTCCTGTAACTTGAAAACTATAGCAGCTAGATTGAAACTGTAAATTGCACAAATGATCAGCAATAAAGACCCTACAATTCACTTGATTGGTCTGAAATTGTCAGATGACTCCTTATATGAGTTATTGCCCTTAAATGGTAATTTTTTATGAAATTTTCTGTTTTTTTCCTGTAACTTTAAAACTATAACAGCTAGAGTAAAACTGTAAATAGCAAAAATGATCAACAATACAAGCCCTACAATTCACTGTATTAGTCTGAAATTGTCAGATGACTCCTTATAGGAGTTATTGCCCTTAAATGGCAATTTTTTATGAAATTTTCAGTTTTTGTCCTGTAACTTGAAAACTATAGCAGCTAGATTGAAACTGTAAATTGCACAAATGATCAGCAATAAAGACCCTACAATTCACTTGATTGGTCTGAAACTGTCAGATGACTCCTTATAGGAGTTATTGCCCTTAAATTGCAATTTTTTATGAAATTTTCCGTTTTTATCCTGTAACTTAAAAACCATAGCAGCTAGAGTGAAATAATAAATTGCAAAAATGATCAGCAAAAAAGCCCTACAATTCATTTAATTGGTCTGAAATTGTCAGATGACTCCTTATAGGGGTTATTGCCCTTAAATGACAATTTTGTTAAGAAATTTTCCAGTTTTGTCCTGTAACTTGAAAACTATAGTAGGTAGATTAAAACTGTAAATTGCACAAATGATCAGCAATAGAAGCCCTACAAATGATTGCTTAGTCCAAAAATTGCAAGATGACTCTTTATAGGAGTTATTGCCCTTTCATTATGAATTTGGACATATGAACAGTTTTTTAATTATAAATTAGTCTATAACACACCTATTAGTAGAGTAAAACTGTAAATTTCTAAAGTACCCTAAAGGACAATGCCTTAAAACCATTTAATTTTCAGAAATTGTGGATGGCACCTTATAGGAGTTATTGTATTTAACAAATTTTTTGAAGAAATGTTTAGTTTTTGCACAGTAACTTAAAAGCTATAACAACTAGACTGAAACTGTTAATTTCAAAAATTTTAATATAGTTTAAGTCATTTGGATTCCAGGTGAGCGATTACAGGCTCCTGGGAGCCTCTAGTTGATAACTTCTACCAACACCTTAGAGATAGTCCTAAAGTTACCTTTTTAACCAACAATGAAAGGCTTATTGCCTGAGGCCTATGAACCAAATGAATAAAAACTTGACCTTTTTGATTTAATGGCCCTTGACAGTGTTTAACTTGTATGTATGCCAATCAGACATAACAAATGGCCTTCATTAGGTTAGCATAGGACACTGACAACCTTATCAAGAGGGCTTCCAATTTTTGGCATCAGGGTTGCAATAAACAGATCTTTAGGTTGGGCCCTGGGAACTGTCTTCAGCATACAACTAAATTAACCAATGAATCAAATGAGAAAGACTTTAACATTTCGTAAGTTTTTTATTATTCTGATTGTTGATATAATTAGTCATATTGCTTTTTCATTAGTTAAATGCTGTATCAAAGGTTCAAACATCAATGTTTGTAGTTTATTCAAGTACTGGTCAGAGAAAAATCCTGACATACGTTGTTTTTAATTAACCTGTAAGTATTTGTGAGCATCACTGATATGAGCTATACGGTAAGGCATGTATTCTATATGAACGAAACCATTTCAGATACTGGCTGAGCGATATGGAGAAATATCAAACAAAAAACTAATATAAAAGTAGACTTAAAAATAAAACTGATAGCTCCAACAATCAGTGGTTTATTTACAAAAAACAACAAAAATGTTTTTTCCAATTTCTAAAAATCTCTGTCGTATGACATTCATCAATGCATAAGAGAAGGATGTCATGTGACCAATGCCGAATATAGAGGTTTGTTAAGGTGCCCATAAAGTCTGCCATGCTCACATTTGTGCCTATATTTATATTAGAATTACTGTGTTTTTGAATATATTTTAGCTTGTTGCTGTTAAAAAACTTGTGCAAAAGTCAGTATGAACATTTCTTTGTTAAAGATCCGTACCCTACTTCTTTATGAGGACTTTTTACAATTCTTGCATCTTGAATAAGGGCATATAATGTCAGTAAATAATACCTGTACACATTTGACTCCCATGTTAATAAATTGTTATATATGTAACATTATTTTTAGACAGGTGTTTTAATTTAAGAATGTGTGATAAAGGGGGAGGGTAAGTTTAGCGATAACAGTGCTCTAATTTCCATTTGGGAGATAAGTTGGGGGAAAACAGTGCTGTGGTTTCCATTTGGGAGGGTAAGGTGAAAGATAACAGTTCTCTGGTTTCCATTCGGGAGGGTAAGTTGAGGAATTACAGTTATCTGGTTTCCATTTGGGAGGGTAAGTTGATGGATAACAGTGATCTGGTTTACATTTGGGAGGGTAAGTTGAGGGATAACAGTTCTCTGGTTTCGATTTGGGAGGGTAAGTTGAGGGATAACAGTGATCTGGTTTACATTTGGGAAGTAAGTTGAGGGATAACAGTGCTCTGGTTTCCGTAAGTTGAGGGATAACAGTGATCTGATTTCCATTTGGGAAGTAAGTTGAGGGATAACAGTGATCTGGTTTCCATTTGGGAGGTAAGTTGAGGGATAACAGGGCTTTGGTTTCCATTTATACATAAATTGCAAAACAAATACAATAAGAGTACATATAGGTCAACAAACTTAATACATCATTGTTAAATGTCCTGAAGGCATTATATAACATATGAATGAAGTTTACGTGGATATTCGTCCTAATATGCCGCCTTATTCTGGCACACGGTAAGCTTCCTTTAAGTAGATGTTTGAATAACATATTTGTTTTATATAAGTATATTTATGTTATGAAAAGTCCATAAAAGCTATTGTTTTGGGAATAGCCTTAATTATTTACACAATGTATTTCTATAGAACAGGGGATAAAACCGCAGTCAAACCAGCTGTTGTTACTAAAATAGAAAATTTGTCAAATGGCATAAATTTAGTTTTTGTTTAGCATTTTGACTAAACATGCATATAGTGTGGGTTCAAACTGTCATCTGTTAAATCTCTAATGATTGCTGCTATAAAGTAGTAGGCATTGAATTGTTCTCAGCAAAACCAGTTAAACCAATTATTATCTAAGACTTCAACAAAGATAATTGTAGGTCAACCATGTTTACACTCAGTTATTGTTTACTGTTCTTTTTTGTTTTTGTTTGTTTGTGTTTTAGTCATGTTTTTTTTTATTTCTATTATGATTTGTGCCTTTTTAAAAAAAAATCTGAAATTTTGCATAAAGGCTATGGACACTAAGTTAAAAGGTATTTATTACTGGCCCGGTTGCACGAAGTGCAAACCTAGGTTATAGTGTGATGAAGTTTTCTATAGACAGTTCTGACAAAGAGTTTAACTGATTATATATAAGATATTTTGTACTAAGTAGATTTGTTTATTTAAGTATTTTGATTCTTTTGTTTATACATTTTTCTGTTAAGTACATGATTTGACTACAAAATTTATTCACTGATCATTTACCTTAATGTACAATTAAATGAATGTCAGGGTCATTTGTATAAAAATAAATCAGACAAGACATGTTATAGAATAATTAAGATGACAATTGAGTCCGATATTTGACAGCTGTGTCATTTTTTAAAGGTAAAAATGTGCCAAAAATAGAATTATGTGAACTGCATCATTTTTTAAAGAATAACTGGATTTGCATGTTAAAAAGATATTATGTGTGCTTATACTGCACAGTAAATTGGTAATCTTGATTGCTACTTAAGAAAAAATGGATTATGCTGTATATGTTGTATTTCAATATTTATCGGTGTAAAACAAAAAACACCATATGAATATGAAGCATGAGGTATGTGAGCATTCTCACTTAGGTTCTTTAATTTTACTTATACTGTTTTCAAGTAAACATTCCAGTAATTCAGCATGTGAAATAAAAAGTGAATAATTCTATCAAAATTTGTGTTGTCTGCTGTATCAGCCTTCTGGCCTTTGGACTGGTATTTGTGAAAAGAGTATAAGGTAGTTGGTCTTCTACTATTGAGCCTCACTGCAGCTAGGGTGCACTAGACCCTGTCCTTAACTGACAAGGATTGCCAGTATTCCTTCTGAATGTTGATGGTTTGAGCCTCACTGCAGCTAGGGTGCACTAGACCCTGTCCTTAACTTACAAAGATTGCCAGTATTCCTTCTGAATGTTGATGGTTTGAGCCTCACTGCAGCTAGGGTGCACTAGACCCTATCCTTAACTTACAAGGATTGCCAGTATTCCTTCTGAATGTTGAGGGTTTGAGCCTCACTGCAGCTATGGTGCACTAGACCCTGTCCTTAACTTACAAGGATTGCCAGTATTCCTTCTGAATATTGAGGGTTTGAGCCTCATTGCAGCTAGGGTGCACTTGACCCTGTCCTTAACTTACAAGGATTGCCAGTATTCCTTCTGAATGTTGAGGGTTTGAGCCTCACTGCAGCTAGGGTGCACTAGACCCTGTCCTTAACTTTCAAGGATTGCCAGTATTCCTTCTTAATGTTGAGGGTTTGAGTCTCACTGTGGCTAGGGTGTACTAGACCCTATCCTTAACTTAAAAGGATTGCCAGTATTCCTTCTGAATGTCAAGGGTTTGAGTCTCACTGCAGCTAGGATGCACTTGACCCTGTCCTTAACTTAAAAGGATTGCCAGTATTCCTTCTGAATATTGAGGGTTTGAGCCTACTGCAGCTAGGGTGCACTAGACACTGTCCTTAACTTTCAAGGATTGCCAGTAATTCCTTCTGAATCTTGAGGGTTTGAGCCTACTGCAGCTAGGGTGCACTAGACCCTGTCCTAAACTTACAGGGATTGCCAGTATTCCTTCTGAATGTTGAGGGTTTGAGCCTCACTGCAGCTAGGGTGCACTAGACCCTGTCCTAAACTTACAGGGATTGCCAGTATTCCTTCTGAATGTTGAGGGTTTGAGCCTCACTGCAGCTAGGGTGCACTAGACCCTGTCCTAAACTTACAGGGATTGCCAGTATTCCTTCTGAATGTTGAGGGTTTGAGCCTCACTGCAGCTATGGTGCACTAGACCCTGTCCTTAACTTACAAGGATTGCCAGTATTCCTTCTGAATATTGAGGGTTTGAGCCTCATTGCAGCTAGGGTGCACTTGACCCTGTCCTTAACTTACAAGGATTGCCAGTATTCCTTCTGAATGTTGAGGGTTTGAGCCTCACTGCAGCTAGGGTGCACTAGACCCTGTCCTTAACTTTCAAGGATTGCCAGTATTCCTTCTTAATGTTGAGGGTTTGAGTCTCACTGTGGCTAGGGTGTACTAGACCCTATCCTTAACTTAAAAGGATTGCCAGTATTCCTTCTGAATGTCAAGGGTTTGAGTCTCACTGCAGCTAGGATGCACTTGACCCTGTCCTTAACTTAAAAGGATTGCCAGTATTCCTTCTGAATATTGAGGGTTTGAGCCTACTGCAGCTAGGGTGCACTAGACACTGTCCTTAACTTTCAAGGATTGCCAGTAATTCCTTCTGAATCTTGAGGGTTTGAGCCTACTGCAGCTAGGGTGCACTAGACCCTGTCCTAAACTTACAGGGATTGCCAGTATTCCTTCTGAATGTTGAGGGTTTGAGCCTCACTGCAGCTAGGGTGCACTAGACCCTGTCCTAAACTTACAGGGATTGCCAGTATTCCTTCTGAATGTTGAGGGTTTGAGCCTCACTGCAGCTAGGGTGCACTAGACCCTGTCCTAAACTTACAGGGATTGCCAGTATTCCTTCTGAATGTTGAGGGTTTGAGCCTCACTGCAGCTAGGGTGCACTAGACCCTGTCCTAAACTTACAGGGATTGCCAATATTCCTTCTGAATGTTGAGGGTTTGAGCCTCACTGCAGCTAGGGTGCACTAGACCCTGTCCTAAACTTACAGGGATTGCCAGTATTCCTTCTGATTGTTGAGGGTTTGAGCCTCACTGCAGCTAGAGTGCACTAGACCCTGTTCTAAACTTACAGGTATTGCCAGTATTCCTTCTGAATGTTGAGGGTTTGAGCCTCACTGCAGCTAGGGTGCACTAGACCATGTCCTTAACTTACGGTAAAAGTGGTTTTTTTCACGTGGGGAAAATTTAGCGTTTTTGTAAAAAAACTGTGTGAGTTTATTTTGGCGTAATGTAATTTTCGCGGTCTGTAATCATAATGAACAACTATCATTTGTCTAAATATTTCGCGAGTTTTTATTTTCGGGTCCCAACTTTTATCGCGAATATAGCGAAAATTATATCACCGCGAAAAAACCACTTATACGGTACAAGGATTGCCAGTATTCCTTCTGAATATTGAGGGTTTCAGCCTACTGCAGCTAGAGTGCACTAGACCCTGTCCTTAACTTTCAAGGATTGCCAGTATTCCTTCTGAATGTTGAGGATTTGAGCCTCACTGCAGCTAGGGTGCACTAGACCCTGTCCTAAACTTACAGGGATTGCCAGTATTCCTTCTGAATATTGAGGGTTTGAGCCTCACTGCAGCTAAGGTGCACTAGACCCTGTCCTCAACTTACAGGGATTGCCAGTATTCCTTCTGAATGTTGAGGGTTTGAGTCTCACTGCAGCTAGGGTGCACTGGACCCTGTCCTTAACTTACAAGGATTGCCATTATTCCTTCTGAATATTGAGGGTTTGAGTCTCACTGCAGCTAGGGTGCATTGGACCCTGTCCTTAACTTACCCTATAAGTGGTTTTTTTCGCGTGGGGAAAATTTAGCGTTTTTGTAAAAAAACTGTGTGAGTTTATTTTGGCGTAATGTAATTTTCGCGGTCTGTAATCATGATGAATAACTATCATTTGTCTAAATATTTCGCGAGTTTTTATTTTCGCGTCCCAACTTTTATTGCGAATATAGCGAAAATTATATCACCGCGAAAAAAACCACTTATACGGTACAAGGATTGCCAGTATTCCTTCTGAATATTGAGGGTTTTAGCCTACTGCAGCTAGGGTGCACTAGACCCTGTCCTTAACTTACAAGGATTGCCAGTATTCATTCTGAATATTGAGGGTTTGAGCCTCACTGCAGCTAGGGTGCACTAGACCCTGTCCTTAACTTACAAGGATTGCCAGTATTCATTCTGAATATTGAGGGTTTGAGCCTCACTGCAGCTAGGGTGCACTAGACCCTCTCCTTAACTAACAAGGATTGCCAGTATTCCTTCTGAATGTTGAGGGTTTGAGCCTCACTGCAGCTACGGTGCACTAGACCCTCTCCTTAACTAACAAGGATTGCCAGTATTCCTTCTGAATGTTGAGGGTTTGAGCCTCACTGCAGCTAGGGTGCACTAGACCCTGTCCTTAACTTACAAGGATTGCCAGTATTCATTCTGAATATTGAGGGTTTGAGCCTCACTGCAGCTAGGGTGCACTAGACCCTGTCCTTAACTTACAAGGATTGCCAGTATTCATTCTGAATATTGAGGGTTTGAGCCTCACTGCAGCTAGGGTGCACTAGACCCTCTCCTTAACTAACAAGGATTGCCAGTATTCCTTCTGAATGTTGAGGGTTTGAGCCTCACTGCAGCTACGGTGCACTAGACCCTCTCCTTAACTAACAAGGATTGCCAGTATTCCTTCTGAATGTTGAGGGTTTGAGCCTCACTGCAGCTAGGGTGCACTAGACCCTGTCCTTAACTTACAAGGATTGCCAGTATTCATTCTGAATATTGAGGATTTGAGCCTCACTGCAGCTAGGGTACACTAGACCCTGTCCTTAACTAACAAGGATTGCCAGTATTCCTTCTGAATGTTGAGGGTTTTCACTATTTTCTCCAGAATCCTCACACAATTAAAAAAAATGGATGCCATGGTATATCTAAAAAATTAATGAAAGCAACTTAGATGTACATTTATGGTACGAGTATTATTTGCAGTTGACATTATTTCAGGACAATATTACTTAATATTCATATATTTCTCAATACAATAGCAAATGATGTATTATGATTACCTTTCAATGAGGTTACATATTTATGCTGTTACCTTGCTATATAGCTGATTGACTTCGATAATGTACAAGTCATTGGTATTGGTTGGAAAATATTACTTCCTTGTTGTGTTATGTAATGTGTGATTTTTACACAGATATTTAATTGACATAAGCCTAATGTGATGTTTTATGATCATCGTATGTAACAAATAGTATCCAGCATAATGATTATTGGCCCTGTGTTGTTTTTCCTAGATTTTTTTCTGATTAATATTAGAATGGTTGATATGTTTTTTTACTGAATTTACGTAAACATAAGTTTTCATTTTGTGAAAATATTGGCATGCTAGTTGCATGCAAAAACTAAAATAGAAATCACTCAATAACAGAACTAAAAGGCAGAAAATATTGAACATCAGGAAAGTTGAAGGTAGTCAAAATTAGATGAATTCAAAGGATAATCTCAGTGTCAGGTCATTTCTAGGGGTTGGTTTTCGAGAGTGTGCAGGGAGACTGTGTGACGAGATATAATTATGGGTAATATGACAGGATTATGCTGAGAGCAGTATGGCAGGAGGTCTAGGCAGAACAGTAAGGAAATTTATATTCTGCACAATAGAAATTTTAATAATATTAATAATAATTTATTATCAATAATTAATTAATAATGAACATTTATTACCACAAATAACTTTATTTATTTATCCCAAGCACTTTCTATTTATATACATGTATCTACCAGTATTGTTATTAGTTTATTATTTTCTATATTTTCTCCCTTTTTTTCATGTACAGTAGTCCCCTCTTATACGATCCCTTCGCCAGCGACCACCCGCTTTATCCGGCCAAAACCCTTATGCATTAAGTATTTCTTACGTAAAATTACCTTTTGCGAACGACCACCCCTCAAACTCTACCAGCGACCACGTTTTTTTGACACAACAATGTAAAATCCCCTCACGAACAACCATTTTCACTGACCGGATGTTTATTTTGGAAGTCTTGAATAGAACGAGATTTGGTATTATTATCGTAAACCTGTTCGGAAACAGTTCAACAACCGGTAAACAAAAGGTCGAAATGTAAATAACGGGTTTTTAAGCTGGATTAAAGGGGAAAACAAGTAGGATATTGTAGATCAGTTTGATTTCAGCATTAGGATATCGGGTTTATTACACGAAGACTGAAATATTCAACAAGGAGATAAAAGTACAATGTACCAACATAATCATAAATCAAAATTTACTAAAAACGATGTCAAAAACTTGGGTCAAGTTGGGAAACTGGAAACAGAGAAAAACCTGGATTTTTCCAAATAGACGGAACCTTAATAAACTACGAAGTGGAACCTGGGCAGACAATAAAAGTGATAAAACAACGATAATGCAGATGAAACAGGAACAGAAACATTCACTGTTAAGAAGACTTGGAATTGTTATATTATCATTACACATTTTGAACAGATAAAAACTGCATGAATTCTTTTATTTTTATTTATACTAAATAATAAAATACAAAATCTTATATTGTGTGATTTTTTATCACTTCACAGCTTTTGCTGCTAATCAACCAACCTCAAGCTCTATACACCTGTATAAATTGTATCCCCTCAAGAAAGACCACCCCCATTATAAGACCACTTTCATGACTCAGATGGGGTGGTCTTATAAGAGGGGGACTACTGTAATTGAAATGCCACAGATCTCATAATCCCTATTTTGGCTTAAGAAATCTATTCATATTTGGTAATGGTTTATAAGTCATCAGATAACTTATCATTTATCATGTACTTATAAATTACTGATAAAAAACTGGAAAATAACCGAGATTTTTGGCTAACAGTAGAATTTGAGTTGTCCTTCTTTGATTTGACCATGTCTGGTGTCATAAGAGGATATATATATATAGGCTTAGTACTGTTATCAAATCCAGTTTGTTTTTCATGAATAAAATATGTTTAAATCAATATATTACAAATTGAATGTAGAATGCCATACTGCTTTGTTTGTTCGATTTTTAAATGTTGTTTTAATGCCACTTTAGCAATTTTTCAGCTGTATCATGCGGTCAACAGGAAAATATGACCATATATATTTGTAAGATTTATGTCCTTTCAACTTAAAAATGTCTTGAAATATATGTATAAAACAACTATTAAGTGCTTATACTCAGAAACGATTGTTTAATTTTATGGAACTCTATAGTTATGTGAGCATGCTCACTAAGTTTCTTTAATTCTGACTCTTTGCATTTTTATAGATGTTCCGATCAAATTTTATACTATAATTTCATAAGACAGATTTAACACATCAAGAATTATTATGGGGAAAAAATCACCAAAACCAAAAAAGCGATAAAGCTTATTGTATGGTCCTATACAAAGTAGATATATTTTCTCTAAGAAATTCAAGTGGCCACCAATTTGAAACATGAAAGACCATATGGAAAATATTCAAATGCCTTTTTCACTGCATATGTACAAATTTTTTTCATCATGTCTGTATACATATTTATTTTGATAAATATAAATCAAAATGGTGACAGTTTTATTAGAGTTGACATACTGGTCAAGTACTTATATCTGAATATCACGCTGGATTCTTTTGATTGACATGCTGCTAGATAGAATGTAGGTTTATCCCCAGCATTGGTTGAAGAAGTCTGGATTTTTCTGGATTTCCGGATTTCTTGGGGTGCTCTTAAGGCTGTGTGAGATATGTGTACATTTCTGTTGAGAAAATGTTCTTGTGACAAACAATAATTCAAGCTTGTAAGGTGAGGTCAGATTTTTGCGTGAGGGCTAGGTCAAAAGGATATATAATATTTCATTGCATAATGGCATGTTGCAAATTATGACCATTAAAGGGAGATAATTTAACCTCATTACAAATAAAAAGTCCAAAAATGGAAGCAGGCCTTTCCTATCTAAAAACATGGATTCATGACTTATCATAAAAATAAAAGATATGAACTCAGTTTAAGAGTTTAGTCCTGGACCCTCTGATCATCTCAAATCTCATAAGGGATAGCTATTGCCCTCAGTTTGTCCATTACCTACAGAGGCCTCAGGATCAGTTTGGTCTTTACTGTTTATCTCATCACTACATGAACTGTACAAGAGTTATTATCTTGACTAACACAGCAGTTGCTACATGGGCAGCAGGAATTCCTTACCCTTCCACATCATCAGAAAACCCACGTTGGGTCGGGTTCTCGCTGCCACTTACCGACCGTGGGAACACTTGTAGATATTTTCTGGTTTTCATGAATATTCATTAAATTTAAGTAGCTAATGGGAACGATGTTTATTGGAGAAAACTATTTTTATTAGTTCAACTGCTTCGCTGGAATTACAAGTGACCAATCAAAATAGGACATCGAATAGTCATGAAAACAAGAAAATAATTACAAGTGTGCCCACGGTCAATAAGTGGTAGCAAAGTGAGAACCCTTAAGCACATGAACTCTTTACCCTTTAAAAGCACATGAACTTCTTACCCTTGAAAGCAGATGAACTCCTTACCTTCCAGAAGACCTATTACCTTGACAAAAATGTATTGCATGTAGTGCTTATCTTTTGAAAATGGAACATTTTGGATCTTCTGTCCAAGATTTTGTTATCCTGAATACGAAGCAAACTAATTTAGTGTTTCCAATATAAAGTCATCTTATATACTAGAACGAATAATCATACCCTCGCTTTTTTTTTTAATCCGCCAAATTACAATATGAACCTTGGACTATAACGGCAGTAAAATTCTGCCTACTTATATACTATAGCGCCACTAATGCTCAGCATCACCAGGGTATATTACTGGTACTGGAATAATACAACATTTTAGAATTAAAACAAGGTTCTTTGATAGGGGTGATATTACAACATGGTTGTACAATACAGGTGACATTTATAACGAGGGTTAAGAAATGAGCTGCAATGTGTGCCTTTATGATTTATAGGTGAATCTTTGACTCTTTTGATGGATGTTGTTTTCTACAAGGAAATAGGTGGAATGATTGTTGTGCATACTAAGAACAGCTGTCCCTTGTAGCAAGGACAGTCTTGGAAGATTACTTTTATTATGATTAAATGAGGACAGCCATGTAAGTTTTGACAAATAGGTATAAATTCTATGTCCGAATTTTCCATTCAGGGTGTTGTCGTATTGTTAATAGGGCCAAAGTTTTCTCAGAAAGTGTTGTATTGGTATGTCAACATATAGCAGTTTAACTTGCAGCGCTGTAACTTTTGTACGCACCATAATTGTTTGAAGTTCTCCGTAGATAGAGCCCTATGTTATAACAGATAGTTTGTGTTTTGGGGGTTATTTTCCAAACTAAACCCAGTTTATAGGTGAGCAATGTCCAGTAGTCAAATAGGCAAGTGAAATTTATCTCTTCTTACATATTTTGGGCAAATATCCCTCCAAGGCTTTATATGTCTGTTTACCAGTAATTGTAAACAGATATATCATGTCTGGGGTGGGTATTTTTGTAAAGGAGAGGGAAATTTGATTCTTGAGACTGGTATGTTTCACAAATACCCCTCCAGACATGATTAATCTGTTTAATTACAACGAATATCATTATTTCAAAGAGTGTTGGTCAGAGATGATACTAGACGACTTATGTTCTGTTTATTGACTCTTTACGATCGCAATGTATCCGGTTTCAAAATGAGATTTTTCATGTTATGTTTACTTTGTTCTAAAAGTCAATACTTTGAAAGAATTTTTTTAGATTGTTATAAGCGATGGTTATTTTTTAGCAAATAACATGGCACAGAAGGTAATTTTTTTCTGAATACATCCATGACGACAAAATCGATGCAAATTTCCCTCCAATGGATTTGAAATCAAGAAATGTGTGAAAAATACACTGTCTATTGACCAATCAAAAGCCAGCATTTTTATACCAGGTGTAATTACACTGCAAATTTAGTCCCACTGTGAGTTAATCAGTTTCATTGAATCACTTTAACAGCCATACATTATTTGTTTTTTGGATACCAGATACCTGGTTGTATTGATTTTTTTTGCAAATGCCATGGCACAGGTACCTGTATGAGAGTAATTTTTGCCAAATACCTGGTGATGTCAAAATTGTTGCCACGTCCAATGCATGCGATAGAAATAAGGACAGTGTAATGGATGAGTGGTTACATGGTCTGTCAACACTGAGGTTGTGGGTTCGAGTCACACTGTGGGCAGTGTGACTTCTTGACTCCAATCTTAATTTACATGGATTGCCAGTTTTCCTAATGAGGGTTGGGGTTTACTCTGGGTACTTCGGCTTCCTCACCCAATAAAAACTGGATACCATGATATAGCTGAAAAATTGCTGAAAGTGGCGTTAAACAAAAATACAAATAAACCTAATTTTAAATAAACTTAATTTCAAGGTTATCGTATTTCTGGAGTACTGTATCATATGTAGACTAAAGGTCTAGTTAGCATGTACTCTATAGAGTTAAAATAGGCAATTAACAGGGAAACGACCTTGACCTAAAGGCCAACAAATGTGGCTTATATACTAATAGTTATAGGGTCATTATATACAATAATTTATGTTTGATATAAAAATGTATAGTGTCTGATTTGTCACTTAAGGGTGACATCTTGCTAAAGGGTGTGATTTAATATATTTTTTTTTTTTTTTTTTTTTTTTTTTTTTTTTTTTTTTTTTATTTGTTTTTCTGGTCAGGCTTTTACATTAACCCCACAGCACCACCTGACTAGGGTGTGTTGGGGTGTACATCTTAAATCTTGATTTAATTTATTGGTAAAAAAAATATGACAATCTGTACTGTGGTCTATTTTCATGTACTTAACAGATATAAACAGCTTAGTATATGTATATATATGTATCAAATACTATTACTGATATGCTTGCTGTAGGTAAGAATATTTAATTTCATTTTGTTGTTATTTTTAGAGTGATTAAAAAATTGCTTTTTATCCATGTGACCTTTTGTAATCACTTGGAATTAGCCATTGTCTGTAAACTTCTCACTTAAAGCCAGACTTAAATATATATCTGTTTAAGGTTACATGGTAGAAAAAGAGGTGGGTAGGCATTTTCATTTTATTTTATTTTTTCATTTTATAATTATTCTTGTTTGTATGTACATTTATATACTTATTTCTGCAGAAATGGGATAAATGGTTGAAGAAGAAGTAATTTTAAACCAATAGCTATCTAAATTTCAATAAAGGTTATATTATTCATGTTTTCTGCTGCCTACCCATACTGTTACATCAGATTCGGTCAACCAATTGAAACAAAGCAAATGTCTTTGTAAATGTAAATGAATGAAGGAGAATTTTGCTATTTAACGTTAAGATTAATATATATATAATGAATTAATGTTTGAATTTCTGTCCCTTCCCACTAGGCATCAGCAGTGACATCTGTGCATATGGCTTCATTTTTATCTACTTCCACATTGGAAGCTTACATGTTTAAATCAAAAGTTTTGCTTTAATTCCCTCCAAGTTAAATTTGGGGATACTCATATGGACAAACATCATCAAAAATTACTTCCATTTTTACAGTACCGTAAACAGGGTCGCATTTTCTCCAGTTTTTTTCTTTTAATCAAAGTTGGAAAGGAACAGTGCAGATTATGCGTAAATACAGACTCAGTAGAGTTTTTTTTAGTCCCGTTGATTGTTGTTACTGGCTGGTGCCATTTGGTTGTTGTGTTATATGCGGTATTTTCGTTCTATTCTAATACGATTCTTTCATAAACTTCAATAAGTATACTTTGTAATGATATTATTTTTTACTAAAATTATTTTAAGTAACATATTTATTATAGGACTAATTACAATTAAAACGGATACCAAAATAGCGGATGTAACCTGCTTCGTGTAAAATGCAAATGGAGCCGTTACACTATCTCAAGTTGTTGAAGATTGATGTTTTGATTGCAATCTTTGAGGGATTGAAATAAAACGTGTAATCTTTTTTATTTTCTTTGTTTTTTGTTGATAAATGAAATTTGACAAATTGGTTTGGTTTCGAAATGTGTGAGTATTCGTTTTAACAATGATGAGAATAGACTATATGACAAGGCACTATTTTTTATTTCTTTATTACACTCCCAAGAAATAAATAAAGCTATAAACATAAATGATATTTTAGGAGAGAATAAATAACATATTGCAGTAAAAACTTTTTAAAAAGCGTGGCCAAGTCGGACTCCGATTTCTTCATCTTGAGACATTTTGTGAAAACTTGTACATAGCAATTGTACATGCATATTCCAGAATTTTCTGGTCCAAGAAAGGGGTGTGGACTTTATGCAGTTTTTTATGGTGTCTTCTTTTCCCAATGAAGGATTCTTATCGTGAGAGATGTCACCAAGAGATCAAACTCACAGATCGGCCAATGTCACATTTTAAAAGAAGTCTTCATTGGCTGATTTCAAGGAGTGAAAATCTGGGTTATAATATGGTGAATGTTGGGTGGGCAGGGAAAAAATTTTCGTCACAGATTTCTCAGCAACTACTAATCACATTCTGTTCAAATTTGGTATGCAGCATCAGCATGGCCTCCCATAACGTGTAATTTGATTTTAGGTCTGTCGCTCACCTACTTCCTGTTTAACAAAGTCTGGAAATTTCTGTCTTTGAAGGATTTTTTTAACCTTCACATTTCAGGGCTCGTGCTTGATCAGAATTAAAGGGATTAGTCACCTGTTTTTCAGACTGACAGGGAGAAGTTGTATTATATGTCACAAAAGTGTTGTAATGCTTTGCTTTCTTTTTATAAAGTGTTGATTTTTATTGGGTTCGGGTTACTCTCTTTCTGTTTCTTTGTGTTTTATGTTGCGTTTGTCTATATCCGGATTTGTAACTGTCCCTTTACTTTTGGCTCTTGTTGTTCAGTCTGTTTTCTTTGTTATTTTTCTTGGTATATAAATTTGTAATTTATATGAGTTTATTTTAAGCAATTTAAATTATTGGAGATAAAGTATCAATTATAAAAAAGACCAGAACAAACAGTTCAATAAACTTATCATTCTTCTTTTCATAACATGACAATATTAAGCATTTCCATAATTATTCAACATTACAAAAAAACTGTACCATAAAATAAATGTTTCTTTGTCATTAGTGCACAAGTTGTAGAACTGGAAGTAGAAAATAACATCATTTACAAACATATAATAGTATGTATTTAAAGTGCACTATTACAAATATTTGAAAACATTTGAAATGAAATTTTTGGAAGTGACTGTCTAAATACTTATTTTTATTATGTTAAAATCTTGGCAGTAATCATTTCATTGCTAGCAGCAACATGTTTTTGCAATCTCCAGCACCAAGTTCATATACATGTACTCGCTGGAAAAACTGGAAAAAGTCACATTTAAATTTCTTTCTGGTATCTGCATGTATTTTTCTGCTATGCTTTATATACAAAGTAAAAGTCAGACAGGAATCAGTTTACACTGGTTATTTCCCTTTATTTTAAAAACTGTGCATGATCCTGTGACAAGACCACAATGATTTCTGACCAGAATGGGAATAAAATTGAAAGGGGGCATAGGGAGACTGTTCAAAATGACAGGACTTATGGTCTGTTATTACTGAAAGCTAATAAATCAAGGAGTGGAATGAAAATAAATCTTTGCTTTTGAAGATGAACAAGGGGACATGGGACCACACGTAAGATGATAACATGAGCCCTGCAATTGGAGAGGAAGTGGAGCCAGGGTTTTAAATAATAAACAAAAGATTATAAAACTTTTACATTTGAGCTTTTGTCATCACCGTCGTTGTCTGTACATTTTTTACATTTTAATCTTCTTCTCTGAAACCACTTAGTCAAAAGAAACCAAACTTGATCAGAATGCTCATTGGATGGACCTTTACAAAGATCACAATATTGCTGTCTGATGACAAATTCATGTTGGATTAAAATTTTCTAATCAGAACCTTTTGAAAGTGAGCCCAGAGATGGATACCAACTCACTGATACATTATAGTTATGGCTGTCACAATTTGACGTATTTTATCACGGAACCAAGGACAAAGTTTCAGGATTTCAGGTGCTCTATTCTCAAAATATAAGAGGTGATTGAAACCATATTGTATATGAATGTTTATTATGGTCTTTTTTGCCCTGATTGGTCTTCCATGGTGGCTGCCACTGGCTTAAATTTAACACAGATCAACGTGGAATTTTTTTGTTAAAAGACCAATTTCCAAAACTAGTTCGCAAATTAAAAAATCTAACCAGCAATAACCATACGATATTCCTCTGAAAAAGTAATACTTTTTTGCCAATAATAAATTTAAATTAATTGTCAGTACAAAATACTTGGTTTAACATATGTATAATTAGTTTTTTATTGCAAAATTAGGTTACTTCTTGTAAATAGTCTATAAATGACATCTGATTGATGAAGTGGTTGTGTGTGTGTGTGTTTTTTTGCATCTAGGAAATGTATATCCCTAGGGTTCGTTGTTCAATCTGTTCAAACCTTTATCATGTGACTTTCAAAAGTTTGGAAATCGTGATAACATAATACTGAATGCTCTTGTGTGTATTATGTTTTTCTTATTTCTTATTATTGAAAATGTTTTTCTATCAATTCTAGGGAAAACTAAAATATAAATTTTTGGGCCTCAATGGCCTGAACACTCTTTGGTGGGGTATCATTTAATGTCCCATAAAATGTACTATTTTTCAGCTATATTTTGGGATCCAGTTTTTATTTGGAAGGAAGCCAGGCAGTTTATCTAGTGAAAACCCCCCACCTTCAGCAGGAAAACTGGTTATCCTTGTCATTTAAGTTCGGAGTCCAGCATGGAATGATTAATAATTGTGGAATTACTAATTTTTGACCAATAGATTTGTTTCATTTCTGTATCCACATTTTTGTTACACATCAATCCTCTCTGCCACTTATTTAGTGGATATCTCACACCACACAGAATTCTGGGTGATGAGGAACTTCACGATACAATCATGTTAACTGAAAATGATACAAAGTACCATGATACATATAACATACTAAAGGCCCCGTCACACAGCCTTTCGCGTGTGTATCGCAGGTAAAATTACGTTATTTTTTTTTTGCCCGTGGTGGCAAATGTGCAAACTTGGCGTACCCACAGTTTACCCGTTGTATGCCGGCAGAACAGACGTCGGTGACTGTTCCGTCCTTATCGCGGGTGAAGCACTGCGTTACTGCGGCCTACCATTGAGAAAGGCGTTTGTCCGTGCTTACATGCATTACAAACGCTAATGCACGTGATAACAACGCAGTACAGATGTGGAACAAAAGTGCTATGACCGTGCTCCACCCGCTAAAATTGTGTGTCCTATCGCGTGTTACCACGTCTTAACCATGGCTGTAGCACGTTTGTTCCGCGTCTTTACCACGTGTGTACCACGTATAATGCCCGCGTTTACCAGCGGTCTACATTTTTGGGCGGCCAACCACGTGTGAATTTCTCACTGCGTTTAACGACGTGTAAAGTACGGCTGTATAACATCTTTATCGCGTCCTCAAAGCTTCCAACAGCGTTTGCTTCAAGGGCAGACATTTTTGGCCGTGATTCAGCGGCAATAGGCTCGTGGAGGGCTCTGTGACAGGGCCTTAAGGGTTAAGTGGTTAAGGTAGTCTACAATTGAACATGAAATTGTGGGGTAGAATCACACTGCAGGAAGGGTGTGTTTGACTTAAGTCTTAATTGACAAGGATTACCAGTTTTCTTGCCAAATGTTACTGGTTTTCTCCTAGTACTCAGGCTTCCTCAAAAACTAGACACCATGATATAGCTGAAAAATTGCTGAAAGTGATATTAAACCAAACAAACAATCAAACATATCACATACCATGCTTATGTTATTGTCCCTTAAAGGTAAAGTATTTCAATACAATAGTTTTATATGCTGGTGGAAATATGACAAGTACAACTCATGGAATACCCATTAGATCCACTATATTGAATGAACTGATATGAAAACCAGTTTTGGTATCGTAATTCTGCCCTGATGTTACAATAAGCCAATCATCCATATTAGAGAACAGTTCAGTCAATCCACCTTTTGAAATGTTTGAATAAAGTGCAAAATGAAGAGAGCACAGAATAATCAGTGTTATGCCTAGACCGTATTTGTCCATTGTTTGCTTAAAATTATCATATCATGCCTAAAGTTTTCTACACTTCAGAATTTTTAAAAATCAAAATCTGTACTAGTGTTAATAAGTCTGTAGTGTTCTGATAGTTTTGGAAATTTTGGTCGTTTGAATTGTAATTGACAATTTCCAGTTCTCTGGGTTTATCATAATTAACGAGTCTGTCGTGTTCTGGTAGTTCCAGAAATTGTCGTCATTGGAATTGTGATTGATAAGTTCCAGTTCTCTGGGTTTATCGTATTATCCTGTGAAATGCTCCTAGGTATTACATTCATGTGACTATCAACGCTTATAGAAGGACATCATGTGACAACAGTGGAATACAGAGGCACTGTTAGGGTGCTTGTAATCATGAATCATAAAATGTGAGATGCGGCCATTTACGCTATGTCAATATTCATATTATAGAATTAATGTCTTTTTGAACACAATTCAGTTCTATATGCAAGTTGCTAATACATGTAACAAACATCTTGAGCAGAATTCAATATGAATTTTTTTTTGTTAAAGACTCGTACCCTATATTATTATATAGTAATATTTTTTCCCCATTGTATTTCATAAAGCAATAAAGTGCAGTATATTTTCATATTTTACACTGAATCTCGGCCTTTTATGTAATTTCCGGGAAAAGTACAGATGTGTTCCGAAAATCGGCTGGTAAACAAACATGGCCTAAAGTGACATGTACATGATCTGCTCTCGAGGGGAAAATTAGCAGAACCACTTGAAACTGAACAAATGGAAGTGAATTCGGTTTAAATAAAAGTAAATTTCATAGACTAAGTCAAAAATCAAGTGTAAACTGTACAAAACGGGATTTAAATATCGTGCACAAGCGGCTCGTTTCAAATGTATGCAAGTAGTAGTAGTAGTAGTAGTAGTACACTCGAATTTCGGCGATGAAAGTGTGTCGCTTTAACGGACGTAAATTTCGCTGAAACGCATTGTATTTAATTATATAGGAGTCATTTGGTTAGAGCAATAAATGCGAGATATTTTAATAGTAATTTAGCCTTGGGATCATTGTTTACATTGCCAAATGAAGGGTAATCGCCAAATTTCGAGTGTGTGCTATATATTCACAACAATAAGGAGCAACAAATAAGAACACAAAATTAAAAAAAAATCTGTTTTTATTATATGTAAACTTGCATCAAAATATTTTAAAATAGCTAAGATAATGAATAATCAGTTAAAAGCACAAAAAAAATATAACTATATAATAAAAGGGTTATTGCATGAATACATGGAGTATGAATCGCAAGCTCGTGCAATATAACACTTGCTTGGGACAATATTTCCCAATATTCATGCAATAACCCTATATTATTATGAGGACTTATAGTTCTTACCTCTTAAATAAGGACATATTTGAGGACGCCAGTAAATAATCCCAGTACACATACTTCTGAGTATGTTAATAAATTGTTGTATATGTAATGGAATTTTGGACACATTTAAAAGAAATGTGATACAATAAGGGAATTGTAAGTTGAACTTAAATGAGGGAAAACTGGTCTGGTTTCCAGTTAAACTGGTTTACAGTAATTGTACATAAATTGTAAATCAAATACAATAAGAGTACATAAAGGTCAACAAACTTAATATATCATTGTTAAATGTCCTAAAGGCATTGTAACATATGAATGAAGTTTACGTGGATATTCGTCCTAAAATGTCACCTTATTCAGGCACACGGTAAGCTTCATTTACATTACATAAAACTTTTGGTAAAATATATTTTTAATGTGAAAGTTCCATTAAAGGTATTGTTTTGTGGATTAAACATTTGACTGTTATCTGTATTTCTATAACAGTGGGGCTATAACCACAGTTGAACTAGCTGTTGTTTTAAGATAGAACATTTTTCTAATGGCACAAATTTTAGTTTTTGTTTTAGCAATATGGCCAAAATTGATGTACTTTCTTCTTAATTAGGTATGTTCTTACAATTTTTTAATCATAACCCAATTTCAGCGGGCCCACTGAGCTGGATATCATCTCACTTATATCTAGTTTGAATGGTGTTTAACACCACTTTATGCAAATTATTCAGCTATATCCTGGCGTCCAGTTTTTATTGGGAAGGAAGCCTGAGTACCTGTAGAAAACCCTAATCTTTGTTGGAAAACTTTTACTATTTTCTAAGGGACCAACCATTTAACTTGAAGGGTTTTTTCCTAAAAAAATATTTTGAAAATGATTTTTGATGAAAAAAATATTTTGGAAGCAGAGGGTAAGGAAAAAAATATTCTGAAGAAGGATTTCTGCTATATAAATTAATGCTAATAATTAAAAAAAAAATTCTGTCACGACACCTTCAAAAAATTTTCTGACCAAAACAAAAAACCATGGCCCACCCCCCTTCAAGTTAATTGGTCTGTCACTAAGTAGACTTGTTGCACAAAGATTTTGAATGTAAAGTAATTGTAGGTCAACCATGTTTACACTAAGTTTTTAGTGGATTTTGTCCATTTGTTTGGGTTTTTTTATGGTTCTTGTTTGTCTTTGTTTGTTTGTTTGGGTTTTAGCCATGTTTTTGTTTTTCTTTTATGATTTGTGACTTAAAAATAAATAAAAAATTTAAATCTTGATCATGCATTTCACAACATATGTGAAAAAATTACGGAAAATGGCACAAGGCCATGGACACAAATCCAGTTAAAATATGGATTATTATGTCAGTAATTATCTAATAACAGGTGTCCAATATGGAGGTGGTCTTTAATACAGATAGCCAAAAGGAGATTTTCTTGAACGGGGACCATAGGTATTTACTATATACAGTTATGATTATATACAAGATATTTACTACAATATAAGTTTGTTTAAGTATTTAAATTCTTTGTTTACAAATTCGTCAGTCATGTACATGATTTGACTGCAAAATCTATGCACGGATCATTTACTTTAATGTACAATTATATAATTGTGAAGGTTGTTTGTATAAAAATAAATCAGAGTTGAGAGATGTTAAAGAATGCTAATGAGATTTGAGGACAATTGAGTCAAAATATTTGACAGCTGTGTCACATTTCTGTGTCATTTTATAAAGGTAAAAATGTGCCACAAATAGAAATAAGCAAATTGCATAATTTTAAAAATATAACTGGATTTGCATTTTAAAAAGATATTATGTGAGCTGACTGCACAGTTATCAGTAATTCTGATTGCTATGAAAGAAAGTTGGATTATGCTGTATATGTAATATTTTGATATTTAACAGTGCATAACATAAGAAACAACATGTTATCTGTAGACCCATTTATACCTCCACCAACATAATATCTGTGGACCCATTCATACCTCCACCAACATGATATCTGTAGACCCATTCATACCTCCACCAACATGATATCTGCAGACCCATTCATACCTCCACCAACATATCTGTGTACCCATTCATACCTCCACCAACAGGATATCTGTGGACCCATTCATTCTCCACCAACAGGATATCTGTGGACCCATTCATACCTCCACCAACAAGATATCTGTAGACCCATTTATACCTCCACCAACATATCTGTACCTATTTATACCTCCACCAACAGGATATCTGTGGACCCATTCATACTCCACCAACAGAGTATCTGTGGACCCATTCATACTCCACCAACAGGATATCTGTAGACCCATTCATGCCTCCACCAACATGATATCTGTGGACCCATTCATACCTCCACCAACATATCTGTGGACCCATTCATACCTCCACCAACAGGATATCTGTGGACCCATTCATTCTCCACCAACAGGATATCTGTGGACCCATTCATACCTCCACCAACAAGATATCTGTAGACCCATTTATACCTCCACCAACATATCTGTACCTATTTATACCTCCACCAACAGGATATCTGTGGACCCATTCATACTCCACCAACAGAGTATCTGTGGACCCATTCATACTCCACCAACAGGATATCTGTAGACCCATTCATGCCTCCACCAACATGATATCTGTGGACCCATTCATACCTCCACCAACATATCTGTGGACCCATTCATACCTCCACCAACAGGATATCCGTGGACCCATTCATACTCCACCAACAGGATATTTGTGGAACCATTCATACCTCCACCAACATGATATCTGTAGACCCATTTATACCTCCACCAACATGATATCTGTTGACCCATTCATAATCCACCAACATGATATCTGTGGACCCATTCATGCTCCACCAACAGGATATCTGTGAACCTATTTATACCTCCACCAACATGATATCTGTAGACCCATTCATACTCCACCAACATGATATCTGTAGACCCATTCATACCTCCATCAAAATGATATCTGTAGACCCATTCATACCTCCATCAACATGATATCTGCGTACCATTCATACCTCCACCAACATGATATCTGTGGACCCATTTATACCTCTACCAACATAATATCTGTGTACCCATTCATACCTCCACCAACATGATATATGTGTACCAATTCATACCTCCACCAACATGATATCTGTGGACCCATTCATACCTCCACCAACATGATATATGTTGACCCATTCATAATCCACCAACATGATATCTATGGACCCATTAAATCTCCACCAACTGGATATCTGTGTACCCATTCATACCTCCACCAACATGATATCTGTAGACCCATTCATTCCTCCACCAACATGATATCTTTGGACCCATTCATACCTCCATCAACATGATATCTGTAGACCCATTCATACCTCCACCAACATGATATCTGTTGACCCATTCATACCTCCACCAACATGATATCTGTAGTCCACCAACATGATATCTGTAGACCCATTCATACCTCCATCAACATGATATCTGTGTACCATTCATACCTCCACCTACATGATATCTGTGGACACATTTATACCTCTACCAACATAATATCTGTGTACCCATTCATACCTCCACCAACATGATATCTGTGTACCAATTCATACCTCCACCAACATGATATCTGTGGACCCATTCATACTCCACCAACATGATATCTGTAGACCCATTCATACCTCTATCAACATGATATCTGTAGACCCATTCATACCTCTATCAACAAGATATCTGTAGACCCATTCACACCTCCACCAGCATGATATCTGTAGACCGATTCATACCTCCACCAACATGATATCTGTATTCCCATTCATACCTCCACCAGCATGATATCTGTAGACCCATTCATACCTCCACCAACAGGATATCTGTGTACCCATTCATACCTCCACCAACATGATATCTGTAGAACCATTCATACTTTCACCAACATGATATCTGTATGCCCATTCATACCTCCTCCAACATGATATCTGTAGACCCATTCATACCTCCACCAACATGATATCTGTAGACCCATTTATACCTCCACCAACATGATATCTGTAGACCCATTTATACCTCCACCAGCATGATATCTGTAGACCCATTCATACCTCCACCAACAGGATATCTGTAGACCCATTCATACCTCCACCAACATGATACCTGGATACACATCAATACCTCCACCAACATGATGGAATGATGGCCGTGAAACATAGTATTAGAATTGTTTAGAGAGTGTTATACACCTTGCGCGATAAAGGCCCTTTTGTAGATTTTGGTTAAAGAATAAGCTCATTGTAGCCTTCCTTGTCCTCTGAAAATCATTGCTAGCCAAATGTTGTAATTTGTTACTTCTTGTTCTATGAAGATATTGCCATCTGATGTTTTTGATCTGCTCCTTGTACTCTCCAAATCAGTATCACATGCTATATCAGCCTTCTAGCCCTTGGTCTTATATTTGTGGTCAAGAGTATAAGTTAGTCCTCTACTATTGATCATGTGTCTGTCAACACTGAGGTTGTGGGTTCGAGCCTTTATGCAGCCCAGGTGCACTAGACCCTGTCCTTAATTGACATTGATTTCTATTATTCCTTCTTAAATTGACTTGGATTTCCATTATTCCTTCTTTAATTGACTTGGATTTCTATTATTCCTTCTTAAATTGACATGGATTTCCATTATTCCTTCTTTGACATGGATTTCCATTATTCCTTCTTAAATTGACATGAATTTCCATTATTCCTTCTAACTTTGACTTGGATTTCCATTATTCCTTCTTAAATTGACTTGGATTTCCATTATTCGTTCTAACTTTGACTTGGATTTCCATTATTCCTTCTTAAATTGACTTGGATTTCCATTATTCCTTCTAACTTTGACTTGGGTTTCCATTATTCCTTCTTAAATTGACATGAATTTCCATTATTCCTTCTTTAATTGACATGGATTTCCATTATTCCTTCTTTAATTGACATAGATTTCCATTACTCCTTCTTTAATTGACTTTGATTTCCATTATTCCTTCTAACTTTGACTTGAATTTCCATTATTCCTTCTAACTTTCACTTGGATTTCCATTATTCCTTCTAACTTTGACTTGGATTTCCATTATTCCTTTTAACTTTGACTTGGATTTCCATTATTCCTTCTAACCTTGACTTGGATTTCCATTATTCCTTCTTAAATTGCCTTGGATTTCCATTATTCCTTCTAACTTTGACTTGGATTTCCATTATTCCTTCTTAAATTGACTTGGATTTCCATTATTCCTTCTAACTTTGACTTGGATTTCCATTATTCATTCTTAAATTTACTTGGATTTCCACTATTCCTTCTATAATTGACATGGATTTCCATTACTCCTTCTTTAATTGACTTGGATATCCATTATTCCTTCTGAAGGTGGAGAGTTTTCACTTCATACTCTTGCTTGAAACCAAGATGTACTGAAATGCAACTTTTTAACAGAAAATATACTTTTCACTTCAATTGTCTTATTAAAAGCTGTGTTTATCCTTAAAAAACACTTTTCTTATGCTTTTATTTCTATTAAAGCAATAACAATATAAACAAAAGGTTGTCAAAACATGCTTTGATAATTCTAGTGCAAGACACTGTAATTGTAACCTCATTATTAAACATATGTTTTTGAAAACTAGTAACAGTCAATTTCTTGATACTTTTATCCAATAAAGAGGAATATTTGAATTTCTTAACATTTTTCATTCAACTAACAGAAATTTTTAACAAAGAAAGTATAGGAAATGGTTTGGTGTTTTATAGTCATATGCAATTGAGAGAAATATGCAATTAACAGGTATACAATTAAGTGGAGTCCACTGTATTCATGGTATTTATTATGTACAATACCAAATGATGTATAATGAATACCGTTTAAAGAGGAAACATATTTACATTAATACCTTATTATATTGAGGATTGACTTTGTAATGTACAAATCTTTGGTATTGGTGGAAAATATTACTTCCTGGTTGTGTTATGTAATGTGTGATTTTTACACAGATATTTAATTGACATAAGCCTAAGCTGACGTTTTAATCACTGTATGTAACTAATAATATGCAGCCTAATGAATCTATTGGCCCTGTCAATATTAGGGGTTGACTTGTTTTTTTCTCTGCATTTATCAAAGTTCAAGTTTTTCATAATGTGGTAATACTAGAATTCACTTAATAACAGAACTAAAGGCAGAAAATATTGAACAGCAAGAAAGCTGGTCAATAGTAAAAAACTGATGCATTGATACAGAGGAAGATCTGAATCTGGTAAGAGGTCATTTCTAGAACTAATTAAAAGTGGGGGTGGGGACAGTTGAGAGGGAATTTCACTGTGGGCAATATCAGAGGCGTAGCATCGCATTTGATATTTGTACAGCAGAAGCCGTACCTGGCTATCGGCTGCTACGCCTATGTATTTGAGATGAAAGGAGTCAGTCAAAAGACACCAATAAAAATAGAAAAATATGAACAATTTTTTTATTTCTGAAAATTATTAGTACGGCATGCTGTACCTGCAAAAGTTATTGGTACAGCCAAGCCATACCTGCCGTACCGGCTGCTATGCTTATGAATATGACAGGATTATGCTATGGGCATGATATGGCATAGGGCTATTATCTAAGCAGTACATTAAGGGATTTTTATCTTGAGCAATATAACAGTTGAATTTATTTAGGCTCTAGGAGAGGTGATGATTATGCTCTGAGCAATATGACTGGTGAATGCATTCTGAGCAATATGACTGGTGAATGCATTCTGAGCAATATGTCTGGTGAATGCATTCTGAGCAATATGTCTGGTGAATGCATTCTGAGCAATATGTCTGGTGAATGCATTTTGAGCAATATGTCTGGTGAATGCATTTTGAGCAATATGTCTGGTGAATGCATTTTGAGCAAAATGTCTGGTGAATGCATTCTGAGCAATATTTTTGGTGAATGCATTCTAAGCAATATGTCTGGTGAATGCATTTTGAGCAATATGTCTGGTGAATGCATTCTGAGCAATATGTCTGGTGAATGCATTCTGAGCAATATGTCTGGTGAATGCATTCTGAGCAATATGTCTGGTGAATGCATTTTGAGCAATATGTCTGGTGAATGCATTTTGAGCAATATGTCTGGTGAATGCATTTTGAGCAAAATGTCTGGTGAATGCATTCTGAGCAATATTTTTGGTGAATGCATTCTAAGCAATATGTCTGGTGAATGCATTCTGAGCAATATGTCTGGTGAATGCATTCTGAGCAATATGTCTGGTGAATGCATTCTGAGCAATATGTCTGGTGAATGCATTCTGAGCAATATGTCTGGTGAATGCATTCTGAGCAATATTTTTGGTGAATGCATTCTAAGCAATATGTCTGGTGAATGCATTCTGAGCAATATGTCTGGTGAATGCATTCTGAGCAATATGTCTGGTGAATGCATTCTGAGCAATATGTCTGGTGAATGCATTCTGAGCAATATTTTTGGTGAATGCATTCTAAGCAATATGTCTGGTGAATGCATTCTGAGCAATATGTCTGGTGAATGCATTCTGAGCAATATGACTGGTGAATGTACTCTTAGCAGTATGGCAAGTTATTGCACTATGGCAAGTTATGATTTCATTACACACTGTATGATATGACAGTTGATTATGTTAGAACCATATGGAGGGTTACAATGCTCCACTCATAGAGCTTCCAGATGGCAGATAAGGTGGGCCCTCTTGATGTACGGTCGAAAGTCATAAACATTTCAGGTCATTATAGTGTTACCCGCTAAATATGTGTCAATAAGGTGCCTTATTTCTATGCACCTGTTTTTGATATCATATTAAGCGAACGGGTGATTCAGATTTTTTTATAAACACATTATTTACCTTCCACTGCCCTGTTTTAAAATTATGTTGTTTTATGTTATCAACATTGTAAATTTTTATTTGTTTTTTATTTGCATTTAAAAATTCCATCTCAGTTTAAAAATTTACTATAAATTTGACAAACAAGTCGGACAGATTTCCCTTATACTATCATTTAGAAGTTCGCTGCAGATTTTACTGGCGGGGACTGTGGGGTCGTGGCTAAATTCAAAGACTAGTAATTGACTCCTCCTACAGTTTTCAACCCAGATAGCTGAAACTTCACAGCAAGATTGCAGATGAATTGAAGTTGTGAATCTGCCATTCTGGAACTGTTTGAGGAATTATTTCCTAATTTTCCAGATTTGGGAACTTGAATTTTTTCAGAACATTTGCAGATGACAGTACCTATTTTGTGTAATCAACTCCTTCTAAAACCTTCTTCTAACAAATTGTAAACCTTTCCCTATTTATCAATGCACTTGTTTTGCAATCTGGCCATTTCAGACTATCACGATTTTTCAGCAATAAAATTACAATGATTGATTGATTGATTGTTTCTTGTTTAACGTCCAGCAAGCAATATTTCAGCTATATTCAGGACGTGAAAAAATAATATTACAGACTTCTGTTCCAAAATGTATTCACACCCTAATTCTGTACTTGTGAAAAGTCTATTGTTTCAGAATGTAGGATTTACACCTCTAGGCACTATTCTATTACAATGTAGTATTTATACCTCCAGACATATTCTATAAAATTGTATTACAATGAAATGTAATAATTGTATTATATCGGGTCAGATGATGACCAATGTTTGGTTGGTGCAACAGCATGAACCTACATAGATGTATTTTAAGTTCTGCATAATTAATTTATGACAGAACAATGCCACACAGCTGTTGTAAGCTGTAATCCATGTTTATTATCATGGTTTATTATACAGTTTTCATGTATTTTAATTTCTATTATTATGTCAGAATAATTTAGAGAGTTGAATGCAAATCTAATTGTGTTTTACAGTTAAAAATTTTTCATTTAAATTTTAATAGCAGGATATCTTTTTTTAACCATGTTTTATTGTTAGCTGTGGTAACATGAATTGCTAAACAGATATTTATTGAATCTTTCTGTCATAGCATTTACTTCCCTAAAAGAGCAACTTCATCTCTTTTTTTATTTATTTTTTTAGATAGAACTGTGCTGGCATGATGAAGTCGCTACAGTTTTATTCCTTTCAGTTGTGATTGACAAATTTTACGTAAATCGACATTAGGTCGTCACAGTCTTAAAGTCGTCAAATTTCTTCATCCCAAGAATCTCGTTTATTGCTTCGTCAGACAAAGTTAGAAGACGGTCCATTTAAAAGCAGAATTGATGGTATTATAAGATTCTAGTATTTGTTGAAAAGACCAGGAAAACTATTTCTTTTTTCTCTCCTGGCGATGATATGTTTTGATAATACCATTCACTGGCGATATGCATGTAGGCACAAATCGAGCTAAGGGAATTAATCCATTGATATGTACCATGTATCATAAGTGTAATATGTAATGACCATACAGTTATTTCCACTCTATCGTGTGTATTTATTGATGTAAAGGGCATTGAAAGTGATTGACAACTTAAGGGCACTATCGACCCCCTAAGGTTCTGGCATTTATTAACATAAGAATAAATTCTGCATAAGGACATCATGTTGATTTGATATGGAACTTAAGTCGCAATGTGTATTAAGCTAACATTACACCTATATCAATCAATTTGCCATGCCTAGCCAATTTTGTTTAACATATCTATTCTAAGCAATCTTGTATAATGTTTTTATCCCATGATGGGCATTGGTGGCCGAGTGCTTAAGAGAGTTAGTCACAACTATTGACTTGGCCTGTCAACACTGTGGTTGTGGTTTCGAGTCTCACTGCAGGCAGGGTGTACTGGGGTATAATAAAATAAGTTGACAACATTACATCCGACTAGATGGCGACTTTCAGACAGTAGTGTCCTGGAGCCTTCATAACAACCCTTCTGTTTATTTTCGTTTATTTAATCAGATAAGATAAACACCAAGAATTTCAAATGATTTTTTTTGTGTTTTGCAATACAAAAGTGTATGCCTAAATGTCTAGTTAAAAAGATACAATTAATTCAAAACTGACGACTTAATGTCAATTTATGTTAAATGAAAATATATTCTCTTCAGCAATAGTTTTATAGTTTTTCTGGACGATACTGCATACAAAAATATTTTATATACAAGTCCAGAAGATTATGCAATGTTACAAATGACAATGTTTTTGTCAAAATCATAGACACAGATTGACCAACAAATGGCCTTAGTCATTTAGTGTCAATAAAAAATAAATAACGTAAAAGTAATAAAATATTGATCTTGAATTTTCTCATTTTAACTGAAAATAAAACTTCTCTATATTGCTTATCAAACTGAATAAAAAGTAGTTGGTGGCTTGAACTCTTTACTGGTATAACTGAAAATTTACCTAACATTACAAGGAAATAAATTACATTGGCAAAATTATTATACCCCCGCAAACTTGTTTTTTGGGGGTATATAGGAATCACCCTGTCTGTCTGTGTCTGTCTGTCTGCACAACTCCTCCTAAACCACTGGATGAAATTTAATGAAACTTAGCATAAAGGAAGAACATTATATGTAAATGTGCATGAAGGATTTTTATTGACCTTGGATATCATTAAGGTTAGATAATTGGACTTGAAAGCGAAGCAGGGGTTATTACTTTGTGAGCGTGCTCACAGTCCACACTTGTTGGTTCTAGTTATCTTAAGTTCTTAAGGGGTTATAAACTGTTGTTGATCAAGTGCAGTGTATTAATTTTAGACAATTTTGTATCCTCTATCAAGTAATTAACCAAAGCCTGGGTAGTGTAGCTTGGTACGGTTATCTGTATGATGTTGTTTATCTCCCTTCAGGAATACTTGTTTTTTTATCTAGCTTCCTACCCTAATACAAACTGGATGTCATGATAGACTTGAAAAATGCTGAGTGAATAAAACCTCTACAAACTGACTAATGTTTTATACCAGAAAGCTGAACCTACTTTTTTTAAAATCTAGATTTGGCAAGTTTTTTTATGCCCCCCCCCCCCCCCGACGACATGTTGGGGGCATTAAGTTTTACTCATGTCTGTCTGTACGTACATCAGAACAAATTTCCGTTAAGCTTTTCTCAGAAACCGTACATGAGAGAACAATTTGAAATTTGGCAGGGTGGTTCAATATCACAAGTTGTATGTCCCAAGCGAGTTTCAGACCTGTCAGACAACTACTTCCTGTTTGGAACTTGATTTGTACGTAAATACGTCCGTCCGTATGTACAAATTTCCACCAAGCTTTTCTCAGAAACCGTACATGAGAACAAACTGAAATTTGCCAGGATGGTTCAGTATCACAAGTTGTACGTCCTTAGCAACTTTCAGACCTGTCGGACAACTACTTCCTGTTTGGTACTTCATTAAGCGGGGGCATCTGTGTCCCATGGAAACATTCTCAGATTTTAAAATTTTATAGGTGCTTTCATTCTGACAAAAAAGCAGTTATCCTTAACAGGTTGACAGATATGTGTAAACAAATAAACTAAAACACATTCGGTATAGTATGTTCTTTGGAAACAGTTGCATTTGATTCATAACATGATATGCAGGTTACATGTATTTGCCTATGGTTATACAATGGATTATTTCTTGACGATGTTGTCTTTAGAACTGTATCACTCATTTTGTGTTGTCGTGGTACTTTATTCTATTCTATAGCTTGTAAGCAACCCATTTTATTGTATTAACTCAGCAAATTGTTCTGATCTCAGCATTTTAGGTCAGGAAAAAAAATTCTATTAAAACCATGAATACATTCATGGAAATGTACTTTTAAAGATTCAGTTAGAGAAAACCAATTGTTAGACTTGTGCATGCAGCCACAAAGCCGATCTCTGTAGGAGGAATTATATAACTTATAAATAACATGATTCCGATGCTGTTGAAATCTGGGACGGATCATTTCATCGTAATTGTGTTGTGCGATGATTTATATGCTTTTATTCTAAAACTGGAATAAAAACACGTGTAGGTGACTGTCCTTTGACATACTGAATTTATTGATGCATTGAAGAAGTTTTATTAATAGGCATCATATTTTGTTAAACCTATTCAGAAATGAAAAATTTATAAGGTTATTAAAACTTGAGGGTACACAGTATTTATATCATTGATAAACCAAATGTTTTTCATTTATAAAACTCAGTGTTGATACCATGTATTCTTTTGTATGCTTCATTGAAAGAATTTTCAGTATTGTGCCAACATATTTATAGGGGTATACTGTTTTCAGATTGTGGGGGATTTATTTTCAGATGTGTATTAAGTTTTTGTGTTATTCATTAAAGTCTGTAACACATAGAGTAAAACTGTAAATTACTTAATTAACCTAAGGGACAAGGCCTACAAATCTTTTAATATTTCAGAAATTGTTTGTAAGGCACCATATAGAAGGTATTGCACATAATCAACATTTTTGAAGGAAAAAAAACTTTTAACAACAAGACTTACTGTAAATTGCAAAAATAAAGATAGTTGAAGTCATTTGTGTTCCAGGTGAGCAATCATAGGCTTTCAGGAACCTATAATGTCATACCATGCCACATAAAATTGGCAGGATATTCATGTGAAGCCCTTCCTGTGATTGTGAGTGTCCTTTATCCTTCCTTCTGTCCGTGCCTCATGTGAAGCCCTTCCTATGATTGTGAGTGTCCTTTATCCTTCCTTCTGTCCGTGCCTCATGTGAAGCCCTTCCTATGATTGTGAGTGTCCTTTATCCTTCCTTCTGTCCGTGCCTCATGTGAAGCCCTTCCTATGATTGTGAGTGTCCTTTCTGTCCGTGCCTAGATGGTTTTCAGATGAGAACTTGACAGTGTGTTAACAGATTTTGTTTAAACTCTAAACAGCTGTGACATACAAAAAAAATTTAGAGTTCAATTTTTAGCACAAACCAATTTGTCGTTTTCTTGAGCCATTTTAAATATTTTTTTGTCAAAAACTGTTGGTTTCCAGATGATAACTTGAAAATGCTTCAGCAGATTTTTTTTTTTTAATTGCACGGCTGCTAAGTACTGTAAAATGAAGATCAATATCATCATCTTGCAGTATGATAAATGAGTAGTACAGACAACCTGTTCAAAGGAACCTGTATAAAGCAACCACAGGCTTATGGTCCATAATGGGCAGGTAGTTGCTTAATAGTCATTATTATGGCCTTTAATGAACCTGTAACCCAAGTACTCTGCTTAAACTGTGTGAAGTTAAAAATAGCTAAAGTGTGTCAAGTTCAAAATCATTCATCCATGTTTTGGGGCATGAATATCAAACAAATGACTTTAATTTCAGTGTTTGATAAACTGGAAAAATCTAGTCTGACATCAAGTATAGAATAAAATTATTATTATTATTTAAGGATCATATTTACTAAATATCTACCATATTTGTTGAGTTGGATGAAAAATATTTTGAAAATATAAGACAGTGTGAAATAGTCTTGGTAGTGCTGCAGATCTGATAAACATGGTGGATCCAGTAGATAAACGATTGTGTGGTTCATGTATTGATAAGGGATTCCTAAGACATTTGACAGCATGCCTTCACATTCAGAGTAGAGTACAGGACTTCCCTCCTTATCGAACTTTTTATTTCAGAGAGTAGTTTGTTTGAAGGCATATTGACATTGTCATATTGTGTATTGCACAATATTGATGTTTGTTTTGTTTGTTTTTCAGAAGTTACCTTTGTTGTTTCAACATTGAATATGGAGTGTACTTTACGTCTTTTAGTAAGTATATACAGTAAACATATAAAGTCCATGGGAACTAATTTTTTGTTCTGAGGGAACTTCCATGTTTTGTAGGCTCATTAATTATTGGATTTTTGCTAGGTGAATTAATTCTGATGAAAATTAGCATTTCATTGGTTTAAAACAGTTTGGGATTTGGTGAAGAATGAAAAGTTGGTAACGACATCCATTTTGATTTACATGAAATAATGTCAGTTGTACTTTCAGCAGCTTGTATTCATGAATTTAATTATTACAATTATCTGTGAATTTATTTGATTACTTAATAACAAAAAAAAGGGTAGGGGTCACATATTATAAATGTGATTGCCAGTTTCATGACCTTAATTCACACCTTAAATGGTGTTTACAGTTATAACACATGACATACCATATACGTGTATTAAGATTCACACTTATTTTACCTTGCGTTGCTGTACCATCAAACAGTACTTTGCTAACATGTGTGTTTGTACTTTTTTTTAAAGAAATAAAAAATTTGAACAACAATAATAATAATAAATCAAGTTTCATTAGGTAGTATTCACAGGCTTTTATATTTGTCGTATTTAAAATTTTACTTGTCTTATTTAAAAGGAACCTTATATGACCTTGAAATTTGACCTTAAGCTATCCTAATTATTCGACTTGAGAAACAAATTAAAAATCAGAACCATTTTTATTTGAGTTCAAATAAGAAAAGCTAAAATGTGCAAGATCATTATTATATGTAAATGTGCATAATCTACCGTCAGTTTGGTTACTCAAATTTTGCAGAAGTTATGGGACTTTGACCATTTCATCAATATAATACCATGGTAGATCTTGTGGACTTGTCTCCTCTGAACCTGCTTGACAGATTGCTTTGATATCATTATGATGTGTAAATGTGCATACTCTACTGTCATTTTTATGCATAAAATTTTATAGGAGTTGTAGTACTTTGACCATTTCAGCAATATAATACAATGGTAGAGCTTGTGGACACATGTCCTCTTAAACTGCTTGACAGATTGCTTTGATGTTTGGTACGATTAATTGTTGTGATTGTTTAGATGTGCATACTTTACAGGCATTTTGAGTCATCAAATTTTGCAGGAGTTATGGGACTTTGACAATTTGAGCAACATAATACAATGGTAGATCTTGTGAAACCATTTAATGGATGCTTTGATATTTGACAGGATTAATTGTTATGATGTTGATGTGCATACTTTACCACCATTTTGATTGTTAAATCGTTATCTGACTTGGACCATTTTAAATAAAAATATTAAACAATATTGAAAGCAAATTCTATCAAGCACTCTACTAAAGTTTGCACACTCTGATAAATTTTTAAAATGTCAATTGTGTAGATCTTTCCCAGATACCAATTCAAATCATTCTTGTATTACATGCTTATTATTTTGTCGTACATGTATTGATAAATGTATCAGAAGCAAAATTTAACTGTTTTAGTTTCTTACACGTCTTGGGCAGTTTGATACTGCAGCGGTGTTTGAAATTTGGCTATGTGTAGCAATCTTGTCCTTGTTGATCTTGCATTTATACTTTGTTTTACAAGTAGGCGTAACCTCCCTTAACATAAAAAATGTAAAAATATAAAAATAGGTATTGACATTGGTCTCTAACCTTGTGTCCATGCAGTAGGTCAACAATGAACAACATTGAAGACTATATTAATAATCTTTTATAATTACTGAGAAATGTATTTTTACAATTAATTACACCTTATATAAAAATGCTGGCTTTTGGTTGGTCAAAAGACAGTGTATTTCTCACTCATTTCCTCATTTCAAGCACTGGGAGGGAAATTTGTATCGATTTTGTCATCACAGGGGTAACAAATGACCCTATGTGCCGTGCTATTTGTTAAAAATTACTCTTGCAAATAATAATCCTACAAAAATTCATTCAGAAGTTGACTTTTACCGAAGGAAACGTAACATAAGTAATAGATTTTCACTTTTTTAAACCATGATATTCTGTGTAATTAACAGATAAATCATGTCTGGGAGGGGTATTTTTTAGGTGTATTTGTGAAAATACCCCCTCCCAGTGATGATATATCTGTTTAAAATTTCATTTATCGAAGGGAGATCAAATGTCATTCAAAATATATGACAATTGGAAGATCTTTATGGGATCTACATTTTGGTTTTAGTTTTTTGTTGAACCTATATGGTTAAAGAGAAGACCTGCACACAACATTATGTCAAAAATAAGAAATTGACCTTGTGACCTTTCTATGGATCAGGGTCAAAGTAATGCAGACCCGAAGTCTCTATCACTTCTGGTTTATGAGATGTGGGTACACACTCAACTAAAAATGGGAGATAATTTTTCTTTCAAAATATAATATTGTCTTGATCTTGATACTACCGACTTTCATGGCTATATCTTCTGTGGTTTCAAAGTTTATCTGCAAATATTGATGGTTTTAGCTATCCAAGGTTTGTGTCTTTCCTGTGTTGGCATTTCAAAATAAAATAAATTGAGTTTGCCTGTGACCTACATTTTTTGTGTACTCCACCATATTCCACTAACAATATAGAAAAAAATGGCTGAAAGGGACATTCATTTGTATTCATTCAAACAAGCAACTATTATATTGTTTAAATGAGAGAAAGTAAACATCAATTCTAAAACACATTCTCAAGTGCAACCTGCTGCACATGGGTATAAAGAACATGTCGCCTGATGTTTAAACAGCCTGTTGTCTATTGAATAGTAAACACAAAGGTAAGTTGCTGGCTTATTAGATTCTGACCATGATTCTTGTGACCTTTTAATTTTAGGTATACTTATATAAATATTATTTATCTATTGTTGCTGGTTTAACAAACAACGTACTCTGGTCTAGTAAACGTTTAAAATTTATAGCACATATTTGCTTGTCATAATCTCTGTTCAAAAACTAAGTGCTACTTTGTGTGCCGTGGTCCACTTTTGTTAGTTAGTTTTCTGGTATTGATAATATTATTATTATTATAATTGGTTTTTGTTTGTTTACAGATGTGTTACTGGCTGAATTGACTGATTTAGTGATTGATCTTTTGACCTCATTCTCATTGATGACCCATTACAAAAATGTATTGCTTAGTGACTGCTAGGTCATGAAAAAGTATGAAACCAGCGGTACCATAAAATATAACACACAATGAAGTAAGTATACTCTAGGAGTCTTTCATTTAGTGCCACACAGCAGAAATTGTCATTGTGGATTTGACCCCCTGTTGTTCCTGAGTTTATACCCAGTTTAAGTTACTATTAGCAGTAAGTTTTACATTTACATTTGTTCTATTTATTACATTTTAATTAATTCAATGAAATATGTCATTTTACTAGCTGGACACATCTGTTGGTATTGTAAACATCTGTTAAAAATTTGTGGTAAACTTTATTTTAAAAAAAATAACATATGTATTCATGATTTACATGGATTTAATGTACTTTTTTTTTTTATTCTCTGATATGACACATATTAAATTGTGAACATGTGATTTTCTTTTGAGGTTCATGCTACACCCCAGTTGTTTTAAACAAAAATTCTCAGTACGTTTGTTTTTATAAATTTCGCTTGCACTGACCTCCATACTGTTTTGTGAATTCTAGACTTATTTCTGTCTATATTTGTTAGTAAATCATTGCAACATTCTGAAATTCTGTTGTTTTTAATGTACATAAAATAACAACACTGTCTACCAACTAGTTTTGAAATAGTTGACCCCAAATTAAGGTATTGCGTCTTTAATGAGAACAGAGGTACTTGTTCAGGTTAACAAACAATAGCATTGGATTGTGACTTTTTTGTGTTATAAAATTAGATCTCTTATTTCTGAAATCCTTGTAGCGATTCGTCCTATTGAATAGGTCTAGATTAGGTTTAAATAGTCCTTTTGTAATCGTATTTCAATGGGATAAAATAGGTCCAAGGGCAATTGTGTAATGAGTTGAAAGAACTGCACAAAAATAAACCCCTATTGTTAACGTAAATGCTTGACTGAGTTAAAATTTGAATACATTTATAAATTCAATCATATAGAGTCATTGATACATCTAGTCAATGTTTAAATTTGGATTTAGTGCTTTGTTGATGTAATGGTGAATATTTTTGTGTGGCAAAAAGTAGAGGTGCCAGATATAAAGGAGTATAAAGTGTCGGGAGGATTGGCTTTGGTATGTAGGCTAATTAATGTAGCATAATAAACGATAGATGTACGATAGACAGATAGGTGACGGTGGTTAAGGTCATGTTTTGACCATTAATGTACAATGAAAAATTATTGATGTATATAGATAGAAAAGTGGACAGGTCAAGTTGTGAATTTATTGAGTGGAATATGAAGGGTAAAAATGACAATTGATGAACAGTGGGCAAATTAATTTGTAGGCCCAAAGCTTTTTTATAGATTAATTGTAAACATGATTGTTGTATATAGTACATTGACATTCCAGACATTTTTTGGCCAGAGGTATTTACCCTCATTATATGTAGTTAAATAATGATGAATTTGTAGTAGTATACAAATAGATATATTATGTTTCGGCACGGTTGCAACAAGTGTGAGCGCCCTGGGTTATTATATGGTCATGGCAGTTTAGGCTGTTGCAGAAAACAAGGGTACCTATTCCTCGTAATCAGCCTGTTCTTATTTTAACCCAGATCCTTGAAACTTCAATGAAAGATTGCACAAATGTTGAAGTTGTTACTACTGAATTGTTTGAGGAATTTTTCAAGACTTAGGGGGTTTACAAGGTATCCCAACTCCCTTAACAAACACACATATCAGTAATCTCATATTTATTAATTTAGAGCAACATTTGATACTTGAAAACCTTTTGTACTTTAACATCTAAAATAATTGAGAAAAATGCATAATTAATTGTTTAACAATTGTTGAACAATCACTAACAGTCGAAATGGTAAAAAGTACACAAGTACAAAGTTTTTTCACATTACTCTACCTAAAAAAACATTCATATTAAAACATTTCAAGATTTCTTGGATAATAAGGTCTGTAGCTGTGATTTATTGTGTATTTTAAAATGTAATGCATGTCATCCTCAGTTTTGTTGTTTCAGCAAAAATTATCAACTACATTTAAGTAGAAGGAACAAAACCAAATAGGATAAATGCAAAAATATGCTTTTTATATACCCGTCAAAGACCGGTTGTATTATGGTAGAATGAATAATCATACCCCCACGTTTTTTTTGTTTTTGTTTGTTTGTTTGTTTTTTTTTTTTGAGGGAAGGTACAAATTTAGTCCCATTACTTGTAATGTAGCAGAGCAGGACTGAATCACATACTCCCATTTAGATGTCCAGAAGAAATTGCATATACAATCTACCGTGGTCAATCTTGATGTCATTTAACAGTGTCTTCATTTTTTTATCAGTTTATTGTTTAGGATTGATCATTATTGATACTTGATGATAGTTATTGAAGTTTTTTATAACCCGCTGTGTGTTGTGTATAAATTGACATTCGTGTCTCTGTTTGATTACGTTTACTACATGAAAAACATTGAGAAAACTGGAACTGCATAACGTGTGGCATCTTGGAAATAAGCATGATTAAACTTAAATTAGGTCACATTATCCATATAAACGAAAAAATGATCAACACAGTATTTTCTGTGTGCATCTTCAAATCCAACAAATTACAAAACTAACTTCGGATTATAAATTCTGCCTAGTATTATGGGAACACCCATGGGGGCGGCGTTCACTGTGATGTCTGCTCTCTAACTCAAATGTTGTCCAATCATAATAAAACGTGGAGGAAATGTTTATGGGCATAATATCTCTGCCAAGTTCAATTACCAGCCACATCACTTCAGTGTTATGGCCCTTTATTTATACCAAAAATGGCACATTCGCCTTGTCTGCTTTCTAACTCAAACAGTTGTTGTCCAGTCTTCATGAAACTTGGGGAAAATATTTATGGGCATAATATCTCGGCCAAGTTCCATAACCAGCCAAATCACTTCAGCCACATCAGAGTTATGACCCTTTATTTATACAAAAAAGGCAAATTTTCAACAGGCGTATTTTGTAGCTCTTTGGCACTTGGTTTTAATTTCCATTTAATTGTATAAGACTACTTTATGAATGAAAAATTGGACAACAGTTAAGATGACCTGTATGTTAACTTTGGGATGGAACCACCTGCTACAGAAAAACCATTAGACAATAATGTAAGATTTTTCTTGTAAAAGTATGTTTGACACTTCTGTGATCGCATCATATAATTTTAAATTCTAATGCAAAATTTTATATCATTGATTTTGATTGGATAATTTCAAAAAAATTGGGAAAAATGGATCCTAAATTATACACAGCTATGAAGCTATGAAATAAAAAAATTTCTAAATAATTTGCATACACATGAAAACATAAATAACATTTATCTCAAAATGTACTGCCGCAGATACATGTATTTGTTTTCCTACTCTGGTATCATGTAGTCAGTGAAATTAACAATAAAATAACAGATTGACCTTACCAAATACAACAACGTTATCTCTTAATTAGTGCCTGAAAAAAAAATTAATCTCCTTACATAGATAAGATGATAAATTGTTTTGTTTTTTTTAGCAAAACCATCCTCACAAGTCAGGGTTTCTGTGTCCATGAAACTCTGACAAACTTAGCTTGAAAATTCCCGGCTAAAAGTCACTATTTTGATTGGCTACATCATACCTCCATGTAGCCAATCAAAAGCTCGTTTTCATACACAACTTGTTTAGGGGATATCCTGATGTCGATAGTAATAAACCAAACGGATGTGTTGCATAGACCATGTGAAAATCAATGTATTTTGTACAATATTTTTAATAGTTTGTTATAACTGTGTTATTTATTAGTTGTGTTATGTTTTCTTACCACTCAAAAGTGAGTAAGAATGACATATGCTTATTCTACTGCCAAACACTTGCTTCTTTCAAGCAATTTACTTGGTTGATATTTTGAAGGTTTGCAGTCAAATAAAAATCTTCTAGCCCAGAAATTTCCTAATTAAGTTTGTCAGGGTTTCATGGACACATGTGGACCTAAAAACCATGACTTTTGAGGATGAAGCAAAACTATAACTTACAGAACTTAGAAATCCCATATTTGTATGTGTTGTTATTGAGCCAGTATTTCATATATAACTTTAAAATTGTTTAGCAGAGTTGCAATGAATTAATGGTTCTCTGATAGGTAATGAATTCTGGTTAGTAGATGAAGTAGACAAATACAGATCAGTTTTATACCCAAACTTGATGTAGACAATTTTACAAGAGTTCAAATCCAGCATTTTATACCCATGCTTGGAAGAAGAGGGGTATACTGTTTTTCCCTTGTCCTTCCGTCCGTCCAACCTTGCATGCATAACAAAAATTTCTGTCACAGTTTTCTAAGCAACTAAAGGAAGCAGAAGCCTGGTATTTTGCATATTGCTTTATCCCATAGTACTATATGGTGTATAGCGATTATATGCTTCTTGGTCATCTAGTTCCTTTTTATAGAATACATGCAAAATTTTTGGTTATGCGAGAATATCAGCAGTGAACATTATCTCATAATTCACACTTGTTTTACCTGGGTTGTAAGAGAGTTATGCTCCTTAAAGTGTAACAACAAAGGATCAATTTTTTTTGATTGTGCACTAGCCAAATATTTCTTTGAAAGATTTAACACTAAAAACTTGCACATGGATCTTACATTAGGTTTGATGTCAGTTCCAACAAAATTCCCAGCCACATCGTGGCATGAACTTTTTATTGTAAATGGAGGTTTAGTACTTGGAAAGATCAACTTACTTTTGGAAAACTCAAAGTTAACCATGCAATTTGTTGTTATTTAACTGTGAGATGTAGATTTAACTTTATTTCACATATCTGAAATAATTGAGTATCATTTTATGATAAAACTTTTATATCTGGATTCAAGGTCAAATAGAATCTAAACCCAAGGTCAAATAAATTCATGCTAAATAAAGCACATAAGAAAATAAAATTTTACATTCAAATAAAAACAATTTTAATAACACTAAAGAAACCATCAATGCATTGGCTTTTAAAGTTATGTCATTTTCACAAAGTTCAAGGTTAATTTGACATTTCATTCAGAAAGATATTTTAATTGCATCTTATTTGGAGTAATCATTTGAGCCAGACTCAGTTTCAAAGGAAGAAAAGGTATTTTTAAACGAATGAAATCAACAAACATACCTTATGTTTCTTAATGGTATTGATCATCTAAGCGACAAACGTCAAGGTAATTACACAGATGACAGTTAAGAAATCTCGCACAAGGATGTTGTGTTAGTGTTAATTCTGATCGAATCATGAGTTTGGTTTTTTGATGAAAATTTGTGTTGACTGCTAAATCAGGTCATGTGGATCAAATGGATGTTTTCATGCTGCAGTATTTCAAAAGGTAATTCAATTTTTAATACACACAGATTAATGTGAAAACAAATTGTTCAAACCAGCTGATGAGCAGATATTGTCACGGAAACGACATTGACAAGGATATACTCGCTTTTTATTTTTTATAATGTGTTCTCACTTAAATGTGATGAGAAACCCAAAATGTCATGTATTATCAAATGGACTGGTATTTTCCTCTGAACGAAGGTGGGTGTATTGTCTGAGGAAGCTAGATATTATATGGTAGATACTGTGCATTCAATCTTGTATTGTTTACTTTTCATATTAGTTGGAATTGAATGACAAATGGAGATTTATTGGCAAACAGTGAAGGAGTGTTACTTGGTGTCAGGATGTGTAAGTGTATGTTGGAAGGGTCATGGGAAACTGTGTTACGTCTAAATGTCTATTATACCTGTCTGTGTTTTTACCTTCAAACAGGTGAACAGATTGGAATCAACTTAACTAGAAATTGCATACTTAGGCCAATAATAAATATTTTAATAAGCTGCTCATATCTGTCAAAATTTCCAGATTACTCACTCAAAGCTGTACACAGTTAAACTCGGACATGGAACTGCTTTATATCATTCCTTATTAATTTACTACTATAATATTCACTTAAATAAAGTATAACTGCCAATATTATATATTTTGCTGCACCAGTCCTATACGGAATTAACTAATCCAATATCTGTATTGGCCCGATTCGTCCTGTATTGGTCTAATTGCAACCTGTATTGGCCTGAAAGATTTGGACTAGTTAATAAATAAAGATATCATTATTAATTAACTAATATAATATTCACGTAATTAACAGTTAAACTGCCGATATGATATATTTTGAACTAATCCAGTACGGAATTAACTAGTCCAATATTGGTATTGGCATGATTCGCCCTGTATTGGCCTCATTGCATCCTGTATTAGCCTGAGAGATTTGGACTAGTTAATAAATGAAGATATCATTACGTGATGATTTTTGTATTTGCCTAGTTATTGGTCTTTGGCAAGCTGTATTGTCCTTGGGCTGGGCGTAATAATATCATATTACTTTCTTGCTTCCTTGCACTACATTATATGGTTGTTATATGTCACTCTGAATTTATTGGTTTTCATTGATATTGTCTGGCTTAATAATACAATGTCATCAATGATACCAAGGTTGTTTTCTCTGGTCAAGCCTCATCAGTGGCACTCAGACCCGAAAACCTTTTTAAAAACCCAAATTATTAAGATGTTGTAGAGCTTTTATCACCAAAGTTCCAAAATATTATACCAAATTTGGCTGAGGTTATCTTCACCTGGCGAATAATAAAACCTTTGAATTAAAATTGTTTTCGAATTTTCAGTGCAATAAATGTAGACATTGACTGAAAGAATCAATTATAGTATTGTGAACAGAAAAATTTGTGTTTCAAGTAACTTTTTAAGTTTATCCTTTTATCAGAGCAGCCAGAAATGTGTTGTTTGCCTCTCTAGAGTACATGTCCATCCCTTTTGGCCTTATTTTCAACCAATACAATTATTTACTTTGATATATCTCAATATTTACCTTATCTCCATTCAGCCTTATTCAGTCTATAGTCACTTTAACCTTTTTATATACTTTGATAAAAAAATATGTTTTGATCATTAAAAAATATTGCCAAAAGCAGTCTTAGTTTCTATGGTAATTTGAGTCTTCTCTGTCTATGAAGTTCCACCTTGAATGAACATAATTACATAGTGACGGTGTTATGGTGTCTTTTTTCTTTGATTAAATTAATTACTTCTAAAAGTTACAAAGTCCAAATTAAACACGCAAATAAATCAAAAGATGTTCATGCTTGTATTTGGTGGAAATATTAAATTTTCTTGTCCTATTGGACAAAAAATAGCTTGAACATGATACACAAACACTGATTGTCCGGATAGAGTATAATATCAATAGACCAAATTTTTTTACGTAAATTTACCAGGTTCTGTAGATCTCTCTGGGTACAATGGTTTTCTCTGCAAATAATATACTGGCCCCCATGAAAATCTTTACCAGGTTTAGCCTTCTGGTTACAATGGGGGTAAACTGGCCCCCATAAGTAGCAATAATCCTCAATCCTTTACATGAAATGGGATGTTTTTTGCATTTTTAATTTAAATACATTTGTTTTTCCAATCTGGATTTCACAGTTAACTTGTCAATATTTTATAATAATTTAATTTTGATTTGTGTCGTGAAATTGATTGGTTTTGCATCATAAAAAAAAATTGTATAACCTAGTTAGTAGGAAGCAACACTCCCTTGACAACAAAGCCTGATTTTTTTCTGGCAATGCTTACAAGATTACTTAGTGAAACATTCCATTCCAGGCATTGAAACATTCCAGAAATAAATTATAAGTAATAATTTCAATTTTTGAACATGTGATACAATATATTATCGCTATTTTGCAGTATTTTCCTTTGATCTTTGTGTGCGATATTATTCCATCTCACTCTACTAGCGTGAGATAGGCCCATCTTAGCTCGCTGTCAAGACGTCGTTAAGTAAACACTGTGACGTCACAATGTTACAAAACAGCGATAAACTGATTATTTACGTTTTTTGAAACTCGATGCATTTTCTCGTCATCTCATCTCAGGGCTATCGCCCTTCGATGAAATATGGACGAGAAAACGCATCTCGTTTCAAAAACCGTAAATCTATGAATATTATTAGGGTTGCTGTTTCTTTGGCATATAAGGACTCTTACCATGTTATATCATATAACATTTCCAACTTTTAAGTAATTTCCCATTCTTCATAGAGATTTCTAAGTTTATATGTTATTTTGTCTTTATTTGAAATTAATTTATTAAATTATTACATTACTTTCTAATATGGTATTTAAAATTGCTCTCATTGATACAAATAAAAATTTTATACAGTGTTTGTAACTTATTCACTGGGTGTATATAATCAGTTAATTTTTATACCTGCTATTTAAGGTGCTGGTTAAAGCCTAAGGAACTTACAGGTGACTGGTTATTACCAAACATTCCAATATACAGCCAATAAGTAGTGTAACAGTATTGATCTGCCTGGGTCAAATATTAGGATTACCAGACTTTGTAATTACTTCTTTAATTGATATGGCCTAAAACCAAAAGGTTTGAAAGAAACTTTATGTAAACGTTAGTTTCTATTACTTCTTTTTTAAATTTAATGTTTGTTCAATTGTTTGTGAATTCTTTGATAGCATTTTAAACTTATGTGAACCTTTGTATTTTGGTTGGTGAACATTTAAAACATATTGGCTATCAGGTTCCTTTTTCCAGTGTAAATGGTAGTATTTGGTGCAGTTACGTGACCTGTATTTGAAATTTGATATGTTGACATTTTTTAAAATTATTTTTGTTTAGTAATTAAGTAATTTGTCATGTGGACAAATTGCAAAAAAGTGTTCTTGAAGGACCAAGTTTGGACATGTTAAAAGAAGTTTGTAGATTTTGATGATTGGATAGCTTATTGTTATTGGCTGAATTTCTGGCAATATTTGAAAGTTCTAGGCCGGGGAATGGATACCTATGGTTTATGTAAGTATGTAAGTAATGCTCTGAACTGACCACCACATTCCAATAGCAGTTAGTTCTCATTATTCTAGAGGAATTGTGGACCTCATGTACTTTTAAATGTAATGATATCTACATGGTTTGTGGTATTGATTTTAGCCCACATAAATGTTTAAGAATTGGAGCTGTGAATGCTAAATTGAATCCAATAGACTACTTAAAGTTTAATTGCTTTTAGTACAAACCTGTCAATAGTCCTGTTATGTCATTTGATTTACATAAGGATGAGCTTTATATATCCCACCTCTGTCATGTATTTCAACAACACCCCCTTAGTTTCTGTTTCTTTTAACAAACAATTCAGCAATCTTGTCACCATAGTTTATAAATAGATGTGCTAAATAATAGTTGTGATTAGCAGAACTGACCCAATAGCTGTTATTACATTTATATGCAATAGTTAATATTACACCCTGTATTGTACCATAAACCTAAGGTTAATAAAGGGTGTGAGGGCCGAGTGGTAAAGGTAGTTCGTCTGCTATTGTTTATATATAGTTTGTCATCACTGAGATTGCAGGTTCAAGGTAATAAAGGGTGTGAGGGCCGAGTGGTAAAGGTAGTTCGTCTGCTATTGTTTATATATAGTTTGTCATCACTGAGATTGCAGGTTCAAGTTTCAATGCAGGTAGGGTGTACTCGACACCAATGTTAATTGACACGGATTGCCAGTTTTCCTGCCACAAGTCAGGGGTTTTCTCTGGGTACTCTGGCATCCTCCCCCAATAAAAACATGAATTAGCTGAAAAATTGCTGAAAGTGGCATTGAACATCAAACAAACAAACAAACAATAATAAATGGTGTAGTATAAACCTAAAATTAACCTCTTTGTCATATTACACCCAGTACTGGACCAACAGTTAGAGGTTAATATAAAGTGTATTATAAATATACAGCACCTTTTTTGCCTTTTTTACTCTGCGTTGGACCAAAGATAGAGGTTGATATCAGATGTGTTGTAAACTGGCAATATCAAACTTGTATTACTAGTCTAGAATTACTAGTGCTTCAATAATAAGCAAAGGGCCTCGTTGGCCGAGTGGTTAAGTTAGTTCATCATGTCCTGTAAACACTAATATTGCAGGTTCGCATCTCACTGAAGTCAGGGTGCACTCAACTCCAATCTTAATTGACAAGGATTGCCAGTTCGACCGGAGGTCGGGAGTTTTCTCTGGGTTCCCTTTCTTCCTCCCCACATAAAAACTGGACGCCATGATATAGCTGAAAAATTGCTGAAAGTGGCATTCAAACAAACAAATCCATAATAAGCAAAGAAAATGATGTTTTCAACAAATACAAGCATTAGGAATAATAACAATAGTGTTATATAATACATATACATGTTATGCTAGTCACAAATAAACTCTCATTATACAAGGTAAAATGTGTAATTGAAGTCCATAAAAGGTAAATTATGTGACACAGTGTTATGTGATTGAAGTCTATAAAAAATGTGTCAAGTGAAATTTACTCCTGCTCTGAATAGAAGACACCTTTACAGGATTGAAAAATTGCAGAAAGTATCATATAATCTTATTCAGTACGCAAGAATGACTTACAGGAATGTTGTGTAAAATATCAAACAGCGTAATAATAATAAAGAAATTTTAAACCTGCATTTATAGTTAGACTATATGCAGGATGTATGACATTTACTTAATACTTAAAGTGGTTGAAATCTGTATTTTTATGCTCTGCTTTAGTTCATGCTTCAGTAGTTAATAAATAACATTCATTTCCTACATCGGTACATGTAATCGTAAAAGTTGTAGGTATTTAAAAAGATGAACCCACGCAACATGTATGGCAGTGCATGTCTGTGTTCAGTTTGGGAAGCGATTCGTAACCTTTTGTCACACTCAGTTTACTAAATACTGTGCAAATTTTGTAAATTAAAATTAAATGTGTTGAACTTGGTATGATTTATAGATGTTTATTTCGTTTCTCACCAATAGTTATGTTCAGGTTTCGAGACATCTTTTGTTGTTTTTTATAGTGAAGTTTTCTAAACTTGAAACATCATGATGGACAAAAACTATTTTCCCACCATCTTATTTGAATTTACATATTATTTGAAAAGGAAGAAGAATTTAGCTAGTTTTTTGTAGGCATAGTTGTCTAGGTTGTTAGATCACCTGTGTGTTTTTCTGGAGGACTCGGTGGCAGAGTTGTCTATGTTGTTAGATCACCTGTGTGTTTTCTGGAGGACGTGTTGGCAGAGTTGTCTAGGTTGTTAGATCACCTGTGTTTTTTTCTGGAGGACTCGGTGGCAGAGTTGTCTATGTTGTTAGATCAATTGTGTGTTTTTCTGGAGGAGGTGTTGGCAGAGTTATCTAGGTTGTTAGATCACTTGTGTGTTTTTCTGGAGGACTCGGTGGCAGAGTTGTCTATGTTGTTAGATCAATTGTGTGTTTTTCTGGAGGAGGTGTTGGCAGAGTTGTCTATGTTGTTAGATCACCTGTGTGTTTTTCTGGAGGACTCGGTGGCAGAGTTGTCTATGTTGTTAGATCACCTGTGTGTTTTTCTGGAGGACTTGTTGGCAGAGTTGTCCATGTTGTTAGATCACCTGTGTGTTTTTCTGGAGGACTTGTTGGCAGAGTTATCTAGGTTGTTAGATCACCTGTGTGTTTTTCTGGAGGACTTGGTGGCAGAGTTGTCTAGGTTGTTAGATCACCTGTGTGTTTTTCTGGACGACTTGGTGGCAAAGTTGTCTTGGTTGTTAGATCACCTGTTGTTTTTCTGGAGGGCTTTGTGGCAGAGTTGTCTATGTTGTTAGATCACCTGTGTGTTTTTCTGGAGGGCTTGGTGGCAGAGTTGTCTAGGTTATGAGATCACCTGTGTGTAAAAATAATTGTGCTAGACTTCTGCGGGGTTTTTTTGCTCAAAGGTCTAGATGGTTATACTATGGGTCTCAGGTGTGTCAATACTAGGGGTTTTGAGTTCAAGGTTCAAGTCAACTCCACACCTTATTTGGCAAGTATTACCAGTTTTCAATCTGGAGGTGAGTGATTCTAACTAGGGATCATGGCTTTATCTAGATAAAGGATACAATTATATAATCATTGCAGAAACTGGCATAAAAGCTATTAAAACAATCAAAATATGTGAAAGAAGAAGGATTACTCCTTTAAAATTTTAGAAAAGTCTCTTTATTTAGTCAATGTGAACACTAACTGAGAACATGAGTATATTATGACATAGAATGTAATGTTGTCATTGGATGTGTGCAATATTGAATTAAACAAATCTTTTCCTTCATATAAGACATTAGTTTATGTATCTTAAAGTCATTACTTTTCAAATATAGTAAAATCTGTATTACATTTAAGTAACATGGTTTGGATTGGATGAATAATATCTTTTCTACTTGTCGTAAACTTTTGTCTGTCACTATAAACTTTTAATCTTCTCCAAAATCACTTGGCTGCTTGAATCCTAACTTTGCAGGAATGATGTTCTTTAAGTTCTTGTAGAGCCGCTATGGACATGCCTGGTTTCTGATTAACTCAAGTAACCTTAAATGGTCAATATCTTCTTCAGTTAGAAGAACAGGTCCATATGGTTTTGTAACTTGCACAAACAGTATATGAGGTACTCTTCAGATTTTCCTCCTTTTGTCTTGATTTTACAAATCACTTAATTGCAAGGGCAGTTCTTGTTTCTGATTTGTATAAATGTTTCAATCTTCTCAATGCCTAATGGATTCTGACATTGTAGAAGAGCAGTATTACAAGTCCTTAGAAAGATTACTCATATTTTGCTTATCAGTTTTCAAACCAGGCTTCCTAAAGAATTCTTTTTTAGCTCACCTGACCCAAAGGATCAGTGTGAGCTATTATCATCACTTTGCGTCCGTCATCGTCGTCAGCGGTAAACTTTCCACATTTCAATCTTCTTCTCCAAAACCCCTTGGCCAATTGGAACCAAACTTGGCAGGAATGTTTATTGGGTGGTTCTTTACAAAGTTTGAGTTTTTGGTGCTGATCAAATATTAAACATGGCTGCCACAGCCATTAGTGTGTTCTGATTGGCTGAGTTTCAGAAATCTTCTTCTTATCAACCGCATGTCAGATTAATTTGAATTTTTGCAGAAATGTACCTTAGATGGTCCTCTACAAAATTTGAGTTTTTTGTGCCAATCCAAGATCCAAGATGGCCACCATCGCAGGTCATAGTATAACGTAGGACCCTATGGAAAAAACATACAAACAACTTCTTCTCGAAAACTGTTCCACACAATGAAGCCAAAATATGAAGAAATGAAGGTTGGATAGTTTTCTTAATATTTTGAGTTTTTGGAGCCAATTGCAAATTCAACATGGCTTCCAGGGCCACTAATGTGTTCTGAAATTTCAAAAATCTTCTTTTTTACAAACCCCATGCAGATTGATTTGAAATATGGCAACATTCATAGAAACAGCATCATCAAGTAAACTCTTTGGCATTTAATATCACAATTTGTAACAAAAGTAATGTCTCTTAAAAAAATTTTTCTAAGTCAGGTGAGCGATACAGGCTCTTAAGGGCCTCTAGTTTCTTGCCTTTTACATTTTTTTAAATGCCAGCATAAACAATTTCCATTCTGTGGACATAGAGCCCAGCCTTTAATTAAATTTACTGAGTAGTTTACAGGGTTTGGTAGGTTGGGTTTGGTCCTTTGTTATACCAAAGAATGAATCAGCTCAACCTAGAAGTCTGGCTCGTTTGTTCCCCTATTATGCCAAGCATGAATTAGCTTATCTTGGAAGTCTGTCTATGCCCACATTGCTTTATTGCTTACTATAGGAAAGTTACGTATGCCCTAAATTTTTCATGCCCCACAACATTAATTAAAGAAAGTTACCGACTTGAAACTTGAAGTATTGTCTCATATATGTTAGAGAACAATACATCTATTGAAGAAGTGCCGGATTTTACCGGTAGTTTATTGTATAGCAGTATTGTTTTAATTCTTGGTGTGATCATTTTCAATTTAAATGTCAAAATCCAGAATACTGTACATAATACATGTAATTATTTAGATGTTAATATAGATTGGAGATCAAAGGCACTTACTTTTTGGACAGGAAATTTAAATTTAAGATTAACCAGACCTTGTTGTAATAGCAAGTTTTTCTGTGGGTGCCCTAGAGGGTATTCTTGGCTGTGGAATACGACCTGCAGGGGCTTATTGGTTGTGGAATGGAACCTACAGGGACTTGGTTGTGGAATAGGACCTTCAGGGTCTTATTGGTTGTGGAATGGAACCTACAGGGACTTGGTTGTGGAATAGGACCTTCAGGGGCTTATTGGTTGTGGAATGGAACCTACAGGGACTTGGTTGTGGAATACGACCTGCAGGGGCTTATTGGTTGTGGAATGGAACCTACAGGGACTTGGTTGTGGAATACGACCTGCAGGGGCTTATTGGTTGTGGAATGGAACCTACAGGGACTTGGTTGTGGAATAGGACCTTCAGGGGCTTATTGGTTGTGGAATGGAACCTACAGGGACTTGGTTGTGGAATACGACCTGCAGGGGCTTATTGGTTGTGGAATGGAACCTACAGGGACTTGGTTGTGGAATAGGACCTTCAGGGTCTTATTGGTTGTGGATTGGAACCTACATGGTCTCATTGGTCATGGAATCTGACAATCAGGGTCCATTTGTCTCTATGATACCTAAATGGTCCAATTGCTAGCAACGGTTGAGTCCTACATTTTCAGAAGATATCACATTCCATTATATATGGTTGAGATGAGGTGAATGAACAGCACAAGCAGAGTTGTATTAAATCCTGTCGTCTGTCTACCTGTGATCAGTTAATAAAATACTTGGTTACTCTTTCAGAGATGAAATATGTCCTTGTTGGGGGACATTAGAATACTGTTCTTTTACTACATCTTACTTTTCTCTAAAACCTCAGGTGGCTCAGTGGCCGATTGGTTAAGGAAATTAATGATATTCTATTGATTGCATGGTCTGTTAACACTGAGGTTGAAGATCTGAGTCTCATTGCAGTAATGGTGTACTTGACTTCAATCTTACTTGACAAGGATTGCCAGTTCTGGTACCACAGTTCTGGGGTTTTCTCTTAGTACTCAGTCTTTCTCCTCCAGTATAAATTGGATGCCAAGATATTGCTAACAAATTGCTTAACAATTATTCTAAAACCTCTGCTCCAAATAAAAGCAAAGTTGGGTTTCTGCATTGATTGTCTACTCTAGTCTAGCAATCTATCCAAGATGGCTACAATTATTACAAAAATTTTAAGTGGCAGAGTATTCTAAATTTTGTAGCAAAATAATTTCATGTTTGTGACATATATTCCTATGGAGTTATTACAGTCTTCTAGGGGCCTCTAGTTCTTTTGTTAGGCATACAATATATATATATATATTTATGGAAAAACCTTATTATAGTTGTTGAATGTTGAATGATTTATGTAGGTCTATAGAATATTGAATTTAAATGTCATATAGTGGAGTAGATCAATTGACAATTTTTTTTTTGTAATTGTCTCAGATGTGCCGATAGATAAATGATCTTTTTTTTGGACAGTCAGTTTAAATTCCAGACATCCATATGGATTTTCAGAGAAACAACACCAGATATTAATTTTTTATATTTGCTAACAACGAAAATAATTGTATTACGTGTAATTACTACTTAAAATTGTGAATTGTCGTACATGTGATTGAATGCTTACTAAAAATTTAAGTTTTCCCAGGTAATTGGCATCAGGTTATGCTTTTTTAAATTATGCTCCTTGCTGGGTGACTTTGTCCATTCCTATATCCTTCACTAATTTTATCTCTACCTATGCTAATTGTTGAGTTAAGTCATATCACTAAGTTTATTTTTCTTATCCAATAAAAAACTTAAATCCTTCTTTTCAGATTTACATCAAACTTAGTACATAAGTACTAATCGATCAGTATAAATGTTATTTCATTTCGTTTCTGTTTATTATTGACTTCAATTTATCCAGTGAATCAATAACCTATTGTATATTAATATTTGAAAATCATACCATAATATGATATGATATTGTAATAACCTGTATATGCAATTTATTGCCAACCCCTAGAGAATATTTCAAAGCACTGGTATATTTTTTATAACCAAGTGTGTACTTTGTAGAACAGCTTTCTGTGGCTACACTGTGATACCTATTATTGAATCTAAAAAGACCTTTGTATTGACCAATAGATGAGTGGGTAAAAAACATAGAAAGAAGTTTGTATTCACCAATAGGTTAGTGGGTAACTGGTGTAAAAAGATGGTTGTATTGATCAATTACGATTGATTCATTTAAATAAGTTTGTATAATCGTCTGTACAGTGTTGTATCAAGATCAGGATTAAGTTGTTGGTATTATCGTCTGTACAGTGAGGTATCAAGATCAGGATTAAGTTGTTGGTATTATTGTCTGTACAGTGAGGTATCAAGATCAGGATTAAGTTGTTGGTATTATCGTCTGTACAGTGAGGTATCAAGATCAGGATTAAGTTGTTGGTATGATTGTCTGTACAGTGTAGTATCAAGATCAGGATTAAGTTGTTTATATGATCGTCTGTACAGTGAGGTATTAAGATCAGGATTAAGTTGTTGGTATGATTGTCTGTACAGTGAGGTATCAAGATCAGGATTAAGTTGTTGGTATGATTGTCTGTACAGTGTAGTATCAAGATCAGGATTAAGTTGTTTGTATGATCGTCTGTACAGTGTAGTATCAAGATCAGGATTAAGTTGTTGGTATTATCATCTGTACAGTGAGGTATCAAGATCAGGATTAAGTTGTTGGTATGATTGTCTGTACAGTGAGGTATCAAGATCAGGATTAAGTTGTTTGTATGATCGTCTGTACAGTGAGGTATCAAGATCAGGATTAAGTTGTTGGTATCATCGTCTGTACAGTGTAGTATCAAGATCAGGATTAAGTTGTTGGTATTATTGTCTGTACAGTGTAGTATCAAGATCAGGATTAAGTTGTTGGTATTATTGTCTGTACAGTGTAGTATCAAGATCAGGATTAAGTTGTTGGTATTATTGTCTGTACAGTGAGGTATCAAGATCAGGATTAAGTTGCTTGTATGATCCTCTGTACAGTGTAGTATCAAGATCAGGATTAAGTTGTTGGTATGATTGTCTGTACAGTGAGGTATCAAGATCAGGATTAAGTTGTTGGTATGATTGTCTGTACAGTGAGGTATCAAGATCAGGATTAAGTTGTTGGTATGATTGTCTGTACAGTGTAGTATCAAGATCAGGATTAAGTTGTTTGTATGATCGTCTGTACAGTGTAGTATCAAGATCAGGATTAAGTTGTTGGTATTATCATCTGTACAGTGAGGTATCAAGATCAGGATTAAGTTGTTGGTATGATTGTCTGTACAGTGAGGTATCAAGATCAGGATTAAGTTGTTTGTATGATCGTCTGTACAGTGAGGTATCAAGATCAGGATTAAGTTGTTGGTATCATCGTCTGTACAGTGTAGTATCAAGATCAGGATTAAGTTGTTGGTATTATTGTCTGTACAGTGTAGTATCAAGATCAGGATTAAGTTGTTGGTATTATTGTCTGTACAGTGTAGTATCAAGATCAGGATTAAGTTGTTGGTATTATTGTCTGTACAGTGAGGTATCAAGATCAGGATTAAGTTGCTTGTATGATCCTCTGTACAGTGTAGTATCAAGATCAGGATTAAGTTGTTGGTATGATTGTCTGTACAGTGAGGTATCAAGATCAGGATTAAGTTGTTGGTATGATTGTCTGTACAGTGAGGTATCAAGATCAGGATTAAGTTGTTTGTATGATCGTCTGTACAGTGAGGTATCAAGATCAGGATTAAGTTGTTGGTATCATCGTCTGTACAGTGTAGTATCAAGATCAGGATTAAGTTGTTGGTATGATTGTCTGTACAGTGAGGTATCAAGATCAGGATTAAGTTGTTGGTATTATTGTCTGTACAGTGTAGTATCAAGATCAGAATTAAGTTGTTGGTATGATTGTCTGTACAGTGTAGTATCAAGATCAGGATTAAGTTGTTGGTATGATTGTCTGTACAGTGAGGTATCAAGATCAGGATTAAGTTGTTGGTATGATTGTCTGTACAGTGTAGTATCAAGATCAGGATTAAGTTGTTGGTATGATTGTCTGTACAGTGTAGTATGTATCAAGATCAGGATTAAGTTGTTGGTATGATTGTCTGTACAGTGTAGTATCAAGATCAGGATTAAGTTGTTGGTATTATTGTCTGTACAGTGTAGTATCAAGATCAGGATTAAGTTGTTGGTATTATTGTCTGTACAGTGAGGTATCAAGATCAGGATTAAGTTGCTTGTATGATCCTCTGTACAGTGTAGTATCAAGATCAGGATTAAGTTGTTGGTATGATTGTCTGTACAGTGTAGTATGTATCAAGATCAGGATTAAGTTGTTGGTATGATTGTCTGTACAGTGTAGTATCAAGTTCAGGATTAAGTTGTTGGTATTATTGTCTGTACAGTGTAGTATCAAGATCAGGATTAAGTTGTTGGTATTATTGTCTGTACAGTGAGGTATCAAGATCAGGATTAAGTTGCTTGTATGATCCTCTGTACAGTGTAGTATCAAGATCAGGATTAAGTTGTTATGACTATGAGTGTGTATGGATTAAATGTCTGCTGTGTATTTCAGGTTAAGTTCCAGTAAAAGCCTTTATTCTGTTATTATTTATTAAAAGATGTTGGTCAGGTTGAAAATGGCTGAAATAGTGATACAAAAACAACAAACAATTAATAACAAAATAAAAACCATTTTGATCAGTGCACTTATTGTTTAGGCTTAGACACTTCTTTTTCTCTTAAATATTTCATATACAATGTTTAGCAGTTGAAGATGTTTCATAATAAATGAATGAAAAAAAATGATTCCATTAAAAAAAGTAATGTTATGAAATAAATAAAACTTGAACTAGAAGAGGTTTGTGACAAAAACAATAAAAATGTTTCCTCCAATCTGGTATGCACTTGATATTGATCAGATTAAATCTTGACTAACAATGGTAATAAAGTGCTGATGTCAGCTCTACCTGAAGCCATACTAAATCTGTGTCCTGGTGTTATGTATATAGTTATTGAAGATTCAGGAGTCTGAAGCCACATTAAGTCTAGTCATTTCCTTGATCATTATTTCTAATGAGAAATCTATTGTGTTCTGAACTTGTCTACTTATCATAATATTTTAATCAAATGTTGTACTTTCTGAAGCCAAATGATACTGTATGTTTTTTGGATTTTTTTCTCAAGGAAGAGGAAGCTTCATTAAGCTAAACAAAGTTAGTAGCTTTGAAACAAAAGGAAATTTTTTTTGACAATAATATTAACATACAACATCAAGATTTAAAACAACTGAAAACTCTTTGTGGATATACATGTATTATGTTTTGTGATGGTTGTAGATACATGTAATTGATCTTCTTTTTTTTTGACTTGCTAAGTGGTACTTTTCATATTTAACTGATACAGTCCCTCAGCCAAATATATTGTTTTGGGATTCAGTTTTCTATTTTGGAGAGGAATGTATGATGTTAAAATTGATACCTGCTGCAGTTCAGCATATATATAGATTAAACTAGAATTGGACCACTACAAATACATAATAATTTGTTTAGCTGCTATGACAAGGCTGTTTACTTCCTGCATGCTAGCGGTATATAAACTCACCTAGTCATTAGCTATCTCTGTACCTTTCTGTACTGCATACAACTACTTCCTACAAGTCAGCACAACTGAAACCCATACAACATTTCAGCTTTGACTAGTATGACCTTTCTGTACTACAGACAGTTACTTCCTGCAAGCAAGCATTATAGAAACTTATTCAATATCTCAGTTTTGGCTAGTGTGACCTTTCTGTACTACAGACAGTTACTTCCTACAAGCCAACACTATAGCAACCTATCAAATATCTCGGTTTTGGCTAGTGTGACCTTTCTGTACTACAGACAGTTACTTCCTACAAGCCAACACTATAGCAACCTATCAAATATCTCGGCTTTGGCTAGTGTGACCTTTCTGTACTACAGACAGTTACTTCCTACAAGCCAACACTATATCAACCTATCAAATATCTCGGTTTTGGCTAGTGTGACCTTTCTGTACTACAGACAGTTACTTCCTACAAGCCAACACTATAGCAACCTATCAAATATCTCGATTTTGGCTAGTGTGACCTTTCTGTACTACAGACAGTTACTTCCTACAAGCCAACACTATATCAACCTATCAAATATCTCGATTTTGGCTAGTGTGACCTTTCTGTACTACAGACAGTTACTTCCTACAAGCCAACACTATAGCAACCTATCAAATATCTCGATTTTGGCTAGTGTGACCTTTCTGTACTACAGACAGTTACTTCCTACAAGGGAGCACTATAGAAACCTGTCCAATGTTTCAGTTTGTTGGACACTAGAATTTAGCTTTTTGCCATTTAGATTTACTCACAGTATATCTGTTACCTCTTATGTGTACCAGTGAGCAAACTCATGTCTTAATACAGAAATAAAACAAAGCAAATATAAAATTATAGGGTTATAGTATAAAACAAAAATGTGTTACATTATAATCTATTGTCTGTAGTCTGGTCATAATGTTACAAAATTATGTTGACATGAACAACTTGTGTACAGTGTACTACATCTGTAGTTGTACTATAATAAGACTGTACAGTTTGATCTTAATTTTGACATGAACAACATTTTTACTGTGTACAGCACCTGTACTTGCACTGTAATTTGTCTGTACACTGTAATACACATCGAGGTATTACGGTATATGCACCCAGTACAAGTGAATGAACTCATTTTTAACATTAATCTATTTGACTTTTGATGTATATTTCATCCATGCTAATCTGTTGATCTTTAAAGCAAAACACTTAGTTTCATACATGACTTGTTGCCCTATATTGTACATTGATTATGTTAATTTTTCTTTTCCAGATGTTTGGATTGACAACACAACTGTGAATCCTGATGGGACAGCAAGTGTCTACTGACGATCAAGATGAAAGCTTTAAAAACATCATTAGCCGCATGTTGCAGGAAGCTGATATTGAGGAGTCTGAAAATTCCTCAAAAGAGGACGAATCAGTTAAATTGACTTCTGAGAAGACTGTGGTGAAAACAAAAACACGAATCAAAAGTATTGTAAACAATGGGGAGTTTAAAACTGAAACGAACCTGGAGAAAAGTGTTGTAAAGATTGAATCAAGTGATATGGTTCAGAAATCTGGTTTTGAATCCACAGGCACAAGTGGGAAAAATGATAGAGAGTTAAAAGATTCATTTATTAAAAGTAAAATGGCATTGAAGGGTGAAATAGGGAGTGATGTGACTGTAAAAAGGGATGGAAATTCAGACAAGGAGGTAACGTTAAAAGTTAAAATGGAAGATGATGCTGATGGTGGTCAGAAGGAAATTAGTGAAAAAAGCTCTGTCTCAATGAATAGCTGTGTTAAGGATGTGTCTATTTGTAAAGATAGAGCAGACGGTCAGAAAGAGGCTTCTCAAAATAATGTTAATGACAAGCCAAAAAGTTTAGAAACCATGTTTTTGAAAGATAGAATTGACAGTTTGATAAATAGTTGTTTGTCTGCAAAACCTACAGATGTGGATATTAAAAAAAATGGCAGTGTGAGTAACGTAAAGCCATTGGTTGATAAAATTCCCATTACTTTTAAACAGGAAAATAATACTAGTGATAACAATGCTGAAACCATGAATGGAGGTCCTCTATTAAGGAAGAACTCAGAATTACCTGAACATTCTTTCTTGACAAATGCAGAACAAGCTCAAAACTTGCCATCAAAATCAACGGAAAATCAAAATGGGAGTAGTGTAAAGGTGACAGAAAATGTATCAAAGCAAGGGAATTCTGCAGGTCGTGAGACAACAACATTTCAAACTCTTATTGAAAAAGTTTTAGATAATTCTCTAATAAAATCAAAGAAAGGGGATTCTAGTCAAGGCTCAAATGGATATAGACCTATGATAGACAATAGAATTGGAAGAACTAGGGAACAGATAACGATAAAAAATGAAATTCGTAATGAATTGCTGGTCAAAGATACAAGTGATAGACTAAAGCCAGAGGCAAAGTCAGACGATATGTCTCTGAACAAAAGTAAAGTTGTCTATTTGAAAGATCATATTGAAAAAGTTCTGGAGAAAACATTTCAGACTTCTTCAAGAAAAGAGATAGATGATATGAGGGGGCAGGAAAGGATTACATCAAAATTTGATGAACGGTACCAACAGAGCTGGGAACCTGATCAGAGAACAGTACATAGAGAAAGGAGTCAAAGTTTAGTTAGTGAAGGAAATAGAAATCCTTCCAGGGATAGAAGTAATAGTTTTAGTGTTCAAGGAGCAAGTAATGATTTGAGACGTAATAAATCATTAGACAGTTATGATGATAGTTTAGGTCCCCCCAAATTGCTAAAAGTGACGGAGATTTATCCTGATGCTAATCGGGATCAAACAATGTATCTTAAACCACCAAGGATAGATACATACGATGGAAATAGTAGAGGATCATTTAAGGGCTCATTGTCCCCTGGTGGCAGTTACTCAAGGTCACCGTTGGATCAATCCCCTGTTTCGCCATACTATAATCACAGTCCAAACTCTTGGCCGGGACATTCACCTCGTGAACATCACGTTTCTACAAATCTGTCACCAAGTCACACGGCTCCTTCACCAATCTGTCAGTCAAGGTTTCAAGCTTCACCTGCAAATCAATATCCATCTAATGTGGGCATGACTAGATACAATAATGTAACACATTCGTCACCACAGGCTCCATCTGGTGGACGGGTATTCCAGCCACCGTATCCACAGACAACACCTCTCCCGGGTTATCCAATGGAGGGTAGTATTCGGCCTGGTTATCCTGTAGGAAACCAGCAGATATCTCCTACATCTCAACGTCCTACTCTTCATTATCCCCAGCAACAATATCCACCTCGCACCATGATGCAGACTGTGCATAGCAACGAAAATGTCGGTCATTCCAAACATCAAATGTCTCCAGTACATCATTATCAACAGATGTCACCACGACAACAACCATATCCACAAATGTTACCAACATCAAGACCTCAAGCTCAGTATCCTACTCCAAACATACAACGGCATCCCTATCCTCATGACACACGGCAACCATATCCTCATGACACTAGGCAACCATATCCACATGACACTCGGCAACCATATCCACATGACACTCGGCAACCATATCCACACGACACTCGGCAACCATATCCTACAGAAACCAATCAAAATTTACCTCTGTCTAATAGCTTTTACCAAAGACAATCACAGGTAAATTCTGTTTTCCCACCACCGGTAATAAATAACAGACCAAACCCTGCAGGATATGCTGAGAATAATGTGCTGCATAGAAGTCCACAAAATTCCATAATTGGTCCCGTTCCACAGAGAATAACAGCTCCTGTACAGAGATCTCCTCATTATAACACAGACAGCAGAAACCCCTGTGTATCGTCTGCAATGGCCCTTGGTCCAGTACCACCGCAAAATTACTTCAAGCAACATCAGTCTCAAAAACCTCCTCAGCTGTTTCCTTCTTCACCACCTATTCCATCGGTCAGGGAATTTAATAGCTCAAGAGGAATGACTCAGAATCAAGGTCAAGGTCGACCTGAGGTCAAATACAGGCAGCAAGAAGTCGTGGAGATGCCTGCAAAAATAGTGGCTAGATGTGAAGAACAGGTTGTCATTACAAAGCAATCAAACATAGCACATGAACAAGGGCCAATTTTGGACCTTTCAGTAAAACGGGAAGATAATGTTTCTCAGTCTGATCCAGAAATGCAGCCATTAGATTTGACATGCAAACCCAAACGTCAGGAGAATCTTCTTCAGCAGCGACCAGCTACAAAAGCATATTCAGGTTTTGAATATCTTATTAAAGGCCCAATTGAAAAAAATGTGTTTGAAGTAAACGCTGGTCCTTGTGTTCCAAAACAAACAGACAATACCCAATACTCAACACAAACTCATTCGAAATACCCTAGTGTAGAACTACATAATACATCAGGCAGTGCATTTAAACAGTCAGATAATACAGTCAGTAGTCATATTTATAGCCAAAATACACAACAGCTACCTAGAGACAGTCAAGATGGATTCAAACAACAGATGAGTTTGCAGATCCCGATCTCTAATCCAGGTGCAATTGAGGGCAACATTAGTCCCACTGACATGGGCAACAAAGTTCAAGGTCAAACTGCAATGAATTCAACATCTCAGTTCCAGGATCCAAAGAAAGCCCCTAATGTGTCACGACATGAACCTATACAGAATATATTAGGAAGTCACTCTCCGACTGATATTCTATATTTAATTTGCCGTTTATGTGGCCAAACCTATGGCAGCCCATATGGATTCAGGAAACATTTTAGAAATCAACATGGCTTTGAACCCCGTGCAGAACATACCATAGTTCAGACTATTTCTGAGACAAAGACTGCTATGCAGAGTCCACCAGCTATAAATAATGAAGATTTCATGGTTGCTCAGCAACCAAATTTAATAGCGACATCTAACAAAGACGAAAGTCAAATAATGTTGGCACAAAATCAAGCTCCAAAACAAACTAGACTCTCAGGCTCTGCTGATTTTAATAAAGGCTTTAATAGTTCTATTAAAATCAAAGAGGAAAATATAGGATATTCATCATCAGAAAATTTAGACGACTTCCAACAAAAAGAAAACATGGATGATCCCAATAGTTCTGGGGACAGGAAGTGCTTAGAATGCCATGAATGTGGTCAAACATTCCAGTTGAATGATTTTGGTGCTTACAAACGTCATTGCCGTCAACATGGACATTCAAAAATAAATAATCCATTTGATCCCAACTTCACAGTGGATAGAAACTCAAACTCTGGGGAAAGCCTCAAAACATTAAAGGATACATCAGGGGACATGTCAGCAGTTTATAAAGAAGAACTGGGGAATTTTGTGTGCACTATATGCAAAGAAAAATTTACAAACAATAATTTATATCAAAATCATTTAAAAAATGCTCATCTGGAAATGACAATGAATGTTAAGAAGAGATTAATTGGAGATTTTCAAAAAAGTCATGACAGCAAACAAGAAGAAATTATTTCTTCAACAAGTATTACAAAGAATCCTGCAGATTCCATGGTAACCACTGCAAGTCCTGATAGTAGTTCGGACATGGTAAAAAAGCCATCTGCTGCAATTGATAGTCAGCAAAGACCTCAAACACCAAATGTTCACAGTCAGTCAGACAAACAGTCAGGAGAATCAGATTCTAATACTGAAACTAAAGAGGAATTTTCACATCAGAACAGTTGTGATTCTGTTTCTCAAAAAGTGGAAGATGGAGGAGAATTAAATACTCTTTATCTTCATAAAAAATTTGGAACTAAGAGGAAGGTAATTGCATCATTGAATAATGATGTAACAGATAGTAAGTTATTTAAAAGGGAAAATAAAAGTCCTAGAAACACTCGTAGTCCAAGTGTTCTCTCCACGAATAGTTGCGATTCTGAACCATCTAATTTACCAGATGGAAAAATCGAAGTTTCTGAATCTGATCAAGACTCTGACATGTCTCATTCAAGTACAACTGTCGAGGATAGTAAATCTGTGTTAACAAACAAAACTGAAGCAAGGCACCAACTGCCATTTGTCTGGGATCGTGTAACACGAAGTCAGGTGGGGCGAAAACCACAAAAAAATAACTAAATATCTTAAAATAATTTTTTAATGTAATGTATTCATTATGGTGGTAGCTTCATGAAAATGAATTCACTTTTTCAAGCTAAACACACCAGTGATCTGATTGTAATGTTTGAGTCTGTTCAGGATTACTGTTGTTCTATGTGTTCAAAGATGTTCTAAAAAATGTTTTTTATCTGATAATGTGATTAGTTTAAACTGATCCCATGTCATTTAGCTTAATAGAAAATAAAGAAGGAGTTATGATTAACCCCTGCTGATCCAGATATTACAATTTTCTTACCCAACTTACCATTTACTCTTAAAGTTAATTTAATGCACATTTCAAGTTTTTTATGGTAGTTATCTTGTTTAAAAAATTATTTTTGTTCTTTGTAAGAAGTGATAAGTGTAAAATGGTTGCAAAATATCAAGTACAATAAGTGTGAGATCTGCATAATAAATGAAAGGTGAATAATTATCAGAATTATTCTGGTGGAACACATAAAAGTAAATAAAAAAGACATAAAGTCAACATTTAGACATCATTGAAGCTATAAACTTCTCAATGTTTCGGATAAATATAGATTTGTTTAATTATAGAATGGGAACATGTATTGGTTCAGAAGACATACATCTCAGAGTGCAAAAAAGTGACCCATCATGTCTCTAGTTAAAGGAACATTAAGATTATTTTATGGTAGATTTTTTATTATGAAATAAAATTAGAAATTTGCATTATCGATCAACTTAAAAGATAAAAAGATCAGTATAACATAAAAACTTATTCCTTGTCTTATCTCCTATGGACAAAATTTAAAATTAGAACCCAGTAATAGAACTAGTCTACCATTATATCCAGAAATGGTCTAGTTTTTCATTTTTCTTGTTTCTCTTTTATTATTAAACAATGGAATATTTCAATAATGCAATATATTTCTGTTTACACCATTGAAGACATTATCTCATTATTCCGGCATTGACCTGTTGATCTTGGAACATTTAGTGGTATCCGTGGCATCCATACACTGCTGTTATTGTACCTCAATGTACCATTTTTGTGCCAATTATTTGACATATAGATTTAATAATTTTAAAGAAAACAAATGGCAGATTTTAATATTTTGAACAGAAATTTTTTAATTAATTCGTGCATACATGAGGTTTGTTTTAGAAATCAATCTGTGAGTCAGCATTTTTCTTCGTTAATGGCATATATTCTTTATGCCAAGATTTGGTATTTGTAAATATATTAGTTGTTAATGTTTTGAAATACTTGTGGTCAATTTTTACAACGAAGATAATTTCTGTTGATGTTGTGTTAAATTGAAGCCAACTTTGGTAAAAACCAGCCTTTGACATTTATATATATTTCTGTTTGTAATGCTGCATTTACTGAATATAGGAATACTTCCCCTTTTTGTAGGATTGCAATGAAAAATTATTTTTTAAAAGGGGAGAAACAAATCTCCTTCAGTTTCTCATGGATTACAATATTTCTAAACTCTCATTAGTTAAAATCAAGATGCTCGCATGTTAAAAATTTTGATTTCAACTATCTCAAGTGTAGAAATATTGTAATCCACTTGCAACTGTAGAATAATCTGTATATACCAGATTGGAAAAGGACTTAACAATCCAAGGGACAGACATAAGAACACTTAAAGATTTGAAAGGCACACAATTTTATTACAAAATCAGACGATTTGGAAGGTTCAGCGCTTCAGTATCGTAAATAAAACCAGTAAAAAGTTTGGCAAATGTGGCAGTGAACTTACCATTATAACTGGGAGTGATGAGAGGAAAATACATAGGGGAGGTAATTCTTGTATTTAGTAGTGCAGTCATTCCAAAATATGTTTGGTGAAGAACTAAAAATTACTAAAGAATCATTAATATAGATAGATTTTTTAAAAGATTTTGTTCTTGTATTTAACAATGCAGTCCTTCCAAAATGTGTTGAGTGAAATTACTAAGATATCTTTTAAATTGAAAGTTTAGATTTTAGAAAATTTAGCTGTTCCAACTGTCTGAATTTGATTTCCCGTTTAAAGTTGTCTGTTTGTAGAAGGTTGGTTTTTGTCTGTCTTGGCTTGATGTACTGATGGTCACAATATAGCTTAAATTTTTCATAACATGTTGGGCACTGTCTTCAGTTTCTTTACCTCTTTCTAATGACATAATTGAATATTTGTTTAATACTCAAATAAGCTAGAATAAAGTGACTGCTCTTTTGTAGCATTAAATTTGTTGTTGAGTCAGTCAGATTACAGGGTTCAATCCAACTAATTAATATAATTAATTATTCAAATCAGTTGTTCAGCCACAAATTGAAATTTTGTTCATGCTGCAGTTTCTTGTAAACAATACAGTATTCTACAGTTGATTTAGGACAATTAATTTTTATAAATGTGCAGTGTTTGGAGTTAATGCACTCAGAATTGTTGGAGGAAGCTATTATGAGGAGCATGTAAAAATAATGTTTCACTGGTTACATTGTTGTATTTGTCAGAAAATTCTGGTTCTTGTTGCAAGCGTCAATCCAGAATTCTTCCAAAGGTGTCTGTTTGTAATGGCTGAGCTCTGGACCAGTAAAACTTATAAGATTATGGACTTGATGATTGATTGTGGTATTCTATGGTCAACACACATATAAATTTATAGACCAGGAGTGATTACAAACTACAAAATATTACAAAATATGGTTGCAAAAATTTTTTCCTTAAACTAACATGATCACACTAGAAGTTTTAGCCATAGCTGTAGAGTGGGATAATTATATATTTTAACTACAGAAGACCTTTAGCCAGTTATGCATGCATGGCTAACCCTACTTAGATGGGTTAATCTTTTAGTCAGAATGTTGGCACTATATGTACAAATATTCTGTTTTTTCCTGTCTTTCCTTTATTATTGTGTTGACTGATGCGATGAACATACTGTATTTGTATTTTTGTACTAACTTGTTTGTCTTTACCAAATGAATATCATGGGAAAAAGAAGTTTTTAGAGGACAATTTATATTCATATTATGTGTTAGTATTTAAGAATGAAGCCTAGTGAAAATATACTCCTAACAAATATTGAGTATCCCGGTGATGTTTATCTGTAATACAGTAGGAACTTTGTCTGTAAATGCTAAGTTTGCTGAGACTAATGGGTGGAGAAAGAACGAACTGGTACCCTAAATAACACAGAACTTCCAATTATCTAATCAACTAGTTGAACAATGTTTGCCCACACCAAGTGCCACCTGGTGTTAATTTACATTGATAGTTTAAACACATGTGTTTGTACTTTTTACTTCACCGAGTTTCTCACAGTTTTGCATTGCATTGGTGTTATTTGTCATATTCAAAATTGAGACATCTTGAAATTGTAGAATTTTGACTTAATGTCTTAAATTTTCATTGTGTAAATTGCTGCATTTCACTTGTAAACATTTTAAAAATTAATCTGCATAATTTACACAGGAAACAGTTCTTTAAGAATTGTTGAGTTATCTCCCATTTATTGAGTAAGGTAACTGTGGTTTTATTCTTTTTGGTGTATTTTTCTGAAGTTACCTTTGACATGGGAACACTAAGGTTATAAATAGTCATTGCCAATGTCTTTACCCTTGTCATTAAAATAACTAAAACATAAATCAATTTGCTTGCTATTGAGAACATGTGTCAATTATTCAGCTTATGACATTAAAGTACCTAAAGAAATACAGAATACCAGTGGTTTTTTAGAGTACTAGTGGTATAATTTTAACTATTTTTTTATAAATGGGATTAACAGATGAAGACAACATCCTAGATAAAACAATTAAACTGTGTTCCTTCTGCATTTTTCCATTGACATGACCTGGAACATTCAAGCTTCATCACCTTCATATGCTATTTTTCCTCTTTTAATATGTATTTAAATTGTTTTATGGCATTTACGCCATACAGATTGCTTAATTAAGAAACTAAAAAGTATTTATAAAAAGTATACATTGTATATGGTGCTACTGAACTAGGTACACTAAGAGACGATTGCTCAGATAGATTTTTGTACAAATTCGTTCTAGTATTATATTGTAATTGCTTGCATGGTTACGATGAACTACATGTAATGAAGTGTTAACATAGAAGTTATGTGTATTTTTGTTTGTTTAGAGGTTATGTGTATTTTTTTTTTATTTGATGAATTAATTAATGAACGAAATTTTATGTTACCCTATAAATGTTTTTGTATTCATTACTTGTAAAACTATTCACATGTTGACGATCTCCTGGTATTTCAATATTACTAATATTACGTGTCATTTTGAGACTTTTTTTCTGTCTTAATCTTTTTCACAAAGTTGAACTTCATTTTGAGTTCATATATAAAGTTAATGAAATTTTTTTCATGCAAAAAGAACAGAACAGTTAGCAATACTTGACTGAAAAAATTTTTTTTTTATTGGTTAATTGTCTTACTGACATGGTTGTATATCATAAAAAAATATTAATAACACATTTAGAAGGCCTTTCAAATTTTTTTTAGAAAATTCTATTTCTATCGACTTAAATTTGAATGATTTATACAAAAATTTAATCTTTCATTTTCAAATTAGTTTTCATTAGTATGCATTTTCAAATTAGTTGTCATTGGTTTTCATTTTATTTTAGCACTGTGATTGTTTTGTATTGGCACCATTAATTACCAAACGCTCGCTAGGTTGTGAATTATTTCTTGGTATATGAAATTCATGGATTTAAAAGTGTACTATGAAAGTGCTATATCTTACCAGCTTTCTTGGTTTAAGACAACTTTGTTAAACAGTTGATTAAATGTATGGATTTTACTTTATTTATAAAAAGTCTATTAGTAGATTTACATGTAGTTTTGGGTGAAATTTAATCTGAAACTGGCTATAAAAAATAAGTTACTATCCTTTTAACAAATCACATCAAATGAATGTCAAAATCATGGCTGTTATTATCCCAAATTCCAAAATAATGCTTACATTATAATTTGTTTGAAATCCATTAGATTAGAAGATCGTCAATCCACATATGATCAATAATTTGGTCAGCCGTCCATCATAATCATATTTATCGTAACCATGATTTTCATGATTAATTATAAGTGCTTAAAGCCAATTTTTATTGTATATTGTTGTATGTTGTTTTGCTTGCCAAAGGCAACTGTTGAATTGTTGGACAATTGATATTGGATGCAATAAAATTGTATATTGTTTTTGTTTTTGTTCGCATAGAAACTTTGTTGCAGTTATATTAGTTAACAGTTGGAATCTTGTTGTACTTAATCAGTTGTTTAGCAGTTGACTTCCTGTTGAAGTGTATCTATTGTTAACAGTTGATTTTCATGTTGAAATTCATCTAATGCTTATCAGTTAATTTTAATGTTGTTACTCATCGTTTTGCGTGTTGTTATTAATCTATTGGTTAACAGTTGATTTCTCTATTTAAAATTCATCCATTGGTTAACAGTTGTTTTCTATTGGTTAAGAGATGATATCCGTATTGTTATTTATCCATTGGTTAACAGTTGATTTCTATTGGTTAAGAATCATTTCCGTATTGTCATTTATCCATTGGTTAACAGTTGATTTGCTGTTGTACTTAACATCTATTTGTTAATAGGCTATTTCCGTGTTGTACTTCATCTGTTGGTTAAGAGTTTGTTTCATTGTTGCTATTAAATACTCGACTTCCCTTTTGCAAAAAACAGCTCCAGAAAGATTCCAAATACTTAAAAGTATTGATTGATGAAGACTTTCAAAATGGAATTATGTTTGGATATTATTGATTGATGTTAAAAACGTGTGTTGTTTAACTGGTATCCCACAATGTTTTGCTTTATCTGCTTGGTTTGACTCTCATAGGTTACTAGTCTATACATCTAACAAATCTGTGAATATTAGCAGTCAACTTTAATGTTCTAGCTCTTCAGAAAAAATAAAAAATAAATATTTAAAGTTTTGCAGATAGCTGAACTACAGCACGCTAGACGTTTTGCAGTTAATCCGGCAATCAATCAGTCGGTCAACTAAATTCTAAACCAGGATCTGATACATAGTTCGAACAACAATTGCCGTAAAAGGCGTATTAATTGATACACACAGTACATTTTCATTTGTTCCGTGTAATTTGTTTTGTGCTCCTTGTGACGTTTCCCATCTTGCAGAGAAGATTTGGGGCCGTGACAATGGCCAACGCCACTTTGGCCTTGCATCTGGTGATTCAATCTATAAACTTTTAAGCAAAATTAAATTGACAGCAATAACTTTGCATAATTGGTGTTTCTTTATTTGTATAAACCTCACTGACACGACAAAATATGGAATGAGGTTAAAAATATGAACTGTTATTTTTATATTTATCAAAACTAAACTGAACACACAAAGCTCTATAAATGTTCCTATTAGTCCGAAGTTGGGTAATGACTTCCTGCAGGAGTTATTGCCGAAGATGTTTCCAAAAATTTAGTTTGTACAATATAACTGGAAAACTATTATAACTAGATTGACATTGTAAATTGCTAAAAAGAGGATGCCTACTAATCTAATAGTTGGTCCAGATCTGTCTGACTACTCCATTTTTGCTCTAATTGACAATTTTGTAATGAAAATTTCAGTTTTTGCTTTATAACAGCTAGAGTGGAACTATTAAATACAAACAAATTCTACAATTCACTCTATTGGTCTGACATTGTCTCCTTATTGAAGTTACTGCCTTTTAATGACGATTTTAGACAAAATTACCAGTTGTTGCCTTGGAAATTAAATATAATACATAGAGTAAAACTGTAAATAGCCAAGGCAATCGGGACAATTCCCAGAAATCATTTACTTGTCTGATGACCCCTCATACATGTATGAATTATTGCCCTTTAATAATTTTTTTTGTGAAATCTAGTTTTGCCCTGTAATATAAATGCCAAAACACAGCTAGAATGAAATTGTAAATTAAAAGAAAGTGACCTGCAAGGCAAGGCCTACAAGTCACTGACTTAATCTAAAATTGTCTGATGACTCTTTATATGAGTAATGCCCTTTAATGACGATTTTGAACAAATAATCAGTGTCTTGTGTTTTAAGTTAAAATGTATGAGAGCTAGAGTAAAACTTGATAACTAAATTGACCCGAAGAAAAAAGCTTACAAATCCTTTTTTCAGAAATTTTCTGATGACTACTTAAGATAGTTATTTACCTTGAATTAACATTTTTGACGACTTATAGTTTTTGCAAAGTAACTACAGCTACATGTAGACTGAAACTGTAAATAGCAAACATTTTAAAATGGTCGAAGTCATTTGTGTTCAATTGTGATCCATTATCGGCTCTTGGGAGCCTCTTGTTTATTATTATTAGTAGTAGCAGTAGAATTATTTTGTAAAACCAACTACTTTCACATCGGGAACTAGTGTAACCTTTCCACTATATATAGTATTCGGCATCCAGTCAACGCCAGAAACGAGAAGCAGCAATGTTCTTGTCATCAGGCGTTCAGAGTGTAGAGGACCGTCAATGTAGGTAATATACACTTGGAAAAAAGTTAACATCCCCTAGTTTTTTTTCAAGTCCTACATATTTGAACACCTTTGGACTGCCAAAGATTTTTTATTTTTTTAATTTTCAATTTGTATAGCAAAAAAAATATGCATTGTGTGGCACAATAAAACATTATTTTAACCAAAAAACTCATTATTTTATTTACATATCATTTCATCAAAATATGGACGGTCTTTGCTCTTCCACGTAGTCTTCAAAAAGTATTGTCATAACCACCAAATTGATAATCAGTCGTCGAACGGTCAATATTGGGTAAACCCACCGTTTGCAATGAATGACTGCTGCAACCCTGCGTCGCATACTGCCAGTATTGTGTCTTATTTGTTGAAGCGTTATTTGTCGCCATTCCCGGTGTAATTGAGCTTCTAAATGTTGGAAGTTCTGTGGAAGAGGTTTCAGAGCTTGTAATTGCCTACCCAATTAATTCTATAGATGCTTTATTGGTTCGAGATCTGGATTTCTTTAAGGCCACGGAAGAGTGGTGGTCACAGCTTCGTTCTCCAGATATGGCATTTCTGCGCTTGAACGATAGGTCTGGAGTTGCTATCCATGAAAACAGGTCTTAACTATTACGGGTGGTTTTCAAACTAGGCACAACTACAGGTGTAAGCACGTACCGGGTGTACTTTTCGCCATTAAGGATGTCATTGATTGTTACCAGATCCAGTTTGCAATCATGTGAGATACAGCCCCACACCATAACTGAGCCTCCACCAAATGTTTCTTGGCGTGTAAACTTTTGATGCCCCCAACACGGGTTCGCCCATAAGTTACGTGGAGTAAACATGGGCTCTCATCTGACCAGTTTTTTCGTCGCCAGGTTCTAAGGTTCCAATTTTTTCTTGCTCTGCACCAGGCCAACATGTCCCTCCGATCGCGATCATCAAGCATTGGGCGCTTAATGACTCTCCTTGTCCTCGATCATGCAGCTTTAAGAAGATTTCCCACTGTTCTGGATGACAGTTTACGACCATATAACCATTGTTGCTTGAGACAGTGTTCGCTGAAAACGGATTTCGCCTAAATAATCTACCAAGGCTACTATCTTCACTGTGGGGCTGTCATAGATGGCCGACCAGATCCGGAACGGTCGTTAAAATCTTGCGTGGCAGCGTGTTTTCTGACCAAACGACACATGAAATAAAATTTCACACTTGAACGCTCACATCCTTTAAATTATACATTGAATTAATACTTACCAAAATCATCAAAATTAAACTTAATTTACAATAAACGAAAAACAGTATTCGGTGGTGCTTAACTTTTTTCCAGGTGTATATGTAGTTCCAAGGAATGTGATGTATAGATTCATGCAGGTATGTGCCTTAAATCTCATTTTCATTGGTAACGATATTCAGCTTCACCGAATTGTGTTTATATTTCATAACTCATACGTTATGCTAGATCTATAATCAATATAAAGGAAAAAGAAGCAATTACAATTAAATTTTATCAAGGAAGTGAAGGAAGTTTAAATCCATAAAAGGATTTTAAAAAATGCATGTTCATTAATACAACGAGAAATGCGCAAAACTGGAGGTGGTCCAAGAACAAAACCGTTGTATAGCTATATGGTCCCAGATAAGAAACCCTTTGTGCGATATAGGAGGTGTAGAAACTAATGTGAGTTAAACTTCGAGTTAGAGTTCGAGTTGAAATTTGCGTTAGAGCTCGAGTTAAACTTTAGACTAAAGATTATTTGGCCACGGATTTTGTTGTAATTAGGCTCGGACTACTTTTTTAAACGGGGAGAAGTCAACATTTAGAAATTTTGTTATGTTATTTTCGGGGTGCATAAATTGTAAACCGTTGTGGGATGCGCTTTTTGTTCCAGATTTTCTTTGGGTACATTAAAATTGTATTTTGGGATCAAACTCCATACTTTTCCAGTGGTAGTCAAAATTGTATTCCCTGTGACCCATCCCACCTCATTTTCCGTTGATTTATTGTTTGTTAACTTGTTCCCGTCCTGAATATAGCTGAAATACTGCTAGCTGGACGTAAAGCAGACATCCAATCAATCAATCAATCACTTTCTCCATCGGGACAAACCTTTATAAGGAAGAAATTTAATTAAGCCAATTGCGCTATCAGGTTCCACGTTTAACATGTTGGTGTATTAGTTTAGAATAAACTGCAGTCTCTTTTGCTAACTTGTACACTCTGTTGTTTAAAGGCTAAATACAGCCGGTTTCTGCCTTTCGCCCGTCTAATATTCATTTGCTCTCGTTTTGGTATTTGAATAATACTTAAAGTGTTCTTTAAAATAAGCAAAATGACTGTGAACACAAAAAGTAAGAAAACGTTGTGCAATGAGCTTCTTTTTTTCTTTCTAAATCTTCATATCCATGAAAGGACAACCACGTCGTCAGTTGCACAAGGCGTGTCGAACAGAACCCATCACCTCCACAGTATTATTATATTGCTAAACGTGTAGTAAAATGTCTTCCACCATTAATTAAGTTTCCCTTCACCGGTTACGCCATGTATTATGTTTATACGGGCTATTTACAATTTAGGCTAGTTAAGTTAGAAGGACGTATATTGAAAGGTAAAATCAATTTGATCTCAACATTGGTTTAAAATTTTAAATGGTTACACTGTGTACATTGCATCGTACTTTCTCTTAGCTTAGTCTGTGCGCATATAAGCAGATAAAATCAGGTTTCACAGTTAATATAGGCTTGAAAACTATGGTCGCATTAAAATAATAAAACTCTGCACAGTTCTTACAAAAATTAATCTTCACACTTTTCACAGTTAAAACTAACAATGAATTAAAATAGTATCTTTGACTGGTAAAAGTTCTGACTAGTTCTGCACGCTTACTTGGAAAATTTCGTTTAAGAGGTAAAATAGTTAAGGTTAAAAGATAAAATTCGTTTGTTAGCTCGATCAAAATCAATGTTTCAAATTGTCACTGAAATTAGTCGATTAACTGCTAAATCACTACGATAGCTTATCGAGTCTTCGGCAGCAAGTACAAGTTCCATTTTATACTGAATATATAGTGAACAGACCAGAAAATTGTTATGGCTGCCCTACAACCCCAGTCCCCAACCAGAGCGACAGAGGTCATCTAACCATTTAGCACAAGTCTATATAAGGCATTATGGATAGGGTAGATAAGCCTTCTGGTATCATGTTCTATTTTAGCTATGGCATTGGCCTGGAAGTCTAACACTATCTGCAATTTGCTTTCTTTTGGTTACTTCTTGCCACTTGGTATTACTGTGGGCCAACATGCGAGTGTCTATTTGGTGCAGTTTTTGTTTCCTAATTGTATCTAGTACAGCCAAGTAGTAGTTAGTCAGTTGTTTCTTCTGCTCCGTGACAGGAGCTACAGGTGGTCTGGCTTCCCTCCTTGAAGATTTTGCATCTCAGAGGCTGTAAGATATATGTGCCTTTAAGGAGCTTCATTTTCACAGGTAGCCAGTAGAGGTCTCTTGTAGTGTGAATTCTGATCTTCAGTAGGTCATGTACTTTCCCAGTTCTCAAGTTGTTCAAATTTTGATATTTCATCGCTTGGTAGAGGCTGGCGGAGTGTTTTATTTCTTTAACCCAGTTATGTTCCTATCTCCCTATTGATGTCGTTGACTTTAGCAGTTGTTACGTATGGCTTGCTAGGAGATTCCGAGCATTTGTAAGGTTGTATTTGATCATTACCCGACATCAGTGTACCAGCTGTCGCCATGCATCCCTTTGACAGCAGTTGACGATATCCCAGTTTTTCTCCACAATGTTATTGCCTTGTTGGCATATATTGCAGAAAAAACCTTGATCTTGGTATGTATTTGTGCCTCAACAGGGAGAATGTAGACTTCTGAGGCTGGAGTGATTACAGAGACGGATAGTAACTGCTTTAACATCTTTTTTTTATTTCTCAAGAGCTGACAGGTATGAGGTCTTTGGTACTAGTAATTCCATACATTACAGCAGAACTGGAGATATGTATGTTTTATATAGATAAATTAAGCCACTTCCAAGCAGGGCATATGCACTTCTTCTACATATTTAAATAATTATCTTCGATGTTGGTTTCTATATTTTGTTTCACGGAAGGGGTTCTTATGATTTCTAAATGGGTAGACTTCTGGCATTTGAGTTACTCCACGTGTATAGCCTTGTGTTGTAGCGTGCATCTTATTGGGCTTTGGCTGTATGTGTATGGCTACTCTTTTTTGAGGTTGGAGCTTGTATCCTTTCATTCCAGCATAGTCGGATGATATGTTGATTTGAACATATCAGAGTTTTTTTCCTATTATTGCACTCGTTGTTTCTGTATCAGATGTTACACTTTATTCCGTAGATATCAGCCGACTTGTTTCTGTTCGGTGTTTTAACGCCTTCTTTACCTCTTCTAGGTTAGCTATCGGCACTCCTTTATTTTCCACCAGTTATCAGTTTTGTAACTTTTGTATTTTATTCCTGACCTATTTTCATCCGAAGAAAGGTTTCCGAAATGCTTAGTAAAACCATGATTTACTTGATTGCCACTATAGCTTTTGTCTTCAACATACAAGTCCATTATGCTGTTTCGGTTCTTACATCTATTATTCTTCACCAATTTGTGATATAGTTGCTATCCCAAGTTCGAGCTTTCAATATCTCCTGCTTATCTTTCTGGCGCTGTTGTGCATGTTCTATCTTTACTAATCTTTTAAAATCTATCCTGGTTCTGATTTTATCACTGTATGTCCGGTAATCTGGGTTGGTTAGTTTTCCTATCTGTACCCATGTGTTGTAACAGTCCCTCATTATAGCAATACTTGTCTTGATTTCCGATGTCCAGACTTTCAATTTTGGTTTTGCTTAATATCTTAGGTGCACTTTCCTTGGCTGCCTTGTTTAGGGATTGATGTAGCTGCCCTAATGCTAGGTCTACATTATCAGCTGTCTCAAAATGATACTTTGTGATCTCTTCTATATGCTTGTTCATAATAGCTCTATACAGTTCATGGGCAACTTTGTCCCATTTTATAAACGAATGGATTGCTGAATGCTTGACTCTTTGTGGGTTATTGGTTATGCCTACTGAATATTAAAGTTGGCATCTTACTGGGTAGAGGTCAGAGTGGTTATCTATGGTATCCTTTATTATCTCTTTATGACCTATTAGTGCCTGATGCAGTTAGTATAAGAAGTAAAATAGTTCGGACCATTCTTTACTAGTCGATTTGACCAATGTGTTTCCAATGTTGTCAAATCCTAGATTGTTTTCTGTTATGACTTTTTGTAAGTATGTTTTCCGTCTGTTGGTTCTAGCATTGATTCCGAGGTCTTCGCTTCATTCGCCTCCAATTACAATATTTCATTTCTGATATTTTAGTAGTATTTCATTTTACTATCACATCAGTAAATTCATCTATATGGTTTCTAAATCCTGTTGAATGGAAGTATACTGAAATTAGTACAGATTCTGGTCAGTTTCTATCTCTGCATTGGATCCTCTCTCTATCTTCTGTTAATGGTGTAAATTTATGATCTTAATTGGTTTCTTCCATATTATTGCTACAAAGCCGTACCCATTAGGCATACACACTGGTGAAATTGGGTTATATTCATCGTTTCCTTTTCCTGCATAACTTGTACTTGTATTTTTCCCTACTTCTTGTAAGTGAAATAATTTAGCATTAAATAGCCAATGTTCCTGTATCAAGAGTATGTCGTTTTCATCTATTAACTGGTTTAAAGTATAAATGTTGGATTTTGCATTTTACGATTAAAGGATACAATCTTGATTGCTGCATTCTCTCTGCATTCTCTCTTGCTACCTCTGTGGTCTCTGGAGGCATGATTGGTATAAAAAATTGTTGTTGCCTTCATTATTTCCATTACGTTTGCGTATGTGCCTGCTCTTTGACTATCCAGATCCGTCGCTTCTATTTTAGTGCTTATCCTCTAAATTTTGGTTAAAGTAGCCCTGTCTTCTTAGACTGTCTTTGTGGTTGTTTTATCACTATGATTTCTATTTTTGACAGTTATATGTCTCCGCTCATCTCTATGTGTAACTTTGTGTGGGATGAATATATTATGCCGTGGTGGGTTGAGAAATAATGGTGTGCCGGTAAGTGCTTGTTTAATGGACATATCCCCTCTTTGTTATAGTTGCATTAGGCCTATTAAACGGATGGACTATTCTTGTTGTTCAGTAACTGCAGGAAAGTGTTGTTGCAGTAAAATATGATAATTCTGTTCTGCTCTTACTCCTCTGGGTTGTGGTTTCTCTGTAAACTTCGATCCTTCGTTTCGAGAGTCTTGAATCCTCGCATTTACATCAGTGTATGTATGCCTATTGTGCATTGGTGTCTTTTGCTCATGAAACTGTTCATGGATTGGCTGTTTTGTTGTGCTTATGTCGGAGTCTGTTCCACCCAGATCTAATACCATTGAGTAAATTTGTTTTTCTACGTGGTCCATAATTAGCGTGGCTATCTTGTCATGTATGGCCATCATTCTACTGTTTAATTTGAGTTGCATTTGCTCAAATATGTTGGTATGGTCAGCTCTGTAGGTTTGGTTTGTATTCTCACTGTTTATTTGTACTTTCTCCTTTTTTCAGTTGCTCTTCTGCTTTTCGTATTTTTAATTCTCTCTCCCTCAGTTCTTTCAGTTTTAATTCCATTATTCCATTTGCTCTTTCTTTTCCTGGTCCACCATTGTATCACGGGCTGTCTTATGCTGATTTTCACGTTTGGTTGGGTGCTGTGAAGCTGTATTTCTAGCCCTTGAAGTTCTGTGTGTAGCTTGTTTTCATGGGTTGTTTTGTCTTCTCAATATTACTTGTCGTATTGGTGTGTATTCTGTTTAAGGTGTCCAGGCATGAGTAGCATGATGACTGCTGTATGTTTTTGTAGGCATTCTGTATGTCCATGTCTCCTCCAATCTTTTTATCGCACACGCCACAGGTCTCTGTCTCATTAGATTCGTCATTTTTTATTGTTTCACAGTTCATTATGGCTAAATCTGTGTTTTTATTGCATGCTGGGATAGCTAGGCATTTATGCTCTTCTAGTTTTAATCCATCATTCACGTCTCTACTCATGCTCTGTGATGATTCCTGCTCTGCATATTTTGCAAGTGTATGTTCCTTCTCCCTCTATCTCCTCTTGATACATTATACTAGTAATCTCACTAGGGGTCATTCCTTTGCATTGAAAGTGGACAAAGTCTCTTCGTGTTTTACAGTTCTTTTTTAGGCATTGTGTTCCCTGTCTAGTACGTATGTCTGGCGTCGGTGTCAGGTTAGAAATATTTTGACTTGATAGCTCTAATTGCTGCCTGAACTTATCATTCAAGGAATTCACATCAACCATGGTGTCTCCTCGTGTGACGCTTCCTATTGATCTCTGGATTTCCTTCAGAGATCTACTTAAATCTGTTTAGGTCTTTCCATTCACCATAATTTTGCTTTGTGTAAGGTATAGATTGACTGTGTAGCTCCACTGGCTATCATCGCATTTAAATATCAGCTGTACTAAACATGTCTTTGTATTGTCCTTCTCTTGGTGGCATTATTTCCCTCTGTCATTTGCTTGTAATATTTAATGGCTGCATGCTTTATCAGCTCAAATGTAGCGGCATCGGCCTGGATTAATAATCCACCTCCTGTATGCTTGAATTCAAGTTGTGTCTTCCTTTTGGTAGCCTCTAGATTTCGCAACAAAGTTTTTTGGATTTTTAGACTGTAGTCTTTGACTATCTGGCGATGATTTAGGCCTTCTGAATGTATTTTACTTATCTGCTATGCGAATAAAATATATGAAGGCATTCTCAAGACACAGATAATATTATTCCTTTGTTTTACCCAAAGCGGTCATTATCTTCGCAGTTCCAGGGGCCTCAGTGGTCGAGTGTTTAAGGTAACAAGTGTACTATTAGTCACGTGCCTGTCAACACATGAGGGTGCAACTATAGTCACACTGCGAAACGGGTGCAATAACAAGGACCGAAGGTCCGGGGTTTTCTCCGCGTACTCCTGTTGGGTTCTTCCCCAATAACAAATTGATGACATTGCTGAAAAATGCTGAGGGTTGCGTTAAACACCAAACAAGCATCTTCGCAGTTCCATCGACTGCGTTATAAAGTACATAAAACATTCATCATTAGGACAGAGAATTATTTGGCTGTTTTATACCTGTTTAAATTAAGTTGTTATCAGAAATAGTCATTTGATTAAACAGTTTCCCGTATTCGTTTATTGATCTGACAATTCTAAAGGAAGTATTGCTCATCTTTTATGGATATAATTATACATATTCATACATGTACATTACTTAGGTTGTAAAAATATTCAACATAGCAGCGTCTTTCAACGAGTTTATCTTAAACGATCAACTCGAAGTGTCACTCGAATGAATTCCATCTCGAACTCGAAATTTAACTAGAATTAAAATGGATCTCTAACTCGAAGTTTAACTCCAAATTCATCTCGAACTCGATGATCCACCACACCCTTAGAGAAAGACGTCACGTGTCCACTACGAATGCTGAAGCACTATTCTCAGAGGTAACGTCGTGCATCATATAAAGTGTGCAATGGTTGCACTATTCATATTATTTGATATATTAAACGAGCCTGTGTCGAGTTAATTAATTTGTTGAAACTCAATGACGAGAGAAGATGAATTCCTTTTTTCTAGGACTACTATGGACTGGAATCGTCTGGAAGAAAGTACTTTTTACTGTTGGGCAGCCGAGGGCTTAACGACTGTCCTTCACCACTGGGACTAATTCAACCTCTTCTACTCTCGGTGTTTTCACAGTAACAGTACATGTACACTGTACATACTATGGTTTCAGAACTGTAAATGTTGTTGTTCGGCGGGCCCGATATCTACAGTTTTGCAATGAAAAGATGCAAAAGCGTAAAGTTGATGAACTCGCCAGCACACAGACCTGATATGTGCTGAAGTGTTGTTGTAGGTAAAAACGAACTCAGAACAACATTCCTGTGAGGATTGTACGAGAACTTAGGAAAAAAAGGAATACTAAGAATTGTTTTTGTTTTTAAATCTGTTGGGTCCAAATTTAACTGTAAATCAACGGGTATTGCGCAACGTTCAATGTGTAACTCTATTACACGAAAACAACAAACACGTTATTCTAACAATTTGTCTTCATTCAGTTTTTTTGAAAAAAAAAACCTTAAGCCAAAGGGACAAATTAATTATTTGTTTATTTGTTTGAATGCTGTTTAACGCCCGTAGAAACCGCAAACATTAGGTAGGAAAACAGGCAATACTTAAGACAGTTAAGACTGGAGTCGAGCACACCCTGCTCGTAGTGAGACTCGAACCCGCAACCTCAGTGTTGACAAGCACGTGATCAATACATGAGGACTACCTTAACCACTCGGCCACTGATGCCCATAAACAAAGCTTAAATCCATATAGAAATACAAACTCTTGACCTTAAAGAAAATAAACAAATAAAAAGTAAACGAAGAAAACAATCAGAAAAGTAGAGATGAGCACTACGAAGCCATCCTAATGCTTAAATTGAACATAGGTTCTATGCAAAGTTTATAATATCACTTATTCTAACAATCTCAGCAGTTCAGTTACGAGCAAGCATCCATATGTGTCCTTTGTAAACTTAATAATACGTTCCTTTTCCCCAGAAAAGAAGCGTTCTATCATATGATATTATTTTTATTTGCGCAATTCTCCTTGTCAACAGTTAAAATGATTATTAGTATATGATACGGGGTAAACCAGTGCCGAGAACTGCATATGCTGTTATGTGTTTCTGAAATGCTTTTACTGGAGTTTAACGGGGTTCTATATTTGAATGCTAACAGATGATAATATTATATAAAGACAATTTCTTTATATGCGAATCTGTGTACAATCAGCTGATGTATTCGTCGGAAGTGAGTAGATTGGTTTCTCAAAACATGAGTGACTGTGTTCTGTGGTAAAATGTAGAATTGTTTGACAAGGAACAATTAGAGTTATCGCTCGTTATTCACAAAACAATCGCAATTCATGATAAAGGGAAATAACTAATCTGTTCCTGTTTAAACTGTCAAAAATAGAAAAATTCAAATTTGGATTTAATTATTTTCCTTCAAAATGCTTTTAACAAATATATTTAGACTATGCATCGTTTTAAAATACACTTAACGCTATTCTGTATGCTGTTTTACGTTTTTCCTCTAGTGATGGAGTAAGAAAATATTGTATGCGAACGACGACGACATATTCATGGAGAATATTTCTTATTTTTATACCTGTTTTTTTGGTTTTATTTAAATACCAAACTGTAGATCTGAAATCTGTAAAACATTACATAGGTTAATGCATATGCCTTCTATTCACACGCCGAGTAGCCGAGTATCATTTAACCTCATTGCGTGTATACCTAATTGTTTAATTTCAATAGTTGGTCAGATTACAGGAGTCGTTCAGGTAGGCCACATCTGTTTTTTTACAGTCATAATTATTTACTCTGAACAAAGAAAAATACATTGGTTTCTTGTTGGTTGTGTGTTTTAGTAAAGATCAGTAAACAGACACGTTCAAAATTCCCGTGAATAATTCGTAAACATCTTATGAATAGTATATTATGTAATGACAAAGAAATGAATAACAATATACGAGGTATAAATAGGTCTATTTTTATTATTAATACCGCGATATATGAAAGGTTTAATTGTTTATATTCGGGACAAGCTTAAATGAAATTTAAAACATCTGTCTTTTCTTTATTACGTTCAGAGTTTTAAGTAAAATGTATAAAAATGAGAACTACTTATGTTTTTAGTGAATAGTTCGGCATTGCAAGCAGCAGATGAATGTTCCCGCCACAAGTAAGTACATTAGTTGATAGTGTAAAACCGTAAGGTAGATCGACGAATTTTATCCGCTTCAACCAGACGGTAGATCGACGGTTTTATTTCCCGGCAGGTTCGAAGCGATTGATTTAATCCGCAGCAAGTGCAAAGATGTTGAGTAATGGATTAAATCCTTAAAAGGCTTAAACCAACGGGGGGCTTACGGGGTTTAATCAATAGCAAGCCTAAACCACGATGTAGATCGACTGTTAATCCACAACAGAGCTTAAACCAAATAAATCGATGGTCTTTATCCCGAGCAGGCTTAAAAAATATGCTATAGATTGAAGGGCTTAGTCCACAGCAGGCATGAACCAAGAGGTTGATTGATGGATTTAATCCACGGCAGCCCATGCTGCAGATTGACGGGTTTAATCCACAGCAGGCTTAAACCTTGAAGGGTTGGTTTATCCACGACGATCTTGGTCATGCACAAACGGATCTAAACCATGCGGTAGATCGGGAGGGGGGTGTTCACCCATGCTAGCGGCAGATTCCATATTTTAAACTCTGTTTAACAACTATCAGGAGTCCATATGCTGTTTTGTAACCCCCATCCCCTGAATCCGCTACTGGTCTGTTCTCTGTCGGTGTATTAAATATATCCTTCAGGTAGTAACTCGCGATATATGCACTTTATCGTATGCTAACTCGTTTAATTATGTACATAGATCATATTGGAACATACGATTTTATTTCGTTCTCAAAACTATCATTCCATTAAATTTGGAACACAAGGTATGTTATTTGCCAGTGGATTGATTGATTGATTGATTGATTGATTGATTGATTGATTGATTGATTGATTGATTGATTGATTGATTGGATGTCTGCTTTACGTCCAGCGAGCAGTATTTCAGCTATATTCAGGACGGGAACAAGTTAACAAACAATAAATCAACGGTAAATGGGGGTGGAATGGGTCACAGGGCATACAATTTTGACTGCGACTGGAAAAGAAGGGAGTTTTGGATAGGGGCGGAAAATTTAGCCTTGTGTAGCGGCTACAATGAGCCTACTCTTTTTCGAAATCTACAAAAGGGGTCTTTATCGTGCAAGGAGCGTGACACTCTCCAGACACGTTACCCACTACGGTCCGCGGTCAGGCTTTCCGTATTATGACCTGACAATCCCCATCGAGAGGGTCTTCCCTATCCACCACCCTGGGACGCGCTGGGCTGCTCTGTGGGTCGAGCACTGGGAACCCTCCCAGTATGGTCCCAGTATTTGCCAGTGTAACGAAATCACGTATAATAGACATAAGAACATAGAGTATGGTAGCCTTCTGTATGTCGACATCTTGAAATCGAAACGCACACGATAATTTCTTTGCTGCAAAGCAAGCTATCATATCGTTAGTTTATATGTTAATAAGTAATATACGGCAAGTATTCGGAAACAGGCGGAGTTTATACAAATCTGTCTACTGTAAGATTTTGCGTTGTGGATTTCATAGTACTGCCGTGCAAAAAACGTTTAAAAATTATCAAAGAGAAAATTGAGACCTGAAACATATACACACAACAAAAGAAGTGAAACGAGTAAACGCGATGAAACGCACTGTTTATATCTATCTGATGTTCAAGAATATGTCTGGGACCATACTTGGCGCGTTAACAGTGCTCGATCCACAGAGCTGCCCAGTGCGTCTTCCTGTGGAGGAAATGGAATGTCACCTGTTGGGGGTAAGGTTATAATTCTGAAACCATAGTGGGTAACATGATGGGATAATACCAAATTTGTAGATTTCGAAAAAGATAAGGCTCACCCCATTTAACCGCAAACGACTTAATTCTCCGACCATACTTTTCCCGTGGCAGTCACAATTTTGTTCCCGATTACTTACCCTATGTTTACCATTGATGCTATGTTCTCGACCTGAATATAGATGAAATATTGCTCTCTGGGCGTTAAGTAAACAATAAATTAATCGAGAGCATCTCATCCATATAGTTAAAGCTTTAATGTAATTGGAAATTTACATTTATAGCGAAAAAAAAACTGTTGTATTTCTAAGTATTGTCGACAAACAAGCAACAAATTTGATACCGCCTCTGTCTGTCCACACGTGCAATATATAAGAAAACGGCATGTTGTAAAACATGGAGTGGAGTCTGGAGTCTAAATTGGAGTGGAGTCTGGAGTTAAAATTGGAGTGGAGTCTGGAGTCAAAATTGGAGTTGTATTTGGAGTCAAAATTGGAGTTCTTAGTAGTTCTGTGTGAATGATTAATGTTTTACTAGCTCATAAAAATGTTATTTAATACATTACTAATTTAAAAGAAATAACAATAATCTCACAAAATGTTTGCCCGTCATTCCTTTTCTTATCTTAGACTGATCTCACACTTTATGACCTGAAGATAATATACATGGATGCTGAAATTTAATATCTGTTCTGTGAAAGTCGTCAACATGTCATTTTCATTGTTTTATGTAACATTTTCATCTTCCACATGTGTACGAAATGACTTGTAAAATCTGCATTGTCTTTAAATAAGGACAGAAAACAAAACAAATAAAAATAATTATTTTTGACAAATGGGTGATAAAATTGCACTAAAACTGTTAGCCAATATCTTGCTGACAAGGTGGCTAGAATTTCACATTCTTTACAAATGCTATTTTTATTTTAGGAGCGGATATAAGCCTAAAAAAAATGCAAACAGGTTTATTTATATATGAAAAAATCCTTAAACTAATAACAATCTAAACTCTTTATATGATTATATTACAATTACAGAAAATATTGTTTTATAATCTAACTTGACTTAATAGTCAAATTATACATTTTTTTGTCAGACCTTTAATTAAAAACAGGTTTCATGTAACTTTGCAGAAAACATGTTACATGAAAATGACATGTTGACGACTTTCACAGAACAGATACTAAATTTCAGCATCCATGTATATTATTTTCAGGTCATACTAAGATGAGATCAGACTAAGATAAGAGAAGGAATTTCTTTTAAATTAGTTATGTATAAAATAACATTTTAATGAGCTATTAAAGACATTAATCATCACACAGAACTACTTCAAAATTTAAAAGAAACTTTAATTTTTGACTCCAATTACAACTCCAATTTTGACTCCAGACTCCACTCCAATTTTGACTCCACACTCCACTCCAATTTAGACTCCAGACTCCACTCCATGTTTTACAACATGCCTAAGAAAACGCAGTGTTCTTCGTCGGTAAATCGAAAAATTCGCGAAATCTTATTAGACATGTTGCAACGGTCGGTATATCGAAAATTTAAATCATTCATTAGTAACACATGCAAAAGATTTGTTATTGGCATAGCAAACTTCTTATCACTCCAGTGCGTGTAAACTAATTTAACATATTTAAACAACAGTTTTATAGGGTAATGGAGAGATTTTGTATGTTCTTTGAATGATAAATTACTTCATGATGATTGATTTTAAAAATAAGGTTTAAGACACATTAGACTCTTATCACAATCACTGTTCGACCCCGGAATGGGTGCTGGTGGTTAAGTTTTACATTCATAACAAACCCGTTACAAATTTACCGAAGTAAAAATGCTATTAAAGGCATATTGTCTACGATTTTCACATAATTTTTAAACAACTTGTGAAACATGTTTGAATAAATAAATGATTATTTTTATTCAGATTTATGTGAAAAAAGTCAGTTTTATCGTGTTTTATAGCAATTACAAGCAATAAAATACGTCTTATGAATTATTGTCAAGGAGTACAATAATTCGATGTAAACCCGCCCTTATTCATATGACCTGCAGTTTGAACTCACACTGAGCTTGCGCATCTAAAGAATGCTTTTCACACGCCGAAATGGCTAAAATTTCCTCTATGATATTTTATCATTTTGCGTGTGTCAATATGTTTTATATATTTTTTTAATGAGACAAGCAATATTTCACTTCAAACAATCAACATTTGTGTTTTTTGATAAGAATCCCACGATTGCGCTAAACGAATGCAATTACGATGTACATGATTGTTTATGTTTATGTTCTAAAAATAACTTAAACTTCATCCTTACGAATCGAGGTCAGTGCATAATTAATGAGATTCCACTAGAGGTCAGTCAATGTTTTTCTTCAAAATTCACTGATACACTAATTTGTTTACGGAAAACAAATTTTCTATCATCATTTTTCATATAATGTAATATAATTCTGGTACAAAACACTTGACAAAAAAATTACGCTTTTCGTAGACAATATGCCTTTAATTCTTTAGTCACATATAATACATCAATATCCTCATAACAATAAACAGTAAACAATTAAGACAGTATACAAGTATACAAAATCTATAATCTTTATTTATCATCTATATCATTAATATACATAAAAAATAAAAGAGGTTCAAGTAACGAACCTTGAGGTATCCCAAAATTAACAATCCAGAGCGAAAGCGGTGCGTTTTTGGAAATGACAATTTTTGTTGTTTATTTTAAAAATATTTCTTTATAGCCTCCCTAGTAGTAAATCCTATATTCCGTATGATTTATATTTAGTTAAAATGCATAATGCAATATACAGCCAAACGCATATTGCAGAAAAAAACGACGCATATATTTTCTGGACTCCAGGTCTAAAACAAATGCTGGGAATTATTTTAATTAACTTGTCATAAGTACTAACAGGAGTGGCTAGGATTAAAATTCGACCATAAGGAGGAGGTGCATTGAGGGCCCAATTTGGACAAAAATATGAAATATTAGATAATCAGTTAACTTTTGCGGTAAAGCAGAAAGATGTCTGATTGATTGATTGATTGATTAATGGTGTTTAACGCCCGAGCAGCAATATTTCAGCTATATTCAGGCGATGAACATGAAATGGATGATAAAATGAACATGAAATGATGATGAATGAAAATGGGATGGGACACAAGGAAAAAAAGGGGTAACGGATTTTAGATTGCCACTGGCAAATGGGAGAATGGATTGGGTCGGGCAATTTAGCCTCCTGTAGCGGGATCGAAATCCCTACTCATAGCGAATACTACAGCAGCGTTCTTTAACGTGCGAGGAACGTGACATTTGTCCCAACACGGTGCACTAATATGGTTTGCGGTCAGGTTTTCCGTATTATGGCCTGACAACCCCAGCTTGCCAGGGGTACCCCATTCAACCACCTGGGGCACACATCCCAGTCGGTCTTTAGGCAAACCGACCTGACACGCCGGTCAGGGTACTGGGCGCTATTTAGTCGCCTTTTACGACAAGCTAGCGCGACTGCGGTCTATTCTTTTAGCCACCCGGATCCCGCACGGGGCGAAAGATGTCTGAATAATAGTATATATCATTTACCATATTTAGCTACTTTATACATATAAAAGACTGTATGACGTCATGAAATGGGGTCAAAATAAGAGTTTTGACAAAAATTAATATTTAAAAGAAAATCAAGCAGGTTTTTAAAAAATTAAGTACCCCACATGCATGGATCAACCATTCCTCGTCATAAAGAATATTTGTTAATATTTGTCTGATTCAAGGAAGTGGGGATGCCTATTTCTTCATTTAAGTTATAAAATCTCCGCATTTGTGATTATTTTTCCAACACAACTCAGAAGTGCAATTCTGCGGTAATTGTGTACCTTTATTTGTAAAATGGAAAACAAATTCGTTTCAATGGAACATATGAAGCGCTTGCGGTATAGGGCTACATCTAGATGCTTGCCAGCTTTGAGTGAATCTAATACGTTATCTCAACATCTGCGTTCATCCTTTAGTAATTAGCTCAGTTTTATCTACATCATGTATACAAACTGTCATTAGATATTGCATTCACAGAGTGAGGAACAGTTTAAGAAAGATTATTCCTTTTTTGTAACGAGCGACTAAATTTGATATTTGACGATGTTGCATCTACGAGTCCTTGGCATTGAAAGACAACTGGTCCTAATTTAAAAAATCAAAATAACGATGTTTTTATCCTAGAGTTTGTGCTTCAGTTTTTCCAACAATCTGATTGGTCTCTAATTGAGTTGACGGTAAGATAAAAAAAACCTCCTAAATTTTAAATGTTTTACGAATATGTTTTATGAAAGAAGGAAAGAAATACCAAATCTCGAAGTCCAGAAAAACTAAAACATAAAATAGGACACATACACAAATAATAACAAAACAATAAAAACAAAAGCCTGCAACAGGCGTTAACTCTCAAGAGAATGAGAGTGAACTGAGGTACTTCGGAAGAGTAAGCGCCAGTTTCTGTATCATTCAACACACCCATAATGTCGCTGGCAATCAAAGGATGACCCAAGCCTAACCTAATAACAAACCAACTTCAAACGTGATAATAATTTTAAGAAAAAAAATCACTCGTATAGAAACACAACGAGAAGTACCGACTTAAATGCATAAATATTACTGAAATTTTAAGTCGTTTGTTTTATTGACGTTGTTTGTTTTTATTGACGTTGTTTGTTTTTATTGACGTTGTTTGTTTTATTGACGTTGTTTATTGACGTTGTTTGTTGTATTGACGTTGTTTGTTTTTGTTGACGTCGTTTGTTTTATTGACGTTGTTTGTTTTTAGCTCAAAACCATTTACTTTGTTTTTCTATATTTACCTAGAAATCATGCAACGTACGTTTCATCCTGACTGGTAACTAAAGAAATAGTTAAAACATATTCTAATGATGCTAATTTATGATATCTGTTTGTTCGTGTGTTTGAATATTGTTTTACCGCAACTTTAAGTAATTTTTCTATAAATATTGCGATACTATAAATATAGTATTGCCGAAATGACTATGGCTGATTTGTCATATGGTCGATATGTAATATGGACGAAACCGAGTATGGGCGAAACGTGCAGATACATGAGAATCGACCTTTTCGAAATTCCATAGTCACGTGGTTCTGTGGGAAAAAAAGGGAGTGGGTAAGATCGACAGTTATCGTGTCTATCCGTCGAAGTCCTTTGTAGGAAGATCAAAGAAAAATACCGACACATTACAGTTTCCATTTAATTATTGTTACAGTAGTTAAAATTGTTTCAAAAGATCTGCAATTACACGTATTCCAAAGGGAAAACTAACATTCACGTGCATAAACATTGTTAAGAACTAAATGATATTTACAAAATTTAAAATAAAAAACAACAACAAAAATGTTAGAAGTGTCGTATTTTTGCAAAACAATCGATATGAAATAATTCACTTTTGTGATTTGTTTAAATAAACTGTTGATGCAATTTTAAAAATTAACTGAATTATTTGTTTGTAGTATAATTACATTTTTCAAAATTTCATTTACCTCTTTTAAATTTGTGTTAGTTTTCATGACTTAATATGCGATCCAAGGTATGTTTTATTCTATGAAATATATACAGTCCTGCATCTAAACCCAAAAATCCGCATCAAAATGATGTTGGGGCTTATCAGTATCATTTGGTTACACGAGCTGTATGACCAATTAAACTGTCTGTCCAATTATAATCTTTGCTTGTGATAAATACCAGATTTTAAAAAAAGGTACGAGATTATCTAATGTTACTGTTAATTGTGCAAGATATCACAGGTACTCGTGGACAGAACCCCCTCTTTTTGTATTGTGTTGTAAGAAATCCTGAAATTATATTCTGTTCTTTGTTGTATTAATTTCTAACAAAATAATTTAATAAATAAAATAAATGGATTTGTTAAGATGATTTGCTTTTAAAAAATTAAAACAATGAAAATTGGACTTTGTCTAATTATGAGCTATCATTTACAAACAACAAACAATACAAACAATAATAACAAAGTGAATTCCATAAACACCTCAAGTTTAAAATGTTTGACAATTTGAAACTACTGTTTTAGAGTCATCTGGTATTTATCACAAGCAAAATGACCAAATGATACTGATAAGCCCCAACATCATTTTGATGCGAATTTTTGGGTTTAGATGTAAGACTGTATAGTTCCATTGATTGATCAGTAAAATTTAAATTAACATTTAAATCACTCTCCGGTGACCTAATTCTTTAGTTCCAAACACTAATTGTTTAGTTGAAATCCTATCAAAACAAATTTTGAATATTTTAGGATTGCATGACTGTATTTCTTCTGACTCTTCATCCTTTTATTTACTTTTTTTTATTGGTGTCAAATTAAAAATAAAGATGTGCAGCGAAAGTTCGTACAGTAGAAGTAAGTGCCTGTTGCATTTTTTCCCATAAAAATAACAAAGTACATATAAGAAAAGGGGGGATTTTGAAACAATGATAAATTGTTCATTTATATTTGTGCAAATTTTTAAACACTGGATCTTTTTATTATTTAAATTTTATTTACAGATACGTCCATGTGTCCTGCAAAGCCGGTTATATCAGGTATTATTCTTAAAGACAATTTATCTGATTATCAACCAAAACTCTTCAGTTTTTAAAATATCCGCAATGTGGATAGATAAAGTAATATAAACGTTATCTTTTATCGCTATGAATGATTTTTTTCGCGGGCTTTTGATAAAAATAAAGTGGCACTTCCGGAATCCGGAGTTGTTGCTGAAATTACGTCACTTGGTGCATTTCACCGCCATCTTTGAAAAGCTTATAAGTGAACTTGTGTTTTACCTTGCAAAAAATATATTGTAATAATGTGAATTTAACTGTTTCAAGACAAGAAACAAAGAAAAGGTAATTATTTTGTTGCAAATCTATTCCTATCAAAAGGTTAATAGACAGGGATAGATTTTTGTATACTTGTCCCAGTGAGGATTTTCTTGACGAATGAAAGTTTTGAGGTCACGATTGGAAAATTGCATCGATAATTGTAGTTGTTCAAAGTTCGTAGTATTTATAAGCGTGTGCATGAGAGTATCATAAATTGTTTTTAATGTGTACATAAGGTATGATTCCCGTCGATTTAGTTTTCGAGGTTATAAATGGGCACCTGTTGTTTCTGCTTACTGACACTGTCCATTTACGATTGGCATGGGTAAAAACAAAAAAGATTTGTTGACATTGTATGCATGAATTTTGAAATTAACAGTTAAACCGTTATTGCACAAAATAACAAATATTTCTCCTTTATTTTGAATATTTGTAGGAATTTTGCCAATGTCATATTTTTCAAAAATTATCTTAGTTGTAATCACCCATTGCCATTGGAAACGGAACCGACATGATGGAAATTCGTACTCGTTTCACAACGACACTGACACGTTAGATGTCGAAAAGGTGCATCCAGAACTGAAAAGACGCGTACAATACGCATCTAAACTCGTTACGAGGATCCCTGACACATCCTGTCCGTCGTCAGTCATGTACAACTTTCCGTCGTGTCAATTCCATCTCCGATGCGTGATTACATATTCTTACAAATGGCTATCAATTTTTATCTTTTCGTTCGATTCTCAGCAGGTAGCAATCACTTGCCGCAGGGCGGCAAATATGTTTTAATCAAGTTTTTTATTCAACAATAAACGTGCAGTGTTGATGGACACTCTTAATGGTTAAAATAAAGCGTTGACAATACACTCGTTTCAATTTTTAATACACTTTCAGAATCTTCCACTTGCAGTTAAACTCCTTACAATTTTTTTTTGTTGTAAGAATTCTTGACTGTTACAAAGATATCTTCAATTAATATGAACGTTAATTAGTTATCTTATAAACTTTTAATTTTTGTATATACCAGTAAGATAATCTGCTATAGACTAGGAACTGAAAAACGGGTGGTGGGTGGGTAATGAGTTGTTTGGAAGAAATATTATGTCAGCATCTGCATCCAGGTAAGTCTCTTTTAAATGGGCAAACATCAGCATATTTCCAGTAACGAGTGCACAGGGGTCACCACACTCTAAAAAAGTAGGGAGAAGAAGTGACTTCTCCCTGGCAGCCAAACAGGGAGAAGTGGGGCCCTGATAGGGAGACTTCAGGAGACATTAGGGAGATGTCAGGGGGGCCGTACAAATAATTAATTTCGCAGTACATATGTAGTCTCATACATTTTTCCTTATTACATCAATTTCCAGGATTATTTCTCTTGTGTTTTAAAACCATAACACACTTAGATTCAGTTTTTTTTTCTTTCTTTTTCATTATTATTCATGGTATGCAATGTTAAACAGCACATAACCTTTATCATTAATCAATGAAAAAAACACCAGATATACAGACTATTTTTCTATCTACTTCAGTACTATGTAGCCATACAAGGATATTTATAAAAAAAATAGATCAACAAAAATATTTGTATATCTGTCAGGGATCCTTGCAACGCGTCTAGATGCGTATTGTAGGCGTCTTTTCAGTTCTGGACGCGTCTTTTCAACATCTAACGCGTCCGTGTCAGTTGTCAGACGCATACGAATTTCCGTCATGTCAATTCCGTCTCCGAAGCATGATTACGTATCCTTACAAATGGCGATCGATATTTACTTGTCGTCCGATTCTCAGCAGGTAGTAATCGCTCGGGCGGAAAATATGCTTTAATTGTTTATTAAACAATAAACGTGCAGTGTTGATGGACACTCTTCAGGGCTCACCACACTGGGCGAAGTGGGCGACAAAGTCGCCCTACTAGGACTTGAAGTCGCCCTAAGGCGCCACAACAGCGAAGTCGGAGTCGCCCTGTCATTTCCCTCAAGTCGCCCGATGGTTCACATAAGATACTTGTAAATCTGGTCCAAATACTTCACCCAAACTACCAATTTATCAGTAAATGTGTAATTCCAATAAAAAACGGCAAACAATATGCGTATTTAACATATTTTCAAACGATTTACGTCTTTCAAATGTATTACGCGCCATTTGTTTATTTACCGGATATGACTAATTACCGGAAGTGAACAACGAAGAAAAGTAATGTACAACGGCCCATAATGAAAAATCGTAATTTTTTTTTGATAAACAAACACTTTTAATTGGTGTCAAACTTCAGTTCTTTCAAAGAATATTGTACTCATGAATGAAGTTGATGTCTACACATATACAAATATTTTTGTTGTTCTATTTTTATTTGTGAATACCTTGTACAGCCACAAGTACTAAAGTAGACAGAAAAATACTAGAAGTCCCTATATCTGGTGTTTTTTTCATTGATTAATGATAAAGGTTATGTGCTGTTTGATATTGCATACCATGAATAATAATGAAAAAGAAAGAAAAAAAACTGAATCTAAGTGTGTTATGGTTTTAAAACACAAGAGAAATAATCCTGGAAATTGATGTAAATAATGAAAAAATGTATGTAACTACTGCAAAATTAATTTTTCGTACGGCCCCCCTGACTTCTCCCTAGTGTCTCCTGAAGTCTCCCTATCAGGGCCTGACTTCTCCCTGTTTGGCTGCCAGGGAGAAGTCACTTCTCCCTACTTTTTTAGAGTGTGGTGACCCCTGACTCTTTATGGTTAAAATTAAGCGTTGATAATACACTCGTTTCAAATTTTAATACACGTTCGGAACCTTGCATTGCAGTTGCAGTTACGATTTTTTTTAAAGTAAGAATTCTTGACTTGTACAAAGATATCTTCAATATGAACATTAATTAGTTATCTTATAAACTTTCAATTTTTGTATATGTCAATAAGATAATCTGCTATAGACTAGGATCTGAAAAAGGGGGGGGGGTGGATGGGTAATGAGTTGTTTGGAAGAAATATTAATGTCAGCATCTGTATCAAGGTAAGACAAAAGTCTCTCTTTAATGGGCAAACATCAGCATGTTTCAAGTAATGAGCGCACATCAATCATACTCCAAAAGACTCGAAAATGGTTGTATGCAAGCACTTAGCTGGACTCATCTGCGATATGTGGGACTCATGAAAATTTTTTGGGACTCACCACTTTCAAAAGTGATGAGTCCAGGACTCACCATAAAAAAATCCTACAAGTATCTGTGATCTGTATACATAAACTTCATTCATGAGTTCTTGTATCATAATATTCCTAACAGTTTGTAAGGAACATGCCATGTTTATCTGAGCAAATTTCCAAAGAAGATAGATTACAATAAACCCAGAAATAATTCTTCTGTTCAACACACTTCCACTTGGACAAAGTTGTGCTCAGGCCAAAATAAATTAATAGTGTTTCCTATTTCACTCTTGAAAAAAGTAGGTTGGGTAGGTAGTGAAAAAAATTTATTTTGTTAAAACATGTTATTTTGTTTTCAAAATGTTGTGGTGTTAAAACATTCAAATTCAAAGTTTAATATTATTACGGGAAGGGACCAATCACAGAAGTCAGATATTAAAAAATGTCAAAAAAAGTTTTGTATTTGTATGGGTTTTTCATAAAATATGATTTTTATGCTTTATATTAGAGGGAGGCCCCAGTCACATTAAAGAATGTGAAAGATGACATGGTGCTGGGGCAGATTTATTTATAAACATTAAATACGAAGGAATCATACACTAAGTCTAATTTTGAGAAAAATGTGTTGCAACATTCACTGATATTACACAATATAAAATGTCTTGTATGGATTTAATAAGATTTGATTTTTGGCGACTTTAATATATAAATTTTAATATTGAAGGGGGGGGGGCAGTCACAGAAACATTAAAGAATGTAAAAAAAAGAAGACATGGGGCTTGGGCTGATTTATCTATAATGTGAACATGAATCATACAACAAGTCATCCTAAATTGAGGAAGAGCTTTATCTTCATTTATTTTCAAACAAACACCTTTTTTCTTTCTTTCTACAAACTGTCGCTCTCCAGCCATCATCAACTCAAAGGCGTTAATTGCCGTTTTTTGTGGCGTTGTCACCACATTGTTGTACGGTTTTTGTCAAAGCCAGTTGCTCCTCAAACTCCGGTTTTCCTTTACAGTGAAAGTCAATACATTTTTCATGAAATATGTTTGCAAGTTCTAATTCTGTTACTGTTCTGTCAATTTTAAACCACTCAGATTTTTGGTCTATTCTTGTGAGGCTAAAAATGTCAACTTCATACTGCTTTTCATCAAACCCGTCGGCGGAAGAGGTGTCATGATGTTCTTAAAAACACTCATCATGTCTGAGTGATCGAGAAGCAATGTCATGAATACTTTTAGGTTCCTGTACCTGGTCGCATTTTGCAATCCGAATTGCAATAACACTACATGGCTGTCGGCACGCCATGCTTTAAAATCTGTGTTTTAAAGACGTTTGAATCATTTTCGTTTTCCGTTAGTTACAAACATTTTTAAGACGAAAGATAAAAAAATTTAAAATCGTACACGGAAATAAATGGGAAAAAAAATCCAGTTTTTCAAAAAGTTGATAAAATGTTTTAGTGTCTGCGTCCAAACGGGAGGTAGGGTCGGGAAACTGGAAACACACAATTAATTTATTTTGACCTCATCCAAATTGCTTCATGGGACACCCATTTACAGAACTTGTCACAATGTCAATAATTACTACTAGTATACATCTTTATTCTTTCAAGTGGAGCTCATATACTTATCAAAGAAAATTGTTACAGTACAATACTCTTTGAAAGAACTGAAGTTTGAAACCAATTATAAGTGTTTGTTTACCAAAAAAAAGATTTTTTATTTTGTACATTACTTTTCTGCGTTGTTCACTTCCGATAATTAGTCACATCCGGTAAATAAACAAATGGCGCGTAATACATTTGAAAGACGTAAATAGTTAAAAAATATGTTGAATACACATATTGTTTGCTGTTTTTTTATTGGAATTCCACATTTACTGGTAAATAAATTAATTGATAGTCTGAGTGAAGTATTTGGACCAGATTTAAAAGTATCTTATGTGAACCATCGGGCGACTTGAGGGAAATGACAGGGCGACTACGACTTCACTTTTGATGCGCCTCAGGGCGACTTCAGGTCCTAGTAGGGCAATTTGGTTGCCCACTTGGCCCTGTGTGCAGTTCAATCATATTCCATAAGACTTCCAAACTCAGCTACTACTAATATTAAATAACATGGGATAATTATATAAACATTCTACAAGCCATAATATATCTTTTGATGAAAAGACATTTAATGGGTCGGTCATCAAAGAAAACAGTTGTATGCAAGCACTTAGCTGGACTTATCTGCTATATGTAGCAGGGTTCACCACAGGCTATTCAAGGGCGGTGCTCCTCCACTCTTGAATTTGTTTCCTCCACCCTTAAATTTTGAACCCCATATTAAAGTTAGACTTTATTCCTAAAACAATGAAGTTTTTAAATACAAAAAATACATGTATATTGTGACTGGTAGCAAAAACACAAGTGGGAAAACAACAACAAAGACTGATAACACTTTTATGAATAAATAAATGTCACTCTTAAATTTTTAGGAGTAAGGAAATGGATCATTGTCCGACTTGCACCACCCTTGGATTTTGAGCTGTGGTGATCCCTGATGTAGGACTCATGAAAATTTGTTGGGACTCACCACTTTCAAAAGTGACGAGTCCTTGACTCGCCCTAAAAAATCCTACAGTACAAGTATCACTGTTCTTAAGATATTTTTCTCTGTGAATATAATCATCATACCTTCAATCTAATTGATGATTTAAGTCACACTGTTGTCACATGACTTTTTGTTCAAAATAAAGGTGAAATGTCAGAATGTAAGAGTATCGATGGAAACAAGCTTAGACATAATGGACTTAAATCAGCTTGATTGAAGGTATGATTATAATATTCTTAAAGAAAAATATTTAAAGAAGCCAATTGCTGCTCATATATTTATCCAAAAAAATTATTAAAACACTGCATGCAGTACGTAAATCATGTAGAAAAATTAATTTGAACATGTAAAATGCGAGACCGATATGTGCATGCACCCGTAAGCTAAAAAAAATTAAAAGTTGTAAACATTACAACGTCCTACTTATTGAATTAAAGGTCCATTGTTAAATGGATTCTCATTGGTTGATTTTAACAATTTAATCCAACCAAAGCTATGCTTCTTTTACCCTCTCATTGACAGTCATTGACTTTGATTCCACACTTTAGATTGGTGATCAATTTCTAAAATTTAATCAAATCGACAGAAGCGCTTTAAAAAGTACTAACTTTGTTTGACCTTCACGCTGCCAAGGAACAATATGCAGCGAACCTTAACCCAATTTGGGGTTAAGAGAAAAAACACTGAGCCGGAATCCAATAAATAATTATGATAATGATCGAGGAACCAATAATTCGGAGTCGGAGGCTAAGAAATCGACATAGCCTGTCGCTAAAAAACCCAAACGACCCAAAAATTTTGTTTTAGATTACAGATAGCACGTTAATATCATGATTACACATGTCATTATTTCAATACACATTCACAAAGTCTGTAAACTAAGCTCATTCAGTTTCTGGTGTCCTTAATGAATTTTTAAAAAATGAATCGGATGAAAAAACATGTAAAAATATGTACCCCCAAAGTTTTCACTGTACCCCTAAAATGTTAGGCCAAAGGGTACATGAACCCCCAACTTAAAAAGTGGCAGGCATGCTGACACATAGTAAACTTTGAGATAACTTAAAATTTTGAAACCAATTAAAATTTATTGTTTATTGTACGTTTCAGGGAAATAAACAGGCATAGAATTTAACTTTTTTACCCACAAGCAAATCTTTGCTTGTGGTCATTTTTTTCACAAGCAAAATTTGTAAGGTTGAGAATTTTTAGAAGCAAAAATTTTCGGAAGTAAATTAGTCTAAAATCTTAAGCGAACTTGTCACAGAGACTTCAGCTTTAATAACCGGCTGTTCAGTCTCTGAAGTCCTTCTTATTTTGCTTGGACTGTCGTTTTCACTACTGCCGTTTATTCGTTTAAAATAATTTGAAATCATTGATGGTTACTACTGTAAACAACCGGCATGGCCGAGATTCTAAAAACTAATCTAACACATCTCCGTGATGGCGGAGCACCACCAACAGCGCTAGGTGGATGAAAAAGTCCGAGAGTTGCGAAAAGAAATAGAACTGGTTACCGGAACACATCCAGACAACAGACGGACACAGTTTAACTAAGTAAATAAACATTTCTCGGCCGTAAACACAGGTACTTGTTTCGTGAAAAAAAAATTCATATACTCTCTTATTTCCAATGGAAATAAGAGAGTATATGAATTTTTTTTTTTCACGAAACAAGTGCCTGTGGTCGTAAACTAACAAAACTGGACAAATTATCGTAGACGCAAAATTTTGCCCTTTTCCTAATTTCCCAGACGCAATTAACATATTTCACACGCATTTTGCGTCTTAGCGTCCGTTAATTTCGAACACTGATAAACAAATAGGTCATAATCCATTTGAAACATGTACATTGTTTGAAAAATGTTACAATTACATTCACAAATTCTTTGCAGTTTTTTTTTAATAACATATTTATACCTGATAAAGCGGTAGTCTGTGTTTATTAGTTTGACCATGTATCCAAGTTTCTTCTGTGTACACAGTAATTTTGTCTGCTTGAATTTGCCCTTGAATTTCGGCTGTTTCTCCTGGAGCCAATTTCCCAAATTTTGTCAAAATATTTCCCAATTTATGAAAAAAATGCCAACAGAAAACCATTAGAACAGGCGAACATGGTCTATACTATTCATGGTTTCCTTTGGAGGGCTACTCGTTGAATTTTGTTCCTATTTTAATAAGAAATCTTCGTAATTTTGTCACTCCTTGTTTATCGTGTTTACACGCCATAACTAACAGTGTAAGCTGATTCCTGTCTGTCTTTTATCTTGTACAAACTGCGCAGCTGCAAAATAATACCGGAAACCAGTTCAAAGCATGAGAACTTTAGAAAACTAACAGTAACAGAACTGATATGAACTCTGTACCGGAAATTGCAAAATATGATGTAGCCAGTGTTAAATGAGTATTGCATTGATTTAAACATAATGATAATTAGTATTTTGGCAGTCATTTTAATTTTTTTAATTTTAAATATGTTTACATACTTGTAAAAGTGCATTTTACATAAAATACATACTATTTTTATGGATTTACAGTGTTAAAATTTTTAACTAGTTTTACATGTACTTCATTTATAATTCTTGCAACTTATTTAAAAATATATTTATTTTTAAATAAATTTTTTTCTGGTTTTTCATTGATACTTTATCCTTAATAATTGAAACTGCTCAAAGGAAATCCATATAATTCCAAATATAAAATAAAAGAAAATGGAAGTTTCTGCAGTCAGTGGGTGTTTGAACGTCTCGAATAAGTCAAATAAATATATCTTAAAAAAAGCTAAATTAATTTATTGACTGCTTACTGTTGTTTTCTCTTTTTATAAGCGTATAAGTGTCAGGGATCCTCGCAACGCGTCTAGATGCGTATTGTACATGTCTTTTCAGTTCTGGACGCGCCTTTTCAACATCTAATGCGTCCCAGTATGCGTCAGTGTCAGTTGTCAGATGCGTACGAATTTCCGTCATGTCAATTCCCTCTCCCATGCGTGATTACGTACCCTTACAAATGGCAATCGATATTTACCTGTCGTCCGACTCTCAGCAGGTAGCAATCACTCGGGCGGCAAATATGCTTTTATTAAGATGTTTATTAAACAATAAAGGTGCAGTGTTGATGGACACTCTTTATGGTTAAAATTAAGCGTTGATAATACACTCTTTTCAAATTTTAATACACGTTCGGAACCTTGCATTGCAGTTGCACTCGTTACGTTTTTTTTTAAAGTAAGAATTCTTGACCGGTACAAAGATACCTTCAATATGAGCATTAATTAGTTATCTTATAAACTTTTAATTTTTGTATATATCAATAAGATAATCTGCTATAGACTAGGATCTGAAAAAGGGGGGGGTGGATGAGTAATAAGTTGTTTGGAAGAAATATTAATGTCAGCATCTGTATCAAGGTAAGACAAAAGTCTCTCTTGAATGGGCAAACATCAGCATGTTTCAAGTAATGAGTGCACATCAATCATACTCCAAAAGACTTCCAAACTCAGCTACTACTAATATAAAATAGCATTGGATAAACATTCTGCAAGCCATATTATATCTTTTTATAAAAAGACATTTAATGGGTCGGTCATCAAACGGTTGTATGCAGCAAATAGCTGGACTCATTCATCTGCGATATGTGGGACTCATGAAAATTTTGCTCGCCACTTTTTGCCCAATTTCTAGAAAAACATCGATAAATTTCCCATTTTAAAAAAAGGGAGCTGTTTATAAAAAATTCAATAAAATCAATGGTACAATTGGGCAGCTTAAGAGAAATAACAGGACGAACTTTGCTTTTGAGACACCATAGAGGGACTTCAGGTTCAAGAAGGGCAACTTTGCCCCCCACTTCCCCATTGTGGTGACACTTTTGGTCTATAAAATTAGTTTGGAAAAGAGAATAATTGAGAACTTAAAAAATTTCAAAATTATCAGTCGAATGAATCAATAACGTTCAAGCTTCCAGTGTTCTCCCCAGACCGTTTTAGCATCTCTGCACCGAGACACTATCAAATTGGCCGAGATGCTATCCATCGCTGCCGAGATGCTATATTTTTAACATTGGTAACTGACGCCATTGTTTGACAAGAATCGGCCGATTATAACAACAAAGAAAAATAAACATTTCTAATAAATTTTCTTTGATCACCTGTAATTTAATATCAAAGCTTACATGTTAATTGCCCGTTTGATGATAACTATTCAGGTTTGGTGATCCCAAGCTGACACTTATGACATTAACAAAACCATGTGATCAACACGTGATCCAAGCTAAAATGGCTTCAGAAGGAGTTTCCAAAGCCAAATGTAGAAAATAATACCATCCACATCGATGTTTTGAACAGAAGCCGTTATTTACCGCTACCGAGCACTGAAGATAAACAGGGACATTATCATATTATGTTTGCCTTTAATGTTCCGAGATAAGAATCGCCAACGACTATTGGTAACGTTTCAAGGACCTCCGTCAATATAATAGTTAATACAATGAACACTACCGATATATAGCAAATCGTTTGCTTCGGACAGTAACGTAGCCTGGAAAATGCGATTTTCATAGCTGATGAATTTGACAAGATTGATTGTGAGCAAAATTTTAGTACCACGAACTGAAAAGTACAATCCACCAGCAATAGAATTTAACTACTGCTTTTGCACAGAAAAAGGTCTAACGATAGTGTAATGATTGCCTTTGTCAGTTATATAACTTTTGTGCTTTTGGAACTATTCTCATTGATTGGAGTGGATCTGACATTGTGTTTATCATGAATTATAAATAAATGAATAATGAAGTTTTTTAATACTCCTTTATTACACATATCTATATTAAGTATCTGAAAAATTAAAATAAGTAACAAAATATATACTCTAACATGTATAAAAACATGCATTTTAATTAAAAAAAAAGCACAAAAACAATGCATAATTGGGTCGACCAATGATGCATGCTAAATGTGATGCTATCCAAAATTTCTGGGGAGAACACTGAAGCTTCTCTTCCTGTAACAATAAGCATTTTTCCAATATAGATCTAGAACCAGAAACTGCTATTAACATAAAATAATAAAATAGAATAGTGACAGAAATAGACTTAGACCTGCTGATCATTCATAATAAAAAAATTTCTTTTAAAGCAGTTAAAAGAAATTTCCAATTGGAAGGAAAATGACCTTGTTGGCCATCAACGGCCAATGTATAAAATTTTATGTTAGGCCTAGGCTGGTAAAGAATCTGTGTCAAGTGTCAAGTTTCACCACAATGGGGAAGTGGGAGCAAAGTTGCCCTTCTTGAACCTGAAGTCCCTCTATGGTGTCTCAAAAGCAAAGTTCGTCCTGTTATTTCTCTTAAGCTGCCCAATTGTACCATTAATTTTATTGCCTTTTTAGCTCACCTGACCCAAAGGGTCATGTGAGCTATTGTTATCACTTTGCGTCCGTCGGCGTCGTCGTCGTCGTCGGCGTCTGTAAACTTTTTACATTTTAATCTTCTTCTCTGAAACCACTTGGCCAATTGAAACCAAACTTGGCCATAATGTTCATTGGATGGACCTTTACAAAGTTTGTGTTTTTTATTTTGATTGGTAAACCAATATGGCCGCCACCTCAAGACTTAGTTTAACATAGGACCCTATGGGAAAAAAGTTAAAAAGGGCTTCTTCTCTGAAACCGTTTAACCAATCAAAACAAAACTTACTAGCAATATTGTTTGGATGGTCCTCTATAAAGTTTGTGTTTTTGATGGGAATTGGAAATTCAAAATGGCCGCCACCGCAGGACTTAGTTTAACATAGAACCCTATGGGAAAAAGTTTTAAAAGGCTTCTTCTCTGAAACCGGTCAACCAATGGAAACAAAAACTTACTAGCAATATTGTTTGGATGGTCCTCTATAAAGTTTGTGTTTTTTATGGCAATTGGAAATTCAAAATGGCTGCCACCGCAGGACTTAATTTAACATAGGACCCTATGGGAAAAAGTTTGAAAGGCTTCTTTTCTGAAACCGGTCAACCAATGGAAACAAAACTTACTAGCAATATTGTTTGGATGGTCCTCTATAAAGTTGATGTTTTTCATCCCAATCGGAAATTCAAAATGGCCGCCACCGCAGGACTTGGTTTAACATTCGACCCTATGAGAAAAAAGTTTAAAAGGGCTTCTTCTCTGAAACCGTTTAACCAATCAAAACAAAACTTACTAGCAATATTGTTTGGATGGTCCTCTATAAAGTTTATGTTTTTTATGGCAATTGGAAATTCAAAATGGCCACTACCGCAGGACTTAGTTTAACATAGGACCCTATGGGAAAAAGTTTTTAAAGGCTTCTTCTCTGAAACCGGTTAATCAATGGAAACAAAAACTTACTAGCAATATTGTTTGGATGGTCCTCTATAAAGTTTGTGTTTTTTATGGCAATTGGAAGTTCAAAATGGCCACTACCGCAGGACTTAGTTTAACATAGGACTCTATGGGAAAAAGTTTTTAAAGGCTTCTTCTCTGAAACCGGTTAATCAATGGAAACAAAAACTAACTAGCAATATTGTTTGGATGGTCCTTTATAAAGTTTATGTTTTTTATGGCAATTGGAAATTCAAAATGGCCGCCACCGCCGCAGGACTTAGTTTAACATTCGACCCTATGGGCAAATAAAAAAAATCTTCTCTATACAACCGGTTAACCAATGAAACAAATCTTTCTAGTAATATTGTTTGGATGGTCCTATTTAAAGTTTATTGAAAATTACAGGACTTACTTTAACATCAGGGAAATGCCATCTTTATTGCCTATAAAATCAGGTGAGCGATACAGGCTCTTAAGAGCCTCTGGTTTATAAACAGCTCCCTTTTTTTAAAATGGGAAATTTATCGATGTTTTTCTAGAAATTGGGCAAAAAGTAATTGTTTTACACTCAGTGATACTTGTAGGATTTTTTTATGATGAGTCCTGGACTCATGACTTTTGAAAGTGGCGAGCAAAATTTTCATGAGTCCAGCTATTTGCTTGCATACAAACGTTTGATTCAGTGTTGATTCCCTTACAAGTGCCACCAATACAAAATTATATTTGTCAGCCTCAATTAAGTATAATAAAAAGGTCGCCTGGGCGACTTCCAATTTTTGTTAGTGGCGACCGGAAAATCTGGAAAAAATCGTTTCCAAACAGACTTTCTTCTAGAATTTAGTTATTTGTCACTAAAGCGTTTGAAAGTAGAGAGATTTTAATTCGTCTATCAGATTTTTTCTTGTCCATCCAAACAGTCATTTCACTCCCCTTTTAAAAAGATACCCCAAATATTCCAGGAGCATGGCAAGTAAACAATTAAAATATTTCACTTTCATTTCAGGATAGTTGTTAACATGACAAGTATATACAGAAAACACCAAAAAATTAAAATGGTTATCACATGCTTATACATTTTCCTTTTGGCTACCAAAATTTTGACTTGGCTAGTAAATTTTTGAGGTTGTTAGCCAGAAGGCTACATGATATTAAAAGGAACTTGGAGGGCTGTTGGTGTATGTATTAGGTTCGAGTCTGTCATGTTGTGTCTGAGGTTAATCATAAAAGTTGTACAGTTGTAGATAGCTTGGTATCTCGACTCAACAATATTTGAAATTCTTTTCCTTTTTAGCTCACCTGACCCAAAGGGTCATGTGAGCTATTGTTATCACTTTGCGTCCGTCGGCGGCGGCGGCGGCGTCTGTAAACTTTTTACATTTTAATCTTCTTCTCTGAAACCACTTGGCCAATTGAAACCAAACTTGGCCATAATGTTCATTGGATGGACCTTTACAAAGTTTGTGTTTTTTATTTTGATTGGTAAACCAATATGGCCGCCACCTCAAGACTTAGTTTAACATAGGACCCTATGGGAAAAAAGTTAAAAAGGGCTTCTTCTCTGAAACCGTTTAACCAATCAAAACAAAACTTACTAGCAATATTGTTTGGATGGTCCTCTATAAAGTTTGTGTTTTTGATGGGAATTGGAAATTCAAAATGGCCGCCACCGCAGGACTTAGTTTAACATAGAACCCTATGGGAAAAAGTTTTAAAAGGCTTCTTCTCTGAAACCGGTCAACCAATGGAAACAAAAACTTACTAGCAATATTGTTTGGATGGTCCTCTATAAAGTTTATGTTTTTTATGGCAATTGGAAATTCAAAATGGCCGCTACCGCAGGACTTAGTTTAACATAGGACCCTATGGGAAAAAGTTTTTAAAGGCTTTTTCTCTGAAACCGGTTACCGTAATCAATGGAAACAAAAACTTACTAGCAATATTGTTTGGGTGGTCCTCTATAAAGTTTATGTTTTTTATGGCAATTGGAAATTCAAAATGGCCGCTACCGCAGGACTTAGTTTAACATAGGACCCTATGGAAAAAACCTTTTAAAGGCTTTTTCTCTTAAACCGGTTAATCAATGGAAACAAAAACTTACTAGCAATATTGTTTGGATGGTCCTCTATAAAGTTTGTGTTTTTTATGGCAATTGGAAATTCAAAATGGCCGCTACCGCAGGACTTAGTTTAACATAGGACCCTATGGGAAAAAGCTTTTAAAGGCTTCTTCTCTGAAACCGGTTAATCAATGGAAACAAAAACTTACTAGCAATATTGTTTGGATGGTCCTTTATAAAGTTTGTTTTTTATGGCAATTGGAAATTCCAAATGGCCACCACCTGCGCAGGACTTAGTTTAACATTCGACCCAATGGCAAATAAAAAAAATCTTCTCTATACATCGGGTTAACCAATGAAACATAGCTTTCTAGTAATATTGTTTGGATGGTCCTATTTAAAGTTTATTGAAAATTACAGGACTTACTTTGACATCAGGGAAATGCCATCTTCATTGCCTATAAAATCAGGTGAGCTATACAGGCTCTTAAGAGCCTCTGGTTTACCAGTGTGATCCCCGTGTTGGACTTACAGTGATAATACTAGTTCATCTTATACTAACCCAAACCTGGAAAATAGGCTGGAACTGTTTCTTTTATTTAATTTTTAAACTGATTCAGTTGCAGTGTATTCATTACATTTCTTGGACATACTTGTACATGTATGCTTTCAGATGTACATGTAGGTCATCAAAATATGTTAGTTTTTTTTTTCTTTTTGCTATTGACAAATATTTTGGCTAACCAGATATTAACACCACACTTGTTTTGACTTGCATTTCCCATGTCAACTTTATTATTGAGTGCTTCCAAGGCAGAACCTAATGTTGTTCCTACATGTAGGTGTCCCAGTTTGTGTATCTTGTTGAATTGGTCCTCCAAGGAATTACAATTTTATATTAAATGATCAAATGTAGTGGCCATCTTTAACATTCTTAATTCTGTGTTCTAGAGAAGGCGGGATTAAAAATTCCTTCATGACATTTCGATGTACCTAGTTTAAATTTAACATTCTGTAGAATGGAATGAGTAAATAAAAACCCTTTTGTATTTTAATTCTGACAGTTAATGTAAACATATTTTCTAACTGGAGTGTGCTTTAGGTGAAATTTTCAGCACTTCTGTATACATATAATGTTTACTTTATCAAATTGGTTTTGTATTTTTGTAAGTTTTTTTTAACTAACAAATATTTTGAATTTGTTAAAGTAAGAATATTGACACATAATTTTACCAATTAAATAGTTCTTTGACTATAGATTTGGCTTACAGTTGGTTCATATTTGATGTTAGCTTGGCACATCATGTGGTCATCAAAATTAATTAAAATAAAATGCCTAACAACACAGTTGGAAATAGCTAATCCCAGATTTAATTTGGTTGATATGGAATGTATTTGTCCCATGCCCTAGGAGTCCTGGTCTAGCAAGTCTTAACAGTATTGCACATGTATGCCTGATTAGACAACACAAATAATTCAGGATTTTTCACTAATGTGACCCCCCAGTGTCAGACCTTACTTCCATTAAAACCAGATTTCATATTTACTTATGTTTCACCCTTTTTCATTTCACAGTATGGTTTGTATTACATCTTTATCTTGAAATGGATGAGAAATAGATAAAAAAAAGAATTATGTACCATTTATTTTATCCCCAACTGTTTGACATGTTACTTCAAAAATGTATTTTTCATGGTCAAAAATTAAAATGTAGATAGTGTTTTTCCCCCTGCCTATTCAAAAGTGCATCTTGTTAAAACATTTTTTTTAATGTGTTAATTATGCATTAAGAATGAAAGACCTAGAATTACACTACACATATATTAAAATATACTTTAAATTAGAATTCATTCTCCATTCCCTAGTGATGGAACGATTATCGCCTACAATCGATAAACTGTCGTTTTTCACCCGCCGATCTTACTAATCGATGTTCAAAATAAAAATCGGATGTCGCAGACATCGCCGATCGAAATACGGAAATTCAATTCTGTCCGGTTTTGTTCTGTAATTAACCTGTCCGATCCGTTTCCGGGTATAGTAAAATGGATGACAAGGTCGAAGCGGTCGATCATGACCCAAATAACAACAACTACGAGACTAGACAAATTTATTCATACCCTGGAAAAACCAAATCCAGGGTTTGGGAATATTTTGGATTTTATAAAATGTTAATTGATACACTAAAAAAGATTTTCCGATTATTAATCGATTATGTCTTTTCGATTATTTCCGATAATCGATTATGAAAATTTTCCGATTCCCCAACACTACCATTCCCTACATTACATTGTATGTTTCATGTTGCTATCAAAACATTTAAACATGCCTCACATTTAGTAGACGATAAAAAATTTTTTTGTCTCAATCATGCCCAAATGTTAGCTGGAACCCAATTAATTTACTAAGACTACTAACATGTTTGTAATAGACATTTTGTCAGACTTTATAAAACTACCTATTGGGTCCTTTGGCCAGCCATCATGTTTCAAGAAGACTCAACTTATGCAAATAACCCCAGATATACATGTACATCATATTGCAGTGGAGGAGGTACTAGTAATAGGATAGTGTGCAACAAATCTTACATGTATTGAAAAATGTTCTTGAGACATTTTATTTATCATGCATACATGTGGCATGTCTTTGTAATCATGTTCTAGAAACATTGCAAGTGAAGTCTGTGTTGGTTGAAGACTTAGTGATTTTCTTAAAGTCTTTTTAACTAAACTGGTTAACAATTTAAACAAATTAAACTGAATTTTGATTTTGAGGATGGATTAATTTAAAATAAGGTACTTATATAGTTTATCATTGGACATTTTTAAGGTATTCTGTGTTCATTTAGTAACTAGATGTACAGTAGTTCAATTTTCAGTCATAACAAAAACTGGACGCCTTGATAAAGTTAAAAAAATTGCTGAAAGTGTTGTTTAGCACTACAAAAAAACAAACAAACCCAATATTTTGAGCTAAAGGACAGTTTGAATAAAATACCTTTACTACCCTTAACATTGTTGTGAATTGATGGATCTTCCACTTACAGCACTAGTGATCATTACATTTAGACAACATGTCACATGCAACATTTGGGGTCGCTACCTAAAAGAACTAGGTCACATTGAAGCTAATTAATGTCAGTCCCATAACTTCGTTGTTTTTTATATGGATTTTCAAAAAAGTCTACCATGTGACGACATAGTTAATACAAGTTTACTCTTTTCTACTTATTGTGGAATCCAATCACTTGCAAAACAAACTCAAATTCCCATTGTGAAGTCCACAGGTCAGCATTTATAGGGTTCCGAAATTTGTAGAAGATGACATTGTTGTGTTTGTCAAGATTTACTGTAATAAGAAAAAGAATGACATTTATAGAAAATTGTCATGTTAGTTAAGGACAAATTGCTTTAAGGCCAGTCATTAAAATTACTGCTCCATTAAAATTTAATGTAGCAAGTCAAAAACCTATTGTATGGCTGAGAAGATTTATGATTGGTTGGTGATTTATGGCAAAAAGGCATTCAGAGTTTCTATGTGAAACATACTAGTACACAGGTACCAGTAAATTATTATTATGCAAGTGTGGAACTTCAATTTGGACCATTTATAAGAATATGTGCAGTTATAAATATATACTATATAAAAAAATGTGTGTCATCATTTTCCAAATATGCATGCCTCTGTACAGACATGAATGACTGCCATGAACGTCATATTTTTACCAAAATGTAATGGAAACCTGATTTAATCAGAATAAAGTTACCATGTAAAATTTAGATCACATTATTTAAATCTTTTTAAAATTAACCATGTCAAAATTTAAATAACTGTCTATTTAAGCCAATAAAAAAAATTGAGCCAAAGGAGTTTGGTTTATGTAGGTTTTACTGTTCTATTGAAATGTTTTGTCTCTGAAAAATAAATTAACAGAGCAGACTTATCTTTGTTATGAATCATAGGTTAAAACTTGAGAGAGAATTCTATGTGAAAAAATAAGATAAGTCCATATTACATTTCACAAATCCATACAGAAATATTTGACTGTTTTACCGGAAATGCTTGTTATTTTTAGCAGGTAACAATAAGTAACCTTGTGAGTGCTTTAAACATTTTTATCCCATTAGTTCACCGCACCCTATCAATCATCTCGGATCCTTTAGTTTGCTATGGTGTAGTGATTCTATTGAAAACCCTGTCATTCATGTGCATTGTATGACATGCTGTCCCGTGAAGTCTGGGCGGAGATGTTACGCCACTCTAGATTACCTTCCCAGGTAAGGGAAAAGTGTAACAATGCAATGCTACTTGTGTGAATAGTAAATCACAAAATCTGTTTGTTTTATATGTTTACAGATAAACTAGGTCATATGATTAGGTAGTCTGTTTCGAATGTGTATTGCTTTATACATCATAAAGATGTGTACCTGTTAAGTCTATGTGTAAATATTTCTAGATATTTGATAGAACTTCACTGGAAAGGTAAATTATTGAAATCTCAGGGATTAAATAATTTTGGACATTCAGTAATGGAGTTGACCAAACAACTAATTTTGAAAACAGTAAGTTATAATGTTCTAATTTTAGACACCTTTTATTTGTGAACAGTGTATTTAAAGCTTACTAAATGTACTAATATATCAAGAATTCTGAACTTTATTTGACTGAATGTTTTAACCATTCACATTTTTTGCTCCAAATTATTTGAGTGGAATACAAAACCAGACCTAAAACAAATACATTATTGGGTAATTTATGTTAGTTGAAATAAGTTTTGTGTTTGTTGGTTTTTGTTTCTATATAACTCATTAAATATTGGCAAAGTTTGAGGTTTCTATTATGTTTAGTTATATTTAGCTTAATTGTAGAATAATGTAACGTGCAGTTTACAACTTTAATTACCGGTATCTTATTTTTCTACAAATGCGAAAATGTAAGAATAACCAGATTTTAAAACCTGACACTTTTTTTGATGTGCCATCTGGTTTAACATAGTTGAAATCTGAGAGTGGAATAATTTCTCAATCTTATGTACATGTTAGGTTTGTTGCCCTTGTACATTTGTACATTTTTTAAAACAGAATTCCTGGGATAAGGACTGCATCTGTTGTCAGTCCCTGTAAGTCCATCAAGGAAACTTCAATGGAGTTGGTCAGTTCATCCATTGGAATCGCAGTGTACATGTACACCTATTGAATTATATCATTACCTCTGTGCATATGTGTACAATTTATTTATTTTTTTGGGAAATGTTGAATGTTCACAATTTTTAAGCGTGCATGTTATAGAAAAAATTCTAGATTTTCATACAACTTTCCTCAAATTTTGGGGTGGTGGAGTGTTTATTATTTTTAGTTTAAGGCCATTTTATATATAAAACCAGAAATTTCTTTTTTTTTATTTGATTTTTAGAAATAAACAAATCTAGGCGTGCGGGGTTAAGAATCCAATATTTATTTAAAATGTCCTATCTTGGACTAGTGGAAAGAATGACATAGCTCTCATAATTACATTACATATATACATGTTGTGTTCTATTCAAAATACATTATAAGGGAAAATTTGTATTGTCTTGTATAATTCCATTGTGCAGTATCATGATATTTCTGTTGCTCTATAATAGACTATATTTTCAGCATTAGTCATTTTAAGTCTTAACACCCTGTAATAAAATGTCTTGTTGGTAAGCACATTGTCCTAGACTGAAGTCTAATCTTACATTTCCGATCCTGGTCTTTTTTTTCTTACCTATATTTCAGTACATGTATATATTTTTATAAGATGCAACTTACTAAATAAATTACATGTACAATCAATGTTCCTCTCAAGACACCTGTATATGTATACTGAAACAAGCGTGACGAGGCAAAATACCAAAAGATCGGACATTGGACTTTAGATTTCCATACTCGTGATGTGGGATCTTGACTGATTCACCTGATTTGGTCAAAACCAAGTCAAGTCATTGGCTGGCTACAAATAAATCGGTATAATATGCTTGTGTGTTAATGTAACTAACACACAACCAGCACACTCCATACCAGAGGAATTCAATTTTATAAATTGAATAGCAGTTATGTTGGCAGTCCGGTGCATGTATGCTTAAATCAGTTTTTAAAGAAATGCAGAAACTTCACATGAGTTTCCTTTAGACTCAGAAAATAGAAATATCTGTTAGAGAAAGATATGTTTTTTTGTAAGCCTGATGAACTTGTGCTTGACTAATTGGAGATCATATTACTGCATTCAGTTTTCTGTGCTGTAGAAAAAGTTAAACTTGGAGGAAATAAGTATGATGTGGTTAGCAGATGGTGAAATGTTAAAAAATGTGATCGGGTTTGTCAGGTGTTTGAAGAAAGCAGTCTTGACTGTATTTATATCTATAAAATACGCTCCTGTTTAATGTATCTTCCTGCATGTTGTGTATGTAAGAGTTTCTATAGCTGTTGATTCAGTACTAATCCGTCCATTGTATTTTTCTTATTGTGAGTGTTGTACATTGAAAAGCACTTGCTACAAAGCCTTTTACATGTAGTTCATTAGTGTCCCATTAAAATGCTACATTTTTGCATCCTAGTCTTATTTTTATTTTAGGTGTACCCTCCCTTTATACACATGCCTTTCTATTTTCCAGTAATGATAATTTATACATCATTGTGGATTAGTTGAACACTTTTTTGTGTTTGAAATTTTCAGTTCAATTTTTTTTGTCTTTATAGCTTAAATATCGTACACTGTTAAAAAACTAATTACAATCAATGGATATGGTTTGCTCTGAACTGGTCTTATCAATAACCTGTTATAAGAAAACTCATTGATGTGAATATAAACCAGTGTGGATATACCAGTATTGCTAAGGCAGCTCAGGCAATACTAATGGTAAATACATTTTTTCAATCTCAAGGGCCAACTTTCAAAGGAACTGTAACTCGTGAATGGTTGACTCGCATATAAAATCTTCATGTGTTGTGGAAACCTGGTATTTTTTAAGAAATTTGTTTACAAATGTATGTCCAAAGGCCATTATTTAGTCAAAAACAATTGGCCAAGAAGGAAATTCAAACTTGATCTATAGCTCATGATTGTTATATGTCAGTATCTGTAAATGTTAGGTAAAGTCTAGAAGACTTTTTGTTACAAGAAAATGTCCACGGGCATTAATTTCGTAAAAAATCAATTTAGACCAAAACACCATTCTAACTTGATCTGTAGCTTGTGATGGTTGACTCGCATACCAAATATAAGTTCAATAACAGAAATGTGTGTCTGACAGACTTGACGGACAGAGTGCAAACCTATAGTCCCTTTGGTCAAATCCAGTAAAAGATTAATAAAGAAGATAAACCCCAAACAAAACATGGCAAATACAGGTCAACAAATCATTAAAGATTGATGAAAAAACACGATTATAACCGACTGGCCAAGAACGGCATTCAAAAAAGCCTTTTACATGATCATGTGGTGGAGTTAAACTTTTGCAATCCCCCACTCCACAAGCTCAAACATTACACTGCCATAAAATCACCTGCCATTCAACATAAGACACCTTATTAGGATTTGCTTTTACATACAGGACTGCTGAACTTGACATTAAGCACCTCACCAGGAGTTCCTTTTTGTTGGTATAAAGTATGTAGCACTTCTCTGTAAGATTGTAATAATTTACTCATACTATATACATGTACATGTATGTTTTAAACTTTAGAAAATAAAAATGGAAGAAAAAGCCACAAACCTCACTGAGCAATTGTCTACAGGGCTAACAAAAAAATCACAAAAAATTATGATAAACAAACAAGATAAGACAAAGGTAAGAAAAAAACAAAGAATTGGAGCATTCATAAACAAAATAATGTGGTAGGGATTAAACAGGTCAAAGTGGTCCCTGTTGTTATACCCAAACTATACAGACAAGTACGAACACTACCCTCAAATTACCTACACAATACAGAAGTCACGGAAGCGAAATTAAGATGTGACAGACTTGTCATTTAGCACCTTACCAGGAGTTGCTACTTGTGTGTAAAATGTATATTAGCACCTCTCGGTTGGATTGTGACAATTTACTATATTTTAAGATCTAAAAATAAACATAAAAGAAAAAACAATATCACAATAAACTGTAAATGCAAAAACCAGACAAACAATTAAAATATAAATAAGATGGAAAATGATGGTAGCAGAAAGTTGGAAAACTTGTTCCAGTTACTTCTACCATGAGGATATTTGGAATTAAACCACAAAAAGCTGCATGTCAAGGTATACCAAAGCTTCACCTCATACATGTAAGCAGTGGTTTATAAGAGATTTATTACTGAAAGAATATTTCATTTAGAAGTGTGTTATGTAATACATGTACATGTAGAACTAAAAAATAATGACAACATCAATTATTTTGCATTGGACATAACACTGTTTTAAAGAGCTGTTTAAAATACAATCTTGAAAATACAGCATTTGCTTTACATGTACATCATGAAAGCTGCTGGTATAATTCATCATATTTAGTAAATCTGACATAATTTCAACATTAGGTGAGAAAAATGACAGATTTAAGTAGCTTAACCAGTTATGTATTGAACCTAATGCTTCAAACAACTTTAATTTGTTGCTAAATCTTTGTGATAAGGATTTCACTTGTACATATGGTGCTGCATTCTCGGGTAGTGGTGGTTGACATTAAGCTACAATGTATTATTTATAGAACAGTAACAGAATCAAATTTAGCGGGAGGGGGATCAATGAAAACTTGTATAGGTAAAATTTAACATGAAAGATGCAGAATCAATAACCATACAGTGGATGGAAATGAGTAATATAAGCGAAAATAGGTATTTTAGTGTAAAAGGGATATGTGTGCAAGAAATAGAAAGCAACCACTGTCCACATCATTCATATAGTAAGACACAGAACTAGACTAATGTTCAAATCATTTATACATAGAATTAGACATTAGTATACATGTATACTGTATTTTCAGGGGTAAAAGATGGCGGCAAATATTAAGATTGAACCCCTGCCGATGGATAGGTATTCTCCACTGACAATAAATGTTAATGCTATGGACGATGACAAGGTACAGAAACAACTGATGAAAAGAGAAAGGCAAAGCAGAGCCGACAATTTTCATGTGAGTATAAGCAAAGACAATTTTTTTTATTTGTTGTACAAGGAGGTGTTGTTACAGTTTTTGTTTTTGCCACAAAAAAAAGTTATTTCCAAATTGTATGCACATTTTAAAAAAATTTTCAGACTGAAATTGACCTTAATAAAAAAAAAGTTTATGGTGCAAATAACTGTTATCTGTATACTGATGATTATCGTTTTTATACCCCTTTACACATAGTTGTGGGGTATTATGTGATGCCCTCCGTTTGGAAATGATTTTCCATCCATCCTGTCTGTCTGTGCCCGATGATTTCCAGATAACTTAATTACATCTGTGATCACAAAATATAAACAATCGTAGGTCATCTTTCTAAAATAGAAATAATCTCATATTTATCATCGTTAGTTATTAAAATATAATGAGTATACAGTCAGACGTTTTTCATAAATGTGATGGCCTTGTTGTTGGGGTAGTTCATCTACTATTGATCACATAGTCTGTCAACACTGAGATTGCAAGTTCGAGTCTCACTCTGGCAGGGTGCACTAGACTTCAATCTTAAATGACAAGGATTGCCAGTTTTCCTACCGAAAATAAGGGGTTTCTTCTGAGTACACTGGCTTCATCCAATAAAAAATGGACGCCATTATATAGCTGAAAAAGTGCTAAAAGTGGCATAAAAACAACATTCAAACGAAAAACAAAAACATAAATTTATGTTGCTTCTTCTCAAACTTGTGTGATTTAAAATGTGGATTGCTTGTCTCTTGTTGTTCATAAGGAATTGTGATGTCTTATGTAGTTACAAATAATGTTTCAGTGGGATGTCTTGTGTGGTTTTCTCAAGAAATCTGATTTATTTGAAAATGTGTCATATGTATGACCTGTAACCTAGTATAAAAAAATTCTGATTTTAACATTTGGTTACTTGTGCTTTGTTTTCTTAACATTCTGTAATTGTTGAATCAAATTATATAAATGTTACAATTAACTGTTGGAGCACAGACCTGTTACCATGTTTTGCTGAGCATAGTGTAAGGTATTTTTGATGAAACAAATTAAACAAAATCTTTGTTTTACCTAAAACTGTTATGGACAGCTGTTTGATAAAGGTGGCCTTGCTGTAAAAAAAATCCTGTGATAGCATGTGATTTATACTCTAACTAGAAAGTAAAAAAAAAATAATTTTTAATCCTTCACTCAGTCAAAAAGATTTATGCATGCGAAAATAATTCAATCTATATAAAAGCATTATCAAATTTACACTGCCGTGTATTTTGTATTGTAACACTACTTCATTTTTGTCCTGAAATTCTCATTAAGTTCCAATCAAACTTATTTACCCAGCGATTTATTTCTATTTGTACAATCAAGATTGTGTAACGTTGATGAGTTTATTATCCCGAGAGCACACCAAGGTATATCTGCAATGTCCGCAGAGGCTGATAATGTCTGTGTTGCATTTAAAAAAGGTATTGCAATAATTCAAAATGTAGTACAATACATGCAATTAGCTATGACTATGTTATTGGTTATTTTTTAACTTTATCTTTTATCGTTGGTGATAAGATTTTGTTTAAATAAGTTTCTTAATCTTTTCGCTTCATCGCATGAAACAAGTCTCTCGGAAAAAGCCATTGAATAGTAGTAGATGATTAAATATTTTGAAAAGTAACATTTAATAGATTATTTTAATATTTTAACAGCATTTTAAAACTAATTTTGTAGCCATCTGTTACACACTCTTCTGTGCTTGACTCCAGTTTTAATTGACAAGGATTGCTAGTTTTCCTGCCGAATCTTGGATTTTCTACAGGTACTCTGGCTTCCTCCCCCATTAAACTGTGTGCCATGATATAACTGAAAAATTGTTGAAAGTAGCTTTAAGCACAATTCAAACCAACAAACAAAACACACTGTTCAGAAAAAAATTGTAATTCATGGAAAATATAGCTTCTTCAGAAGAAAGTCTAGTTAAATAGAATTGTCATATGGCTTTTGTATTTTTAAAATACATATACATGAAAATGTTAGCTTCATGTACCCTTGTGTACAATTGAGCTAGTGAAGGCTTTAATAAAAATGGTAATCCCCTCCTGCTTCCTCTAAAACATCTTTTAGTAATCATATTTTAAACATTTTCATAATTTTTTTTGATTTTTTTTTTCAATTTGTATTAATGTTCAGTTAGATTTATGCTGATAAGATTAATAGTCAAAGCTGAATTATTTTATGTTGTATTTTTACTCTATAAAATTTACATCCAAATTTATGGAATTATCTGAGGGAATTGTATTGACCAAAGAAAAATCTGCCTAGTAAAGCTAAGGGTCCGCAGGAAAGGGAAACAAACTTGCTTTGTAGTAAGTATAAATCTCTCTTAATTTAAAGAAAACTGTACATTTAATAAATTGTTCCCAAAAGATGTCCAGAAATTTTTTATAAATCATGTCGGCCGTAAATAGCTCCCCTATTCATGGTTGAAATGATTAAGACAACACATTTTTCCTATCCTATGTTTTTTATATACTTTAAGAATTTAATGTCCTTAAATTGTATATATATAATAACTTTAACTTTAACTTTATTTTATTTGCAAAATTAGTCCCATGCAGGTCGAGCAAATACAATACAGAACAAAATACATAATATATGACCATATAATGTAGAAGTATATAACTGCATAATTTGATTCACATTAATATATATATTTAGGGTTACTGGTATTACTGGGTACTAAGTCTGTACTTGGAGCATGCTCTGTAATATGATCAGTAAAGCCCCATAACAGATTTAACTCGAATGTGAATGCCTAATTAACATGTTCAAATATTTCTAAGACATATTAATTGGCACAAAAAAGTAAATAATGAAAAAACATTACTGTAATTTGAACAAGGTTTATTGACGATCGATCGTAAATCGTACTGACAGTCTGTAAATCATGTAAATAGAACTCGGTGACAGAGTGCAGAATTATTCAGGCATTAAAGATTTGGGTTTTTGATACAATATTGTACCTATGTAAACTGCCAGGCTTAACCTTATGTTACGGTACACAGTTCATCAGGCAGTTAATTTCTGATTTTTCGATAAAAGTTAATTGTCTACTTTGTTGTTCAATAATTTACTTGGACAAAGTTTTCCTATACATGAAGGTCCTAAAAGATTGCGACAGGTATATTGAAAGAACGTAGTGCAATTAAAAAAAATCCCACACACTTGTATAATTAAACAAGATGAATATTGTAAATATATATATTATTTTTTAAAAGAACTTTATTTCCATGTTGTAATTTGTCAACATTTTTTTTTTGCCTTCAGTAAATAAAGATGAGAAAGAAATGTTAATGTAAGAACTTAAAAATAATCTAGGTCTGTGTTTGAACACTGTTTTTTTCAAAAATATTGGCAGTAGTTGAATCCTGTAGTCTTTTTATATTTTCTGCAATGTTATCTTAAAACAATCATGTGAAGTTTTAATCTTCTGTGAAGCTGCTTTACATTGGAGGAAGACTTTTCCTTTGGTCCCCTTGTAGAATACCTTATCCAAGATGGCTGTCCTCGGTTTAGAGAATTTATTTCAGTGACAACCAAACATGAAAACTGGGTTCAGTGCTGAATATAACAGGTACTAAGACTAATTTTTTTACAGTTATAATTTTGGAAATTATTTTTACAATTGAACCTTTATGGCATGACAACATATTGCATTGTTGCTTATTACATAATGTATTTATCCCTTTCAAGCCAGGTAGAATTGCAGAAGAAATTGATTTGATGAGCAATTAGAAAGACTTTTTTTGTTCAAACTATTATCAGTTTCATCAGCAAGGTTTCAGATTTCACTCAAATTTATTCACTCTCCTGTTGATCTTGTTCAGATAGTTTTTGTAATCAATATGGAAGCCAAACTACTGATGTTGTCTACAACAATACAAATAATAATGAATATTTCAAACGAAATTGATCAAAATTTATTTGTGTCCGTCTACTTCGTTTTCAAACAATTAAATCCATTGTCAATCTGCCTTGCATTAGCCTGTTTGTTAAAGGTTGAAGCATTTTCCATCAAATGTTTCATTAAATGAATTGATAATTGTTTTAATTGTGTGGAAAAAACAAATTTATTTTTGTAAAATTGTAATTTTCTCTTAATGATTGAAGTACTATACTAAAAATAATAGTTATTGTTATGGGCCAGTAATTGGTAAGTGTGTAGTTAGGCAAGGTCAGTAATTGGTAAGTGTGTAGTCAGGCAGGGTCAGTAATTGGTAAGTGTGTAGGTAGGCAGGGTCAGTAATTGGTAAGTGTGTAGTCAGGTAGGGTCAGTAATTGGTAAGTGTGTAGTCAGGCAGGGTCAGTAATTGGTAAGTGTGTAGGTAGGCAGGGTCAGTAATTGGTAAGTGTGTAGTTAGGCAGGTCAGTAATTGGTAAGTGTGTAGTCAGGCAGGGTCAGTAATTGGTAAGTGTGTAGGTAGGCAGGGTCAGTAATTGGTAAGTGTGTAGTTAGGCAGGTCAGTAATTGGTAAGTGTGTAGGTAGGCAGGGTCAGTAATTGGTAAGTGTGTAGTTAGGCAGGTCAGTAATTGGTAAGTGTGTAGGTAGACAGGTCAGTAATTGGTAAGTGTGTAGGTAGGCAGGGTCAGTAATTGGTAAGTGTGTAGTTAGGCAGGGTCAGTAATTGGTAAGTGTGTAGGTAGGCAGGGTCAGTAATTGGTAAGTGTGTAGGTAGGCAGGGTCAGTTATTGGTAAGTGTGTAGGTAGGCAGGGTCAGTAATTGGTAAGTGTGTAGGTAGGCAGGGTTAGTAATTGGTAAGTGTGTAGGTAGGCAGGGTCAGTAATTGGTAAGTGTGTAGGTAGGCAGGGTCAGTAATTGGTAAGTGTGTAGGTAGGCAGGGTCAGTAGTTGGTAAGTGTGTAGGTAGGCAGGGTCAGTAATTGGTAAGTGTGTAGGTAGGCAGGGTCAGTAATTGGTAAGTGTGTAGGTAGGCAGGGTCAGTAATTGGTAAGTGTGTAGTCAGGCAGGGTCAGTAATTGGTAAGTGTGTAGGTAGGCAGGGTCAGTAATTGGTAAGTGTGTAGTTAGGCAGGTCAGTAATTGGTAAGTGTCTAGGTAGGCAGGGTCAGTAATTGGTGTGTAGTTAGGCAAGGTCAGTAATTGGTAAGTGTGTAGTCAGGCAAGGTCAGTAATTGGTAAGTGTGTAGGTATGCAGGGTCAATAATTGGTAAGTGTGTAGTTAGGCAGGGTCAGTAATTGGTAAGTGTGTAGGTAGGCAGGGTCAGTAATTGGTAAGTGTCTAGGTAGGCAGGGTCAGTAATTGGTAAGTGTGTAGTTAGGCAGGGTCAGTAATTGGTAAGTGTGTAGTTAGGCAGGTTCAGTAATTGGTAAGTGTGTAGGTATGCAGTGTCAGTAATTGGTAAGTGTGTAGGTAGGCAGGGTCAGTAATTGGTAAGTGTGTAGTTAGGCAGGGTCAGTAATTGGTAAGTGTGTAGTTAGGCAGGTTCAGTAATTGGTAAGTGTGTAGGTAGGCAGGGTCAGTAATTGGTAAGTGTGTAGTTAGGCAGGGTCAGTAATTGGTAAGTGTCTAGGTAGGCAGGGTCAGTAATTGGTAAGTGTCTAGGTAGGCAGGGTCAGTAATTGGTAAGTGTCTAGGTAGGCAGGGTCAGTAATTGGTAAGTGTGTAGTTAGGCAGGGTCAGTAATTGGTAAGTGTGTAGTTAGGCAGGTTCAGTAATTGGTAAGTGTGTAGGTATGCAGTGTCAGTAATTGGTAAGTGTGTAGGTAGGCAGGGTCAGTAATTGGTAAGTGTGTAGGTATGCAGGGTCAATAATTGGTAAGTGTAGTTAGGCAGGGTCAGTAATTGGTAAGTGTGTAGGTATGCAGGGTTAGTAATTGGTAAGTGTGTAGTTAGGCAGGGTCAGTAATTGGTAAGTGTGTAGTTAGGCAGGGTCAGTAATTGGTAAGTGTCTAGGTAGGCAGGGTCAGTAATTGGTAAGTGTGTAGTTAGGCAGGTTAAGTAATTGGTAAGTGTGTAGGTAGACAGGGTCAGTAATTGGTAAGTGTGTAGTTAGGCATGTCAGTAATTGGTAAGTGTGTAGTTAGGCAGGTTAAGTAATTGGTAAGTGTGTAGTTAGGCATGTCAGTAATTGGTAAGTGTGTAGTTAGGCAGGTTAAGTAATTGGTAAGTGTGTAGTTAGGCAGGGTCAGTAATTGGTAAGTGTGTAGTTAGGCATGTCAGTAATTGGTAAGTGTGTAGGTAGACAGGTCAGTAATTGGTAAGGGTGTAGGTATGCAGGGTCAGTAATTGGTAAGTGTGTAGGTAGGCAGGGTCAGTAATTGGTGTGTAGTTAGGCAGGGTCAGTAATTGGTAAGTGTGTAGGTATGCAGGGTCAGTAATTGGTAAGTGTGTAGTTAGGCAGGGTGAGTAATTGGTAAGTGTGTAGGAAGGCAGGTTCAGTAATTGGTAAGTGTGTAGTTAGGCAGGGTCAGTAATTGGTAAGTGTGTAGTTAGGCATGTCAGTAATTGGTAAGTGTGTAGTTAGGCATGTCAGTAATTGGTAAGTGTGTAGGTAGGCAGGTCAGTAATTGGTAAGTGTGTAGGTAGGCAGGGTCAGTAATTGGTAAGTGTGTAGGTAGGCAGGGTCAGTTATTGGTAAGTGTGTAGGTAGGCAGGTTCAGTAATTGGTAAGTGTGTAGGTATGCAGGGTCAGTAATTGGTAAGTGTGTAGTTAGGCAGGTCAGTAATTGGTAAGTGTGTAGGTAGGCAGGTCAGTAATTGGTAAGTGTGTAGGTAGGCAGGGTCAGTAATTGGTAAGTGTGTAGTTAGGCAGGGTTAGTAAATGGTAAGTGTGTAGTTAGGCAGGTTCAGTAATTGGTAAGTGTGTAGGTAGGCAGGGTCAGTAATTGGTAAGTGTGTAGGTAGGCATGGTCAGTAATTGGTAAGTGTGTAGGAAGTCTTGATAATAATGCAAACTATTACTGGTTAAATCAAGAAATCATTTATCAGAACAGGGGTCTGGAAGTTTTCCCTGCCCATTTCGGTCATTTTTCCCCTAAGAAATTACCAATTCCATGGTAGTGAATATTGGTCTCGGGTTGTTTCCTAACGAAACTTGTTTGCACGTCGGGTCTATTCGCCACGATAATGTGAATAAGCGGGTTGTACCATGGAATTTGGGATGGCTCCTACAATGTATGCATCATGTGAAAAAGAAAATATATGTAGTGATACATTCTCCTGCCTTAAAAGTCTTTATTGGAAAATGACGTTGTCTATGAAACAAAATAATGGGAAACTGCATTATTTGATTAATATTCCGGCGAGTTTTTCATTAACCAGAAATAGGAAGTTGTCACCTAATTGCCACAAGTTCAGACCTGAATTGAATTTATATGTCATTCAGCGATGGATGCTCTTTAAAAGTTTTTATTATTAAATGAAATAATCATTTTTGTTCTCATTATTTTCATTGAAATTATATTCAAATTGGTTTTCTCTTGATTTATGTAACGTTTAGTAACATTGGCGCTTGCGTAGTGTGCAATTGTTAATGCACATGTTTTTCATTAAAGTTGCAGGTGTACTGTAAAGTTGTCTTATTTTCTTAGCAATGTGATATAGAAACTATATCAAATTGATCTATTATATTAAATCCCTGTTGCTTCAAAATGTTGTTGCAATAGTATGTTTAGGATATGGATGAAACAGATCCGTCACCTGTTGACCTTATTACGTAATCACCGGTCGGTGGTCAATAAACACATGTCAGCGACAGGAAATAGCCTTAGGGTTGATTTATAATACAAATTGAAGGGATTAAATCTAACAAATGATTATTGCATGTAAAATATTATTTTTTAGATGTCCGATTTGAGAAAATCATATTCTTTCATTTTAGTGTAAATTTTGGTCTTGTCCGGCAAATATGACCGTTTCCAGACCCATGTATCAGAAACATCAATTTATCTTTTACAAAATTTTATCTAATGTCCAGTGTGGTACATGTGTAACACACTCTGTTCTAACTCGTGGGATGGAGATGCTATTAAGTCAGTCTTCACGAAATTAGTTCTTGGCTTGTCTGACCTAAACACAAATACTGCCGGACCAATTTAACATTTTTGTTGTAAATTTAACAAATTTGCCTGAGCGGAGTTAAATTTGGCTGTTTTTTGCTGGTCTGGTCCGGTGGACCGGCACATTTCGGGAAGACTGCTAAGTATATCTAATATCCAGTGTGGTAGGTGTGTCACACTCTGTTCTTACTCATGGGATGGGGATGCTATATCTAATGTCCAGTGTGGTAGGTGTGTCACACTCAGTTCTTACTCATGGGATGGGGATGCTATATCTAATGTCCAGTGTGGTAGGTGTGTCACTCTGTTCTTAATCATGGGATGGGGAAGCTATATCTAATGTCCAGCAGTTCCTGCTCCTAAACAGAAAGGTAATTAAGGAATGTCCATGTATGACAGCTGTAAAGCTAAATTTTCTAACTTCATTACTTTAATTTTCCAAGTATTTTTATGGTAACTGATAGTTACTCATCCCTGGTCCCATTGCCCTCTCACCAGCTGAAATGACATTCTTCTAAATTGTAGACTTTCTCTGCTACCAAAACTATGTGCCTAAAGAAGAGCTAAATATTGTCTTGCCTAAACAGTTCATGGTCCAGAAAAATTATTAGGTCATTAGTACAGAGCAAAGCATTAGTGCAGACTAAGTCAATATAAATTTGGGGGTTAATAGAAGGTAGCTGTAATTTGTTTGATGGATGGCTGTGTTCAAATTTTTTTTTACAGTTCCACACAGTTATTTGTAACTTATTAATATAAGATCAATTCACAATAATCAACTAACACAATACATTTTTATTTTTGGGGATAATCAGACATGACTGGTTTGTTAATATCCGCAAAGAAGTAAAATTCTGGGTACCAGTTACGTATTGATACTAAACAATTACCTTCATTTGGGTGGTTTGTGTACCATTGCAGACAAAAAGAAAATAAAAAACATCAAATATGAAATGTCATGTTCTTGCAATTTATTTATTTACCAGGCTTGTAAGTAGAACACATTACCTATTTGAATTATGTACTCGTGGGAAATTAAACCTAAAATATTTATTTTGCCAATTTCAGAAATTTTATAGATGAATAAATTAATATGAAAAATTGTAAACGTGAGTTTTCAAAAGTATTCAATAAATTATTTGGATTGGTGTGAAATGTTGCTCATAAAATTTTTATTATTAAAGTAAAATTGTAAGCAAGAGAGTCAGTTTTAATTAATTTTCCAGTAAGTGGAAAAAACATGAACATGTTTATTTATATTAATTGGTTTAAACCTATTATGTTAAAAATATATCAGCTTTGAAAAAACCAGTATGCTGTTTTTTACATCTAATCACTGTGTATAGATTATGTGCAATTATTATCTTATAATTCTGTGATACTTAAGGTATAATAAGTGTAAATCTCTAATTAACAGATCAAAGGCAATTAACAGTATTCAGTAATTAATAACACCAATTTAAAGCTATAGTATTTATTGTGGCACCCTGCAATCACCTGTCTTTTTATGGTATAACCAGCTTTCTTATTTACCTTACAAGGTAATAATTTTCCTTTGATCTTCTATTTGTATTAAGCATGTGTGAATATTTATACAACTACCTGGATATCTTTCTATAGGAATTCCCTCAGCTGGCAGATGACAGGTGTTCCCCATGTTGTCATCCAGATTATCATGTTTGATTGGTCAATTGATACACAAAGTGACCAATCATATTTTATGTTGCATAGTTCAAACAACAATTGTTGTACTTTGTTTAAGAGATTGTAATATATGTTGAATAGCTTTATTTTGGTGTGTATGTAAATAGAATGTACATATTATCAAGAAGTTGTGAAAATCTTTTCTATAATTAGGATGTTTTTGTTATAAACAATAATGGATTAAGCTACTGAAACATAAATTGGATTAACACTAGTTTATCAGAGGAAAATAACAGTGTAGGGTCTGGTGTGTTGTGTTTGATAGCTGCTTGTTATTGTGAAAAATTTACCATTTATATGTGATAAAAGGAATATATTAGTGGTCAGGAAAGACAGAATTTACTAATATACCACTAGATCATAAACAACAGAAACTATGTGACTACAGAAACTGTTATAATGAACTACTGATGAACAGAACTAAAGGATTACATAATACAGGGTGATAAAGATGAAAATGACCAATCTATCTATTGCAGACTTATATAATAGTGACTGTAGTCCATTGTCAGAGGTAAAAAATCATAAATTTAGTATACAGGGTCAGCTATTGGAAAAGAAAATTATCTGTTTGAGGAGTTTAATTTTTTTGTGGGGAAGGGATAGGTCGATTTCTGTTTCTAACATGAAATGTCCTAAACTTATATTAATACAATAGGTCTGTATTTAAAAGCCATTGTTTAATTAACTTTTGTAAAAATAGGGAGTTATATGTCTACCCAACCCCAACAAACATCATAGAGCAATTGTTTATGAGAGCCAATGTTAACTCAAACAAATAACTTGTTTGTCATGCAAGACAATTTAAAAGGTTTAGTATTTATTTATGTAATGATTTTAAGTTGTACACATATATACTATACATTTCAGTTTGTATAATTACAGGGGGGGGTGGGAGGTTGTTTTTATAATATTTTGATATAAAAAAATTTTACTGTATATATTGAATCTATCCATGTAGATTTTGTCAAACTAATTCAAACCAAACTGCTAGTTCTGGAGGACATCAGAAATCAATTTATAGAAAGAGTCAGATGACCTGGGGACATTTTATTTATAATGGGAAGGATCTGGTTTTCTGAATGATATTATCAATGTAAACAATGTGCTGATACCCTGCTGTGTGCTGTATTACAATGGTCCAGGATGATGTTATCTCCATTTCTATCAGTAAACAGTCCTTGGGCTATATGTTTATACACATTTTTTCTAAGTTTGGGGTGTTATATTGAATACAATTTGACGGTCATGTTTGAAAAAAGGACATTCCTCAAGGTTACCCTGCTATCTTGTTTATCAGGCTTAAAAACATTTTCTCCCAGGAAAGTGTCTTGCCCTAAGAACAGGCCTTAGTAAGCTGAATAAGAACTTATGTTCCTTTTATTATTCATCTTATATTCAAAAGGCGATCAAATAATATTACTTTTCATTGAAAAACTAATGGTTCTCATTATTGGAGTTGTCTCAGCGTGAGGACAATTTACATTTTTCATTTCTACATGTCTACATGACTATTAAAAAAACAACCAATTATTCATATGAAAAAACATGCTTACAATTTGTCAAAATTGAACAGTTGAACAGGTAGTGGTCTTCATTGTCAATCCTTTTACAGTACATGATAAATTTACATATTCATAGAGGGACAATAAAACTAATGATAATTTATCAGAGAGGACATGTTTACTAATGACCATTTCAGTTTTATTGTGTTTATTTCCTTTGATGTTAGGTTGTATAGTTAGTTTAATTATTCTGGATTAAGCTATTAATTTCCTGATAAGGCATAGATGAGGGGTTGTAAAATCAGGATGTATTATCTTTATTACCTTAAGAGGGAAGATGGGTGTTACAGAATTTATTTTAGGGAGGGTTGAATGGTGGTAGACAAACAACATAAATTTATTAATAATAAAAATGGGCATGTACCAGAGACTTGAGTAGTTGTAGGTTAAGTAATTATTTCCTACAAAATCAGAACTGTTAAGTGGAGGTCCAAATTATTGAAATGCAAAATATTGGTAATTAACACACATTTAACGATGTAAATTTATTTCTGCTGTTTAAAATGTTAATAAAATTGTGTTTGACCTTATACACTGTTATTGATGGGGATTTATAGGAAGTTAAAATATTAAACCAGTTCAATGTTTAAAGTCTAAATCATATTAAATCCCATGTTTGTGCTTGGAACAATGATCACAGTCCTAAATTATGAATACTTGGAATAAAAAATATATTTTAAGCACTAGGTGACCATCATAAGTAATCTGCTTAAAAATATTTGAATATTTTATTTAAATAGGATTGAACATAAGATTAGTGGCTTAGCTTGTCAACTTCATTTGTATGCAAATTAATTTGTTTAGTAGGTGTGTGAACTAGAAGCTTCATAAAATCGTATAATATGGAAACTAACAATAATGCTGCTTTTTATTTAAACGGTTTCAAATTGGACAAATACATTATTTATATTGAATTGAAATTCGGGTAAATGTTAAAGTTGTCATTGTATGTTAAAATTACAAGCAATTTGATGTAATTATGTGAAAAAATAAACTAGAAATGGGGACAGATTATGTACAGAGACAACAATCCCTGTCTGTCTGTTCTTTTGTAAATGCTGTCTGCCCCAGGGGGCACTTGTTGACTGATTAGTTAATTAGATGGGTTAATGTATAGAGTTACAGGTTTATTGCTTCTTAACTTAATTAACCTGACATGTGATGGCTGATGAATTAACTCTTGATCAATTACTGGGTCCAGTCATTATTAAAGGCTGGACTGGGACCAGTATACTTGTATAGGTACAAATTAATGTGTTGCAGTGTTATGTTTATATTTAATTGTTGCAGGATTTTTGTCCATTGATCCTTTGGTTAAATTTTTACCATTAATTGGTCAGCCATTATCAGAAAATGAAATATAATTACACATTATACAATTTTAATTGAGTTAACAAATTAGGTAAACAAAATTTCCATATACCATTCATGTTGTATTGTACATGTATATAACTCTCTGTTGTTCATGCACAGAGGAAAAGGATGTGTGTTATATAAGTTGGTGTACTTTTATAAGGATAGTGTCAAAAATAGTAGTATAGTGTACTGATTGTCACTGTAGGAAATGTAACCTAATTAGAACTATTATAACTAGTATATGGGTCATTAGTCATTACAGTTCGTAATGGACTGTTTATACTGCTGACCTATTTCTGAGATAAATATTTTAAATAATGCATATTGATCAATGTAGATTTTTTTATTGATATTAACTTCTGTTGGATTGAAATTATCTTTCAAACAACTTCTTAACAATTTCTTAGGCTCAGCTAGCAGGGATCAGCATGATAAATTGCTGAATTGCAAACCACACCTCCACCCCACCCGCAAAATGCTTATGTTACACAGTCCATTACAATTGTACATTATGCAAATTTTTAAACCAGATTTTCATGTTTTTATAGTATATTCAAATTATCAAGTTCTTAAGAGATGACAGATTATCTCCCCTGTTAAGACTTAACGGTAGCATTTCCTGTGAGTCATAGTTTGACACATTAATCTCAGTTAGTGAAGTATAGGAAAACACAAGAAATCAGCATTTTAATGGAATCCTTTAAGAAAACAACTCCATTAAACCTTCTTCCTAAACAGAAGTCTTTACTTAGTTTAAAAAACTTGTACTAATAAACATCTTGAAGACAAATTAAATATTGACTTATACCGCCTACCAGTTATAATTAACTACCACTGATGGAATAAAGCTCGTTTGCTTATTTTAGAACTTTGTTCTTAATTTTTAATATTCTGAACTGCAATGAAAATTTAAAATGTAAGATGCAAGGTTAGTTGTTCAAAGTATACATCCAGATTTTAAGGTACTTGAATATAGTAATTCTATAACAAATAAAACAAACTATTGTTACAGTTTACAGCATTTTCCTGTATTTGAAAAAGGAAGAAAACTATTTGAATGCATGTTTCTTTCCAACTTTTTTTTGAATGGATATGATTGATTTTGATTGCAATTGTTGTATATGAAAGGCATATATAATGTTTATAGTGTTGTGTTGTATAGCATTTATACCATGTTGTGTGGCATTTCTACCATTATCCTGTGCTGTTGTGTGGCATTTCTACCATTAGCCTGTGTTGTGTGGCATTTAAACCTTCAGCCTGTGTTCTGTGGCATTTCTACCATAACCTGTGCTGTGTTGTGTGCCATTTACACCATTGGCCTGTGTTGTGTGGCATTTCTACCATTATTGCTCTCTTTAGAAAGAAACCAGACAGAGCCTCTGGAGGCCATAATTTTTTGTATTGTTATTTCTGATTTATGGAATGATTGATTGTTACCGTCTGTGTAAATGATCTTCACCTGTCTTATTTTCTCCTATCATAAGTTTATAAGAAGATTTACAATTCTCTGTTTGACTATTAATACACCAAACTATTAGAGGTAATGTAAACACAAGCTAAAGATTTTAAACCAAGATTTCTAGTAAGTTTTAACAAGGCCAGGGCACTTGAGATATAATAAATGTATGTCGATTAAATAGGAATTATTGTTCAATATAATTGCTTTTTATAGGGGATTTAGATTTGGGATATTTATGTTAAAATGACATGGTCCTTATGTGTCAGTAAATTAAAAATTTCATAGCAGGGTAATTTGGTAATATCCAGCAGTTTTAATAATCTTATTGTTAGCTTATAGCTTAAACTTAGGGCTCACACCTCCTTCCCCCATCAACCCTAGCACATGTACCAGTAGACATGCACAGTTTAAACAATCTGCCAAATAATCTTCAACTGATCAACTGAAAAGTTTAAGATCACATCCCAGTATGAACACAGTTTAAAAAAAATTAAAAATTGAATGCAGCAATAAATTGACAAGGTGTTCATAGAAGATGTCAGATTTTTGTTAACTCAATAGAAGGGCATGCTTTATGTCATCACTGGATGATAGGTGACAAGGAGATACCAGGACAAACTGGTACCCATCACCTCATAAGGTGTTAGATTATGGGTGTAACACAGTTGACAACAGTTACTAACTGGTTCCCACATCTGATGAGACACATGATGTTTTGATGACACACACAGTTTAAATTAGTACTAGATATACAATTTACAAAAATTGAAAGTTGTGTGGTTTTTTTTCTTTAGTGGGGGTGGGGTGGGGGGAGGGGTAGGATCGATTTTGGAAGCAATGTTGGTACATGTATATATTTTGAAAATAGTATTGGTGACAGAAAATAACAAATAGAAATCAGTGAGATTTTATACATCTCTAGTCTGTGGGCCCAACTGAACCTAGAGGTCAAAATTATCTACCCACATTCCAAATATCAAAAGCCTACCTCGAAAGAGAAAAAAGTTATATCAGGACATGATAAGTTTTTGACAGATGCATGGGCAGCATTTAGTGGCAGGACCCTAATAATCAGAAAAGTTATTGACTTTGAAATTAGTAGAATCCTTTTACGGGACAAAGCCTGAAAGGCATTGAAAGAAATCCAATCTCCTCATTGGTCCTATATATCAACCAACTTATAAATGTATAATACAAATTAAGCTTATTTCCCAAGAATAAATATTATATCTGGTGAATTATTGATTTAAACACTAAAACACTAAATTCTAAATTTGGTAAACCTCAGTAAATACTTCATCTAAATCTGGTAACTTGAGGTGTACAACCTGTTTTAAAACTACATCTATATTGGCAGCATTTATCCAACAGAAGCCCATTTTAAAAATATTTGAAATGTGACTTTATAAGCATGGGCTTATAAATAGTTTGATGTGCTAATTACAACTTAAGGTGTAAAAAATAAAACTCCATTAAGCAGCTGTTATTTGACTGATACCTTATACTGGTAAGTTACACATTTTTTAACAGGGTCATATTGCTGTAGAGATTTTAATTATTCATAAAAGTCCTTCTACAAGAGTGTGGATCAAAAATGTAATCACCAATTGACAACATGGTACTGCAGTCTACTGCTTGATACTATAAAGAGACAGAAAACTATATAAAACACTTGTCTCCTTTATAATAGAAGACAGAAATTTGACATAAGTATGACCATTGGTTATAAGTACTGTATCATTGTTCTACAAGTTCTTCCTTCCTGTAAACGAGATGGTCCTCTTAACTCAAGTAACTTGTGGTTTTTCTGACATTTTGGGTAAAAATAACTTACTTTTTTGTAGGGCACAATTGTAAAATTGGACAGGAAAACGGTTGAGGATGCTTTTACCAGTAATGATGCTTGAATAGTTGATTTATGACTAACCGTTTTCACACCAAAATTAATTAATTTCATACATTTGCATTGTTTTCCTACCACAGGTCGGGGTTTTCTCCGGGTACTCCGGCTTCCTCCCCCAATGAAAACTGGACGCAATGATATAGCTGAAAAATTGCTGAAAGTGAAGTTAAACACCATCAAACAAACAAACATTTTATTGGTCATTAAAAATGTGGTTTTATTGGAGTACAAATTTGTTGTACCTTCTGGGACAAGTGACTATAATATCTTCAGTAGGGACCAACCATTTTTAGCTCACCTGGACCGAAGGTCCATGTGAGCTATTGCTATCACTTGGCGTCCGTCGTCCGTCGTCTGTCGTCCGTCGTCCATCGTAAACTTTTTCAAAAATCTTCTCCTCTGAAACCACTGGGCCAATTTTTTTCAAACTTGGCCACAATCATCCTTAGGGTTCCTAGTTTCAAGTTTGTACCCAGGGTGTTGATCAACAGACAAATATGGCCGCTGTTACTAAAAATAGAACATGGGGGTCAACACAGGTTTTTGATCATTATCTAAAAAAACTATAATAGCTATAGAGAAAACCGTTACTTCAAATTGATCAGCACATTAAGGTCTACAATAGTTGCTATTAGTGCGAAGTTGTGTATTGGCTTCTTGTAGGAGTTATTGCTCTTTTTTGACGATTTTTGACCAAATTTTTGGTATTTACAATATAACCTGAAAAATATACGAGGTAGAGTGAAACTGTAAATGGCAAAAATGATCAGCAATAAAAGCTCTACAATTCACTTGATTGGTCTGAAATTGTCAGATGACTCCTTATATGAGTTATTGCCCTTAAATGGTAATTTTTTATGAAATTTTCCATTTTTGTCCTGTAACTTTAAAACTATAACAGCTAGAGTAAAACTGTAAATATCAAAAATGATCAACAATACAAGCCCTACAATTCACTGTATTAGTCTGAAATTGTCAGATGACTCCTTATAGGAGTTATTGCCCTTAAATGGTAATTTTTTATGAAATTTTCCATTTTTGTCCTGTAACTTGAAAACTATAGCAGCTAGATTGAAACTGTAAATTGCACAAATGATCAGCAATAAAGACCCTACAATTCACTTGATTGGTCTGAAATTGTCAGACAACTCCTTAAATAAGTTATTGCCCATAAATGACAATTTTTATGAAATTTTCCATTTTTGTCCTGTAACTTAAAAACTGTAACAGCTAGAGTGAAACTGTTAAAAGCAAAACTGATCAGCAATATAAGCCTTACAAATTACTTTTTAAGTCTGAAATTGTCAGATGACTCCTTATAGGAGTTATTGCCCTTAAATTGCAATTTTTTATGAAATTTTCCATTTTTGTCCTGTAACTTAAAAACTGTAACAGCTAGAGTGAAACTGTTAATAGCAAAAATGATCAGCAATACAAGCCCTACAAATTACTTTTAAGTCTGAAATTGTCAGATGACTCCTTATAGGAGTTATTGCCCTTAAGTTGCAATTTTTTATGAAATTTTCCGTTTTTGTCCTGTAACTTAAAAACCATAACAGCTAGAGTGAAATAATAAATTGCAAAAATGATCAGCAAAAAAAGTCCTACAATTCATTTATTTGGTCTGAAATTGTCAGATGACTCCTTATAGGGGTTATTGCCCTTAAATGACAATTTTGTTATGAAATTTTCCATTTTTGTCCTGTAACTTGAAAACTATAGTAGCTAGATTAAAACTGTAAATTGCACAAATGATCAGCAATAGAAGCCCTACAAATGATTGCTTAGTCCAAAAATTGCAAGATGACTCTATAGGAGTTATTGCCCTTTCATTATGAATTTGGACATATGAACAGTTTTTTAATTATAAATTAGTCTATAACACACCTATTAGTAGAGTAAAACTGTAAATTTCTAAAGTACCCTAAAGGACAATGCCTAAAAACCATTTAATTTTCAGAAATTGTCGATGGAACCTTATAGGAGTTATTGTATTTAACAAATTTTTTGAAGAAATGTTTAGTTTTTGCACAGTAACTTAAAAGCTATAACAACTAGACTGAAACTGTTAATTTCAAAAATTTTAATATAGTTTAAGTCATTTGGATTCCAGGTGAGGGATTACAGGCTCCTGGGAGCCTCTAGTCTTATACTGTTATGGGGTCCTGTCCAGCCTCCCTACAAATCCAAATTAATACAAGGTGAAGATTGAACTTGTATTAGGTTTTATATCTGTCATATTTGCAACAAATTTACAGCAATGGATTCGCTGTAACATGTACAAGTGCATGGTTTGAGCACGAGCAATATTTTTATGAATTATTAATACAAAAGACAGCATATGGTATTTTGTTAATCTATATTTATAGTACAAGTTCAGACATAAAAAATTAACGACATAGGATTACATATACAAATGTACCTTTTTGTTCTTTCATTATGAATAGTGTGTCATTCTAAGTATGATACTAAATATTTTTAAACATGCAATTTCCAAATTTTAATTTAACATTTTCCTTTCCATTTTTACATTACTATAACCAAATAACAGATGCATTCAAAGATATCCATCAGTAGCTAACTGAAAGGGAAAATTTGTTTAAATTGGTTCAACTTTCAAGAGCAATTTATTCATTTTAAATTTTATGAATGAATGGGAGAGGAGGGGCACTTGTCATTAACAGTAACACCAATGAATACACTTGGTAAATTAATATCACCGAGGGCAATATTTCACACAAAAGGCCGGACTGGTTCATTGTATAGCATGACCTATGTTATCAATGTTAACGTCCCACTAGGTAAACAGGTAGAACCAGCATTGTACCAAACTTACAATCAAATTTATTTATTTGTCATTTTGACCCAGATTTTTTTAGAAGGAGAAACTTACTTAGAAAAAGTTTTACTGGTACAGAATTTAACATGGTATATTTTTTGTTTTCTCCTAAACAAATGTTGAAACGAAAAAAATCTGATGTTTTATCATGAGTGGATTTAATTTGGATAATTGATACGAGAATTAGTGAGATTTTACGATTCATGATTTGTACTTCAAATGGTAGATTACTATCCGGCTAAAGGCCTGGATTTATAACGATTTCAAGTGGGAGAGAAATGGAGAAAAAATCATAATATAGTGCTTCAATATAAAAAATGTGACTTGTTTATTGGAATTACATGTACGTTGTGGAGTTATGAGATTTAGTTGGGGAACCAGATTCAGGTATTTTTCTTTTCTTGAACAAATTTACATAACGTATGATCTATCTTATGCAAAAAATAATTTAGTGGAGCTGAAATTGATTATTTCAGATACCAAACTGACATGAACAGTAAATGCAATGCCTTACCAATAAAATTAATGTAAAACATGAAGTAGTTCCAGAAATTGTATTCTGTACATACAGGTGATTGCAGGTGTTTTATTTAAAAGAAAAGAGTAACAAATTTGTTGTATAGTAAACAAAAATAAAGACATTACTACGTTCAGTACTTACATGATATAACAATCATAGACAAATGTATATGTATTAACTGTTTATTGTCACCGTTGATTTGATCCAGAAAACATTTTATATTGTTAACTGTTAATTGGACATCATGCACTTCATGTGTAAATTAGTTACAAAAAGAAAAGTGTTGAATATTATATTTTTTAGTTTAGATGTTAAGATAAAACAGCAAAATAATTAAAACCATTAAATTATGCAAATTTCTATTTGTAAACCATAAGATATGGTGTAATTGTTACAGGTTCTTGTAGAAATTAGTTTTACTACATGTACTTTGTAAGAAAGTTATTAATGTATATTATTATTTTTTTCTGTTTATTTTACAGTTAATGGAGTACAGACAGGCTCCCGTTAGTCCGGGAGCGTCCAGTGTCCATTCCCAGGACATGGATGGACCGGACATTCTGTCATCACCTCCTGCCTCACCACCTCCACTCAAGCAGGATATGGACGATGACAGACTTCCTAACGAACTTTTGGAAGAAATCTGTGAGGACATAGGAATGAAGGAAGGAATGGAGTTGGATTTCGTAGAATTTTTAATGGAACAGGATATGGTTGATCCACACATGTATATGACACCTGAAGCAATTAAAAACACTTTAGCTAATGCTTCGGCTCCCAGCTCAGTACCTAGTTCTGTCACATTTGCTATACCCTCGAATAAAATGACATTTAGTGCTGAAATTTCGAACAAGGCAAGGACATGTGGAAGTCCGACAACAACTTATTCTCAAGCTTCGAGTACAAATGGAACTGTAGCGACATCTAGTGGTTCTAGTAGTCCTGTAGCCAAGAGATTTCATGTGTCAACCTCAGGTCCTTCAAGTCCTGTGCGAGTAAAACCACAAAATGAAGTATTTAAAGCACCCCCTACGCCCCCAACTCCACGACGACCATCTTCAAACTCTCAGAGTGTTGCATCACCTAGCATATCAAGTACTCAAGGCCCATTCTCACCACAGCCAACGACTTCAACTCCTCAAAAACAACCCCCACCCTATAGTCAAGCAACGTCACAACACCAAATCGCTCAGAAGTGTATGCAGCGTGGAAATGTGTCATCTACTGCTACTTACAATTATCAGAGACTAGGTCGTCCAGCTCCTCCAAATGTTAATGTTCAAAACATGCAGCAACAATGGCCTGGAAAAAATCAACAAAATCACATGACCCAGCAGCCAAATCACATGAATCAAGCATGTGCTATGAATGGCAACATGCGATTTCCACCTCAAACACAACAGTATTCACGGCACAGGGAATCGCCAATGGACAATGGTTACTTCTCGGCTGACACAGGAAGTGTAAGGAGTTATGGTTCAGTGCCTTCAACAATGTCATCAGCATCAGCTTCATCGTCAATGACTGCTATTCATCGTTCGACTTCATTACCCGATCAGAAAAATGTTCATTTTGCAGATGAGTGTGATCGTCCAGTATTACAACAACAGCATTCCACAGATGGACTTAGTGGTTATAATCCTTATACCACAAATATACCAGACTGTGATTTAATTGAAAACCAAAGAAATTTACCGTCCAAAATTCTACCACGGTTGTCATCAAACATGAAACCAGACATTGCACCTTACAATGTGAATTATCCAAGAGGTAGTAATAGTCGACCTGGGAGTGGGGACAACCCCATGGCCCCTGTACAACAGTTCGATTATCCTCACAATAAAACTGGAGACTTGTTTGATGTCGATAATAATCAGAATAATATGTTTATAAATAATTATAATAGTTCTATGCAAAATCATGCTTTACAGGAGCCTGACTATTCATCCTGTTCTGGTGGGGCACCAATGGGTATGCAGCCATTACGGCACTATGAAGAACAAAATTCATGCAACATGCAACAGCAAATGAATGCAGGTCCACAAATGTATGGTTCTTTGCAGAGAAATAAAAGTTATAAAAACGATATGGATAATATGAATTTCTGTGATAGTCAGTATGGTCCTTCACAAAGCCAAAATATGAACAATAGCTGTAGCATGATGAATACAGGGCATAAAATGATGGCTCCCCCACACGGTGTTCCACAAGGGGGCATGATGGGACAGAATTGTAATCCTAATTTTCAGGACGATTTTGATCAACAACATTTGTCTCGGCAAATGCATATGAACGGTCAGCCACAAATGATGAGACAAGGAAGTATGGGTAACGAATTTGATCAATCTCAGTTTAATCGTTTACAAGGTGCTAATATGAACAATGGAATGTTTGGCCCAGAATCACAAACAAATAGTGCTCAGAACATGTGTCAACCAAATTGGGGCGGATCAGCTCCACAAACCCCCCAGCCGCAACCTGGTATGCATCCCAAAGGTGCACATCCTGGTATGTCGGGCATGCCTATTCCAGGTATGCAGACACCTGTTCAGAATCCTATGCAAGGAGGTGGACCTCCTATGCCATGCACTATACCAAACTGCCAAAGCTGTAAAACAGGATCACCTCACCGTCCTCCAATGTTGTCATCACAACAGAGTTTTATTCAGCATTTAATTACAGATCGTTCTAGTGCATTTAGGTCACATCCGTTGTTTCCTCTGTTGAGAGATTTGATCATTGCTGACATGAATTTTGCATCTCCACATTTTCCATATCAGTTGATAAGTAATTTACCGGCAGATTTCGACAAGTTGTTGCAGAACTTTTTACATAGAAATCCTCCGTCAGGGCAATATCAGAATAACTATGCGGTGGAGAGTGTCATTATGGATGCTTTAAAATATGCTCATCATTGTCTTATAGGTAAGTCTATACAACAACCTCAATATGGCTAAAATAATCAAAAGTGAATTTAAGTACATGCTTAATAAAGCATTGTAGTTGTATATAGTATTGTTTTTCTAAAATGCAGAAATTCTTGTTTGTTTGTACAGTTACACTACATAACATGAACAAAACAACTCTTACTTCCATTTTTTGGCTTTCCTTTTTATTTTTAAAAGATCTTAAATTCTGTTGAGAGCAATGCCATCCTCAACAATAGAGATAAACACCAGTGTTTCTAACATTAGAATCGATATTCTCTTATTTGGTTTCAGATTCTGGCATTTATTTCTCTTTTTTTTTTTTAGTTTGTTTTGCATCCAAATATATTTTGTTTTTTTATAAAATACACTATATTAATTTATTTGACATTTTAACCATGGACAGAAATGACTGGTTCAAAGCAAATGTGAACTCACCTGTCTGGAAATGCCTCCAATCTCACTCCAGTATATTCTGACCTGTCATATAGTTAATGCTAACTCATAGAGGGTTAATTAAGGCTATTAAAAAAGATCAGAATAGCATTTGAAAGCATGGAATGTGTGTGTACAACATTTCAGTGTTAATATTGTTTATTGTGACAAGTAGAAAAATAGTGCCTTTAATTCATGCCTCACAAATCAGACCTATATACTTGTGCATTATAAATCATGTTAACATATTATCTGCCTAAAATAGCTTAACAAATTTAGAAATAATAGGTAATAAATTTATACTGGCACAAATATAACATCTGAGGTGAGAAGCATTTTTCACCTGACCATACACAAACATGTTCTTAGGTATTCTTGCTGTTCCTGCAACAGTGGCAGGCTGTATATTTATGTATAGCATCTTTTATAAATATGATGCACATTTTGCCTTTAAAAATGTTATACATGCAAAACTTTGTTTTGGGACTTTTACTTCCTCATGTCAATGTATGTAGGATTCTTTCAAAAACAGAAATAAATGCGGTGTCCAATAGTAACAGTACATGTACAGAAGTTCACATTAATAATACATGTACAGTTCTATAGAGTAGAGGTATATATTAGTCCTCGTGCCCATCAATCGGCCCAAATTTGGTTTCCAGACAATAACTCAAAAAAGTTTGCATTTAGTTTCAACGAAACTTAGGGATATTGTTTCATATAATGTGGACAAGAAGTTCATCAATTTTTGGGAGAAATCCATCTAATTTCAAGGTCACATTCTACAAAATTTAAGCGGAGGGGGATCTGTGATTGCTAAACTTTTTCTAGTTATTCTGCTTGCCTGTATCCATGTTAATTAAAAATTTTCATAAATTAACACGTGGTTCTTTTCATAATTATCATACATCATAGGTTCAATAAATCAGAGAACAAAAAATATTCATATAATATACCAATTGGCATTGCCTTAGGAAATATGATAAATAATTCAGCATAAATTTGAACATACACAATAATATTATACTAGCAACCTGTAGGATAGGAAAAGGACTACAGTTGAACAGGAAGCCATATAAAAGTGTCTCCTTGATTTCAAAAATTGATCTAATTTGAATATTCATTTAGACTAACTGCACTCCGTCTATTAGAACTTTTCTGTTAAAATATGGTATGAAAACCACAGGCACGGAAAGTATATTCAAAAGGATGTTGAAATCTAGCTCATCATATGTAAATTAATTCTGGCTAATTACAGAAATCCAATATGACTTTCTTAATTTTAAATTGTACCCCGTAGAGTTAATTTATTCAATGACATTTTCACAATACACTAGATCAACCATTGTGTTCCTTACAGACGATCAAAATTGTCAAGTTGATAATATCTTTGAAAAGGAAGCATGCCCATACTATCTTTAAAAATCGGATGAAATTTACATAAAAGATTGGGTAATAATTGCACCCCATCTGATTTAAACTTCCTTTTATGGTTGAAGCCTCCTACATGCACAGAGCTAAATAAATATGGCTGTTAAATGCTCATAGCACAGCCATGCTACTGTTTTCTCGACTTCTATTCCTTGCATATCATACATTATTAATTAACGTGTTGTTAATTCTTTCCTGTTTAGGTGGCTCCCCCTGCAAAGCAGAATAAGAAAAACAATTCATATCCCTGTTATGTCTGTTACTTTTCCTCCCACTTTTGGATAAAATAAAAAAATTTTAAGCCAAAAGAAGTATATAGATATATAAGTTTTTCTATGGAATCCATTGATTTTTTTTCTTGCAACAATGTTTTCAAATGTACTTAGCAATTGTATTAAAATAATTTTTATCAATTTGCACATGTATACTAGGAAGAAGTTATTACAGTTAGCAATTGCTTGAGTAAGTTTCAACAATGAGGACATTGATTAACGGAACTTTTCACCTAGCTGTGCGTAATAAAAGAGTTTCATTTAGAATCGTAATATCTGGAGTTTGATTAAAAGAAATTTTATTGTAATATAATTGATTCCTATAATGCTTTGGTGCATCTATGCAGAAAAGAATCAATATTTATTTAAATACTAGTTAATTCACAGCGATTAAGGGTGTAACATTTTATTTTTAATTTACTTTTTCAGAGAAAATTCGATCTCGACAAGAGCAAGATAAACATACGAAGAGTACATCGAAGTCATTGAGTGCCATTGAAGAGTTCTGTGAAAAATTTGACAGATCTGTCAGAAATAGTGTTATTAAGGTTTGTAAGCTATTGGAAATATCCAAGAAACTGCTGTATAATGTATTGGTCCTTTTGATAGAGTAGATCAAGCATTCATGTACAACTTCTTGCTGTGTATGTTTCTTATTATGGTGAGGGAGCATGTCTGATCAAGTAAGAACTAAATGGAGAAGGTTTAATCAAGTTCTATGAGATGAAAATTGTTTGTGGTGAGAAATGGTGGTTGTTGTGCACTTTACTAAACACCTTCTACCAATACTTATAATTCTGATGCAGTTTATTTTCATATTTCAATCCCCCGAACAAATATGAAGTGTCCTATATATATGTTAAATATATATGTGTAGAAAACAAGCAGAAATTGTCATTAAACATTTTTATCATGAAATCACAAGTGGCCAATGCCACTTAGCAGGAAGCCATATTATTGAACATTCTTTTTAAGTACCAACCAGTGGCCATAGCAAATTTCAGTTTTACATCTTTTGAAATGGCTGAAATGATGACCTTGATTTGCTTAGGGTTGATTCATGTTGAATCTGCTGATTTGTCTAATTATATAGATTAACATGTCTGCATCACTTCTGAATACAAATGTTGCACAAATAATAAATAACACTTTAGACATTCCTATCTCTCCTTGAAGCATTCACAAAACAATGTTGAACTTTTATTCAGACCCAGGTTTGTTTGAACTACTCACTGGTGTCAAAAATAAAAGTATCTGCTCGCAGTATGCCTGGCTGCGCTGTTTTTGTCAACTTGTCGATCAAACTCAATACAAAGGTAGATTGAATATCCTAGGTTTGACAAGATACAATCGCAGTGTATTACGGATACTCAAATTGTGTGGTCCTCGAATGATAGGTTCTCCGCCTAGACATTGTTATCCAATGACCCGAAGACTGACCAAGTGGATTGTATATTGTTTAATAAACAACTCTCAACCCCTCCCAGGGAATGTTAGGAATTTGATAATAGGTACAGATTTATACAAAGTCATTAAAACGTTTAATAGAAAGATAAAATCACAGGTATATGATTCATGCTCAAATACACAGACCATAACTTTCTTTTCTTTACAGACTTGTGTATTGTGTCTTTGTTAAATATTTATATTTCTCAAGTTCTTTTGATAAATTGCTAAGATTTGTTTAAGTAAAGCCTATGTTATCAGAATAATGCGAGAAATAAAAGTCAATACACACATCGTTGGCCATTAATACTAGTTCTTGTTCATGTCAGCAGTTTTTTTCCTCTAGACAATACTACTGTTCCTAATTTAAATATGGCCGACTCATCTGTTTTGTTAACAGACAAACAAGTACATTTTTTAGCAAAAAATTAATCATTATTTACATTGAAGGTTTTTTTTTAATACAACATTGGTGTCAGTAAATGTGTAATATAAGGGTAATTTAATTAGTCTGTGGTGTATAATGGAATATTTTTTTTACTTTTATCTGGACAAACTGGACAAATATTGACCGACCTTTGTATGATGCAGTACATGTCCAGTTTTCAAGACATTTTATTTTTGTTAGAGATTTTTTTTTGGGTGAAATAAGAACATTATTAAAAACTTTAAGATTGGCTCATTTAAATACCAAACATAAAATGAAGGAAAATTAATTATGAAGGAATGTTTATTAATGGTTGTTTATCTATCTGTTGGCCATGTGGTGCTCTGGATCACCCATGGGTCACCCTGTATGGTGATACTAATCTTGCTAATTATTCTAAATGGTGCATTCAGTATTTCTCTGGACAGTTGGGAATATTTTACCATGACAATTTATAGGTATAAACTAATTTACAAAAAAAAAAAAAATTAATAAACATAATTGATGCATTACAACACCTTTACAGGTGTGAAAAAATATTAGTTACCACACCTGAGGAAGTTGCTCATGTCATGAAGAAAAATGATGCTCTAGTTATGAAGTTGTTCTGATGGAGACATTCTTTATTTATGTGTCAGAATTGTTTATAAACATTTTGGTGTTTCTTTTGTCATGTTTTTCATATAACCACAAAATTGACCACAAAATGAGCTGTTTGTAGGGCATCCAAGAATTTTTCCTATCTTACTGTGTTTGTCAAAGGGCCTACTTTTTGTTTTTCACTTACTAGGATTTTTTTATTTCCCTGTGACAAAATGGTATGTGTATGTTTCTGTCTGTCAGTCTGGATGAGGAGCCTTGTCCAGCTTTTTTCTCGTACAGCTTTAAACCTACAGCATAAATTTAGAGTTTGTAGAATGTTTGTACACATAATGGAGGAGTGCAGATATTTTTTGAGATAGTTGGACATAGTTGGGTATGACAGTTTTAATTTCAGTTATCTTTCTCAAAAAACTTTTGTCACTAAAAAGTAAACTTTTAATTCTCAGATGTAGGGGCATCTAATTTTCTCTGAAATTGACATTGAAGAAGCTATAAGTATTCTGCGAAACACTTGTAACCATTCTGTGGTAAAGTAATATTGTTCATATTTCAAATTATTTGTGTGTATTAACTTGATATCACAGTATGGAGTCTAACTGTGGGCAGGGTGCACTTGACTCCAATCTGAATTGACAAGGATTGTCAGTTTTCCTATCGCAATGTGGGGTTTTCTCGAGTTACTCTGGCTTCCTCCCCCAATAAAAATTGGATGCTGAAAAGTTGCTGAAATTGCTGTTAAACAACATTCAAGTCTTTTCAGAGTAATTTACTGTTACTCTCCACATATATCACTCAGGATTTCAGAGATATTTAGTCTGTCTTTCAGTGGTATAAACTTCTTTACACGAAAACATCTGTTTTGATTGTGTGAGGTCTTGTAAATCTTTCAGGTAGATAAATATGTGTATTGTTTTACAATTTTGTGAAGGATCGGTGCATACATATTCTGTAAAGGAAGAATATATCAACCCAGATCTGACCTTAAGAATTCTAATATAATGTGCACTAAGGTTTGAAAATAAAATCTACCTTGAGCATGTAGTAAATTGGTATCATTTCAAATCTAACCCTTTTGTTAATGCCTGACTGAAGAATTAAAATATATCTGGTGTATGGCCATAGATTGTTGTCAGATACAGCACTCATTGACAGCTGATCTGTAGATTACAACATGCAATTGTAGGCTAAAGTCTAGAAATTCTGTGGTTATGGTTTTGCAGTCATAGGCCTAAGGTTAGGAATTTTATGTTTTAAGTCGCATTTTAATTATAACACCAATCATATGCCAAAGTAAAGTAGCTGTGTGATTTTCAAGTCATGGTTAGATTTTTATTACATGCAGTTATAAACCATAGTTTGAGAAATTTTTTGAATTGTAACATGCAAAATATGTACCTTCATCAAAGAAGTTATGTGATTTAGGTAATGGTTAGACGTAGCCAAGGTTGAGGAATTATATGGTTACAGTTGGAGCCTAAACCTAGCCAATTATGTGGCCCCCACAGATATATCTAAGGAGTATTGTTATTTCTTTTCCAAGTAGTAAAACCAAGTTTTGATTTAGATCTATTTCAAAAGGTCTGTTGTTGTTACATTATAAGGATGTTTAAGGAAAATAGAGCATTGTGGCAATAATTACAATTTATAATGTGGCATTAACTAAAACCTTGCCAGAATACAGTGGATCAAATAAATGTAGTCCATACATGTATTTTTATACTACCAAGCATAGCCTGGCCTTTTTTCTGACTACCTGGACTTGACATGAGCAATGGTTGTTTGTCTATTTTTTGATGACTGCCTTAATCAGCAGATATCATGTCATGCTTTTTTTGTTGGGTTGTAAAGAAAAGTGAAATTGTTCTTGTTATCTAATGAACTGTTGTGTAGGAGTTGTCTGGTGATTAGATGTTGTTTTTTTTGCACTGTTTACTGGTATAGGAAAATTCATCACACTCTTTGCCTCAGCATTTAAGAGCTCTATTTCATATTGCAGTTTACACATTGATACATTTAACAAATTCCCATCACAGAATACTTACAGAAGACCATAGTATTAATCTCCATTACTGGTAATTACATGAGAGTACTATTTTGTGGAAAAATATTATTTTTTCGCAGATGTTAGCAGTATGCCCTGACAACTCCACTTGACTTCACAACAATCTTTTATGATAACTTTATGGAACTTCCATTATTTATTTTGCAAGACAAATTCATTTTTTTACCTGTTTTTATAATTAGATGAAATGTACTTGAGGATATAAATACCTCTAAGGACCATGAATAAGCTGTTTGTATCAGCTGTCTGATGATGTACTGTGAAGATTTCATCAAATTCCTCTCAGACACTGTACAACTCGCATTAATGTTTCCTATGATTTACTATGACACATAGTACTTGTTCTTCCTTGGGTTCTGGGAGGGTCTACTGGAGTCTTTTTAGTGGGTGCATCTTTTGGTATCATATTTAGGGAGGGTGGTTTTTTTGTTTCATTTTTTAGAGGGTCTGTAGTTGGTAAGTTGTTGTTTTCCTTTGTTAGCAGTAGTGGTTATTTAGCTGATATGATGTGTGTATATTTTCAATTAAATCTACATATATTGATTGTTTCTATGTATGTTCAGATCTTATTGTGTTTTTTGGTATCTTAACAGAACAGAATTATTTTGCATTTATTTGTATTAAAGGTGCACCAGAATATCAGGTTCACCCTGTTGAACCCCTGTAATTGATTAAACACATGAAATTTTCTTCTTTTTCCTGCCATGAGATTCTTTTGAAACCATTAACCCCTATCACAGAGGCAAAAACAGAATGAGACCTTAAATATATCTCTACTTAAAAACAAGAAAAGACGCAAAACATTAAAAAGTAAATTATATTTGTAAATTACTTCTTGGAAACAGAAGCTTTCACTCAGATGTTCACATTTTAGTTCACTGAATTTAAAAAAGGAAAACCTGCAATGTTATGTAAACAGTCAGAAATCTACATTGGTATATCTGATTCATTCAATGCATTGGAAGATCAACTTGTCTCTAATGATGTATTAATACTCTGAAGCTTTATTGTGGTAAGATACTATAATAATACAACATGCAGTAATTTTATGAATTAACTTGGAACATATTTAAAAATTAAAAATAAATTCTACACATGTTCCGACCATGTGAGTATCAGGTAAAGGACAACTGAATTTTTTGTGTTAAGTGACTGTAGTGTTGTGAATCCACCTCAATGTATAGTACGGCGGAACCATACTTTGGTGGAGCAAGTAGCGAATAGGTATTGACAACTAATGCTGCCCAGCAGCACTGTTGGACCTTAATTTGGCGTAGTAATTAAAGGGCCTATAAGTATTAGTAGCCGACTGAACTATTGGTCCAGCAGACCTATTGACCATTTTCATGGTGCAATATTTAAAAGGCCAATTTATATTATCAACTATTACTGCCCAGCAGCACTATTGAATGTTATTCATCACCCATTAATGTCATTGATACAAAATCTGCCACATCCTGGACAGACCTTGTAGTACACATGCTGAGTGTCTAGTCTTCTAGGTGTCCAGTGGACTTTGTTTGACCATTTACACCTGTAGATTACCTGTCGTTATCACCTGATATTACAGGTTTAAAGGTGATGACAGGTAATCTTGTTAGAATTATCACCTAATCTCATTTATTATCAATAACTTCAGTGATTTATCTGGTCATTGTTTACTGACCCTCTCATTGTCCAAGATGAAGATTTTGTCCTTGAAAAAAAATGGCCAGGTTGGAGAGTTTCTGGATAAACATTGTGTAATTATGAGTGAATAGTTCAGCATGGGATCACCTTGTTTCAAGAGTTTAGGATAAATTAGTCATTTAAGACTTAAAGACTTTTTCTTATTCATTGTTGCCTGATTCAGTTGTTTCAAAACAAATGGCAAACAATGTTAGTTGAGTGGTATGGGATTATATTGGTCTGGTCAGTGTTGATATACCCTCACAGAGTTGTTAGGGATATATGTATGAAAACCCAATAATATTACATGTGTCAACTTCATTGAGTGTTTGTACAATTATTTCCTCTTAACATTGAGTTTGATTCTGTTGAGTCACATTTTATTATCTAACTCTTGGTACATGTTTTCCTCTGATTTTCCTGAAACTGTGTCCATTGTAAATCCGACTTTAAATGTCAGACATCAGTTGACAAGTCTAAGTTATACCTCGCTTTTTTTCATGGCATTCAGAATGTACTTTGTCATGCAACTCCTTCAACATGTATCTTGTGCCTGTCAACACTGAGGTTGCAGGTTGGAGGTTGGCGTTTCTCTGTTGGCAGGGTGTGCTCGACAAGAATTGACAATGTTCATGAAAATGTGCATATTAGTAGTGCATCCACATCTGTTGACAGGTTCAACAAATTTTCCCCATTTCACTATTGGAAACTTTTTATTGTAATCATAATATTATAGGGTCATATGTTCCATTAGCTATTTGAGTTGTGTATGGGTATTGTATTTAGATCTGATAGGCTCTTATTTGTAAATTTAGGCAGTTCTTGTATCAGACAGGCTGTTATTGTAAATTTAGGCAGTTCTTGTATCATAGTGTCTGATTATGAGATGTGTGTATTAGATGTAAATTGAAGTGGTTCATGTGTTTCATTAGGTCTTTGAGTGGTGTAAGAGTTTTATATTATTCCAAATCCCAGTAGATGCTTCAAAAATTGATAGATACTTTGTCATGTAATTCCATGATAATATATTTTTATTATTAAACTATAATATTCATTTCCTGTACAAATAAACTATATTTATTTTATAGTTTTTCTGATTGTTTTATCATTTTTTATCAAGAGCTCAGGTTGTCCCACAAAGGAAACTATTATTATTCATTAGCCTCAGGCCTATTGAAGATAAATTCTTGAGTGGGTAAAACACAAAACATTCATTTTTTATTTCATTTATTTATGACATTTTATTTATTTATGGTCATTTAGTGAGACACAAAAAAGAAAATGTTGTAAAGAGAATTTTGTTATTGTTTTTTTACTAATAGTCCCTTTCTGTAAAAAGAATTTCAGTCTTCACTGGTTTGTTTGTTTGATTTTTAATTGTGGTTGATCAATTTAATTTCTTTTATTGCAAATTTTGCTTATATTGGTCAAAGCAACATACAAACACAATTATTGAACATATTAACTTTATGAACAATAGAATCAAGTCACTTATATAAAAGTAGTACATTTCAACTGATGTGAACCTCATTTTCACAATCGAATGATTACTTTATGCAAATAACAAAACTGATCCCATAAAAACATTCATTATTTTTCTTCTATTTTCAGCCTGCAACATTCCAGGTTCCAAACTCTCAAAATCAAGTATCTACTACGATGGGAGGACCAATGGGTCCCGGGATGACCCCACAGATGGACACGCCTACCAAGGATCACAAATTCAGTGCTATAGACAGTATGATGGTAGGATTTTGGAAGCTATTCTTTATTAAACTATTAAACAAATCTTTTTACTGCTATATTTAGTTCAGATATTTTGCTTATATAAGACCATTGGAAGTTTATTGAACTGTCAAAAAAGGCACAGTTGGTGGCATATTATGGGGTTATTTAAAGGTAACAAAATTTATCACCTGTCTGTAAATACAATCAAGACAACAAATGTGATAATTAATATCCTGTGATCGTTCTGTATCATCGCCCTCTGTTGCTTTCGAAACAAACATGACACATCAACAAGTTTAGCTGGGATTGTCTATTTCAATAACGTCCTGAATATAGCTGAAATACTGCTTGCTGGACGTTAAATAACAATCAATTAATCAGTCTATTTCAATGATCAGCTAAAATATTAAACATGACTGACTAATCTATTATATGTTTGATATATTTGTATATTGAAGACCTTTTTCTCAAATTTTTACCATTATTTGAAGAATCATATATATCCAAGATGGCTGTCAAGAAATGCTTAACACAGCAATCAATGAAGTATATAAAGATGACCTGTTTTTCCTTTCTTTACATGGTTACCATATGTATAGTAAGGTATTTTATTTGGTATGTATAGACGTAGTTAGTAGTTTTTGACATTTGTTTACAATTTTTGGAATTAATACTCATCGTTTGTTTGTCCTGTTTTTGCAGATGCAAGGAGGCATGTTTGCATCACCAATGTCCAAAAAGAATTTAGAAATGTCTGCATTTAGTGGTCAGTTCAGCTCACTGAAGGACCTGTCTGACTTCAATGACAACGGAAGTCTAGTCAGTAGCAGCAGTACCAACAAATCAGAATCCAAGAAACATCCTAGTCTGCCAAAAGAGGTAAAAGTTTATCTCCATGACAGTGTTTAACATTACCACACATTTATTTGTTGCCTTTTTAGACAATTTTTGGGGAAGATTTGTAGAGTTACCATTATAACTGTTGTATTGAATGAGATGAGTAAGCAATGTAATCATTATGAGGATTATAATATAAGCTGTTTTTTTTTCAGAAACAGGCTTTTAAAATTTTCTATCCATTTAAGGAATTGACCAACTGGATCTGGCAGCTTGTTCACAGTCAAACATGACTTAGTTGCAATAGATAATTTTTGTCTCGCCTGCGACGAAAGTCGCTGGAGGCAAGACATGTTACGGAACCGGCAGCGGCGTAAACACTAGACATCTTGCTTCGTATATTTGTAAGCCCAAGCCCTAGGTCCATCAAATTTGGTACAGAGGTAGCTTATGATGAGTACTTGCCAGTCAGTCACCTGTCACCTGATCTTGACCTCAATTTCACGGTCCAGCGACTATGTTAAAGTTTTTGGGTTACGACAGTTCCTCTGTAACCCCGCATGGTAGGATGACAATATTTGGTGTATAGGTTGCTGATGACTAGTACATGACTGTCTGGTAGGTGTCACCTGTCTTTGACCTCAATTTCACGGTCCAGGGACTACGTTAAAGTTTTTGGGTCATGGTAGTTCCTCTGTAACTACGCATAGTAGGATGACAATATTTGGTGTATAGGTTGCTGATGACTAGTACATGACTGTCTGGTAGGTGTCACCTGACCTTGACCTCAATTTCACGGTCTAGTGACTACGCTAAAGTTTTTGGGTTACTGCAGTTCTTCTGTAACTACGCATAGTAGGATGACAATATTAGGTGTATAGGCTGCTGATGACTAGTACATGACTGTCTGGTAGGTGTCACCTGACCTTGACCTCAATTTCACGGTTCAGCGACTACGTTAAAGTTTTTGTATTGGGACAGTTCCTCTGTAACAATGCATAGTATGGTGACAATGCATTAAAAAGTCATGATGTATACTGGTATATCCTAATCAAAAATGTGACCTCTGTGGCTAAGAGGTTGAGGTCATCTCCCTTTGATCAGATGCCGTTTTGTGAGTTCGATTCTCACTGAAGTTAAGGTGTGCTTGACACCAATCTAAATTGACAAGGATTGCCAGTTTTTCTTCCAGAGTTAAGGGTTTTTCTCCAGGTACTCCAAACAAAAACTGCATGTCGGAATAAAGCTGAAAAATTCGCTAAAAGTGGTGTTAAACACCATTCAAGCAAACTAACTGAACTTGTTATTGTTTTGTAGGCTGTAGCTATCATGTTAGACTGGCTCAGACAACACAAGGACAATCCGTATCCTAATGATGATGAGAAAGCTATGTTGATCAAACAGACTGGTCTGACAATTAACCAAATAAATTACTGGTTCACAAATGCTAGACGCAGAATTCTGCCTAAATGGGCTCAACAGTGTAAATAGACTGCCGTCCATGCCTTCAGTCCTAAAAGGTCCACAGATACAGTTATATGTGATGTAGGGGAAACAACTTAATATTTGCACAGGATGTGGGCATAATCTTGTTATGACAGCCTGCACTATTTAATTACCTTTGTGAATTCAAAGATTGTGAAATTATTTATTTCAGAAATATGTGTAACAAAATGTTTTTATATGAAGTATTTTTTAAATCTTTTTTTTTCTACATTTCCATGTGGCCTTACTTACTGTCTTTGATGCACACATAAGAACAAAGAAAATTGACTTGTATTTTTACCTTTGATATGAATTGTTGTTGTAAGCAAAGCCTTAGTGAGAAATAATAACTGAATTGTGTACCTTATAAGGAGTATGTAATATGTGTTCCAATGTTGGACCCATGACAGTTTTATAAATAGTTAGTGCTGTGACAAGTAGTGTGAAACAAAACTGCTTGATAAAACGATGCATTTGTGTGTTGCATTATTTGAAATTTATTTATTTTTGTATTTTTGTCCAAAGGACATAATGAGTTGTTGAATTACAAGACAGTTCAGTCTGTCTAAAAATGTGCATAATTTTTTTTCTTCTGTGTCATAAGAAATTTTATTGGTGTCAGTACATATCTTTGTGAAATATTTCAAATGGCTGTTGTGAGGAATGGGAGATAACTCCATATTTTTTATAGGGTAAAGTTTGCCAGTCCTTTTCTCCCCTAGTTGTGTTGATTACCTTTTTTGTACCTTGATTATGCCAATATTTATAAAATAGGGAAAATAGCATTAGTTTTGTAAATATTTGTAAATTAAACAGTTAGTGCCTTTTATACAAGTTCTGTACATATATTGTTTTTGTAAATATATAAGATACTATTATACTAGTTATTTTTATTAGCATTTAAATGGAACTTTGTAACATTAATAGTTACAAATTATGATTTTATTTTTATTGTATATGTTTTAATGAAATCATGCAGTAGATATGAAATTTTTTTCTTGAGATCCCAGTTTATTTCACCTTATTTTAAAGTTTTTGAAACAAGAACATTGAATAGATTTCCAATGTAAATTTACTCTTAAATATGTCAGGTATAAAGAAATTATTTTCATTAACAATCATTATCCTAAATCAGCTAGCTCAAGTATTATGCAAATATCTGTTCATGTGGCCAGGTATTCATTTTTACATTTGATTATTATCAGTTTTATGGTGCATGCACTAAGCTATATAATGGCATTGTGTTTTATTTTGAATGATGTGTTACTCATTTATATGATTGTGTGGTTGTAAGCTTTTTGTCTATGTGATTACCTGTATATGTTCCTTTTTCTATTTATCTTTTGTAATAATCTCTTTATTCCTTTCTTCGAATACTAGTTTTCTGACAATCCTCGTTTTGTTGACAAGGGAGATAACAATGTGTCATTGCGGAGTAACACCAAACAATGTCTTTCCCAACAGTAAATTATTCCTGTAAGAGACAGTTGTTAAATTTGCCAAACTCTTATAATGAATATTTATGCAAATTGATAAAGGTTACTTTTGTTTAGGTGTTGCATGACTTTTTTAGCTAATATAAATGGTTTGAAAGTAAAAAGTGGTTAGTTTCATTTTTGAAATTAATAATCTGACAAGGCCAAGAAAATATGCTAGGTTGTACTTAAATATTTATTTACTTAAATTATTATGTATCAGTATATTTTCAGTTTTTCAACAAATTTCATGAATACTAAAGAGACATTTCATTTTTAAAATATTTTAGCCCCAAATACTGTAACTTGTTGACATTTCTGACAAATTTAAATTAGGTTGTAACATTAATATACACGGGTATGAAACACATTTATTATTAGTGCAGTAAATAAAACATGGTGATGCACCCAGCACAGAGGCACTGTGAAAAATCTGTATTTTTTTACATTAATACTGGAACATCAAATTTCAAATGTCACTGTTTAAAGTGACATCCTCTGTACCATGTTTACTCTAGACAAGCAGACCAAAGGCATTACAGAATGATTTCTTAATTCTTTCATTTGCTTATGTAATACTTTCATTGCAGTATTGGTAACTTTCAAGGAAATTCTGTACTGTGCTAGTGTTAAATTTCATTTTTAAAGTTGCCTTGCCTGCTTTTTTTTCGGAAATCTGAAATTTCTAGTTTTTCCTTATGGGGAAATAAATGACAAACTTGATATTCTCGTATCGTCATGCATCCTGCACGCTGTATATGTACACAGGGCATACACTTGAGGCATTCATGCTTTGAAATGGCCCACCTCATTTGTAGGAAATGGCTGGCCCCGGCCGGCCAAAAAGAAACTTGCAGTGCTTCTTGTTACTTTATGATAAATAGCAGACCTCATTTTGCAAAATAACTACTATTTCTATTATATTTATATATCATATAAAAAAAATGATGGCAAAGTATTTCATTATATGATAGGATGAAATGGCTTTCCATGCTGTGTTATTAAAGTAATCAGACTCATTTTTGGTGTGTACTTATTCACAAAATAAATTTGGAGCTCATATATTTGTATAAGCATTTCTACAAAACTCAAAAATATTTAATCAATTTTCAATGTAGGTCCATTTGTACCAACAAACATTTTTTAGAACGTTACATGAAACATGCAAAGTTGTGACCTTTCTGTATTACATTTTTTTTTTGGGGGGGGGGGGGGGGGGGTTTCTTTTGTTCTTTCTTAATGTTGGTTGTTTTTTCTAGCTTTATATAATATACAAACATATTCTGAGAGAAGATATTTATACATAGACAAAATATTATGGTAAAGGACCATCAAACTTGCTTCATCTGCCATTTTATAGATTCTAATTATATTATCAAGATTAAAATCAATACTACTTCAAACTATACTCGATAAATAATAGTAGCATTTAATTGGTGATTCCTATCTAAATGGTTGACACAGCAAATTTTGTGTGTGCATAAAATGGTTATCCTAAAGGAAAATAAAATTGCTGATTTTTATTTTATACATAAAACTGATCTGTGTTAAATATTGTTAAAAAAAAAGACTTCAGTAATTGTTCTACCTTTGGAGGACAGTGAGGCCTTGAAATGTATCCAATCAGAATCATCGTTACAAACAATTTTGCATCAGAATGTTTTTTGACCAATGAATCTTTGAACTAGTTTGTGTATCTTAAGCCCCTTAATCTGCCATCAGTTATCTAAGGTTAATGTGACTTTTGACTGTATGTCAAAGCAGTTGGCCAAAACTGGAGTTTCTTATTTCAGTTTTATTTTAGTTTTATAGAATTTCTGTGAAATGATTCAACATGAATTTAATGGTTTAAAAATCTGTAGTGAAGTGTGACTAAAACTATTATATGCAAAGTACTTTTGTGTTATTTAACTGAAAATAAGTACAATATATTTAAATCGTGTCACAAACTAGAATGTCTGTTTTCTAAAAAGTATATGTGTACATATGAAATTGAAAACAATGAAATCTTAAGCATTATGATCAACTACTGGAATATTGTTTTAATATGGAAGTAAACAATTGCTCTGAATCTCATTAATTGACTATGCAAGATTATAGAGATGTTTATTATTAAGGTATTTGCAGCAGCTGATTTCTGTTTTTACAGGACTTGCATAACTTTGAGCTTTTTGTAGCTTGACTTGTACATCCCCAGTTTCCCCCATTTGTTGCTGTTACAAGCATGGAAGCAATACTTAAAAGATAAACATATGCTTGACATGCAGTTATTTTTATATCTATATGGCATTTTATATAACAGGCTGGAATCATTTTACACATATAAGAAGGCTTTTGTACAAAACTTGTCTGAACAAAACATTGTGCCATTTTTATTGATTTTAAATTATAAACATTGTTGAACGAGCATGTAAACAAATATAAATAAATTTGTTTAAAATGAAGTTTTTTATTTGTTATTGTTAGGTCTAAGAAATCCAGAGTCATTTATGTTGTCACCTGGAGCAAGCAAGGTCAACGGATCTATCCTTAGTTTGTATTCTATTATAACTATCCAAGATCATAGCGGAGCTGTTTATTGCCAAATGTATTTTTAATCCAATTTAATGGGAATTGGTCATGTAATTAGTATTTAGTACTGTATTTCATTATTTAAAGGGGGCCTCGGTGGCCGAGTGGTCAAGGTAGTTCGTCTACTATTGATCACGTGGTCTGTCAACACTGAGATTGCGGGTTCGATTCTCACTGCAGGCAGGGTGTACTCGACTCCAATTTTAATTGACAAGGATTGCCAGTTTTCCTACCGCAGGTCGGGGGTTTTCTCCGGGTACTCCGGCTTCCTCCCCCAATAAAAACTGGACGCCATGAAATAGCTGAAAAATTGCTGAAAGTGGCGTTAAAACACCATTCAAACAAACAAAACATTATTTAAAGTTTTCAGCTCACCTGGACAAAAGTACCTTTTCCCATCAATTTGTGGTCAGTTGTAACCCTTTTCAAAAATCTTCTCTGAAACAACCTGGTAAATTTTTTTCAAACTTGGTCACCATCATCCTTAGGGTACTTGGTTTTAAATATTTGCCCAGGATGTTGATCAATGGACAAAGATGACAGTTGTTACTAAAAATAGAACATTGGTGTGAACACACATTTTTGACCAATATCTCAAATTTTGATAGCTATAGAGAAAACCATTACCAGAAATTGATCAGCTCATTAAGCTCTACAAAAATTCCTATTAGTTGTGTAATGACTTTTTGCCCTTCAATAACAATTTTTGTCTTGCCTCAGTTGATAGTCCCTGGAGGCGAGACATAAATATTTGAATCCGTCAGCAGCATCAACACTTGACATTTTGTTTTATATCTTTGTAAGCTTTAGACCAAGGTGCATCAAATTTAGTCCAGTGGTAGCTTATGATGAGAACTTTGCCAGCCAGTCATCTGACCTTCACCTTAATTTCATAGTCCAGGGACAACATTCAAGCTGTTGGATTACCGCAGTTCCTCTGTAACCATGCATGATAGGGGGTATATAGTGTTCATGGTGTCCGTCCGTCCGTCCATCTGTCCGTCCGTTACACTTTCTATTATTTGCAACTCCTCCAAAACCACTGAAAGGAATTTGATGAAACTTACAAAGAATCTTTGTTTCATAGTGCCATTGTGCAGGAGATATTTAACATTTTGATCGGAATGATATTTGGGGTTTCCCATAGAAAAACATGGACTTTGTCATTGACCTAAGGGGGTCCCTATCTTTTATGTGCAACTCCTCCTACACCACTGAATGGAATTTAATGAAACTTACACAGAATCCTTGTCACATTGTGCCATTGTGGAGGAGATATTAAACATTTTGATCGAATCAATATTTGGGGTTTCCCATAGAAAAACATGGACATTGTCATTGACCTAAGGGGGTCCTCATCTCTTATGTGCAACTCCTCCTACACCACTGAATGGAATTTGTTGAAACTTGCACAGAATCTTGGTCACATAGTGCCATTGTGCAGGAGGTATTTATTATTTTGATGGGAATGATATCTGGGGTTTCCCATATAAAAACACGGACTGTCTTTGACATAAGGGGATACCCATTTCTTATGTGCGACTCCTCCTACACCACTAAATGGAATTAGATGAAACTTCCACAGAATGTTGTCACATATTGCCATTGTGCACTAGATATATAACATTTCGATTGGAATGATATTTGGGGTTTCCCATAGAAAAAAATGGACTTTGTCATTGACATAAGGGATACACATCTTCATGTGCAACTCATTCCTACACCACTGAATGGAATGTGTTGAAACCTACACAGAATCCATGTCACATAGTGCCATTGTGCAGGAGATATTAAACATTTTGATCGGAATGATATTTCGGGTTTCCCATAGAAAAACATGGACTGTCATTGACATAAGGGGATACCCATCTCTTATGTGCAACTCCTCATACACCACTGAATGGAATTTGATGAAACTTACACAGAATCCATGTCACATAGTGCCATTGTGCAGGAGATATTTAACATTTTGATCAGAATGATATTTGGGGTTTCCCATAGAAAAACATGGAGTTTGTAATGGACATAATGGGATACCCATCTTTTATTTGCAACTCCTCCTACACCACTGAATGGAATTTGTTGAAACTTACACAGAATCTTGGTCACATATTGCCATTGTGCATTGGATATTAAACATTTTGATCAGAATATTATTGGAGGTTTCCCATAGAAAAACATGGACTTTGTCATTGACATAGGGGATGCCATTCTTTGGGGGATTGGGGAGGGTTACATGTATTATCTGCAATTTCGCATTCATGTTTAACTAGATAAAGTTTCAATTTCATAATTAAGAACACCTGAATTTTCAAAGTAATTGTGAAGAGGGGGTATCAATGGTGAGCATTGCTCACTGGTTTTTTTACTCTAGTTGGTATATAGGTTGCTGATTAATACTACACAACAGTCTGGTAGGTGTCACCTCACCAAGACCTTAATTTCACGGTCCAGTGACTATGTTAAGTTTTGGATTGGGTCCGTTTCTCTCTAACCATGCATTGTATATTTTAAGTAACAATTTAATACTGTTTATGTGATGCTCGTGTGTTTTTTTTCGTTACTGATGCGGAATGCAGGCAATGCGTTTTTGCTGTGTCCACACTTGTTGACAAAATTTTCAGTTTTACAATACAACTTGAAAAATATAAGAGCTAGATTGACATTATAATAGGTCAAATGATGACTAGGAGTTATTTCCTTTAATAACAAGTTTTTGGTGAAATTTGTAGGTTTTGCCCGGAAACTTAAATGCCATAACATCCATAGTGCAGATATAGATGCAGAAAATTGTTAACTGACAAGAGGAGTTATTGCCCTTTAATGACAATTTTGGACAAAATAATCAGTTTTTGTATTATAATTTTGGTCTATAAAACTAATAGTAAAACTGTTACCTAAAGTACAAGGCCTACAAAGCATTATAGTTTTCAGACATTGTCTGATGGCACTTTATATCAGTTATTTCCCTCTTAATCAAAACTTATTAAGAATTTTTTAGACAAACTGTAAATTGCAAAAAAGATAATTGAAAAGTTGGGTTCCATGCTACTGGTAGCCTCTTTCTGAGATATAATAGTTAAAATAGGCCAGTGTTACCAATTGAGTAAAATTGTAACTACATCTGAATAGGATTATCAAAAGAAAACATTTTCCTTTCTCTGGCTACAGGTGTATGCTGCTAAAGGGACATCACTCTTGTTACATTCAGGTCCACTGGTTTTTACTTCCTATATAACTGTTCCCATGTCCATATGACTATCAGGAATCTAAAATTACTGCTCAAGGAGTCAGTCTGACAAATAACCTGGAGCATAGATTGACACTATGCTGTTTTGTTCTCAACATTTCATTTGCTCTAATATTCAAAATGAATGCAATACAAATGGATGTGGATCAAAATACTTTTAATCTTCATATAATGGCTTTGTTTTGAGATTGAAAACAAAACGCTTTAGGAGCCTGGATCGCTCACCTGAATCTGAAACAAACTGGACAACTATGTTATTCTTTTTTTATTTAGCTTTTGTTTCCTATAAGAAATTGTCCATCACTTGTGCAAAAATCATTAATTGCTATGCTAGAGTATATCTCCTATAAGGTGTTGTCCAACACGTTTGCACCTAATTATTTTTGCAGATCCTGATAAACTGAATAATTTCGTATGGAAAAGATTTTCTCTATCTTTTACAATTCTCATGATATTAAGGAAAAATAACAAAAATCAACAATGTAGACAATTTAGGTGCAATAACTCCTAAGGCGTCATCAAATACCTTCAGAAGGGTAGTCTTGTAGAGCTTTTGAAGCCGAGAAAGGAGGTTCACTATAGATTACCTGTATTTGTGATACTTAATGAAATATAAGTCAAAACATATATCTTGGCCCCAGTTCTATTTTTAGCCATCAGGGGTTCTCTCCCCGGTACCCCTGCTTCCTCCCCAATAAAAACTGGATGCCATGAAATAGCTGAAAAATTGCTGAAAGTGGCGTTAAAACACCATTCAAACAAATATATTTTTAGCCATGTTGGTTGATGAGCTGTCATTGTTTGTGCAATTTGGGTGGAGGATGATGTGTGCAATGTTTCTTAGCTGTGCTTTCAGTGGTTTTAGAGGACATTTTAAAAAATCAATTAAAATTGATTAAAAAAAAACAGTTCAAGGGGAAGAACTCATAACCAGATGCTCTTGGGAGCCTGTATAGCTCACCTGATTTTATAGGCAACAAATGGCATTTCCCGGATGTTAAACTGTCCTGTAATTTTCAATAAACTTCTCAAGATGAGAACGATGAGAATTTAAGTGTAATTTTTAATTATATTGATAGACTATTTCTATTGCTTTATCATTAAACCATCAAATAAAGCATAAAAATGAAAAGTAAGGGATAAAAAGGTCAAACAGGCATTTAAAGTATTAGGGGTCGTCCATGAATGTCAACCATTGTCATAAGTGTGCAAACCGCACACTTGAGGGAGGGGGTTAAAAATTTCAACATTTTTGCGTACTTTTTTTTATCTTCAGAAATTTTTCGTTTTTGTGGAGTTTGGTTTTTACATTAGTTTAATGGTTGATGTACACTTTTTGATGGGGGTGGGGGCTCTCAAAAAGTGTGCTTTTTGCACACTTGTGAAAATGGTTGACAATTATGGACGACCCCTTAAATTTTTATATTGTCTTATTGATGACTTTTATCATTTTCACTATAAATTGGTAAAATTTTCAGTATTTCTCATATTTGTGGGTAAACTTAGTACATTTTAATCTTCTTCTCTGAAACCATCGCAAGACAGGTTTAACATAGGACCCAAAGGAAAATTTTTTTAAAAGGCTTCTCAGAAACCGGTTAACCAATCAAACCAAAACTTGACTGTTTCAGAGAAGAAGCCTTTTTAAACTTTTTTCCCATAGGGTCCTAGTTTAAACTAAGTCCTGCGGTGGTGGCCATTTTGATTTTCCAATTTGCATAAAAAACATAAACTTTATAAAGGACCATCCAAATAATATTGGTAGTAAGTTTTGTTTCCATTGGTTAACCGGTTTCAGAGAAGCCTTTTAAACTTTTTCCCTTAGGGTCTTATGTTAAATTAAGTCCCGTGTTGGTTGCCATTTTGAAGTTCCACTTGGCATAAAAACATAAACTTTATAAAGGACCATCAAACACATCTTGAAAGCAAGTTTTGTTTGGATTGGTGAACCGGTTTCAGAGAAGAAGCCATTTTTTACTTTTTTTCCCATAGGGTCCCATGTTAAACTAAGTCCTGTGGTGGCATCCATTTTGAATTTCCATTTGGCATAGAAAACATAAACTTTATAAAGGACCATCTAAACAATATTGCTAGCAAGTTTTGTTTTGATTGGTTAACCATAGGGTCCCATGTTAAACCAAGTCTTGTGGTGGCAGCCATATTGGTTTACCAATCCAAATAAAAAACCCAAACTTTGTAAAGGTCCATCCAATGAACATTATGTCCAAGTTTTGTTTCAATTGGCCATGTGGTTTCAGAGAAGATAATTTAAATGTAAAAAGTTTACAGACGCTGACAACGACACCCGCAAAGTGATAACAATAGCTCACATGACCCTTTGGGTCAGGTGAACTAAAAAGGCACTGAAGCTTAGAGACACAGATTTTGTATAAGAGGCATTCAAGTTAAACAAGCGACATTAAGTTGTATTGGAGTTGTATTGTAGACATCGAGGATGAACTAGAGCTCCAAATTCTAACTTCCTTAAATTTTATCAGACCGAAACAACATTGACATTCATACCACATATCAGCTCAATGTCTTGAAGCATTTAGAAACAAGTCCAGAAAATGTTTGTGACTGTAAATCAATAGTCCCCTTTGGCATTCCAGCAAGGAGACTGCCACCAACAAAGTTTAATAATGTATAAATCAGCTACGTTTTTTATGTGGTAGCATGTAGCCCATCCTTTGGGGTGCAGAAGCACTGTTGATTGCCTGCTCTTTCCAGTTGTTTTTCATCCATAGGCACCAGTTATTGTTTAATATCTTACTGATATTGCTTAATTTAAAATTATTTCTATGGTTAATGTTGCTTGTGGAAAATCAATACTACTTAGATGTCCCATTTCAAGTAACGATGGCATTTGTGTACAAAACTAACACTGATTGATTGATTATTGCCACTTTTATTGTGGACTATCACAGCTGAACACATTATACATATCTACAACACAGGAAGTTAAACAAAGGGAGATAATTAGTACATTTATACTATTCATGTGCATGCTCTGAACACTTGCATGTCATCTTGTTGAAAATTTATATAATAAATTGTCAACATTACTATAATAACTAAACTACAATAGAATATGTATTCTGTTGAACCATGTTCAACAAACATATAATTTCTCCACTTTTATCAATTGCCTACATTTATACTGTTTCGTAGAATAAATTATAATGACAATTGTTGTTTAAAGCATTTTTGAAGTGAAAAGTTTAGTTTCATACACAAGACAAAAACTGTGGCGTTAAATTACAATTTAAAAGTGAACAGAATTAGAAAAAAGTAATACAGGATTTAATTATATTCCTTTTGAAAATCCTAATTTCTGCACCATGTTGCAATTCAGTTGTTGGCTTATCATGAGATCTACATGGCAAAATGGTCTCTACATACAAATTAAAAGTACAAGCTAAAGATCCTCTCATTAAACACATGCCTATACATCATTATTTAAACTTATAACTAAACAAGTTTTTGCACTTTTGTAATTATTTTTTACAAATGTATATGTATGTTATAAAAATGCCAAAATTCACAATGACAGATACAGTTTATTTAAACACATTCAGAAAAACTTTATTAGAATTAAAAAAAAAAGACCACAATGAGCAATGTTCATATATTGATATTCTTTGTAGGATTTCACGCCGGAATTTGACACAATTTGTTCTGAGGTAGTACTGTTTTTGTGTATTGGATATAAACAAAAGTATTTTTTTTAAAAACAGGCACTTCTACAAACATATAAAAATAAAAGTGATAAAAATATTGAAATGTACATCGTATCCACAAATAAAATGTTGAAAATCTGAAATGAAGTGAGAATTACTTAAGTGTTAATTGTGAAAATGATGTTTATTATCACCAGGGATGTATGACAGTGTGACAAATACAAGATACATTTATTAAGGGTCTTAAAAAATAATATATGTTTACACTAAATTCAACAAAATGTTTTGCGAGTCCTGTAAAAACTTCACATTTTATGGTCTTTTAACTGCAAACAAATTGAGTAAAATAGATCTTAACTACTGTTGATTCTTTGTTTTTTGTAAAATTTGTAACCAACCCTCAATATAGTCTTCTAGAATACAGTTTATTTATGAATGTTTTGTATAAAGAGGGAGAAAGCCAAAATAACTACCGACTGCCAATTATTGTCAATTTAGGTAGGAATTAAGTCGTGCTCCAAGTTGGACTTGCAACCCCAGTGTTCCTTTTACAATAACTATTGTTAATAAGAATGGCAAAAGCAGTTCAATGCTTTACTATTTTATAAAATGGTGTCTGGTGTATTGATTTCTCTGACAACTTTTGCAACTAGAATTAAATGGGGTTTTTTTATTCACTAAAATATAAACACTGTGAAGTCTGAAAAATTCATTTTCAAGTGGTAACAATAAAAAAATGTCAAACTGACCAGGGTGGGAAAATAATGACACACCAAAACAAAAAAAAATTTAACGTAATAACAACACACGCCTTAAAATTATTCTATTTCTTAACCATACTTTTCTCTAAATACCAGTTTAACTAGGAATCTATTGTAAACTCCTATTTTCAACATCTTATTTTCATCAACTTTCCAGAAAATATTCTTGCTTACACAACACACCTTAATGTACAGAAATCTGAAGTTTTACTGGAAAAATGTTAACATATATTTGTCACAATGAACTAATGAGAACACTTAAAACATCAGGAGCATAATTTAAGCATTTTAGTAGCCCATGCATAGTTGATATACATGTTTTCTGTATTACAGATGACCACTGCAGTGGATACTATTTCTCAGAGTATACTGTTTCTTATCCAGGTTTAATAACTTGAACCCCATTTGGTCATTATGAAACAGCAAGCACTAAAATGGTACCATAACTTATATCAGACTGTAAAATATCACTTCTGATAAAGATAATGCTATAAAGATTAATGCTTGCTATAAATAACTTGATAAATAGATTGGAATGGGTGTTGAGTGTTCCAACCCAAACAATCACTTGTTCCTAGTTTATAGGTCATTGCTTTTTTAGACACTATTAATCATGGCACAGGAAAACAGGCTGAAAATGCTCATAAAAAGCTTCAAGGTCAAGAAATGTTTACAGAAAAGTCATTACTTCTTTTTCAATAAATTTGGAAACATTTTTTTAATTGAAAAAAATAAACAACCAAATTTGCTTTAAATCAACTAACAAGAGAAATTGATACAAATTCATACATGTACTTTTTCATTGTTGGAAATTTAGACACATTTTTAGTACTATACAAAAATATTTAAAATGGGATGTTAAAATGATGAGGATATTGTTATATTAATGACAGATGAGAACTAATACTGTCTAACGACCTCTACACATGTCAAGGTCTGACTACACACATACAGATATTAGACATTGCACATCAACAGAAATAAATAATTGCACAATTATATTGTTCCCTTTAAAGTGCTGTACACTTAACTGATTTCTAAACAGCATTAAGCAAAAGCTTATTTAAAAATCTATGTTGGTTATTGTAACAAATCAAAACAAAATCAGAACAAACAACTTTATGATCAAACCATCAAATTTGAAAGAGAAAACAGTGATCCATACAAGACACTCTGTGAAGACATAATATGAATTCAGTTTGCTGCAATATTAGTACAGTGAACAATATAGAATAATAAAAATTTAAATACTTATATTTAATTATTGTTTATGGAATACTTTTTGTTGTCGCATAATTTGTATATTAAAAATATTATAAGATTGTCATTACATATTAAAGTTTTTCATTACATTCCTATCAGTAATGTGTCTACTGATAAGGGGTATTTCTTGTTTTGAAATGCATTGGTTCTTTTCATTACAGCTCATATTTTAGATTGCGTTTTCATTACAAAATTGTTGTTCAAAGTTTTCTACAATATCATTTGTAATTTTAATTTTAAACAATATTCCCTTAATCATCTGTACAGTGATTTAACAGTACAGTAAAAGATCAGCCAACATTTAAAAAATCTACCTAATAATACAATAAAAGTACCTGCTGAGAAGAGAAATAACTTGTGCATATATTAATTAGCTAAAAAAGTTTGTGACATGATATTATCTCCCTTTGTCCTACTTCCCCCAAATACAACTTAAATGTGTTTTCACCAACCAGGAACACAATACAAACGTAACTCTGTTGTTTTCCTTATGTCCACACATCAAAGTACTACTGAAATTCTTATGAATGCTTGATTGTACAATTTTCTGAAATATTTTTGCATGTGATGGATAAAAAGAGTATGAATTTCCAACGTAACAAAATTTCAAAATATTTGTAGTACATGATCTTATTGAATGGCAACTTGTTATCATTAAGATAAAAAGTTCTTGTTCAGAGGTTCTACAAGGCTCGTCAGGGTCCTGGTATATTCTGTGACAATAGCTATTAATAGACTTCTCCTTCACATTTGGCCTGACCTGTCTAACAACCATCCTATCAAACTGAAGGTTATCTCAGGTGACATCCATTGCTACTATTTTTTCAGAATTTATTATACTATTAAGCTTGCCTTCTTCCAAGTTTGACCTGTAAAGATCAAAAAACTTGTTTGAATAGGCATTCTTCAATACAGATAACTAAACAACAGATAATGGACAAAAACCTGCTGTACATCAAGCTGTAATTACACAAATAAATTTATCAATGTACACAATCAATAAAATCATAAAAGTTATAGAAATGAATAGCAGATTGCTTCTACAGTTTGTGTAATATGTACATGATTGTTAGATGGAGGATACTTCCTTGTGACATCTACATTAATGATATTTCGGTGTACACTTTACAGTATATACAGTTCCAAGTCATACACTGTGACGGAGGCAATCCCTAACAAGAATGACTGAAATTTATTTTACTTTCCAAATGACTATAGTAACCCTCAAGTCTATTGGACATCAATGGTTATAAGCTTCTTAAATGACACAGAACTATTTTTTCAAACAAGAGGCCCCTGGGTCACAGGTTCACCTGAATTGCACTGGTACACTAAGTCTGCTATTAAGAATCATAATTAAATCTTTGGAATGATTTAATAAACTTAAAAGATTATTTATTAGCAAACAGGTTTTGGACATTAGGCAGTAGTAAAGGATCAGAGGCATTCAACATCTGTTCTTGACTAAATTTAAAGTTTTCTACATTAAATCAATATCTAATGGTCTTTACATCATCTCCATTTTAAAGAAAGAATGGACCGAATTAAACAAATTGTAATTACCTCCACACATTGATGAAATGCACAAATTTTGGATGAAATTAATATCTTATCATTATCCTACTGTTTTACCATTATCTCTGTTTTTTTTAACAATCCTTGAATTGCAATTGACTCAAGAGAACTATTAATAACTGTTCCATCTAAATCGTGACTAACAGAACAGTCAGATGATTGCAACAGTACATTTCTGGATACTATCTTATTTATTTAACTGCTAGTGATATCTGCTGTGCAACCAGTATAGCATGATAAAGACTAGACAACAAATTTTGTTTTTTTTTAATGATGTTTAGCACCACTTTCAGCAATTTTTTAGCTATATCATGGCATCAAGTTGTTATTGGGGAAGAAAGATAAAGTACCTGGAGAAAATCCCCAACCTTTGGTAGGAAAACTGACAATTTTTGTCAATTAAGATTGAAGTACAGCCCACTCTGCCCACAGCAAAGACTTAGACTCGCAATCTCAGTGTTGACAAATCACATGATCAATAGTAGACTAACTATATATATGATAAGATGTCTTCAATTTAGCTGACTATACAAATTATACTCATATACAGAATGACTTTTAAAAGTTTAAACAAATCTGGATTCTATTTATATCACGTTAAAGCACATTCTTCAAACTTACTTTGACAATTTATGCGTAAAATTTGCTGAAGTTATTTTAACATGGTTGGTCGACTGTCCAGGTTTTTCCACTGCCTGGACTGGCAGGAAGGACTGAGATGACATCAACACAGATGAAAGACTGGATGTGGTTGTTGCAACTAGATTATGATTGGACGAGTTTTTGTTGTTGTTTGTTAATGGAAAGTTCAACTGCAGAACAGTAGCTGCTGGAGACGTTGAAAGCCCTGTGGGTTTACTGTCTGTAATTGGTCCATTTGTTAAAGTGATGGAATTTGGTTGCAATGAGACTGCTGCAGGTTGTGAAAATGAGGATGTTGCTAATGATGGCAATGTGGATGACAGTAACGATGATATAGCACCAGTGTTTTTAGTCTGAACTTGTGTCGTGTTCATAACCGCTGACACAGCAAATTTAGCACTAGCCGAGTCCAACATAAAACGGGATGTGGGTTGAGACGAAAAAGACTGGTCTAAACCCGAACACACAGCACTTTCTAATTCACATGTAGTCTGTTTTAACAATTGTTCTTCCTGATCTCTCTGCATCTGTAGTAATTGTTCTCTGTGAGATTGAAAACTTTCTAAATTAAATTCTTCTTCCTGTATTTCTCCTAAAGATCTATCTTTAAAACTAGGATCTTCATCTGTTGGTGAATGTGGACGAAAAAATGGTCTGTATAAAACAAAAGGAAAAAACACTCAAAAATGTTTTAGATATTGGAGAATTATAGAACAATCATCAAAGACAATCCAATTTTTTCACTTACAAAATCCAGTCTTGATAAAACTCAACTCGGGCATTATCATTGCCAAATGCTCATGTATTTCGGAAGAGATTTCTTACTTTACTTCATCAAAATAAATGCATGTCCTATATATATAATCTGACTTCTCTGGGGAAAATATATTTTACCTATATTGGATAGAAATCGAGGCAATAATAAATAAAACATTTACCAGCACCAAGTCATGCTAAGTATACCCCAACTCGACTATTTTTCATGCTAAACCTGTGCACCAAATTTGAAATCAATCCTTTTAGTAGAAGCTGTGAAATTCTGTTACAAAAATATTTCCTATTTTGACCCTTGAAACAGTCCAAGTCAGCTAGAAAAACAGGCAGTAGATAACTTGCTGACCTGGAAAGGGTAGGCACTGTACAACTCATCATGCTAAAGCTGTGCATCAAATTTGAAATCAATGCCTTTAGTAGAAGCCGAGAAATCTGTTACCAAAGTCTGTACCGGACAGACAGACAAGGCGATTGCAATATAGCCCCCTCTCTTAAGCTGCGTTTTGAGTGTACACAATTTTAAAAAGACATCACAATAAAACTGTTTTCTCAATACATTGTATTCTACAACAAGCCTTTAGCAATAACATAACCTTTTACAATAGAACTGTAGGTATTTAGTGAAAGTTGTTCTCCTTTCATTAGAGCATGTATTTAACTGATTATTTAACCTTATTTTAACAGCATAGCATTTATTAAATGACATAGACAAGCTTGATAAGAAACATACTAAACTGTAAGCAATCTGACGATATCCAAACACTTATGTACGGACCATACAGATGCTAAGACTTACATGGAGTTCTCCCTGATATATGCATTGTAATCTTCCCCTGATGATGATAAATTTGATCTGTACAATGGCTCGTCCCATTCTGAGAATGCTCGATCTAACAACACCCTTAAAAAATAAACATGAAATGTTAATTAACTTTTAAAACAAGTAAGGGTTCTATTTTAAATGCATTCTGGTTTCATTGACAATGGTGTCATTGTAGTTTATCATATAAGAATTTTAATATACTCTCAATGACAGTTTACTGACTCCTGGAAGCACCCCCCCCCCCCCCCACCCCCCAATATACAAGTATCTTCTGTGAACCATCAGGCGACTTGAGTTCTCCTAAATAACAAGGCTTATTGAACTTCACTTTTGAGGTGCCTCAGCGTGTCTTTAGGTCCCAAAAGGGTGACTTTATCCTCCAATGTGGTGAGCTTTGAATTATTGCAATAACCTTTACAAATTTAGATACCGTAGATGCTCGCTTAAAAGTCAGTCCGCATATAAGTCGGGGGGTCTTTTCGGCCTTAAAATCTGGTATTTTGCTGTTGACCCTCGTATAAGTCGGTCGGAAGACAGATGTGTTGACATGAGGTCAGATTCAAATAAAAATTCCAAATTTGTAAATAAAAATCATTATATCAGTTAGACTTCTTGTTTATTATTTGTTTCTGGTGTTTTATGAGTTAAATATCGCTTGTCATTTATCCTAAGTGGTTTGTTTACACTAGTGTTCACGTGTTTTGAAAATGTAAACGTAATTATCTCCCTGAATTTGCTATGACTAAAAACCATAAAAATGACTAACACAAGTAAAGATACAAATATTCATTTTCGTAATTATTTAATAGTTAAAGCAGAGTTTTAAAAATAAATGAAAGCTAAAATACAAAAATATAAAGGAATATGGTTTGCAAAATTAAAATAATAATTGATGAAAAAACTAATTCTGTAGCATATATGTATTAGGTAGTTTATCTTGATTTTCGGTTTTTAGGTGTATCATGACATCACCGGATGTATTATGCAATACATACAAATAAATCGATACTTGTGTAAACAGTGGTAAATACGAATGGAAATATGGAAACTGGATAAAATAAACAATACACAAGTAAAAACAATCTTTATTAATGTCTTAAATATACTTTATTTAGCATAACTAATCACGTATCTGTCTATTTTCTTCGTTATAGTTGGAGATCTATATACGGCCTTCAAAATTCGACTGGAATTCTTTCCTCTTGTGGTATGACTCGCTTTAAAGTCGGAACCCTTCTCCAAAACCAAATTTTAACTCCCAATTTCCCGACCTATGTGCGAGTATGTACGGTAAATGTCACCCACGTTAAGAATATTTTGATATTTTCAAGGACTTTTTAAGGTTTTTAAAACTATTTTCAAGGTCCTATGAAAAGAAGAAATATTATTTTAATATTAATTTAATTGAGTGATTTAACAGGTCTTTAATAATGTTTCTCCAGTCGAATCTTAGTTGCAAATTATCTTGTGCCTTTAAAAGTAACAACTTTATAATGTGCCATATGGATCACTTTTCAATGTAACAAATTTCCTATTTTTTAAATATAGATTTTCATGATTTTTATGAAATTCCTGGACCTATCGTGAACAGGAAAAGGAATAATAAACTTCAAGTCTTTCCCCATTTTTAAGATCTTGTGGGAACACTGAGATTAAATACAAATGGTAAATTCTTGTTTTTATGTCAATATATACATGTATTTGAAATTATAAGAAGACATTTTGAAAGAAGGATGATAGTAGCAATTTGATTATTTTAACTTTATTCAGTATAGATAGTTTACACTATTCATGAAGCAATTTTAAAGGTTCAAAAGGCCTTCACCGATTATTATGTATGATTTAATCAAGCAGCCATGAATTAAAAATCATGTTGGACTATATAAATTTGTCAAGACTTACCTGCCTCCCCGTCCTAATCGTCGACGAGCAAAACCTATACAACGAGGGGGTTGTGACAAAGTTGTTAGACTGAACCTGTATTTTTTTTCTCCAATTCCACCATCTTCTTGACTGAACCATGGCCAGTTTCCAAGACGATTTAAAATTGGCTAAAAAATTAAAAGCATAACAATCATACCGTTGAGGAAATTAAAAATAAACCTAAACACCAGCAATTCTTAAAAATTATTTTCCCACTCCACTGGTATTTTTTTCCATAGGGTATATTTGAAATACCTATGGCCATTATATAATGTGGGATTATTAAGTCTATTTTGTAATCAGCACCATCTAGACAAAATTTATATTTACATGTGGATTTTGGTGTTATCCATAAATGTCAACTATTTTACAAAGCGCATGCTTAGGGGAAACGGGTTGATTGATTGGATGTTTTCTTTACGTCCAGCGAGCAGTATTTCAGCTATATTCAGGACGGGAACAAGTTAACAAACAAAACATCAATTGATAAATGAGTGGAATGGGACACAGGGAATACAATTTTGCCTGCCACTGGAAAAGTACAGAGTATTGGGTAGGGTAGGAGAATTTAGCCTTTTGTAGCGGCTACAATGAGCCTTCTCTTTTTCCAAACCTACAAAAGGGATCTTTATCGTGCAAGGAGTGTGGCACTCTCCAAACATGTTATTCACTATGGTCCGCGGCCAGGCTTTCTGTATTATGGCCTGACAACCCCCTAAGGAGAGGGTCTCCCCTATCCACCATCCTGGGACACGCTGGGCAGGAAGGGGTTAAATGTTTCGACATTTTTGCATACTATTTTATGTGGTGATTTCTGGAAATTGTTTTTGTCCACAGAGTTTGGATTTATATGACTGCTTACCTAGTTTGTGATTAAAATTAACAGCAATTACACGGTGGAAAAATCAAGTTGAGTCTTTCCAACAAGTATGGAACTTTTTGCTGGAAAATTCTTGACAATTATAGGCGATCCCTTACTCGAGTAGAAGTACTACCCACAGGTGAAAAGAAACCACATGGTTAAAGACTCCAAATGTGTACATTTTTTGTTGTACTATCTCACAATTTTCTTTTGTAGATTCAAAACACACATATACTGAATTACATTTACCAAAAAAAAAAGTGTATAAATAAATTAAATCGTGCATATTTTTGATGTCACACTGTATATAATATATTGGGACCACAATGCATTTCTGGTCACATTAAATAATATTTGTATTGTGTTAATTTACTTACAGCATTATAATGACAATTTCGCTTCCGTCTGAAGGCAAACATACCATCTGGGTCATTGTCCTCCTCATGGTCGGACGGTGACATACCCTACGATTAACAACATTTGATTACATACAGTATAACAAAATTTAATTTGTTCTTTAAAATATATTCTAAATACAAAGCTTGAACAACTTTTGACATTTAAGAAATGGTATACCAATTTACTTGTGCAAGTACAAATTATATAAAGCCAACTCAACTGTTTGTTTGTTTGTTGAAATAGTGTTTAACTCCACTTTCAGCTATATCATGGCATCCAGTTTTTATTGAGGGAGGAAGCCGGAGTACAAGGAGAAAACCCAGACCTTCAGTAGGAAAACGGGCAATCCTTGTCAATTAAGACTGGAGTCAAACACACATGCACACAGTGAGACTCGAACCTGCAATGTCTGTGTTGAGAGACCACGTGATCAATAGCAGACAAACTATCTTAACCACTTGACCATCAACAAGGCCCCTCAACTTCAGGGACTCACAAAAGAATAAGTAAAGAGGTAAACACATAACTAGGACCTGACTTCACAAATAATGGAAATTTCTACCAGAAATAAGATTAGACACAGTAAAAAGGTTGACAGAAATCTGTATTGCACAATTGTTAAATTTCATTACATCATTGCTATGCCACACAACTTTGAATAGTTTGCCTGACTAGTCTGATACATTTTGAGAAGACTGCATTTTGAAAACTGTAAATTCTTACCGGTGATAATCCTTCATCTTCAGAACTGAAGTCAGGATGTAAAACATCTATATCGTTATAATGACTGGATTGAACACTGGTAATATTATGGTCACGCTGTTGATGGCCAACTTGTTTATGTTTACGTTTTCTGTATTCTCGCTTCTTCTTCACCACAAGATCGTCCTACCAGATCAATAGAATTCAGATTATTTTGTTTCAGTATTAAAGCAACATTATATTAAACAAAAAATGAACAATAAAAACCTTTTGTGTTATATACACCATACTACTGTATAAATCAACTATACTTCATTTAATTAGAATTCTATGAATCTTCTCCCATTCAAAGTTGACTACAATACAATTTTCATTTATACAAAAAGAATTTCCCCTTTTTTATAGCAGATTTAGCCATTCATAAAGTTTAAATTCTTTGCGTAATGGTAGCAATCTTAAATTAATGGCTGGACTATCAAATAAGGGGGACTTTCCATGGGTCATCTTAAAAAATTTTTAGCTTAACAATTTAAGAAGTCTTTGTAGTTTAGTTTTTGTTGACACAAGCCCAATTTACTTATCAATTTTCCAGAAATGATACAATGCTCCTTCCAAGGCTACGATAATAACCTTTCGCAAGTACAAGTAACTATCAAAATTTACCAAATGGCAATGCACTCAAATTTTGTCCATTTTCCTTGTTGCAGTAATGGAATCCATTAATCCTACCCAAAGTGACAAATGTTCTTATAATATCTTTATTTCACTAAACAATAATACCTCAATAATAATATACAAATGTTTAAACCAAATTATCATTCATTCAAGCTTTTCTTGTACGAGACATTTCTTCTTATACCCACATAAAATGTCTTCTGACCATACATGACTCAAGTTGTCAACATACCCTATTCCATACGCCATCATAAGTATACGGTGACAAAAACGCTGGCATCTTGTGGCGTAGAGCTTCTGCCTCCTCCAACATTTTGCCTTCATAGTCTTCAGCAGCATATCTGTTCATAAATAAACAATATTACTTTACATGAAATGTTTGAGTAAGTAGCTACACAGATAATATTGTATAGTGTAAACATTAAATTACATTTATACAATTATAGCATGGACTGACAAATGACAAGTCCATCAACAATCATTTTGCTACAATTGATTATTTATTTAGCATTAAAATTTAAAAAATAAGCAGTGTAATTATTTTGATGTTAAGTAGGTTGTTAAAAGATTTAATGCTGTTATACTAGCTCTATTTGTATCTGATGCTTTACTGTTCTTTGAGCAACATCCTTGCCCTCCAAGAATCTGCCTTATTGTTTATATTAGTATATTTGATACTGAATGAAAACGTTTTGAAGACAAACCAGGGCTCACGCTGGGTCAAAATTATAGGGAGAAGTCACTACTCTTTTGGGTGGCTGACAGGGAAAAGTGAGGATAGAACAGGGAGAAGTGGGTGGAAAACAGGGAGAAGTTGCAGTATATGTCACGAAAGCGTCCTGTTTACTTTGTTTTTTTATTAATTAGTGTTGGCAATTGCATTTTTATTATGTTTTTTTAGCAGTTTAATTTATTGATGATAAAGTATCAAAGATTTGATTAACTATTCAGTATACTTATTTCACACATTTTAAAAAATACATGTATTAAACATAACAATAAAAATAGAATCAACTGTCACAAAACTGTTCATTAAAATAAATGTTTCTTTGTCATTGATACACAATTTGATTGATTTATAATGAAGTACTATTAGAACTAGAAGAAGAAAATTACATCATTGTGACACATAATATATTATTTAAAATTGTAAAATTCACTATTAAAAAGTATTAAAACATATTTAACTCAAGTTTGTTTTAAGTAACTGCCAAAATACTATTTTTACTACGTGTCTATCATTGCAAAACTCATTTCACCACTATCAGCGTAGTATATTTGCAATCTCCGGCACCAAATTCATATCCGCTCCGGAAATTTTCAAAAATTCTTGTGCTCTGAACTGGTTTTCGGTTATATTGTAAACCTACGCTTTATATACCAAATAAAAGTTAAAAGGGTACCAGTTCAACTTTGGCGCATAAACATAATAAACATGACGCTGTATCAAAAATATGAAGATTTCTTACCAAAATGGGAATAAAATTTGAAAGGCGACATTAGGCGATTCTACAAAATGAAAGGTCGACTTCACTTCGCTTTTGAAGATGATCGACGGCGAAGTGGGACCACGATAAGGTGACTTCTTTGCCTGAGTCGCCCTCCAACGCGAGCCCTGCAAACTGAGAGAAACTAACAAGACTACTTAAACACAAAGCATTTTATTGAAGGTATAGGTCTTAAAAAATAATACTGTAGCAATCTAAACAAGTTCTCTCGCAATAAAACCAGGATGCCATGATACAGCTGAAAAATTGCTGGAAGTGAAGTTAAACACCATTTAAACAAACAAACGAACTAAACAAGTTTTAACTGCTTACCTTTTATCAACCACTTCTATTGTTAGCTGGACCATTTCTTTCTTTGTTTTCTCTCTTCTTTTTATCATTTCCAATAATGTTCTAAAAATATATGTCTTTTGTAAGAACACATATTAGGGAACAAGTCAATAGAAAATTTTTTGTTTTATATACATGTAAAAATTCAAGAACAGATCAGTAAATATTCATACAAGGGCAAGTTCTTGTCTGATCTTAGTTTTTTTTTGCCTTTCAAGTTCTGCTTTAAATTATTATTTGTAAATTATTTCCAGAATTATTTAACATCATCTTACTAAATTAATTACATAACTACTAAACTAGTAAATAATAAAAAACAGAAACATCTGTTTATTAAAACAAATGGTATTAATATAACTTCAGGATACAGAGCACTCAAAGTGATTAGAATACTGGTGATTGGAACACACCACTAAGCACTGAATGATGTTTCCAATTTCCAGGTTAGAGATGTGGATATACCATGAAAGTCCTCACTAAGTAACTCCTGCCTATGTGACAAATGTTTTCTCCAAAAGTAACAAAAGTCAAAAACAATTGAGAAAATTCTAAGATTTAGAGATATTACTCTTCAGTGAACATGTGAATTATGTCAAAATTTTGTAAAACCTGGAATACACAGATAAAGACTATGTAACTTCCCACCCACTACACTAATAGCTCTGTATTAGTGGCCAATTTTGTCATTTTTTCCCATCTGGTGATTTTATTAAACTTACACAGCTCTGTTTAAATCTCTTCTTAATTTCAACATTTTTTCATACGAGGTTTCATCATTTTTTCGGTTCTGAAAGTAAAAACGGTGATTATCTATATAAAAGTGTAAGCAGTATACATAAAAGATAAAAAAAAACAAACACAGATAAAGACTTATAACGGAAACTCATAACTAGACAAAGTCGATATAGCGATCACTGATACCCCTGCTTTTGTAAAAATTTCTAACGTTTTTCGTGGACTCTGACTTTGAAATTCGACGAATTTCCCCAAAAATTAATAGGCTTCGTACCTGCATAATATCTCACAGTTTCATTCAAATCAGATGCAAACTTTTTGAGTTATTGTCTAGAAACAACTTCTTTTCTAAAAATTTTTATTTAAAGTTTTCGAGGACTGCGACCTAGAAATTTGACGGATTTGCCCAAAAATTGATAGGCTTCTTACCAACCTGATACATAACAATATCCCAAAGTTTCATTTAAATCAAATGCAAACTTTTTGAGTGATAATCAGGAAACAACTTTTTTGTAAAAACGTTTTTCGTGGACTATGATGTTGAAATTTGACGAATTTCCCCCAAAATCAATAGGCTTTTTTTACCAACCTTATATATAACAATATCCCAAAGTTTCATTAAAATCGGATGTTAACTTTTTTTAATTTTTAATTATCATCCGGAAACCAAATGTGGACAGACAAACGGACATGAGGACCACTATATACCCCCGACACTTTCGAGTTGGGATAAAAAAAGTGCTACTATCAAATCGTTACTGAAAACATACCAGGTGCTACATGATCCAATACTGGTAGAATTGTTTTACCTACATATGTTTACAGGTGATTAAATATCAACCCGATATATACATCAACATTTAATGCACATACCGATCCAGAAGAAAATGGTGCTGTGTAACAAAATTTCCAACTAGGACATCAATGAACTGTGCTCGAGTTCACTTGATGCAATAATGTTTACAAAATTTAGATGTCACAGAACAAAAATGGGTGCATCTTCACAGTGAATTTTACAAGTTATCCCTAGAATTTCCAAAATCTCTTTCACCACCTTTCACTCTAAGCCCAAAAAATATGTTCTTCGAGATGATTGAATAAACTTAACAGGTAACAAATATCCGTTTTGACCCTTGAAACTATCTGAGTATCAGAAGTTGCTTTAAATCTTTTTTATACTACATCACTGTACATGTTCTTTACAAAAAAAAAATCAATATCTTTCAATTTCTTTGTTATCTGTGAAATGGAACAGCCATTGCATTGAACAAATCTGAATTTCTTTTACAACCAAATTGAAATACACAAAAACTTGAAATATGCAAAAAAATGTACTCGAGACAATTGGTAAATATTGATATTGTTTTTAACTTCTTAATTAACTATTATTCTTCACTTGGCAAACTTGAATAACGTTGCCAAAGGATACTTTGGTGCATAGCAGCATGCCCATTCACGTACTGCAGTACGTGAATGACGTAGAAAAAGTAATTTGAACGTATAAAATGCAAGATACATGTGTGCACCTATAAGTTCCAAAAATTAAAGTTGTAACATTACAACGTCCTACTTATTGAATTAAAGGTCTAATTGCAAAATCCATTCTCATTGCTTCATTATAGCAATTTAATCCAACCAGAGGGATGCTTCTTATACCTCTCATTGACGGTCATTGACTATGATTCTGTGATTTTGACTGGCAGATTTCTAAAATTTAATCCAATCGGCAGAAGCGCTTTGAAAAGTACTAACTTTCATTAACCATCACGCTGCCGGGGAACAATATGCAGCGAACCTTAATCCAATTTGGGGTTAAGAGAAAAAAACACTGAGCGGAAAGCCTATATTAATTATGATCGAGGAACCAAAAATTCGGAGTTGGAGGCTACGGAATCGGCGGAAACAAGTTTTTGAAAAATAAATCAGATGAAAAAACAGACATAAAAATATGTACCCCCAAAATTTTCACTGTACCCCTTAATTGTTAGGCCAAAGGGTACACGAATCCCCAACTAAAGAAAGTGGTGGGAATGCTGGCATAGATTGATCGAAATTTGCACACCTGAAATTTCGAAATTTGCAAACCTGAAATTTCCTAACTGATAAATAAAGAAGGCTTCATTTGGGGACAATTGTTGTCTTGTCATCATTGGTTATACATGGAAAGTAAAAACATGACAAAAGGTCTCTTGCTTATTAGCATTTTTTAAGTTCAACCTATGCCAATCACCCCCTTTTTTTCCTCAATGGAAGAGCCCTGTATCAATTTGTATACCTTTGCAAAGAAATTACACAAATACCTTTCTTGTCTGCATTTTCTCAGTTCTTCTCCTGAAGGCAACATATGGGTTGTTGGTGGTGGATCCATCTCTTTTCTCTGTTTTTACTTGTAAGATCAAAGGATGGGCCTATAAAAATTATTTTATAATATTGTTTGTGTGCTTTAATTGAAGTATTCAAATTATTTAAAAACCAGAAAAATAAATCTGGTGAATATAGTGTTCAACAACAGGTGAACAATTCTTCAGCTTGATAAATGTGGTAATACACTTGAATATAAACATACTGATTTTAATGTTATTCATCTATCTTTTTACCTCACCATGTCTAGTAGCCAGGATATAAACATGTGAAATGTATAGCCTGAGCATATACATGATGTAACCAGAAGAACATCTACTTCTTTAATAAACTTTATTTATTAGCTTAAATGCCATATAAATGAAATATATTATTCATGCAATCTTACTGACTTAGAGATTTTTTAAACAAGTCCATCAATATCTAATTCGAGTTCTTCCGATACAATTTACCTACAAGACCCAGAAATATGCTATCCACTAGTCTGATGTGAAGTGTACTGATATCTTTCTATTTCTATTAAAAATTCTGAAAGCATTTTTCATAAGCAAACATAATAACAATTCATACAAACAAAATCAAACCTGTATCCTTTAGCTTCTAATGAAGGAGACAGAGTGTACGATGAAGGCTAAGGCTTACCAAGCGTAAACGTTTGTTCAGCCAATAGTCGTACACAGCAATTATGAGATCATCATCTTCCTTTAGCAGTAGTTTGGCTTCTTGAAGAGTAACAACCTAAAATGGATCATATAATGCACCTTACATTGAATTGGCTTTGTAAATACAATATGAAATTAATACCATTAATGTTATATACACTATTCCCACAATGTGCAAGGTATCACCACACTGGTCTTTTCAAGTTGACGAAAATTGTTGTTTATATGCAAGTATTGACAATCTGGTAGATACGGTTTATTGCTGCTTCGATCCATTTTAACAAAGAAGGATCTCATTTAATCTGATGATGAAATTGTGCATGTTTGTTCGAGTGGGATTTAACACCACTTTCAGCAATTTTCCGCTATATTATGTTGTTCAGTTTTTATTAAGTTGGAGTTCCTGAATAAAAACCAAAGACCTTCGTTGGGAAAACTGGCAATACTTGTCAATTAAGATTGGAGTAAGTAAACCTTGCCTGCCGTGAGCCTAGAACCTGCAACCTCTGTGATAACAGACCATGTGATTTATAGTCAAGTGACACTGAAGAAAATTTACGTCTGCTTGTGACTAGTAATTATTTCAAGATTGTTCTCGTTTGTTGGTTAGATTACTGGATATAAATGACTTTGTGTGTTGGTTTACACTGTACATAAACTGCGAACTAGTGAAGAGTAATTATGTTTGATTGTTTTCAATTGTTGGTTGGATTAGTCCATATAGACAGCTTTGGGTCGGTTTATGCTAAAAAAAAATGAAGCAGATTCATGTACAGTGTAAACTGATCCAAAGCAATCTATATCCAATTATAGACGGAACAATTTAAAACAGTCCTTATATTATAAATTCAATATTATAAAAAGAATTCAGAACAATATATAACAATTCACAATTTGTTGCAACTTGTTGTTTGCAGAAAAATACTGTATATTGTCGATGTAATCAGTTATATGCTAGGGGCATGGTTTATGTACCAAGTTATGTTGCTGAGCTATATTGTATGTAACAGTTATTAAAATATTTAAATTTTTTTTTTAATATTCTTTGTTTTCGTAAATTTAAGGTTAACTTTTAGTTGTGTAAGTCCAGCAAACATTTTGTAGGACTGGCAGAAAATCTAGTTATGCCAGTCTGACAGACAGGCCACATACAGTTTTCGTGGCCTATGCAATTTTCAACACATGGAATATTTATTTCTCAATGGTAAAGATGATTTTCCAGCCAGAAGTGTCTGTGGTGACTGCTGTTTAATACCATATAATATTATACTATTATATCTGGCTTCAGTTTCATAAATCCTTAAATTGAGCTCAAATTGGAATTCTCCAGCAACTTGATTGTCTAACCCTAATCATGTTGCAAATTAGTCCAGAAAGTCCACCAATTTGAGATGCTTTACAGACCCTGCATATTTTTTAGATTTTTTCAGTCATCATGGATTATTATATTTCTACTGCATCACCAGTAGAGATAGCATGATGGATCCTTGTACCAGTGAATACCAGCAACATCTTATACTGGTAAAATTTAAAATAAAGTATTCCACATTATTAAGTTTAAGCAGTGTGCTCTGGTATTTTTTGTGTAATGCAGCTAAATTTTTAGTTTTGGTCAGAAAAAAAAATTAAGTAGCTCCCTCTCCTATGAGGAGCCCTTATTTAATCATTACCTGTTGACCACTCCCCTTTTCTAGTCTATCCATCATCTCCTCAAACTTGAGAGGAGAAATCTCCATTTTCTTACTCTGATGTTCAACCCAAGACTCATCTTCACTGTCCATATCATAGTCGGGAATTTCCTGTTCTATTCCACATGCTGAAGAATGGAATAAATATACAGGAATACTAGTGTTTTTGATTCAAAATTACACGTAAAAGAATTTTTTGTTATCAATAGTAATAATATCATGACCAGTATATTTACATGTCCACAATTTTTAACCCCTCTGCTGGAAACAAAATTAACATCCACCATTCTTTGACATTGTTTTGAGTACAAGAGAAAGTATATATAAATTTTTTCCTGTGAATAATGAAATGAATTTGATCATCATGATCATAGTTAAGTAAAAACAAGGTTTTACACATTTTCACATCTGACATTATTAACTTATTTGTACATTTATCCCCACTTCATCATATTATCTCCTGATCCAACCTAAGCTTCTCCTACCCACTGAATTTTATGGTGTTTTAACCATGTTTTAAGCAATGTAATTGCGACAGGTATTAATTGGACAAAAACTGACAATAAAGGTAACTGAACATCTCCATTTTTTAAAGCTTAGTGAAGACAGGATACAAAAATGTGTTTGCGGCAGTATACTTGGAGAAAAATCTTCAATCAATACTCTGGCTCATAGCGTATCACTAATTTCATACCAAAGCAAAAATCTTTTCATTCATTTCAGTTCGTCTTATTTCTCACCTTGGATATGAATGTACTGCTTAGTCTGTTTATACTCTCCTTTGTATAACTGTTCATAGTCTTCATTGATAGGATCAACTTCTGGAATGGGGATAACAAGAGCTTCTGCTGTTCCATAGACTTGCTGAGCAGACAAGGCTCGTTGCAGATGATGCTCCTAAAATACACCATCAAAGCAGCATTAGTCTTCTATGCCTGGACAACTAGTCTTTTCATCGTGACCCAACAGTGGTATTGGCATCCACTGTTTTAAACTGAACTATCTTGTAACAATTTCAAAGGTCTATCACTCTGCATGGTCATGAACATTCTCTGTCCATAACAAAAAAATTCCATCTGTGTGTATTAAGCAACATTTAACTGCTAATATTTTTGTCAAGCTTCATATTTTAGGCCATATGAAGAACAAACAAAAAAAACCATTATTTTACAGATCGTGTTAAATTAGGAAAGACTGAGAAGAGTTGCTAGGCAAATCTTTGTGCAAATTAATAACATCATGTTACTGAATTGATATACTTTGTTAAAAATTAAAATAAATCGACAATGTTCAAGTCTTTTAGGAATGTAACTTATATTGTGAAATTTATAAAAACATTTTGATAGATTAGAAATAAAAATTAAGAACATGTTAACCTTGGCAAATTTTAACAACATATACTTATTAGTTTCATGAAACAGATTCTTTAGGTAATGGGTACCTGTTTATACTACTACTATTTTTATTCACGCCTTTCTAGTTCTGTAAATGAACTTATTGTGGTATTGTGTATGTGTCACGTCACCTTTCCACCCCCGCCCCCCAAAAATACCCCCTTTTTTCCAATAAAATATATAGAAAACTAAACATAAAGACAGACTTCTCAATAATGAGCCCAGCTAGTTAAGTGGAATTCCTTTGAATAAAAAAGTGACAACACTGACACAAATACAGATACCGATTCAAATAGGCCGATAATGCTATGTAAGCAACATAATAGCATATATGTTCACATTTTATTCAGTTTTCTATAGTTTGAAATTAAATTAAACTTTTCTTACAAAATCAATTAAAGGTTATTTTTTTTCATTTTCCTAAACTCCTTACCACATCATTTCAAAAAATATGTCAACAGATAATTTTTTTGAAATTGTTTTCAGTTATTTTGTTGCCTTTTTCAAAAACGGTCCCATTTCTTTTCAATTGAGAAAATTTATCGATGTTTTTCTTGAAATTGGGAAAAAAGTAACGGTTTTACACTTATTAAAAAAAAGGAAAACAGTAAGCAGTCAATAAAAATAACTAAATTGATCTTCTGTTAGATATATTTGACTTATGAGTTCAAACATCAGATGACATTTTGTTTGATTTTATATTATCAAGATGCTTGGAATTTTATGGATTTATTTTGAGCAGTTCAAATCATTAAGGAAAAAGTATCAATGAAAGACCATAAAAAAATACATTAAAATATAACAAGTGTGGACACAGAAAAACGTCTCGCCTGCATTCCGCATCAGTAACGAAAATAAATTTCGTCATAAGCATTAAGTAAATAGCATTACATATCAGCAGCGGACTGTATACCAAATATTGTCACCATACCATGCATAGTTACAGAGGAACTCCTAATACAAAAACTTTAACGTAGTCACTGGACCGTGAAATTTAGGTCAAGGTCAGGTGACACCTACCAGACAGTCGTGTACTAGTCATCAGCAACCTATATACCAAATATTGTCATCCTATCATGTATAGTTACAGAGAAACTGGCGTAACCCAAAACTTTAACGTAGTCGCTGGACCGTTAAATTGAGGTCAAGGTCAACTGTCACCTACCAGACAGTCATGTACTAGTCATCAGCAATTTATAGACCAAATATTGTCATCCTACCATGTTTGGTTACAGAGGAACTGTTGTAAACCAAAACTTTAACGTAGTCGCTGGACCGTGAAATTGAGGTCATGGTCAGGTGACACCTACCAGACAGTCATGTACTAGTCATCAGCAACCTATATACCAAATATTGTCATCCTACCATGCGACGGTGACAGGTGACTGGCTGGCAAGTACTCATCATAAGCTACCTCTGTACCAAATTTGATGGACCTAGGGCTTGGGCTTACAAATATATGAAGCAAGATGTCAGTGTTTACGCCGCCGCCGCCGCCGGATTCCCATGCATATGTCTGTCCTCCAGCGACTTTCGTCGCAGGCGAGACAAAAATCAACCAGCAAAATTGTTCAATAAAATAAATGATTTTTTTTAAATAAGTTGCTAACATTATAAAAGAAGTAAATGCAAAACTAATTAAAAGTTACAACACTGTGAATCCTATAAAAATAGTATGTATTTAATGTAAAAATCACTTTTACCTGCATGTAAACATATTTAAAAAAAAAATTTTAATGACTGCCAAAAATACAAAATCTTATTATGTTTAAATCATTGCAATACTGGCACCATCGTATTGGCAATTTCCAGCATAAAGTTCATATCTGCTCCAGAATTTTTCTAAATTTCGTTTGCTTTGAAATGCTTTTGGGTCATATTTGCTGCTGCATAGTTTGTACAAGGTAAAAGTCAAAGGGGAATCAGCTTACACTTTTGTTATGGCGCATAAACGGATAAACACAGAGTGACGATAAGATGAAGATTTCTCATAAAAATGGGAACAAAATTGACCAGCAAGTCGCCCTCCATCAGAAGCCATGAATAATTTAGACAACACTTGTTCTAGTGGTTTTCTGTTAGGATTTTTGTCATAAATTGGTAAATATTTAGTCCAAATTTGGTAAATTTGCTCCAGGGGAAACAGTCGAAATTTGGAGGCAAATTCAAGCTAACAAAATCACTGTTTCATAAAAGATAAAAGGCAACTTTCTCAATACGCTAAAAAAAAGTTTGCTTATGAATACATAAAATGCATGGATTAATTATAGGTATTCTTGAAATTTATTCAGATTTATCTGACAAAATAAATTCGGTTTGACATTTAAATAAGTAAATGTCTTCATCACATAAAAATCAGAGTACTTGTACTTTTAGGATAATTTGTTATTTATGGCAGTACATGAATCGTAAATCTATTTTACTGGCTGGACACTTGTATACTTGCTATATACTCTTGGGAACTAAACTTTAAAACACTATGGGCACCTTATCCCATTTGTTCACTACTGTTTAAATTACATACATCAACTACTCGTGAAACTTTTTTTTTATAACAATTATCCATTTCAAAATCAAAGGACAATTTCTTCTTTTCTATAGATTATGTGACCAAAAAAGCCAAAATAAATTAAAAAAAATTCAAATGGAATATGCTAACATTGAAAGGTTCAGAATAATTTTTTTAGAGCTCATGTTTGTCTTGTTGTCTTTGTATATATGTACCGACTATAAATAAAATGTACTTACTTACTTACAAAAGAAGCCGAAGATTGCTTAATGCTTAAACGCAAGCAAAGGGACACATGTAAAAATAACTTTTTATAATTTAAATACATTTACACAACACTTGCAGGGCTGGAACAATATTTTTTATCAGAATTTTCTAAGCGAGATTAAGTGTCAACTCCATGTTACTTAAAGTATAATAAAAGCCTCGATAAATCATAGCCAAAAACATAAACTGCATGATGGGGAAGCTAAATTTAACCAATAACTGAGATACATGAAAAACCAATTTTTAAAAGTCAATACGTTTAATGAAGTATGAAAAATATATAGCAAACGACAGAAAAGTAAACGCCTGGAAAGTATGGATGCAACATTGCATAAAAAAGATTGTTAAACGCGAATACACACTATAAAGCTTACTACCACGTGTTTTTAGAAAACAACAAACATCACGTGACGATCTAAAAATAGAAAATACTTCGTTTCTTCATAAAAACACAGAAATTTCAAAACAAACGTGTTAACACTAGAATATATTTATTTTCTTTATAAATAATAAGATGTCAAAGCAATTATTCACACATTTTTCCAGAAGAAAAATATGGAATCCAAGATGGCGACTGTCGGATGGACACGTAACCAACACAAAAGCAGCGTACCGTTTCTTCCTCCTTTTCCATCCCAGTCGGCATTGCAGGCACCGATCTGTTGATGTTTGCAAAATCTGGAAGGTCGGGAATATCCTCCGCCCTGTAAACAGGCATGGGCTTGGTGGCGTCCAGCGCCCTAGCCCTAAACGATACCTTGCTCATCTTGCTGACCTCGTTTATGCTAATGAGCTTCGTCCACGTCGAAGCCTTTCTTGTTGAAAGACGTTAGTGTCCAAATATAATCATTTACACATATTAAGAAATACAGAAAGTCACAATATACATCATTAAACCCTAATGATATTATTTTGTCTCAAAATATGACTCCAAAACCTGACAATAAAATCATTTTTCCTAAAATTTTCTCAAAATCCATCATGGCGGCCATAAGTGCCCGTCAATGCTATCCCACAAACCAATGCGATATTACGTACGCAATACATTCATTGACCAACAAAGAACCACGTGGGAATGAGTAAATCCTATGAAAATCAATCTAATTAGGTTCCTTGGCAAGAAAAACCTGACACATTTCTGAAAAAGAAAGTAAGTTTTTAGAAGTCATAAATGAAAACAGTTTCATCAATCTAAAATATAGTGTTTTCTTTGAATTTTTGAAATAAATTGAAAGGGGCGGAGTTTATTTACTAGAATTCAAGACGCGTCACAAATATTCTCACGGTAAATACACAAATGACTTCCCGCGAAAATGACACCAATCAGTGATCAACGCGGGAGAATATAAAAAAAGGGGGATGTTTTCCATAGTGTAATATTAACTTGTAACATGAATCCTTTGTTCTTTTTTACGAATAAACAAGAGACGACGAGTAGGTATGCTCTAAATTTAAACACTTGTATAGACAGGTTTTTTCAATTATCCCCCTTAGTTAAGATAGCCGCCGTTGAAGATCGTCATTATCGCGGCCGCCATTACATTCATGAAAGATGACATTTCTCAGTGGGATTACATTCACGTTTACAAATAATGTAGATATTAACTAAATGACCATAAAGTCTCCACAGCAGGCGACTTTCATTTGCATACTAATTAAAAGGTTAATAATTATAATTAATGTGTTTTTCTCCATTTTTAAACTTCTGTCTTATGCACTTGTAATACAATTTGAACTTGTCATCCCCATTTTGCATCCTGCAAGTACTGTGTTACACCAATATTACAATTTTGGTTGTTTTCAACCAATTATTTTTAACTATTTAAAATTAAATATAGTAATAATAAAAAACGTCCCTCGAATGCTTTGGGAAATGTCCATGGATACTACAGTGTACTATTCTACAAGATATTTCGCGGTAATGTGCGATTTGTAGTTGCTAAACGTTTTGCCTCTAGTTTTCTAGTTGGAAGGTCTTGGAATGAATGTTTCAGCACAATCTATGTTAACATAAGTTCTGGGATAATTCTCTCTACAAGATTTAAGGCAACAAAACCGAATTGTTTCACGCAGTAACCATGTAAGTTCGTCAATTTCTGTGCAAGTACAGATGCATCCAAGAGCTTAAGATTTTACTGGCTGAATACCAACCCTACGGGCTAAATTATAAAATAACAAGTACAGTCTTAGTCGCATAAAAACTTAAGTATTTCATCATCTACATCCATCTGAAACGAATGTCACAGCCTCTGTTAATGTGAGAAACAAATCCTTTGTCACCCCTGTGTACATGAGCGAGTCACAGTCAGTTTGTATGCTTGCCAAGGGCAGTCATTACCCCCGTTTCTGTTTTAATCTGAACTCCCTTTTCGGCCGTTAACTAGTGTGGAATTTGTCTGCACGGACAAACAACTTGTTTTTTTTGTTGATTTTGACAAACTATCCCCACTGGTAGTTTCGCGTACGTTTTCTGTGCAGCCAAGTATATGTATTTATTTCGAAATCTTATGTCATGCCAGTTTCCATAGAGGAACACGCTTCCTTTTAGTCCAAAAATTATCTGCCGTCCAACGCTTTTTTAGACTTTGATGGTCCACACTCCCATAAAAGTCTAAAAAAGCATTGGACGGCAGAGGATTCTCGGACTACATGTTTTTGTTCATGTAAATCACACAAAATAGCTTCCATTCGTTTAATTTATGGCGATTTTGTGTTCAGCTATTAACGGCACAAGAATCCCACAACCATCCTGTTAATTTTTCTAAACTAGCTATTTTAAAAACAAAAATAGATATACGTTTACGTGCGTTTGTTATTGATAATCGTTATAGCATGAGCAATTTATTCATGAATACTATGGCTGACGCACCACGTGACTCATTAATGGCAGCGCACATGCAGCGAGAGATAAGCGATTGATAAACCTGTCTATAATATTGCACGAAAGGTCACGTGTGCCTGTGAAACTCAAGGGAAAATAGCCATGCAATAACCAACTACAATTAGATCCGATAATGCACAGTAAAACTCCGCCTTAATTATGTCAAATTTTATTGATTTTCACTGCAAAAGGGTAGCACGAGCTTCCAATATTAGCTTTTCATTGATTAGTCGAATATCGGTCGCACCATAATAAACACCGCCCTCTTTATTTATAACCAATTATTAATGGGCGGGATCTAGGGCCTTATTCATGTTACAAATCATTTATAGCACCGCCTTCCTCGTTAGACAAATACACCTTCTCGCGCTAAAGCGCTCGAAGGTGTATCTGTCTAACGAGGAAGACTGTGCTATAAATATAACAGAATTTTTTCAATCAAACGTCCGAAAACATTCTTAAAACTTGATGGTTGACTGGATAATAGCTTGTCTATCGAGCACTATTTCAGCTGAGGACACAAACAAGGAATATTGGGGGAAAGTTCATGAAATCTGAGTATGTAGAGGTTGTTTAGGGACGAAGATCTTGCAATTTGTATGGCGGGTACTCTTTCGAAATCAATAGCAGCAGTCTTTATCGCACTCGCCAATTACGATATCCACGACGTCCGTCTAACGAAAGAGCATTCTAACCGCGTCACCTGGTAGAAAGAATAATTGTAACCTTGCATTTTTGCGAGGATTAATCCGACAATTCTCAAAACTACAAACGAAGTTCATTATGTCCTAATCAGCTACAATTCCATAGTACTAGTAATCAGAAAAAATAGCAAATATGCATCTCTATGACTGTTTATTATTCCTATGCATTTTTTATTTAAATAATAATTCATATAAAGCATTTCAAACATATAATATAGCTAACATGATAAGGATAGATTAAGAATAACATTTAAGACATAAAAAGTGTGACTTTCATTTTGTTACGAACATTATCTGGTGCCGTTAGTATCCTGAGATGGACTCACAGAGCTAGCTGCTCATACAGTGAATCACTTAGTGTAGAAAATCGAAGCGTACTCTCTGGTTCAGAATTGTTCAGATCAAAATATGGATAATCTGGCCGTGGACCACAGTGTTGGGAGAGCGCCAAGTTCCTTGGACGATAAAAACCCATTTTTTTATATAAAAACCCATTTTTTGTAAAAAAAGAAAAGAATATGCTCGTTCTAGCCACTACAAAATCTTTCCAGACAAATTCCAACACATCCAAATTTGTCCTGACAAGAAATCACAACCCTACCCAAATTTGTCCGGAGAAGAAATCCCACCACATAATTTCTTTCCGGATAAAATTTACCAACCCACTCAAATTTGTCCGGAAAAAAATCCCAACCCACTCATTTTTTTTTCGGACAAGAACTCCCACCCTACTAAATCTGTCCGGACAAGGGATCCCTACCACACCCAAATCTGTCAAGACAGGAAATCCCATTCCTACCCGTTTAAAAATAGGTTGTCCCTAGTATGCAAGGTCAACGTATAAAAAGAGTTTGTTTCATGTTTTAAGCGGTTACAATAATAAATCGTCTTACCGACAGTAAGGAACTATTTTCTATTAAATTGTATACGCGGATTATAGCAGAAACTTCAAGAAAGATGTAGGAATGTCCTTTTTAGAATTGTACACTGAAGTGTTCTTAAAGCGTGGCAAAATTGAGTTGCAATTCAGCAGGGATCGGTTTAGATTATTAAGGTTCTAAGGTATTGTGTGGTCTCCTCCCTAATAAAGCTCATATTTTTTATATGTTGATGTCCGAGTATAGAATAATCGCAGTCTATTTTGCTAACTTATATTGTAAACTCTTTTGTTCAAGGGCTCACTACAGTCTGACTCTGCCCTTCACTCGCATGTCTTATACTTTTGTGTTCTCATCTTTTAAGGGTTTGGAGAAAGTGATGATTATTGGAATGTTCTTTGTAACAAAGATATATAGTAAAATGAAGAAAATGAATAAAATAAAATCAAATTAATTTTATTGCATGATAGTGGTACGTCCACCAGAGCCAAAGCAATACAGTGCAATACAGAATACAGTACGATTACTACGTGTTCCACACACATAGTTTCCACCGATGCGGAACTAAATTACCTTCGCAGTTCTATTGACTTTATAAATTACAGTCACATACTTGGGTCAAACATTTTCAGTTAGGACAGAGAATGTACTTTACTTTTCCATCCATATTTTAAATTAGAAAGTTATTATCAGAAATAGTTGTTTGATTAAACAGAGTGTCTTGGTACCTGTTTATTGACTTTTATTGATTGATTTTTATTGTCAGAAAAAAAAAATTTTGATTAAACAGAGTGTCGTCGTACCTTTTTATTGACATTTATTGATAGATTTTTATGATCAGAAATAGTTATTTGATTAAACAGAGTGTCTTCGTGTCTGTTATTGATTTGACAATCCAAAAGGAAGTGTTCCTTATCTTCCAGGGATAGTATGATACGTATTCAAATTAAGTAGTAAACATATTTAAAATAGCAGCGTCTTTAAATGAGTTTATTTACAAACGACCCGTTTAAATCCCCGTTGACGATATTTTAAAATTTGTGTATGTTAAGCATAATAACTATACATGTATAAACTCGAAGTTAAACTTGGATGATCCAAGTGTAAATCGAAATTCAACTCGAAGTCGAAAAAATTTACATCCAAATCCAACTCGAACTGTAACTTTAAGTTTAACTCAAGCTTGAAGTTAAACTCGAAATTTATATAACTCGATAATCAACTACACCCCCTTAAAATGCATCAATATAAAAGAAGAAGCGCATTTCCGTTGCTATTTAATTAATCCGACATGCTCTGATTCGTCTGATAGTGCAACAAACATTTACAAAATCGCTTGATAGACAATTCTCTATCATATTACATGTAATTACGTAAATAAATATTGAAATAGAGCAATTAGCTTTTGTTTAGCCTAATCGAAAAGTTAAGCTGTGCAAGCAAATAATATTTTATTTCGAGTTTATTTAACTAGGAATTGACAACGGAACCGTTAAATTTCGTATTCGATACATTGATTATCATAATTTTTTCTAAACATCTCCTACAGCTTTCAACTCGGATCCCAGAAACTTTATAGAAAGACTGCACACATACTGAAGTTGTGCACCCGCTATTATGAATTGGTCGATTAATTTGTTCCAAGTTTAATAGACCTAGGAACGTATTGATATTTCGGCAAACTTTACAGAAGTGGTACCTATTGTGCTGTTCATTTACTTACAGCTGTGCAAAGTTTAAACAAAATCCGTTGACGCGTTATCAAGTTATCATTTGGAAACCACCGTGATACGAACAGACGGACGGACGGACGGAAACCTTATTTCAATTGTTTGGTCAAAACTTACCATTGTTTATTGGCAAATAAAGACGTTTAACATTCAACTTTAACACAAAACTGATTTCGGGGTGGGAGTTCAATTTTGAGGGGTTTTTTTCACACAAGATGTTCATTACTTTGGGTATCCCATAAAGAAACAGAGCTGCAAATATGGCTATGGTATTATGTACATACGTATGCTTAATTATGCTTCTGTACAAGATCTATATGATACTGAAGATTTTTTATTGAAAATAATTGTTTTCTTTCAGACAATTATGACAACAAAGATAGCAATTATTCCTGGAAATGGTGCTGGAGATGTCTTTCGCGCCAACTGGTATGGATGGTTGCACAAGAAACTGAATCAACTTCCGACGGTGTCATGTGATCTGCGAAACATGCCTGATCCAATCACAGCCAAGGAGACAATATGGATACCATTCATGCATGGCGAGATGAATTGCGATGAAAGCACGATTATTATTGGACACAGTTCGGGGGCTGAGGCTGCAATGCGATATGCAGAAAAATACAAGGTGAAAGGAATCGTGTTGGTATCTGCCTGTGTAACAGATCTCGGCGACGAGAATGAACGTGAAAGTGGTTATTACAGCAGACCATGGGACTGGACAGCAATCAAGGCAAATACAAAGTTTGTTGTTCAGTTTGGTTCGACTGACGACCCATTCATACCATGGAATGAACAACAGCAGGTGGTTGACGGATTGCAGTCAGAGTTAAAGAAGTACCAGGATAAGGGCCATTTTATGAATAGTGCATTTCCTGAGTTACTTAACCTTGTGATGGAGAAAATAAAACAATGAACGAATCAATTTCTGTTTATCACTTCACAAGTCATTCGGAAAATGGTTAGCGTGTGATTGTAGGTTCAATCTCAATTCAAGTAAAATCAGCCACCCTAAGGCTAAAGTTTTGAGCAAGCAGCATTTAAGAGCCCAGATTAGTAGCTTGGAGTCTGCATAATTTGACAAGCTAGTTACAAATGTCCAACAGATTTCTCAGTGCCTTAGCATTGTTTAAAACCCACACCTCTTACAATTTTATATGAAATTATGCACATCTCCTTAGTCAGTATGCGTATACATGATATTAAGGCATCTCCATTGTCCATATTCTAGTATACACTCATCCATAGACACCCTAAAAATGGATGTGCCTTAACATTTGTTTGGGTTTTGTTATAATTGATCATTTTTCAGTTATATCACGGCTTGTAACAGCTTTAATTGGAGGAGGAAACCCTCGACCTTTGGCAAGAAAACCTGTAGTCTTCCTTAATAAGTGTTGAAGTCGAGCACACCTTGCAGAAGTCGGACTCAAACCATTGATGCCGCTGATAACACTGGTTAAAATTTCTCCTTAACACTGTTATTATGGTTATAAAAATTAATAACAACTTTACGGTGTGAAAACCAAATGATCAGTACTATGTAGTTCAAAAGTCCCTACGAAACGTACATCCGATCGATTTAACATCCTCAACCATCAGACCTCGGATTTAACGTTCTCAACCATCAGACCTCGGATTTAACGTCTTCAACCATCGGACCTCGGATTAAACGTCCTCGACCATCGGACATCGGATTTAACGTACTCAATCGACTATCGGACCTCGGATTTAACGTCCTTATATAACGGACCTCGAATTTAACGTCCATATATAACGGACCGACGATTTAACGTTCCCATACAAAGGACGGATGATTAAACGTCCCTAAACAACGGTCTAGGAGTTAATGGATTTTGTCCTAAACAAACGGACCTCGGATTTAACATTCCCAACCAACGGACAATAAATAGACCTCTGTTTTAACGTTCTCAACCAATAGACATCTGGTTTAACGTTGTTAACCAATAGACATCTGGTTTTACGTTGTTAACCAATAGACATCTGGTTTAACGTTGTTAACTAATAGATCTCTTGTTTAACGTTCTCAACCAATAGACCTCTCGTTTAACGTTCTTAACCAATAGAACTCTGGTTTAACGTTCTTAACCACTAGACCTCTGGTTTAACGTTCTCAACCAATAGATCTCTGGTTTAACGTTCTCAACCAATAAATAGACCTCTGTTTTAACGTTCTCAACCAATAGACCTCTGATTTAACGTTCTCAACCAATAGACCTCTGGTTTAACGTTCAATCAATCACACATATTTAATACTGATACCCAAGAAAACTATCGGTGATGAATAATACAAACATTACAAACTAAATAATGCTACACATTATAAAGAACCTGAACTTACAAATAACAAAAAAATAAAAGGCATACAATGACCATGGGAACTAGTTATCGGCTATTGACCACTGACATGTCAAACACTAGTGCTGTGAATTAGAGCTGGAATTAAATAGGGTGCTCCCGACTTTGTCAAGTTCGGTGTCCTAATCTGAATAATTGACGGTTTCGCTGTCGAAACTCGAGGCTTTTCAAGAGACCAAAAACAACGAGCGTCTCTGTTCAACAACAGCAGTAAGCTGGAGGTAACGATTTGTTCAATAATGTCTAAGATTGCTGACATAGAAAACATTTCGCCAAATGATACCTCACATAATGTTCTATTACAAAACATAAAAAATACAACAACTCTGCTGTTATAAAAATAACATTCCTTTATATTAAAAATAAAATAAATATACATATGAAATATACGTAAAACAAATTGTTAACAAAAACAAATTTGATTCATAAGACAATAGATAATGCTTTTTATAATGGAATCAAACAACAATAACATTGAATAAAAATATAATTCGCACAGTTTGATATATTCAGCAGTTTTGTAACCATTCATACATATTCAAAATAAAATGTATTAAATATAGACTCAATCTAATAAAGATTAAATCATTCACTTGCACTGTGTTTGGTTTTCTGTTTAATCATAACTGTTAATTCAGCTGTTTGTCATTTATAAAAAGAAAACCAACATAACATTTAATAACGTTACAAGACAAAACTAGACCTTTGAGCTGATGACCTATGCTCAACAAAGGCCCTTCCTCATGGTAATGCTCAGCACAAGACCCTTTCTGAGCCCTTGAGGACATATGCTCAACAGAGGCCCTTCCTCAGGCTAATGCTCAACACAAGACCCTTTCTGAGGCCTTGAGGACCTATGCTCAACACAAGGCCCTTTCTGAGGCATATTAACAATACAAGTTCCCTTTCCTATGACTTGTGCTCAACAAAAGCTATTTATGAGAACCTATGCCCATTAAAAGTCCATTTCAAATGATGCACGTCATGAATACAGTAAATAAGCACCACTATTTTGGCAGTATTTGAAAAGATCATAATAAGTAGTCTCCTATTAGTTGTAAAGGTTTGTAAACCTTTACAATGCTTGATCAGCCACAGTAAGCTTATTGTAATAAAGATGGGGATAATGCTATTTAAGTAAATTCAATCTATTGTAGATTTCTTGGAAGTTATTATTTTCGATATTTATATAATATATACATAATATAAACTATACATGGACGTTTTAATTTTGCTGTTGGTAACGTTATTTAAATAAACTTTATTGAATATAACTAAATAGGATGAAAATGCTGAAAATAACACAAACAATTCATTTAACATGAAGTAACTATTATACCCATCAACATACAATATTACATACACATCTAAGCTGTCGTTCAGACTTAAACATTTACAATCAACCAAAACTACGTAAACATACATCCAGACCTAATGATTTAATTTAACTTTCCACTGACTATTACTACATGATAAATTATATTTTTCTGTTGTTTTTCTTTCATTCAATCAAAATATACATACAGATACACATAATTACAATTAAGTCACACAGTTTTTAAAATAAAAATGCCCAGTTCAAGTAATTATTATTATTATTAAATTATTTTTAAAGTCAGATTTATTCAAAATAAACCATGACAGTAAAGGCAGTGCTTTGATGTAAAACTAAAATGTACTAAATTTTAATAGTTTATGAGGAAGACCACAGTTATATGTTGAATTGCTTGTAAGGAAGACAAGGGTTAGAATTTATGCATTCTAATTGGTTAGTATAAAACTGATACCAAAAAAGAAAAGCTGACCATGGACTGATGTATTGTATCCGGAATATCCAGTATTTAAAATTGCAGCTACACATGGCTAGCAATGTGATCCCTAGGTCTGGTCTGAGTTGTTGTTTTGTAAATAACTGAACTGGTGTCCTGAACTTCTGGGCAATTATTCAGCCATTCATGTGATGATTTCTTTTAAAGCAAAACCATCTTGTGTAAAGAGGACATTGCTACCAGATATCATCTTCTATCATTTTCATGCAACATAATTACATGAAAAAGCTTTCAGATAGACAGGTTTAAGAGTTGGAAGTATTTCATGCTAATTTTCACATATTTTCTTGCAGACAACTTGACATCTTGTTGCAAAACCCAGGAGGTTACAGAGTATAACTTAACATGTACACTAAATAATAACAGCACTTTCAAAAGACGAGTATATTACATATTTTAAATGTAGAATTGCCTCCTTTTGGATTATATGCACATATATGTATGTATAGATTTTTTCTTATACAAGAATATGGTTATACCAATCACCCTTGCCAGCAGCTTGGTTTCTTTGCCAGCAAATTGTATATAGCTGCTTTATTTTGACATCATTTTTATTATAAATGTCATCATACACTATATTCTTTAGAACCATGCTGAACTTCTTCCGAAATACTAGTAGTTCGCTTTACAGTTTATATAGATGTTATAATAGATTATTTCTGCAACTCTGTGATTTGATTGGATACAAGCTTCCACCTTCTTCTGTGGAAATGTTGGCAAAATATATAACCTGAAAAGTAAATATTTAAATAAGTTCTTGTTCAAGTTCTGATACAACAACATGATGTAATCAAGTCACATCCATTTTTAAAATACACGAACAACCAATAGAGATAACTGTCACTGAAGATCAGAACTTTGAAAAATTTCTTGCTTATAAATAGAAGATATCGTGGATGTTTTAATATCATGAATTTTCTTTTAATATTTCAGGAACTATTTTTGATAGCGTCAAATATATACATGTATATATATATATATATTTATTACATCTGGTATGCTATCAATGTATTTCTTAGATTTATCATACAAGTGATATGCAATGGACATGTTTTGTAACCAAACACTGCATGTTAATTTTTTGCGTTAGACAATGTCCTACAAGATATCATCTAAATCAAACAAAAAAAACGGCTTCTCAACTGAATAATAAGCTAATGGGAGATAACCGCAACAATATTTTATATATCTGATCGACGCGTTGTGAAACTACTGCAATACATTTATCTGTAATGCCGGGTGCCTATAATATAAGACAGTAACCAATATTAAGGTATTTAACAAGATTGGTGGCAATAAAACCAACAATTAGCAAGGCTTTCGTTTGTAGGCATATTACAGCTTTTTAAAATCTGCTAACTTTCTATACAGAATCACTTACCGTTCTTTTCATATATATTTCTTTCAGGAATAATAGCCGTGATCTACTTGTGGTCTCTTTATATGAAACTGCTTTTAAAAGATGGTATATAAATATTATATAAACTGTTGATTGCATTAGTTAGCACTTACAATTAACAAAAACTGTTAAATTTATAGAAAACATGATTTTTTATCAATGAACGTTTATCAAGGGTAATCAGTCAAGATATTATTGTGTGTAGTAAATACCATATGAGGAGTGTAGAATATGAATAAATTAGAAAAGTTCCAAAAGTCAATTTTTTTAGTTCAATATATTTTTTTAACTATATGATGCTCTATTTTTAGTTTTAACTGAGTGTGTTCAAACAGTAGTTTGTTTAGTTTTTATAATCTTAAATGTCAAACTTTTATAACTAAACATAGAGTTGACTAAATCATGAAGTAAGCCACCCATCCAACTTAAGAAAAAAATTGTTCAATAGTAACATATATATATATATCGGTTGTGTTATGTGCTCAGATCAAGATGTTATTCACAAAAAACAAGATTTGGAAGGGATTTCACACTTCCTTATTCGTGTGCACATAAATTCACAAAGACTTATATGGACCATATTGCTCGATAATATTACATGCAAGACCACATTTAAAAATTTGTTCTTCGTTTTATTTCCAGTTAATTAAATTACAGTAAGTGTATGCCAATGGTAGAACCGATAACACCCTGAATAAACTTGAAGTCAACATATATATTTTACAACTTAACTTTCAATTGGGTAATAATATACAAATATATACTGAATAAACTTATATTGTGCTATTGTATTCTTTGATTATGGGAATAGATATAATTCCAATACATGAGATAAGTTGCCAAAATGTGGAATTAAATATAAATAGTAAGTCGCTGGTTTCAACAGTTTTAAGTGATTACTCTCACTTGGTTTTATACCATATCAATTCAGACTGACAGAAATGGATTACACTGACAAGAGCCAACCTAAAACCATGCATCCACTAATACAAAATACACTTCCAAATAGTACATTACCCCCAATTTTAATTGGTCATAACTAAAGACCTTTTTTACCAAACAAACATCGCTAAATGTGTATTTGCCTCAAATGCTTCAAAAAAGAAGAACAGAAGAAATTAAAAAGTTGTGCATACCTGTTGTTCTGTGATGTGCCTTATATAGTCTGGGCGTGGGTACTCATATTCTGCAAGAAAAATATAATTTTATGGATAATACATGAGGATGTAAAATGCAAAATGTCTTAAAATACCATATACAGCCTGTGGTATTATTTTTCAGTCCAGTATGTGTGACGTTGTTCGTAGTACAGATATAGTGATCGGGGTGTCCGTCTGTCCTTTCATTACACTTTCTGTTTCTCACAGTTTTTTCAGCACGTGCATTGTTTATTTGTCTGTTTTTAATCAAGTATACTATTTAATATAATTTGTTTGCAGTCTAGTACACTGGTTTTGAGTCCATTGTTAGCCCAGTAGCTTGTTTTTAGTCCATTAGTTTGTTAATTCTACTTCTTTATCAAGTTTTGCAACCCAATTGACCAATAACAAACTCAAAACAAATTATAGGTTTAGTCTTCTGGTTTTCAAACTTTTGTGTATGTCGGTTAGACTGGTGGGATATAATTAATTTTGAATCTGCTTTCACTCCGTTTGGTGAAAACATTTTGTTAAAATGTTTTTAGTCTAATAATTTGTAAACCTTTGAAATGGAAAATTGCTGCATGTAGATTATTTTGTTAAATCCCAGTGCCCCACCAGATTACACAATGTATCCTGCATAAACAAAAGGTATAGTAACTCTATGAATTGTTGAATCATACATTTACCAATAAAAATAATGTATACAGTACCTGACCAGGCTTCACCTCCTCCCATGAACATGTGATTGTTCCACATGGCCCCACCATATGGAGTATCAATAGGGAATGGATGATACTTCATTCCTATACCCATGCCGACATTATCAATACTACTGCAATGGTAACAGTAAAACATTGTTAAAATCTTACCAAAAATTTGAATGAAGTTTTTGAGTGAAATGTGTTTATTTTGTAATTATTTAAAGAAATTAAAAGGCATTTTCATTTGTTGATAAAAATTAAAGGCTTCACTATTTATCATATAGACCAGTTCAACCAAGCATTTATGTTTCATCGTCGTGATTTGGCTTGTTATTTGTGTAATTTATTATAGTGATTAATTAATTTCCATTTTGTGTTAAGTTTATTTCCTCTCTGTACATATTCAATGTATATCATATCAATTAAATTATCACTTGTTGAAAGCATGTTACGTCACAATTTGATAGGATTTGGATTTCTTTGTATATCTTAGAAAACAGATAATTTTGTGATCAGTTGTATGATGAAAACAAATACATTTTCCACATTAAAGTTTTTCTGTTAAATTGACAAAATGTTAACAAATAGATTATCTGATATCATGTTATATAGTACCTTGAGGAGTCCTTTATATCTTTGGACTTTTTACTACGTCTGCACATGGCAACTATTAAACATATAAAGGCCACGGTTACCAGAAACATGACTCCTCCAATACTTGCACCCAAGATAATAGGTAAGTTATCTGAGAGACGAAATAATTATTATTGTATTAGTAAGTTGTTTTGCATGTTATGAATTGATACAGATAACATATACAACACAATTAAATGTGTGAAGGATTATTATATAATACAATTACAAGAAAGTCAAATACTGTCTTACATTTCTAACTCATAAATGTCTTTTGACATTGACTCTACAGCACGATTCTAAAATAGTCGAAATTCAGAGTTTTGTAAAAGGAAATATTAAATTTATCGAATAGTAATGTGGCATTATTAAGAAGATTACACGGGATGAATTAAGTTTTGGTTTGGAGGCAATTATAGTCTTCTGTGTCACAAGTAAACTGGTCATGACTAATTTCCTGTTTATATATTTGAATTATTGAAAAGAACAAACCTTAGACTAGCCTCTCTTCTAAGCACAATAATATGGTCCTGCTATTGAACCTGCTAACTATTTTAACTTGTGATTTTTATGTTACGTCTTGTTCAAAATTATTTTAAAAGAACCCAGAATATTGTTACAACATACCTTGATTGGATGCAAATCTGAAAGAGAATAAATTTCGGTGTTATTGAAATTCATAACAATCTACATCTGCATGCTTCTGGTAAGTAAAATAAACAACAATTCAAACAACTGAATTATATTTTCTTGTAGGTAAATAAAACAACAGTTTAAACGACTGAATTATATTTTCCGTAACAAAATATATTCTTAAGTGTTTGTTTTTTCCTATTTATTATTTTCTTTTATCTTGATGGTGTGACCAAACGTTCTATTGGCCTATGTTCTTCCTTGTTCATTCTTTGGTGTTATCAATCAGTTTGTCTGTTTGTTTCAGACGATTTTGTTCGTGTTTGTACCATTTATGTGTGACCAATCTCATCTGTTTCATAGAATAATTTTCCACGACGCGTATGTTTTGCTAGCTAGTTACGAACACTAAATGATTTTGCTAATTGACAAGCACTCGTACAAAAACAATCAAATACTTACTTAACACAAGATGGTTCACCATTCGAAAGTGTACATCTTTGGTCTGCGGAACAAGGTGTTAACAATTTCAGGCTTTCACACAAATCAATATCATTAGTATTAGCAGACGGGATAATGGTTACTGAAATAAGAATATTTACATTCTAAAGTATTAAGGAAAGGTCAGCATCCACCAATTTGCCGATGAAAGAAATTTTCACTGTAGTCAAACTTAAACATTATATTCTTTTCCCTATATTTATAGACGCAATTCTTTTCCCTATATGTATAGAAGCCCAGCACAATATAAGCACGAATTCAGTCGTTGGAGAAATGTAATGGCAATCGAGATTTGTTTACGTCGAATTAAAATTTGCTTATAAATAAAGTTGTTAATTCACTGGCGAAAGCTGAAAGCTTTTACCATCTTTTATCATAATTTGTATCAGAGACAAACAGAAATAAAAGACTAGTTTGGATGCTGTTGAAAGCGTTTGTAATTAGAGGATTATGTCATTACAAATCCACTTGTGTATCCCTAAGCCTGTAAAATACAAGAAAATGATTTGGCAAACAATTGTATTCTTGTTTTGAAGAAAACAATGACCCTTCTGATTACTTCGGTTTATGAACCGAAACCTGTTTTTAGGAATTTTGAACTTTTAATAATATGTGGCGGTGTTCTTTCTAAAACAATGGTAATATGCACATTTTCACTGGTACATAAATCCGCTGGTAAGTACACTAAATTTTTACATGTCATTTCTGGGTCCATATCATGGCACACAAGCGAGAAACTTGCATGAAATACTTTGTTTGCTGGGGAAGATAGTATCATACATTTAAACCTCACCTATTATGGATGAAAATACTTTTAAATACTTCTTCAACTTTCCCATAGCTTAGTTAGACTAAATTGATAAAGCCTCTTACACAAAAATGACTAAGTGTTTAATATTCTCACTGTATTGCATTATACTATATGTCAACCAATTTACAACTGTACGAGGATATTGCATGTATGAATATTTACGATGGATGTAAGAGGCTATACATCATTACAGCAGTACCTGTATTGCTATTAACAGTCGTTGTGATGCTTGCATTTTTTGATGTTACATTCTCCGAATTTAGCGTAACATAGGTATCATTATTGACTAAATCAGTTGAAGCTTTGATGATGGTGCCTGTGCTATCTAGGCTCGATGCTGTTACGTTATGGTCAACAATAATACTTCCTTTTCTGAAAAAAAACACGAACAATATTTACATGATTATGCAATTTTGGCACATTCTTTTAAGGATTGTGTCGAAATTCATCTGGAATCAAGACTATTTTGTTTGAGTTTACATGTACAAAATACTCAATATGCTTCCTTTTTCATTTTAAGGGTGTGCAATTATGCTAATAGTACTAGTAACAATACACGGAAAGTATTGTACAATGGATAGTTTAAACTATCTGAATTATATTCTATTAAACTTACTGCCCTATATTTTATTGAATTATTTGACTTATTATTTAACTTTCTAGCCTATGTTTTAACAAAATACTTACTTGATTAAAATAATTATAACTGCAACAAAGCGACCGCCAAGTTGTTTTCTCCAGAAACTCTCCAGCTGAATCAAAACAAACATATTTTACATGATTTTTTTTTAAATCGGGTTAAACGCCACTTTCAGCAATTTTGTGTATATATTATGATATCCCGTAGAAAGCCAGAGTATCGCTTGAAAAACCCGACCATAGCAATCTGTCATTTATATGCAAGATTGGAGTCAAGTACACCATGACAGAAGTAAGCTCGAACCCGTCAGTTATATTATCGATAGTAGATGACTAAATGAAACCATTCGGCTACCGATGCCCCATATTTTACATGAAGATAATAAGGACATATTTAGATCTTAAAGTAACTCAACACTAAAATTTTATTTGAAAGAACAGAAAAACGGTCTGTCGGTTATGCCAATATAAACAGTTCAACGGAACGTGTAATGAACGTCACACAGAGCACTATTTTCTTCACATTTACATAATAAAATAAACTGTGCTTTTCATTGATAATAAGAAAAATCACTTTGATGTGTGCAGACTTTTATTATTTAGTAATAAGTCGGGTCTCGCACGTCAAATGGTCGAGACAGAATAAACCCAACCGATCCATGAACTCCAGGATTGTAAAATACTTAATACAAACCCCATCACGTATTGTCTTGTATTCCACGGTAGTTCGATCATTTAATGTACTCTCAGTTTTACTTGCGAACATTTCTGTATTCAGTGCAAATGTAACACTGTATGTAGCACCTGAAACTAGAAAAGTAACACGCTATGATAGATGTATGATAACAAACATTGACTACATATACAATATATTGGGTACAAGATAGATTAGGAAATTGAAAACAAACTGATTGGGATATATGTCAAGAATAGAAAAATAATAACGTTGTAAGTTGGAATGAAATATAAATTGTCCACCGAATAACTTAAAAAAATTAAATATACTGAATTCAAAATATGAGTAACATACTTGCTAACACAGATGGCATTTAAAATATGAATCAAATATTTCGTTCATGAAAATAAGACATTGAAAACCAACGATTCTTATAAATTTTTAATTTCACGTTCTACAATTATCATTTCTTAGCACTGCATTGTTATTTAAAAGTCAGTTGGAGTATCCGATAAAATTCACTGACACTTTATTATATATACTTTTAGAAGTAAAATATTTCACACGTGTGGGCCCAGAAAATTGTGTCGCGTGCATTCCGCATCAGTAATGCAAAAAATACTTTATGAGTAGTAAGCAAATAGAATTTAATTGTCGTATATTTATCATTTAAAATATACAATGCATGGTTACAGAGGAATTGACCTAATACAAAAACTTTACCGTAGTCACTGGATCAAAAATTAAGGTCAATGTCAGGTGACAACTACCAGACAGTCAAGTATTCTTCAGCAGCACCTATATACCAAATATTTTCATCCCATTCATGCTTACAGAGAAACTGCCCTAATAAAAAACTTTAAAGTAGTTACTGGACCGTGAAATTGAATTAAAGGTTATGTAATATGTACCAAACAGTCATGAACTATTCATCAGAATCATGTATACCAAATTTTTTCGTCATACCTTGCATGGTTACAGAGAAACTGCCCTAATCCAAACTTTAACGTAGTCACCGGACCGTAATATTGAGGTCAAGGTAAGGTGACACCAATACAGACAGTCATGTATTATTCATCAGCAACCTTTGTACCAAATATAGTCATCCTACCATGCATGGTGACAGAGCACTGACCTAATCTAAAAACTTAAGTGTAGTCACTAGATCATGAAACTGAGGTCGAGGTCAGGTGACACCTACCAGACAAGAATGTACTATTCATAAGCAACCTATATACCAACTATATTGTCATCCTACAAAGCGTGGTTACGGAGAAACTGTCCTAAATCAAAACTTTTAAAGTTGTTACAGGTTTAAACAAATAGTTGCCAGGGTATACAAGGTAGGCGTTTGGGAAGACAAGTATTCGATAGGAAATACGGACACCTTCAGGAATCTACTATGAAATTTACGGCATTATTTAAACAGTTGGTTATTTAAGAACACAATTATTAAATTGTCTTTTAGAAATTAAATTGTAAATACATAGTTAACATGGGTTTATTGGAGCCGTGGCTTGTGCTAAGTGTTTACCGTTTACCCCTACACCATCTGAGCGTTCAATGAAGTTAAAAAGTACAGTCATTTTTATCATACGAAGTGCTAGATTTCAATCAATATAATCTCATTTGTTACTCTGATAGATTGTTACTCTGTTTTATTTTAGCATTGAGGAAAAAATATAAACATTAAATGTATTTATTACAGGTGAGCAAATGTAAGTGTCGTCTTTCCACCAGTGTATTACTTTCTTACACTAGTGTATTATTTCCTGTGGTTAAATTACACTAGTGTAAAATTTACAATGGAAGTTTTGCACTAGTGTAATTTAACCTCAGGAAATAATACACTAGTGCAAGCAAGAAATACACGCCGGAATAAAAGTACGCTTACATTTACATTGTTTATTTTCTATTTTTAAAATGTACTGTACAGTATTGCCTTGGGCAGCAGTCACCCTTATAATTTGTGATGGACTTTACATTTACATTTATTTATACATATAATACACAATATTGATGTTATTTAATAAATATATGCTGGCGATATTTGCTGCACATATGCTGGCGAGCTGTTCCTATAAACATGTTTGTTTTTATGTAATAAATACTTTATGTTTGGTTGAGTACGAACGAATTATAACATAATAATACACAACTTCAGATGGTAATATTTCACTGCAACAGCAATATTTCAGCTTGTTATAACTATTGCAAGAATTTCTATACTTCCTTTGCCTAGCATGACAATACAAACAACGCTATTACCTTGTGTAGTCGTTGTTGGGCCAACAGTCTGTGTTGAGGTTGCAGCCTGTGTTGAGGTTGCAGCCTCTGATGTGGCAGCCTGTGTTGAGGTTGCAGCCTGTGACGTGGCAGCCTGTGTTGAGGTTGCAGCCTGTGATGTGGCAGTGGCAGCCTGTGTTGAAGTATCAGCCTGTGTTGAGGTTGCAGCCTGTGATGTGGCAGCCTGTGTTGAGGTTGCAGCCTGTGATGTGGCAATCTGTGTTGAGGTTGCGGCCTGTGATGTGGCAGCCTGTGTTGAGGTTGCAGCTTGGGATGTAGCAGCCTGTGTTGAGGTTGCAGCCTGTGATGTGGCAATCTGTGTTGAGGTTGCGGCCTGTGATGTGGCAGTCTGTGTTGAGGTTGCAGCTTGGGATGTAGCAGCCTGTGTTGAGGTTGCAGCCTGTGATGTGGCAATCTGTGTTGAGGTTGCGGCCTGTGATGTGGCAGTCTGTGTTGAGGTTGCAGCCTGTGTTGCTGTAGCAGACTGTGTTGAGGTTACAGCCTGTGACGTGGCAGCCTGTGTTGAAGTTGCAGCCTGTGTTGATGTGACAGCCTGCGTTGGAGTATCAGCCTGTGATGTGGCAGCCTGTGTTGAGGTTGCGGCCTGTGATGTGGCAGCCTGTGTTGATGTTGCAGCCTGTGATGTGGCAATCTGTGTTGAGGTTGCAGCCTGGGATGTAGCAGCCTGTGTTGTTGTTGCAGCCTGGGATGTGGCCGCCTGTGTTGAAGTTGCAGCCAGTGTTGCTGTAGCAGCCTGTGTTGAGGTTGCAGCCTGTGACGTGGCAGCCTGTGTTGAAGTTGCAGCCTGTGTTGATGTGACAGCCTGCGTTGAAGTATCAGCCTGTGATGTGGCAGCCTGTGTTGAAGTTGCAGCCTGTGATGTGGCAGCTTGTGTTGAAGTTGCAGCCTGGGATGTGGCAGCCTGTGTTGAGGTTTCAGCCTGTGACGTGGCAGCCTGTGTAGAAGTTGCAGCCTGTGTTGAAGTGGCAGCCTGTGATGTGGCAACCTGTGTTGAAGTTGCAGCCTGTGATGTGACAGCCTGTGTTGATGTTGCAGCTTGTGACGTGGCAGCCTGTGTTGATGTTGCAGCCTGTGATGTGGCAGGCTGTGTTGAAGTATCAGCCTGTGATGTGGCAGCTTGCGTTGAGGTTACAGCCTGTGATGTGGCAGCCTGTGTTGAGGTTGCAGCCAGTGATGTGACAGCCTGTGTTGATGTTGCAGCCTGTGATGTGGCAATCTGTGTTGAGGTTACAGCCTGTGATGTGGCAGCCTGTGATGTTGCAGCCTGTGATGTAGCAGTCTGTGTTGAGGTTACAGCCTGTGATGTGGCTGCCTGTGTTGAGGTTGCAGCCAGTGATGTGAAAGCCTGTGTTGATGTTGCAGCCTGTGATGTGGCAATCTGTGTTGAGGTTACAGCCTGTGATGTGGCAGCCTGTGTTGATGTTGCAGCCTGTGATGTGGAAGAATGTGTTGAAGTATCAGTCTGTGATGTGGCAGCCTGTGTTGATGTTGCAGCCTGTGATGTAGCAGCCTGTGTTGAGGATGCAACCTGCGATGATGTTGCAGCTTGTGATGTGGCAGCCTGTGTTGATGTCGAAGCCTGTGATGTGGCAGCCTGTGTTGAGGTTGCAGTCTGGGATGTGGCAGCCTGAGTTGAAGTATCCGCCTGTGATGTGGCAGCCTGTGTTGATGTTGCAGCCTGTGATGTTGCTGTCTGAGTTGAAGTATCCGCCTGTGATGTGGCAGCCTGTGTTGAGGTTGCAGCTTGTGATGTGGCAGCCTGTGAAGTTGCAGCCTGTGTTGACGTTGCAGCCTGTGATGTAGCAACCTGTGTTGAGGTCGCAGACTGTGACGTGGCAGCCTGTGTTGATGTGGCAGCCTGTGACGTGGAAGCCTGTGTTGAGGTTGCAGCCTGTGTTAATGTCACCGCCTGTGATGTTGCTGTCTGTGTTGAAGTATCCGCCTGTGAAGTTGTAGCCTGTGTTGACGTTGCAGCCTGTGATGTGGCAGCCTGTGTTGATGTTGCAGCCTGTGTTGAGGTCGCAGACTGTGACGTGGCAGCCTGTGTTGAAGTTGCAGTCTGTGTTGATGTGGCAGCCTGTGATGTGGCAATCTGTGTTGAAGTTGCAGCCTGTGTTGATGTGACAGCCTGTGTTGAGGTTGCAGCCTGTGATGTGGCAGCCTGTGTTGATGTTGCAGCCTGTGATATGGCAGCCTGTGATGTGGAAGCCGGTGTTGATGTTGCAGCCTGTGATGTGGCAGTCTGTGTTGAAGTTGCAGCCTGTGATGTGGTAGCCTGAGTTGATGTTGCAGCCTGTGTTGATGTTGCAGCCTGTGATGTGGCAGCCTGTGATGTGGCAGCCAGTGTTGAGGTTGCAGCCTGTGATGTGGCAGCCTGTGTTGATGTGGCAGCCTGTGTTGACGTATCAGTCTCTGATGTGGCAGCCTGTGTTGATGTTGCAGCCTGTGATGTGGCAGCAAGTGTTGAGGTTGCAGCCTGTGATGTGACAGCCTGTGTTGATGTGGCAGCCTGTGTTGAAGTATCAGTCTGTGATGTGGCAGCCTGTGTTGATGTTGCAGCCTGAGATGTGGCAGCAAGTGTTGAAGTTGCAGCCTGTGTTGAGGTTGCAGCCTGTGACGTGACAGCCTGTGTTGAGGTTGCAGCCTGTGATGTGGCAGCCTGTGTTGAAGTTGCAGCCTGTGATGTGGCAGCCTGTGTTGAAGTTGCAGCCTGCGATGTGGCTGACTGTGTTGATGTTACAGCCTGTGATGTAGCAGCCTGTGTTGAAGTATCAGACGGTGATGTGGCACCCTGTGTTGAAGTTGCAGCCTGTGTTGAGGTTGCACCCTGTGACGTGGCAGCCTGTGTTGAAGTAACAGCCTGTGACGTGGCAGCCTGTATTGAAGTAGCAGCCTGTGATGTGGCAGCCTGGGTTGAGGTCGCAGCCTGTGATGTGGCAGCCTGTGTTGAAGTATCAGCCTGTGATGTGGCAGCCTGTGTTGAGGTCGCAGCCTGTGATGTGGCAGCCTGTGTTGAAGTATCAGCCTGTGATGTGGCAGCCTGTGTTGAGGTCGCAGCCTGTGATGTGGCAGCCTGTGTTGATATCGCAGCCTGTGATGTGGCAGCTTGTGTTGAGGTTGCAGCCAGTGTTGATGTTGCAGCCTGTGTTGAAGTTGCAGCCTGTGTTGAGGTTGCACCCTGTGACGTGGCAGTCTGTGTTGAAGTTACAGCCTGTGACGTGGCAGCCTGTGTTGAAGTAGCAGCCTGTGATGTGGCAGCCTGGGTTGAGGTCGCAGCCTGTGATGTGGCAGCCTGTGTTGAAGTATCAGCCTGTGATGTGGCAGCCTGTGTTGAGGTCGCAGCCTGTGATGTGGCAGCCTGTGTTGAAGTATCAGCCTGTGATGTGGCAGCCTGTGTTGAGGTCGCAGCCTGTGATGTGGCAGCCTGTGTTGAAGTATCAGCCTGTGATGTGGCAGCCTGTGTTGAGGTCGCAGCCTGTGATGTGGCAGCTTGTGTTGAGGTTGCAGCCAGTGTTGATGTTGCAGCCTGTAATGTGACAGCCTGTGTTGAAGTATCAGGCTGTGATGTGGCAGCCTGCGTTATGGTCGCAGCCTGTGATGAGGAGCTCTGTGTTGAAGTATCAGCCTGTGTTGTTGCAGCCTGTGTTGAGGTCGCAAGCTGTGATGTGGCGGCCTGTGTTGAAGTTGCAGCCTGTGATGACGTGACAGCCTGTGTTGAAGTATCAGCCTGTGATGTGGCAGCCAGTGACGTAGCAGTCTGTGATGTTGCAGCCTGTGTTGAGGTTGCAACCTGTGATGTAGGCGCCTGTGTTGAAGTATCAGCTTGTGATGTGCCCGCTTGAGTTGAGGTCGCAGACAGTGATGTGGCAGCCTGTGATGTAGCCACCTGTGTTGACGTATCAGCTTGTGATGTGCCCGCCTGAGTTGAGGTCGCAGACTGTAATGTGGCAGCCTGTGATGTAGCTGCCTGTGTTGAAGTATCAGCTTGTGATGTGCCCACCTGAGTTGAGGTCGCAGACTGTGATGTGGCAGCCTGTGATGTAGCCGCCTGTGTTGAAGTATCAGCTTGTGATGTGACCGGCTGTGTTGAGGTTGCAGCCTGTGATGTAGCCGCCTGTGTTGAAGTATCAGCTTGTGATGTGCCCGCTTGAGTTGAGGTCGCAGACTGTGATGTGGCAGCCTGTGATGTAGCCACCTGTGTTGACGTATCAGCTTGTGATGTGCCCGCCTGAGTTGAGGTCGCAGACTGTAATGTGGCAGCCTGTGATGTAGCCGCCTGTGTTGAAGTATCAGCTTGTGATGTGCCCACCTGAGTTGAGGTCGCAGACTGTGATGTGGCAGCCTGTGATGTAGCCGCCTGTGTTGAAGTATCAGCTTGTGATGTGACCGGCTGTGTTGAGGTTGCAGCCTGTGATGTAGCCGCCTGTGTTGAAGTATCAGCTTGTGATGTGCCCGCTTGAGTTGAGGTCGCAGACTGTGATGTGGCAGCCTGTGATGTAGCCACCTGTGTTGACGTATCAGCTTGTGATGTGCCCGCCTGAGTTGAGGTCGCAGACTGTGATGGGGCAGCCTGTGATGTAGCCGCCTGTGTTGAAGTATCAGCTTGTGATGTGCCCGCCTGAGTTGAGGTCGCAGACTGTGATGTGGCAGCGTGTGATGTAGCCGCCTGTGTTGAAGTATCAGCCTGTGATGTTGCCGCCTGAGTTGAGGTCGCAGACTGTGATGTGGCAGCCTGTGATGTAGCCGCCTGTGTTGAAGCATCAGCCTGTGTTGAGGTTGCAGACTGTGATGTGGCAGTGGCAGCCTGTGTTGAGGTAGCAGCCTGTGATGTGGCAGCCTGTGTTGAGGTATCAGCCTGTGATGTAGCCGCCTGTGTTGAAGTTTCAGCCTGTGATGTGGCAGCCTGTGTTGAGGTTGCAGCCTGTGATGTGGCAGCCTGTGTTGAGGTTGCAACCAGTGATGTGGCAGCCTGTGTTGAAGTATCAGCCTGTGTTGAGGTTGCAGCCTGTGATGTGGCAGCCTGTGTTGAAGTATCAGCCTGTGTTGAGGTTGCAGCCTGTGATGTGGCAGCCTGTGTTGAGGTTGCAGCCTGTGATGTGGCAATCTGTGTTGAGGTTGCAGCCTGTGATGTGGCAGCCTGTGTTGAGGTTGCAGCCTCTGATGTGGCAGCCTGTGTTGAGGTTGCAGCCTGTGATGTGGCAGCCTGTGTTGAAGTATCAGCCTGTGTTGAGGTTGCAGCCTGTGATGTGGCAGTGGCAGCCTGTGTTGACGTATCAGCCTGTGTTGAGGTTGCAGCCTGTGATGTGGCAGCTTCTGTTATCGTCGCTGTCTGCGATGTATCTCCTTGTGTTGAAGAGACAGTCTGTGTAACAGATTGTGAAATAGCTGTAAAACGTGCAAAAGAAAAGAATGAATGGTAATTCCAGTGATTTTTGGCATATATTTCGTAACAGGAAAATCTAATTTTTACAGAAAAAGCTGTAATGACCGGGTACAGCTTCCCCTAAAAAAACTGAAAGCCATTATATAGCTGAAGAATTAATTCAAATGGCATTTAACCACATTACAACAAAACAACCATATAACAAAGGAGTTAAATAGCACTGGATAATAATGGTCTTATTTTCCCAAAAAAGGTTTGTATAAAATAACAGGAATGTCACCTCTACAGTGCAATTGGAGCAAATCACGAGGGTGTGTAATCATCATATGACATATGTCCTATACATGTTTGACACAAATGTTCCATTTGTATGATGTGAAATAAGACTATATATGTTTGGTTTTGTTTGATGGTGTTTAATGCCACTTTTCAGCTATTTTTTAGCTTTATCATGGCGTTTAGTTTTTATTGGGGGAGGAAGCCGGAGTACCCGGAGAAAACCCCCGACCTGCGGTAGCTAAAGTCTTTACCAGAAACGCGTGTTAGTACCTAATTTTTCCGTAAACCAACAACTTTCATATCGCGATATCATATAACTCTCGATTTTTATATATAGAACTTGCAAGAAGAACGTAAAACAAGAACAGTGATATGTTGCCAATATCAACGTTCGTGTGTTCGACGTTTTGATTGGAAGACAGATGAGTGCACAAGAATTCATCAGTACTGTGTCAAATCGGTCATTTCACGGAAGAATCAATTCATGCCAATATAACTAACCTTGCGATTTATTAGTGATAATGTCTTTGAAAAGTAAATTAAGTTGAAAGATTTTGTTTTGTTTTTCCGATGGACACAACTTATATATCATATCATTTATGAAACCAAGTTACTAGTTTGACAGACAGGTGGCCAGATGGTTTTACAGATGTTGCTGTGCTCTTTTTGTTTGATACAAATGTGACAATTGTTTGTAGTATACTGCTAGTACTATACTATTTGTATTTTTCTGGACATAATTTAAATATCGCCAATTACGCCACAGATTATTGCGCGATCCTGCTGTTTGAAACGATTTATCGATTTTTCAGTGCAGCGAGATATTGATTATGCTCTAAATATAAAAAAGGTTTAAATCACCGACGTCTCCGTTATTTGCGTCATTGGTAACGCAATTAAAGTTTGTGGCCCTAAATTCGCTGCTTAATTTCTATTTTATAGAATGGTTAAGTAATCGGAGTCTGTGGTATTGATGACGCAACATTAACGGCATTTACTTGAAAAATAATCTTCCGACTGACTCCTAGAACGCTTGTTTACAAAGCTGAAATCTCAGATTTTTGGTAAAGGGTTTTATCTCATTGTTGGGATGTAAGCATATGACGTGTTGCACTAGACAGAAATTTACATGCAAGTGGATGACGCCATATTTCACACAAATGTGGAGTTTAGTTCCTATCTTTCGTCTCGGATTTACCACATTTGTGCAAGTATATAGAGAAAAGCGAGGGAGGGATTATATCATATGCTTGTTTAAAAAACAAAATCCAACGCCACTGCAATATAACAGTTGTTGGTGTCTAATAACAGTTTTCATGACGATCATTTGAAAACCTCAATTATTTTTGCTAAACTGTTTTGTCTTAAGAAAATATACCTGCAGATGACGTTGTGCCGACAGTAGGTACCTCTGAAGTGGTTGCTGTCTCTGAGATCCGAAAAATTGATAGAACTATGAAAAACAAAACATATTTCCGTATCGAACGCATCTTGTGTTACCTAAAACATAATAAACAAATCTTAGTTTCATGTAAAAGTCGTAGCTAACTAACCCGTCGTTTTATGATTGCATAAAACATGAGTTGTTCTATATAATAGCGACCAGTTTTATAATCCAAATGATTATAACATGGACATATTGTTTGTTTTTTTAATGGATTTAACGCCACTTTTCGCCATTTTTCAATATCTTGGCGTTCAGTTTTTATTGGGGAGAATGCAGTAGTACCCAGGGAAAAACTCTCATCCGTCGGCAGGAAAACTGGTAAACATTGTGATAAGGGCCGAACAATCAACTATAGGAAGGTTATTTGTAAAACGTTATCAAAAAGTCCATGAGCCTGTTGCATGTACCTAACTAGTACTTGCAGGCAGCTACAATGAACTGCGAAGATCACTGGTAGCTGGTACTCACTTCCCGTTATTATGGTAAGTGGCACAGGTCAAAATTTAATGTTCTACATAGCAATGTTAATACTAATAGTGGCAGTCACGTTGGTTGAATAAGGCGATTATTATAAACCTCACGTAATATAAGCATTTTTGAATACGCGATATAGACAGCCGGCAGGTATAATCATCATACGATAATACATCAGTGCTGTCTATAGTTTTATTTCTTCTATTATTGATCACGTGGTCTGTCAGCACTATGATTCGAGTCTCACTAACTGCAGAATGCGCTCGACTCCATTCTTACTTGCCAAGGATTGCCAGTTTTCCGAAGATTGGGGTTTTCTCTGGTTACTCCGGCTTCCTCTCCCATTTTGTGTAAGTTGAAATGTCAAATTTTTAAACCCTCCGTTTTCTTAGTTTTCTTTTGAAATTTTCTTTCAAATATTTAATATTTTCATGCAAATGTGGAATTTATTCTGTTCACTATGTTGGTGTTGCCATTATTGTAAACAAATAATCAGACGGAGTAACCATCTCGTGAAAAAAATGAAAGAAACTGCAGAAGGAATTAGATTTGAAAACGATATACCTTTCTTCTACGGTGCTTATGTTCACGCATTACAATGTAAACTCAAAGACATCATAGACCAGTCGTTAAGGTAGTCATGTACCAATGATCCCGATCCTGTCAACAGCGAGGTGACCAGTCGTTAAGGTAGTCATGTACCAATGATCCCGATCCTGTCAACAGCGAGGTGACCAGTCGTTAAGGTAGTCATGTACCAATGATCCCGATCCTGTCAACAGCGAGGTTACGGGTTCGAGTCTCATTGTGGGCAGGGCGATTGCCAGTTTTCCGAAGGAAGTTGGTTTTCACCGGGTACTCCGGCTTCCCCGATCCTCCAATAAAAACTGGACGCCACAATCATGATAGCTGAAAAATTGCTGAAAGTGGCGTTAAATACCGTTCAAACAAACAAAATCAGACATCATAAGAGATCATTGGTAAGTACCTTTCAAATATTAACCTTTTTATGGTCATATTTTTTATCAATACTTTTTTTGTATATACATTTTCCTCCTATCTCTTATTGCCTATATTCCATCTGGATTTTATTGATATTCATGACAAACATGTCGGTAGTGTATCCGGCACCCCAATCTTTCCTCTTTCTAACAAAAAAAACCTTTTAACTGATTATTCATGTAAAAATTCATATCAATGCAACTTATTCAAATGACGATCTACGAAGAAAGATGTACATAAAAGAATCAACTCATTAAAAATATAAGTAAGGTCTATGTTAGTTTACTTTAAATATTTGTCCTTCCTAAATTAAATATTTGCAAAACGAACTAAGACAAGGAAAATGTAAAATAGTTAAATGCAATGCAACCCGACAGAAATGCAGCAAAGTATGTTCAAACAAATATTGGATGTGTAATATGAAAAACGTCATACAATTCGTCGAAAAAAATGAAATTTGTTTCTATTTTACGTAAATTACGATAATGTGTTACTTGCAGACAATCTTATATTATTTATAATTAACTATTAACCTGACATCCCAACGTGACAAAGCAAAAAGACGGAATAGCCTATGCGTAAACGAGAGCACCCGGAGAGCTCTGTGTGTTGAGCTCTGAAAATCGTCCCATTTTATAATTATTTTAATGAAAATAAGCATTCATAACACAGTTCATACATGAAAGACAAACGTTGTGGATAAACAAAATTATGTCCTGTTAAGCTAGGAGCGGAACAGGAGAAGATCTACGATAAGGGTATATGTGCGGGGTAGGAGCAGTATTTTGGATATGTTTTGGATTATTTGTGTATTTTCCCTAACTTTGTGGATAAAGGATTCAATCTCCGCACTTCCCTCTCTCAAGATACTCGGCACAACTGCGATAATTCACACCGTTACAGTGAGATGAGAGCTTTTTACAATACATATCTTCATCAACGCTATACCATCAATTTTCGTTGTTCGTTGACAAAGTTTGAACGTTATATAAACTATTGGTTTACTCAAATATGTTCACTTTTAAGTTAAATTAGTGATAATTTAACACATTACAGAATAAAAACTTGACTTTAATGTGTCGATTGATGGGTATGATAGCGTGTCATCTTTCTTAGAGTGTAACCACAAACCGGTTTATGAATGGACAAATGGATATCTAAATACCTGGCGGACAAAACGTAATTATTGATAAACATCAAAATTCTTAATTTATAGCATTTGACATTAAGGCGTGGAGAAAATGATACATCAGTGCTTCGTACATAATTAGTTGGTTCTACGGTACTAGGAAGAATTGTTTGTGTCAAACTAGTCGTTTCTTGTTTAATGTTTATTTTAAAATATTTCAGCGTTTCTTGCTGCTAAAACGAGTGAATTTATGTAATCGTAAAGTGAAATATTTATTTTAAAAAAGTATAAACTGGGTAGATTGTATCCGATTTTTCTAAAAAAATCATTGAACCCAGCTTCTTTTTGTGACACGAAATTATGCATACCAATCTAGTGAAATATAGGTTTCAATGAAGTATCGGATCTTGTTTCAGACGAAATATACAATTACTGCGTTAGCATATCATGACTATGTCGGATCAATGGTCACTATTAAGACACCTACAAGACCATTCTCGAGCTTTTTTAACCCCTACGTAAACCGAATAAGCCGAACATTCACATACGTAACTTAATACTATTAACGATTTGTGATATGGACCATTCAGCAGAATAATTACAATGGAGGGTATTCTGACGCTCTATCAAAATCTAACACACAGTACAAAGGATCATATTTAACCAGATACAATCCTTGTCAGCTTAGGTTGCATTTTAAATCAGAAGAATGCATTATCAGAAGTGGGGGACAATACATCGTATAACTGTTAGTTAAAACATTGTGATGCTCTTTCAAAAAAAAAGAAAACAGGTTTATTTATTTACAAAAATACCTGTTGTATACAATGTCAGAAGTTACATAAAAAAATATACAAAAGAAAACAAAATAATTAAAGCTTGCATAGGTATCCCAATGAATGCTCCCTCCCTCCCTAAACCCAACTTTTTCTCACAAACATGTAGCCAAGAGTAAGCTGCTTTACGGATGCTTTCGCGTCATTAGGCGTTACCTTTTCACTGTCTACCTACTGTGTCGCCTATTGTTAAAGTTTGTTGACGTTTAAATTTTTACCATATTACAACAAGGTAGTGAATATTTGTATTTTTTATTGGTTTTTATAAAGCCTATTAAGTCTGCTGACCGAACTTTATAGCTTTTTAATGTGTAATCTAGACGTGTGTAGGGAAAATGTCTATCATAACAATACCAATTATCATAAATAGTTGTGCTAACAATTTTGTTAAATTCTAAAAAAAATGTGTTGTATTAGGTTGCTTCACGGTGTATCTTATAATGCGACTAGGTGGTACTATGGTAACGCTTTTTTGTTTATGCTAATCCTCTTGCATTCAGAATAGTTGATGCTGTGTTCACGGTCAGATGATCGGTCTCTAATGCTAATAATTTCATTTAGTCATTAGCATATGTTAAAGCTCCACTTTTGGAATTTTTTCAGATATAATACAAGTACTCTTTGACTCTACTAACCTTATTTTAAATCTTGAACGTATTGTTAAAGCAGCTTAATTAATTGACCGCATGATTTACTGGTAGCTAAAGTGATATTAGACACAGACAGAAGCTTAATTAACTGTATCCCAGATGTCTTCTTTCTGACATCAAAGTACATTTTTCATAATGTCGTTAACTCATATATATTTAGATGATCTAGCAGGTCGAAACTATTTATTTTATTCTTGCTATGTCATTATTAGTTTTACATTTGTAATGCGACCTGTACTAGACAACGCAAATATTTCCCCACTGATGTGATACCCTTTTAAAAAATTGTCCACAACTTTAATAACTTCACGATTTAGTTATTATGTAATACTTCCAATGTTCATTGTAACGTGATTTTTGATTGGTTGACCGTATTGTTTATTTCTGGATGAACGAATTTAGTGTATGAATATGTGTTGCATAAAATAGTGCATAAAATAAAATAAAATAAAATAAATGTATTAAAGGAAAATTATTCTTACACTGGTGGACTATATGGAAAAAATATGTTTTTACAGAATTTTTCGGTGGATGATCTAGCAAACTCGCTCACAAACTTTACATTTAGTTTAAGTGAGTTGGTCTCGTTCATACACCGATGAATTTATCCAAAACAGTTCGTATTCCTATAGTACTTTCAATATTTATAACTGCATGCAGTAATACGTTGTTAAAATAGGAAATTTTGATTTTAATATCTTTTTAAAGGTAATTTCATGTATTATTTGGTTATAACATCATAAATATGATATCTCAAGCTTCAATTTAATTTCTGTAATTGTTAAACACAATTTTAAATGTTCTGATACAAGTAGTTCTTATTTTGGACACCTTCTGACCGAACACTGCAAAGGGAATTGACATTCAGTTAGTTTAAACATATTTTATTGTTCAAAAAAGCAACAAATGGATCAGACACAAGTTTAACAACTTGTCTACACTCAGTTGTACTAAAAAGTTCAAGTATTGTACATAGAAGTAGTGTGGCAAATGATTGGGAAATAGTTTCTAATGCAAATAGATATCTTCACAAAACATTTGGTTGTTATTTCTGTCAACAAATGGAGCATTGTAAGTAAATGTATAGAAATAGGTCATCTTCTGTCATTTTTCCGTCCACAGGTGTAAGAATTTTGCTGACCATTTCACAATTTATTAAATTACTGAAACAATAGAAGTGTAATTAGCGTGGTATTGGATAGGGAGAATTTGAAGTGTAGCAGCATACAGCAGCATCTCTACATATATAAAGACAAATTATATAACAAGCTTATTCTGTTGCTTACGTTTCAGTTAAAACACTAATTAAATAATTGTAACTAGTTTTAGTAATATGATTGAACGTTGAAGTTATTTTACATATTCCGTTGCCTCAAATGAAAGAACACAATATATATTATGATAATAGTATATAGCAGTTTTTTTTCAAATATATTGGTGCGCAAATGCAAGTGTGGAGAATTATTTGAATTTGAATAGCAACTTTTAAAAAAAGTACTTACACAATGTACTGGCCTTTGTCTTAAAAGAACTAATCCCGAAATCTTTTACAATAATGTCGACTACATGAACACGTTTAGTATAGTGTTGAAGTTTAAATTCCCTGCCTTATATAGTGGTCTTTATTTAGTCATTGTTGAAAAAGTTCTGCTCTATTGGTTCACAATACTCTTCGTGTTTCGTGTTGACTTGACCGTCGTAGGATATGGGTGTGTCACACGTCATTCGCGACTGGGAGTTCCTTAAAAAATAGCAAGACGTATTAAAATCTAGGTGCTCCATTGCTTGTGTTTGTTGGGTTGGACATTCCACAATTAGCTCTGTGTTGCAATTTGACGCAACAGTTACGAACCATAAAAGCTGTACAGAATTAGCGTAAACACAATGACAGCAAACTGTATTTTTTAATTGAAATATTATTTTATATATGTCCTACGACCAGCTTACTTCAGCTATACTTAGGATTAAACAAGGAATCAATTAGTAGTTATTTCTATAATGAAGTCAAAGGTCAATGAATGGCAATTCTGATAGCCACGCGGGGAAAGATGGTTCGAGCTTTTAAGATTTTGCGGCATTACACCTAACACTCGTAGTTATCCATTCTATTTATAATAGGTTTTTTGTGTTAAGACAGCATAGAAATTTTTGAAAATGGGTCCTCAAATCCAGCGTCAGCAGCCGGCTAGACGTATGCAGACTAGCACGCTGAATTGTGGTTAACAGTACTAGCAGACAGTAGTAGATTCCCAATGTTTGTTTGTTTGGTTTTGTTAGGGAGTTTGCGCCACTTTTAGTCGTTTCTTCAGTACCAATGTTTTATGGGATATGTAACGCTACCCTCCAACTTTGCTAATCTCTATGCGATTATGGTGTCGATTACACGTCATCCCGAATCAAACTAGAATTCAATGTTGTCTGAAAGGCCTTTTCGGGTCATATTTTTATGACAGAATTTTTACAAGTTCACGACAGCCACACGTTGATTTGTCACGCCAGAATCAACAGTCAATGATTAAATACCTAGACCTTTTAATGATGCATGCATCCTAGCGGAGAAGAATGCCATTGTTAGTAAATATAGTATTAATCTCTAATATATCACAATAAACACTTTATTTAACACTGAAGAAAAACGAGGCAGACATAAACGTAAACAATGTAAAGGATACTAATAAAATATCAAATCGTGTAAAATTGTAAACAATTATTTAAAACAAATCTCTACCTATATTAATACACATTATTTTATGTAGTAACCTCGTGACCCCTACGTACTAACGAAAGTTTCTTTTGTTGATAGTCCATTGATTAAATTTTAAGATTCAGTTCATTGACTACATTGTCAGGAGAAAATTCAATTTGAAAACGCCCCAATAGTGTAATTACTTATATTAAGAAAATATACATCATATTTATAATTTTGTTTGAGCTAATGAATCATGCAGAGGAAACTGCGGAAGCTTATAAATTCTGAAAACGGGAAAAATATCTCGTAGAGTGAGATCATATTGAGATAATGCGTTATTATTATGAGATAGCATTTCATGTGAGAATATTGTCCTGAAAAAAATACTTGGTGAAGATTTAACTTCACTGCAGTTTCCAAAGAAGCAAAAATAAATAATAGACCTGTTTAAAAAATTATATTTTGTTGGCATTATTTAATAAAAATCGCATGTTGAGTGTCAAAGTTGAATATTACAATATTTCATAATAAAAAGTAAACAATCTATTCTTTCTACCTAGGTATAACCCGACATTCCAAGCGTACACTAAAATGGATGTAATGTGGTTATATTCTCAAATGTTATTTCAATTTATTAAAAATGTAATCACTACATATATCAATTAATTATTTGAAAAACTTTCGTGCAATTTAACTCTTTCTGTTGTTAGTTTCTTACGTTAGTTCACGGTAGATTTTATGTGTATATTTAAACAGAAGACAAAAATAAAAACAGAAAGATTATTGGATGTTTGTGTTGCGTCTAGCGAGCGTCTTGAATATGTCAGCTATACTTAGGATTGATTGATTGGATGTTAGATTTACGTCCATTGAACGGTATTTGAGCTATATTCAGGACGAGAACAAATTAACAAACAATTAATCGACGGCAGAAGGGGGTGAGATGGGACACGGGGAACACAATTTAGACTGCAACACTTGAAAGGTATGGAGTTTTTGGTAGGAGCGGAGAATGAAGCCTTTTGTATCGGCTATAATGAGCCTACTCTTTTTCACTTCTGAAAGAGGGGTCTTTTTAGTGCAAAGTGTGTAGCACTTTCCAAACAAGTTACCCACTACGATAAGCAGTAAGGCTTTCCTTATTATGTCCTGACAAGCCCCCAACGATAGGGTCTCCAATATCCGCCTTCCGGGGACGCGCTGGGCTGCTATGTGGGTCGAGCACCGGGAACACTTCAAGTATGGTCCTGTCTATATATTCAGGACGAATACAATTTACTTAACACTAAATCAAAGGGAAAGTTGACTAAAAATTGGCAGATACTATCGAATTACACACCAGTGGTTATATTTGGGTTGGTGGTGGAAGAATTTAGCTATTCGTAGCGGCTCTATAAGCATACCCTGACCGACAGGTCTTTATCATGCAAGTAACATTGCACTTTCCAAAAACGTCACCTTTTATATAAAATTGTAAGATTTCATATAAAATATGTTTAAACTAACAGGGGTCAAACGTTAAAACGTAGCCAGATAAAATAGTTACCTGTTTGGCCATAGTATCCATTATAAAGGTTTTAAGCCTGATTAGAAAAAGAAATATTACTCAAAGCAACACCGGAAGAGTGTGTAAGGTACATCGTGAGGACATATTTTAAGCTGCCTTTAGAGTAATGGCATTGTTCAATTACGAAGGAATTTATATAAATATAACAATGGTAATTAATCTGCGTGGTCGTGCAGAAATAATTACTATAGTTACTGGAAAAGCATACGTTCTGAACAATTTCCTGTGAGCCTGGAATTTCATTGATTGAGTGAATGTTACGTAGGCTTTAAATCTGACATTCCGAAAATTGAACGTTAGATCGCAGTTTGAAATGATGTGAATATTAAGTTTGTTTGTTTGTATGGTGTTTAACGCAAATTTCGGCATTTTTTCAGCTATATCGTGGCTTGATTAGGGAGTACCCGGGGAAAACTGCCAACTTTGAGTAGAAATAAACTTCCAATTAAGACTTGAGTCGAACCCAACATTCCCGCAGTGAGACTCGAACCCGTAACCTCAGTGTTGGCAAGCACGATCCCTTTGTGAATTAAGTTCAATAACTTTAAAAGTATTAATGGTGTTTGTATAATAAGTAAGACCGGTATGTCATAAAACAAACATAAATGTCAATCACAACAGTAAAGTATCATTGTATCCTTTGTGATACATGAACAAATAAATGAGTCTTACTAAATGTATTAATGTATTATTCTGGATAAAAGTTAAAAAAACAGTATTATTTTTATTTTTTAATAAATACTCCTGGTATACATCAAATATTATACAAATACAGCCTTTCTCTTAGTCAATACAAGTTTATATCGACTGAGAGATGTATATCGACCGAGGACGTAGTCCGAGGTCGATATATATCTTGAGGTCGATATATATAACTTGTATTGGCTAAGAGAAAGGCTGTATTTTTTATATTATTAATTGAAAATTTTGCTGTATTTTAATTTGTCACATAAAAAAACTAAAAAATATAAAGCCTATCTCATCCTTATTTAAGGATGCAAACCTTTTGTGCTCAACACTGACCATTGTTGATGTTGTGTTCCAGAAGACGATTGACAGCCGGATGTAAAATATGATTGGCTGATTGCGAAACGTCACACCATTTTTGGAATTTGTTGTTCTATTTTTAGTAACCGTGCAATCCGCAAAAGTCAATCCGTAATGAATCAGTCAATCCGCCAAAATACAAAATATCACGTGGTAAACTTTGGACAAATTAAAATACAGCAAAATTATCAATTAATAATATAATAAAACATTAAACATTAAACATGCCGTACATGTTATTTTTATATATGTAAATAATTTAACCGCTGCCTGTTGAATCGTGGCTAAAAAACGTTCAAAAGGAGAGTGCACAGTTGCAAATTTTGTGCTACTTTCGAGATTGTCCAGTGCACAGTTGCAAATTTTGTGCTACTTTCGAGATTGTACTGGTAACATCGAAGGATATACAAATTCATCCGTTTTTGGTTAGAACAATGTTGACAGTGTATTTGTGTAGATGTTTATTTAATCCGATGCAAACACGGTTCATGAGTTGATCAATATATAAAATCAAACTTCCGTATATAAAACTAATTTTCAGGTCGGCACAATATATTAAATCTGGTGGCTTTGGTTTAAATGGCTCGTGCTATTAATAAGAAGCATATGTATAAAAAGCTGACTATTTGGTATGAATAAACATATAATTAGATATCATCATTTTAAATACCTCTCAGAAATTTCTAATGACTACAAAGCGTTAACAACCAATAATGTAATCCCATTTCCCATTCAATCATAGTTCAACAATTGAACAAGAAAGTACACAAATATGTAGCCTAGTTGAATAGAAGTTTCGAACATCAAAACTTCTAAACATTTAAAAATGTGAATACACCTGTTAATTTCACACAAAAATGTGGTGGTGGTGGGGGGGGGGGCGGGGTTGGTTGGTTAAAACACTGTATTAATATATATTGTTTAATTGCAGTATTATATACTCAGTGGAATATTATAGGCAAGATATGTAATATTTTATGTAATGTTATAAATACTGTGTTCCATTATTGTATGGTTTAGTAAGGCGTTTTTTAGGAAAAAGTGTTTCCGCAGACCGTTTTATTTTTTAGTTATGCTTATCATTAGCATGTTACTTCCGTGTTCATATATAGTATATAAACTAAAACTTGTCACGTTTGACATATATATTACAATAATTTTAAATAATAATGCCTTCTAAAAAGTAAGTACACTTGTCTTTTATCCCTTGTAAATTTATACCATTTTCCTTACGTCATGTTTTGCTTGGCTACAGATTTAATCATTTCTCATTATTTAATCACTTTAAACATAACTTGATTTGTCGTCTGCAACTCTCGGTAGTTACCGTCTCAGTCAAATGATGAACAGTATACGGAGTAAATGGCTATCTGTTACTTCATTGGGTGGTTAACCTAATCTATAAATATCTTTTTCATATCATTGGTTTACGTCAGGATGGTACTATTATGTGTACTAAAATTTCGATATATTCTTGGGTTGAATCGGGAGTGTAATCAGTATCTTTGTGTAGTAATGTTACGTTCCACATATTGACTTCTATTTCATTCAATCCATTGGTCAGTTAACAATAAAAAGGTAAACATTGCACCAAATTCTCCCTACTTAAAACTGATATTTTCTGTATCTTTATTTTCGTTCTGATATTGATGCAACTATAACAACACATATTTTTACCGCTCATTTTGACCATTTGCTCAGGGAGTCAATTTTGTTTAATTATTTTTCAAAAAACCACGTGTAAAGTGACGACAGTTATTTAAATCTCTCACGCACCATTGGTTAATAGTTTAGCGTAAACAATGTCTTTTAAAACGTACATTGCTTACCTATCCTACATATAAATTACAAACAACAGATACTTTAATAATACCCATAAAATGGGAATTGCAACTAAGAGACGGTTAGCTTTTTAGAAAAGCTAAACTTGTCTTGTGAAATGGTTTGCTCTGCGTCTTCACGTGACATAGGATTTACCATTAAAGTTTGAGGTTCTAGTGGATGATGGGTGTTTTTATTTAAAAAATCGCAAAAGCAGTTTATCATATTCAAAATAGCCATTAACTTATATCAAGTTAAAAAGCTTTGAATGTTATTTATGATTAATTGATTGATTGATTGGATGTTTGCAAACAATAAGTTAACAAACAATAAATCAATGGAAAGAAAAACAGGCGGGATGGGAAACAGGGAACACAATTTATGGTATGGAGTATTGGGTAGGGTCGGAGAATTTAGCCTTTTTTCAAAATCTACAAAATGGGTCTTTATCGTACAAGGAGCGTGCCGTTCTCCATACACGTTACCCACTTCGGTCCGCGGCCAGGCTTTCCGTATTATGACCTGACAACCCCCCCAACGAGAGGGTCTCCCCTATCCCCACCCGGCGACGCGCTCGGCTGATCTGTGGGTCGAGCACTGGGAACCCTCCCAGTATGGTCCCATTTGAACGGTATTTATGTGTAATTACCTGGTTAAATGTAATGAGCATATATTTGTTAAGACAATAAGTATTAAATAATCTTGTTTTTCAATTGTCTTAGCCAAATGGTCTATTGACTCATGTGTATCAGGGAAGGGAACAAATGGTGTCAAAATATATATACTCATAAAAAAGTTACCTAAATAAAAATTCAATGCAGAGCTTTTTTCTCAACTTCGAATATATGATGCGTTTCACCATTTAGAGCCTCAAATTCGTGTGTACTTCGTCACCTCAATAATCCTCGAAAACACCTCACGTTTATTCCAAAAACATATTTACACTATGTTCAATCAAGTGTGATAAAAACTAAGTGAAAACATTATCTTGATTGATGATTGAATTCAGTATAAGAATGATTTTTATTATTCATTTACAATTCAATTCAATTCAAATTTATTGTCATTTAAACATCTAAACAGAGTTTGTGACAAAAATAAACAGTATAGCAGTAGAAATACGCAATTAACATACTATAGTCAACTTTACCGTGTCCATACGACGGGTTTTTGCTTGAAAAAATTTGAAAACTGCTACCGCGTTTGGTCGAGTTTATGGTCCTTTTGTATATCTCATATTACACTATTTGAAGGTAACAATTATTTTCCACAGTTAATCGGCTTTTTGAAATGCGGCCGTTTTTTCATTTCGCCAGATCGATTTTCCATAGGAAGTCAGCCATTTTTGTATCTTAAGGGGTCTAATGTTGTTTACAAACGTTCGTCTGTTTTCGTAACGTACAATGGTATTCGGACAAACCGCGAGACTTTTCCCGCCTCAACTGCAGACGACAACACCCGAAGGATTTCGAATAGACAACAATGGAATTTTCCTAACGTACAGTTCCGTTCAAAACAAGGTCAAAATTTAGTATGGAAAATCGATCTGGCAAAATGAAAAAACGGCCGCATTTCAAAAAGCCGATTAACTGTGGAAAATAATTGTTACCTTCAAATAGTGTAATATGAGATATACAAAAGGACCATAAACTCGACCAAACGCGGTAGCAGTTTTCAAATTTTGTCAAGCAAAAACCCGTCGTATGGACACGGTAAAGTTGACTATAGTATAAAACATAGTATTTACCATGAACAATGTACAAATGTATCAAGTTCAAAAATTAACCCCTCGAAAATACCTTAGCCCTATATATTCTGATATTTAATAGTGATGCGGCGATTCTGAATTCGTGTCCGCATTCTTCGAAATTTATATTGAATTGCTCCGATATCCACTTTGACATTAGAACATCTCTGCTCGTTTCGGCCTTCAAAAAGAACGTCTGAATCAAGAATAAAGAATGTTGACATGGTAACGTTGACATTTGTTGAGTTCTAAATGGATATCGGATATGATATTAAGCTCTCGAGAGGCTATAGGAGATCGCGTTTTTACGCAAGAAATAGGCCTTTTTCGGAAAGCCCGTTTGATTCTCACTCGTAGTAGAATTTTTTGTCTTCCGCTCATTTCGCTGCGCCCTACTCGCAAAAACACATAAAATTTTGAATACTCGATCCTTTCCTCAAAACGTATGTATAAGAACCGATAAATCAACATTTGCATTCAACATATCTGTCTAAGAGTACATTATATACTTGTAGAACTAACATAGTAGATAATATTTGATATTTCCCCCTTTTTGTGCGAAAATGACTTCACTTTTAGATGCCCTTAGAAATTAGAAAAAAAACTAATAGACATTAATACTATATTAGGAAAGAAAGTGTATCTTCCTTTAGATAACATTACACAATGTATCTTTAGCAATTTTAGATTATATTAACGAAACCAAAGATTATTATTATCACATAATGAAACTACATATTTAATTAAAAATTCCATGTAATTTATTTATTACTGTATACCTTCACGTTGAACCAAACAGTTGTATTTTGTTTTGTTTTTGGTCTGGTTTAACAGCTGTAGAAGTTCTGTAAAATGTACTGACAAAGACTAACTTTCCAAGTCTGAAAAAGGAAAAGAATTCACTGAACAATTCCACAATACAGGTGCACAACTTCAATAAGTGTGCAATCTTTCTGTAATGTATTATACATCTGGACTGAAAGCTGTAGGAGAAGTTGTTTACACAAAATGTGTATCGCCTTCTGTGCATTTGTTCGAAAAAATATTGTCCTTAGTCGGGGCCCCCCATTAGTCTAGAAAAAAAGGAAAACTTAAAAACAGATGAACAATTTTAATATATGTGCAACAGCATTGTGTTGAGTTAGTCTCAAATATAAAGTAAGATGATCAATTAAATCCTGTCACGGTTGAATACCTTTATTAAGGTCTTTCCCACTTCCAGTGGGAATACCAAATTGTTTTTGTTGTGATCATTATTTTTTTCTGTTTTTTTTCCCCGCCAACTTCAAAACCAAACAGTTTAAAAAGTACGCGACATATTTTGGTCATTCGCGACAAGTTTGAAAATCGAAACATTTTCTTTTCAGAGTTATCTGCCCAAACACCGAAAACCTTGTTGTCGCGTAATCTCTGGAACTATAACAGATACAAGAAAATTGAAAAGTGACGTTAAGGAACTTTTGAGACAACTTTATGACATAATTTGGCTAAAAATTTCGGACAAGCGAAGGCGAGCGGTATCCCTTGAATGTATCAAGGACTCCGCTGGTCACAAAAACTCGCAAACCGTAAGTCGAAATCACGAAAGGTCTTCATCATTTGTTGTCCTGTGACATGTCCTTAAAGAAAATCTCAAAGTCAAAGTTCAGAAGTGACCTCGACCTTACGAATCCAATCTTGTTATCATTACAACTCAAAAACTATAACATATAGAAGACAATAGATGGAAAAAATACTCCTCTCATTACGGCATTTAGTCCGAAACTGTGCGATGAACTGTTTTTGAGTTCAAGCCTTTGGCTCATTTCGGTTGATCAGTTTTTTGCATACAACTTGAAAACGGTTAGAGATCATATAGTAAACATATAGGTTTGACATGATCACCAAGTCAAATGCCTTCAATTTGAGCCCAATTTCAAAGGTCACAGATCAAGGTCATACCATAGCAACAAGGTAACCATTACAAAAAATCCTTAGCAACCATATATTATTTTAAATCAGGATGATGCATCTAACTGAAATATGTCATTTTACAAAAGAAAGTGGCATTTCGTCCCTAGCAACGGACACAAAAGTCCTTGACAACCATATATTGTTTAACTCAGGACAATAGAAATAGTCTATTCCGCCTAAAAAATGGCCCAGCAACCAATGTAGTCAAGTTTAAAACAACAGATGAAGAAAAACTAATTTCTTACAGGAATCTGAGAAAGACCTTTCTAATTGTTCTTGAACAATCAGCACTATCTTTGTGTTTTTATTTTGTTGAAATGTACAAAACTTCTCTTTTGTGTAGACTTTTAAACTGCTATCACCTCAATTTAATTTAAAATAATTTAAAATACAAAAAATTACACTAATTGGATTTAGTTCAAACAAAATTAACAACAGAACTGGTTAATGTGCATATAAGTACACACAATTATATAGGTCCTGTGATAATGAATCAGTTTTTATTCTGTATCAAACTATGAATCACACACTTCATATTATGCAAAATGTAGTAATCTTTCTTTTAGCTTGAACCATACTGTGAGGGTTCGTAATGCGACCCAGAGAAATCACCCGCGTCCTCCGGTGGTGGGTATGGGATGCCCTCTCGTGTGTGTGTGTGGGGGGGTGGATTGTCACGTTATTATACGAAATGCCTGACTGCGGACTACCGTGGGTAACGTATTTGTAGAGAACCGCGCTTCTTGCACCATAAAGACCCAATTTTGTAGATATCGATAAAAGTATGATAGATATAGTCGCTACTAAAGTTTCCGCCCCTGCCCATAGCCCATACTTTTCCAGTGGCATTAAAGTTTTTGCCCTTTGTTCTGTCTTTTTGATTTATTGTTTGTTTACTTGTTCTTGTTCTGAATATACATGTAGCTGAAATACTGCTCGCTGGACGTAAAGCAAACATCCAATCAATCTTTCTTTTACATTTTACTATAATTATTTTGGGGTAACATCATGATAGAATGATAATCGAACTCTCGCCTTTTTTTGCTAGGTTAATCGACAAATCACAAAACTAACTTCGGATTATAACGGCCGTTAAATTCGGCCTAACATCATAGATTAAAAACTCTAGTGCAATATAAACAGCAGTACCTTTGCTGAATCAGCTAGAGGTACCTGACGTATTAATTAAGAATAAAACCCCGTTCAGAACTGATACGACCGCTTGCACTTATTGCCCTCCAAACACTTCCAACTCAAAAGGAAAATAACTGCGTTTTTAACAACTTGAGGATATTATCATTTAATGAAAATAACGGATTGCTGCACAATTGTCAAAGTTCATGTTCTAGAATTTGCGTCCACATAGTACATAGTGAATAGTATCACATTAATTTTAATGAATTTTAATTTTTTCTATAAGTTCATAGCGGCTAATTCGGAGATACTCAAACACTGTCAATGGAGTAAAAACTCCTTTGTGCTGCAAAGTTAAAACGCCATCTGCTTTAATGGTACAACTTGGGGTTTTTTAAACAAAGGACTTAAAATTCAGTTCGGAGAAACAGATAGACATATGTGTCTTTAGAATAATAAGTATGTGGAATATTAGGTGTGAAGTAAAATGTGTGTGAAATATGGGAATAACGTGTGTGTGGAATAATGCGTGTGAAATATATATGTGAGCAATAATAGGTGTGTGGAGTTTTATGTGTGTAATAAAATGCATGTGGAATAATGTTTGTGTGTAGAACATTATGTGGGTGAGGAATATATATGAGTGTGTTGAATATTGTGTGTGTTGTGATGTTTGTGGAATATGTGTTTAAGAAAGTAGCAAAGAAAACCGACCGAACAACAAGAGCCGAAAACCAAGGGACAGTTACAAATCCGGATATAGACAAACACAACACAAAAATCAAAAACATAAAACACAGAAAGAGAGTAACCCGAACCCAATAAAAACCATGGGTGCACTCAGGTGCTCCGGACGAGTAAGCAGTGCCTGCCTCTAATTAGACACCCGTCGAGTTACTCATTGTCTTGTCTAGGGAAAAGTCAAATCCAGGAATAGGAAAAACACGAGTGTAGTAAAATTTGTGTGGAATGTGTGCGAAATATGTATCTGTAATAATGTGTATGTGAAATAGTGTGTGTGTGTGTGTGTGTATGTAATAATGTGTATGTGTCAAATAACGTACTTCGAATAATATAATTATAGGATTATGTGCATGTCTGTATATATTTTGTCTGCAATATATAATATCTACAGGTCTTAACCAATATTGTAATTGTGTTTGAACCAATAAATAAATAAATAAATAAATAAATAAATAAATAAATAAATAAATAAATAAATAAATAAATAAATAAATAAATAAATAAATAAATAAATAAATAAATAAATAAATAAATAAATAAATAAATAAATAAATAAATAAATAAATAAATAAATAAATAAAATGTTTGCTGACACATTTTTCAACACATTATTTTACAGACACATTATTCTCCACATCCATGGACAAATTATTCAACAGACATTATTTATTTTACAGACACATTATTTTCCACAAACACATTAATATCATGATATAAACCAATATGATGATATAAACTTAACACATAATCTCTCGACTTCCTTCATTTTATCGATACACTGCATAATCAAGAACAAGGACAAGTTTTATAGTGTCACAAAGTACATATATTTATATGTAAGGGCAACATGTCCTATTTTTAAAACTGTTATCGACCGAAAATATTTCTGCACCCCAAAGGAACAGATACCGTAAGGGCCGATTTCGTCCCTATTGGTCATGATAATAAACTGTGACATTTGACATTGATGTCATCGTTTGAACCCTACATATAATTTGATTATTAATATGGATGAGGTATGGATATTTTTGAAAGCATTTCAACTACTTTACTATATTTACTTATTTTACTACAAGTAATAACTTTAACAAAATTCAAATACGAGCACAATCATGATTTTTTACGTTCAATATGAAAGTAGTTTATAAGTCAAGTATGAAGTTGAAACATCCTTGCGGTTTAGATGAAAAAACTTCGTGATATTCGGAAGAATTAAGTTCTCGGCAAAAATAAAATTCCAACAGTGACGACACGGACAAGATTTATAGTTTTGTCTCGGAGTTTGCAGACGAATGAAAAAGTGTGACGCATTGCCAGGCATAACACTTCCGTTGGCAAAAGTCAGTCCTGTGGTGACAAACGCTGCAAATGTTGCAGACATATACAATCCTCGTCTAAATTAAACATGAAGCTCACAGATAAACAGTTCAAAATATCCGCTACTGTCAATTACAAGAGTTATTTACGTAAGTGACCCATCTGTGGTTTACATTGTGTTGGCGAGTATGAACAGCCATTCCACAATTGCCTGAATGGTAATAGAAGTGACCTAAGAAGCAGTTTCTGTCCCAGATCCAACATTTCAGACTTCCCGACGACACTCCGAATGATTTTGGCCACATAAATCTTCTTCAACAAGCAGAACTTTAAGTGGCAAGACTCTGAACAGGAGGCTCTGAAGAGATTCTACGTACATCTTTACCATAAGAAAGTTCAAGATTAAATTGTGCAAAAGACTCTGCACAGTACATCATTATGAAGAAACACATAGTTTTGCTGTCAACTATGAGGAAGTTCAAGATTGTAATTAACTTAAGTGGTCACTAATGGAGCCATATTTACTGAGTATTGAATTAACCCTCGTTTATAGATTTATTTTGACACTGAGACTAAGTTGCACTGAAGACATTACCACAATCTCAAGGAGAGGTTCGGTTTGCATAAAAAATATGTTCCGACATGATAGGCTTTTTTAAATAAATGTTATATTTCACTGCGTGTTGCAGCGTTTTTTGAATTTTAGCGAATATTAAAGAATTAAATTTAACAAAGAAACGAAAAAATAAAGGACCTTTAACGCTAACATTAAAGAAAAGGTTTGTTTTATTTCTTTATTTATTTAAAGGCAATTGACAAAATATATTGCTGCATTTATTTAGTGAGTCAGATATATAATATTGGATAGTTTTTAAGCAAACAGTTTCAATAACTTAGATCACGATTAGATATAAGTACCCTTAATAAACTGTATACTATTTTTATAAAGGTTGCGTATATATGTAATTTGTATCATATTGCACGTGTTTAGAAAATTAGACACGTCATTCAAAAGGTTGTTTTTATAACAAAGGCATGGGTGTATATTTTTGTGTGTGTAATGAGATACGTATTATAGTATAGTGTCAACCCATTTACATTAAATCCCAAATTGATTTCTATAAGTTGAAACGCTCCCATCTGCTTCAAATTCATTATCGTGACATTTTAAAATTTTTTAGATGAAAAGAAAAGAAGTTTATAAACCCGAATTTGTGCGTTTTTGCTTTTATTTCTCGAGCATCTACCAAGAGTACACCTCCCCCTTTTTATAAAAAAAATTAATGTAAACTTTTTAGGAGCAATATAAAATAACTGGTTGCAGATAAAGTGTTCACACAGTCCATAACTTCTCTCTGTTTAAATCAAACGAGCATGAATACATTTACGGCAATTATACTGTTGAACTCTCACTTTGTATATGAAGAGATATATCGTTAAAGTTGTCTTAACTTGGACGTTTTTTCTGGTGTATACATAGATCTATATTAAGATGAGGTTTATTGTAATAATGCATCTGTGTAACCAAAGCTAACAAATTGTGCCTGATGTATAAATCGTTTAAATCCAAGTCATTGTTTACAATCCCGGTGATTATCTCCCCTTAATAAGGGATCCTTGATTGTTAATGAAAAATATTATACACTGTATTAAATATTATTACAATGGATCGGTACATGTTTGGTTTGATTCCTTTGAAGTCTTGGATTACCGCCTTTATCATTTCATATATATAATATAGCAATGGGTAGGTTTGTCAAATAATAATTCTTCTAGAAGAAAATAAGAACTGTTATTAAAAAATAATACATACAAATTGTCACTTATATGCTAAAATCGGCTTAATCAATATTTTGAATATCCTGAATTTATATACAAAACTACTCGGTTAATAACTTTTTTGTTAGGCTCACATCCACCGGGCAATATGACTTGCTGTATTGCTTTGTGGGCCGAACTAAAAAAGTTATTAGCCTTGTGGTCTTTTTCTCCTTTTCTATTAATTCAGTAATCAAGAAATTGATGATTTTGATTTGGCGTAATAGGTTGATTTGTTTTAATGTATATATTCCATGCTCTAGACTGGTTAGTTATAGGGACCAATACAACCGCGAGTAAATACTGCATGAATCAACCAGTAAGTAACACTATACATCCACAGCGTAAGAAAGTTATAGGAGCTCAGCCTTTAGAGGAAGTGTAGGTTCGGTAAATTTGTAATAGTTAATAGTTAAAGAAAGGTTGATGATAAAAAAATCGTGTCAAACAAGCAGACGACAAAAAAAAAAAACGGATAATGATTTCTAAGTGTCACATAAACCATATAAAAAATGTAAAGTTGACACTCATTCCACGTGATTACATCTTATTCGTCTGCCTTGTCGGAATAGCGGTGCTGCCCTCTTTTCAGCACCTCCATCTGCTGCTTGATAATAATATGTATGTAACGCCGTAGCTGTATCTACATATGGATTTCGTCAATATTCGGTGGTATCGACATTATATTCGTTAGAAACATAGTTTATATTGAGTGCTTATGTCTTTATATTGAGTGCATATGTATTTATATTGAGTGCATATGTCTTTATATAGGGTGCTTATGTCTTTATATTGGGTGTTATTGTCATTATGTTGAGTGGTTTTGACTGTATAGTCGGCACTCTTAACTCTTTGTTGGATGAGTTTTCCCATCATATTTGGTGGTTTTATCATTATATTATGTTGTATCTATATTATATTGAGTGCTTATATCTATATGTGTACAGTCAAAACCACTCAAAATAAAGACATATGCACTTAATATAAAGACATATGCAATCAATATAAAGACATACACACTCAATATAAAGACATACACACTCAATATAAAGACATAAGCACTCAATATAAAGACATACGCACTCAATATAATATAGATACAACATAATATAATGGTAAAACCGCCGAATATAATGGAAAACCCACCCAACATAGAGTTATGAGTACTGACTATACAGTCATTACCACTCAATATAATGACATATGCACTCAATATAAAGACACATGCACTCAAAATAAAGACATAAGCACTCAATATAAAGACACATGCACTCAAAATAAAGACATAAGCACTCAATATAAAGACATACGCACTCAATATAAAGACATATGCACTCAATATAAAGACATATGCACCCAATATAAAGACATATGCACTCAATATAAAGACATATGTACTCAATATAAAGACAAATGCACTCAATATAAAGACATATGCACTCCATATAAATACATATGCACTCAATATAAAGACATATGCACTCAAAATAAAGACATATGCACTCAATATAAAGACATATGCACCCAATATAAAGACATATGCACTCAAAATAAAGACATATGCACCCAATATAAAGACATATGCACTCAATATAAAGACAAATGCACTCAATATAAAGACATATGCACTCAAAATAAAGACATATGCACTCAATATAAAGACATATGCACTCAAAATAAAGACATATGCACCCAATATAAAGACATATGCAGTCAATATAAAGACATATGCACTCAATATAAACTTTCCGAATATAATGTCGAAACCACCGAATATAGACAAAATCTCTATGTTAAAACAGCTACGGCGTTCCTTGATATGCCTGAATTTTAGTAACATTCAAAATTTCAGTCTTTCTGCATTTTCGATCATATTTATTTAACTTAGAAATATTGAACAGCTAGCGACATTTTTATTAAAAAAACTGTTGACAAAATTTGTAGGAAAAAGTTGACCTGACACATACGTACTTGACGCAAAAAGCCCTGAAATATGTCAGTGTTACACAGTTTTATGCACTTTGAAGAATTTTTTGTGTAAATAAAATTACAAATTTAGTAATAAAGTTTGTTATTTGATACAAGATATGTTCGCATGGTTAATATTTATCAATACAATTACTTTAAAGAACTGTACAGTTGTTGATCTTTAATGGCGTTGGTTAAATTTACACAATACTTTTACTCAATATTGCATCCTGATGGAGGTAATTTTGACATGCGTAAGTAATTTATAGCTTAATGTGACCTGGATATCAAGACAATTGTATTCATGTCTTTAAAATATGTAAATTTGCAACACAAGTGTAAAAAAAAACTCATAATAAATACAATAAACTTAATAATGAGTCATTTTACTTTAACGCACCCGTCAAAATTTCAGCCAATTTACACACACAATCAGGCTTAACAAAAAATAAATAAAAAAATATGAAACAAAATTAAAATATTCGTATCATATCTTAACCAACGAATCGATAAGTCTAGGACAGAAAAACCATCCGATCTATAATACAAGTCACACCCCGTGTAGTGCATTTTTATTATTCCATATTTTACCTTTTTATTACGAAAATCCAGTAGATAAGTAGATAAAAATAAGTCAAGATAACCTGTACACGTTTAATACTATTCCTCTGTTGTTTACATGACAGCAAGAAATTTTTCCTAAAAGATGTAAATATACTCACTCAAAAAAGAAACGCAACATCGGATAATTTTTTTCAAATAATTTTTTGGCGGACAAATAACCTATAAATATTCAAATATATATATACACAACATCATAATTACACCTTAATTAAAAGTTTCCAGGGGAAAGCATTTAAGTTCATCCACCTGTGAACGACTGGGGGCGTCGGAAATCTGGAACACACTATGAACTACGCATTGCAAAAAACAGGGGGGGGACTTTCATGTGCAAGTCATGGGTATTTTATTTAATCAGACAATCGGTATGAAACTCCGCTATTTCTTTTCTTGACTTCATTAGTAAAATAACATTCTGATGACGTGATGCTATACCAAGGTTAGATGCTGTTACCCGGAATATCGCTATCGGTCGAATCGAGGCCGGGGAATCACAGAATGCTGTTGCCAGAACGTACAATGTTCATCGTAGCACAATTTCACGCCTTTGGAGACGGTACCAGCAGCTTGATACTACGACAGACCGACTACGTTCAGGGTGTCTGCGTGTTACAACTTGGACGCAGGGTCGTTACATTAGATTATTCCATCTACGGAACAGGACTATTGCAGAAACAAAAACAGGTGTAAACGTCCCTGAATTGCGCCGTATATCACCACAGACAGTACGCAATCGGTTACGATCTCATGGATTGCAGGCAAGAAGACCAAGAAGAAAATGTTATTCCGCAACAGGTAGATCACTTGGACCATACTCTTACTCTAAATAATATAATAATTCGTGAAAATGATGTCGAAGATGTTCATGAAGATACTTAACCCTACAAAAGCTTCCGGACCGGATATGATAAACCCGAGACTTTTGTATCCTCTCAGCAAATTATTTAATAAGTGTATCGCATCTGCCGTATTTCCTAGAGAATGAAAAAAGGCAAATGTGGTACCCGTGTTTAAAAACGGAATATGAGTGAAGTAAAAAATTATAGACCAATCTCTCTCTTAAGTATTATTTCAAAATGTATGGAGCGCTGCATCTATAAATATGTTCATAATTTTCTAGTACAGAATCGTATTATTACATCATTCCAGTCAGGGTTCACTTGTGGGGACTGCAGTGAATCAGCTTGTGCATATTACCAATGAGTTTGGGAGGCATTAGATGAAGGGAAAGAAATACGGGTAGTCTTCTGTGACATTAGTAAAGCCTTTGATCGGGTATGGCACATAGACTTGCTGTTCAAATTAGAGAGGTATGGTATTGTTGGGAATCTTTTAGAGTGGTTTAAAATGTATCTTTCGGGAAGGACTCAAAGGGTGGTTTTAAAATGGACAGATCTCTAACTGGATGGAGATTAAGTTAGGGGTACCGCAAGGATCTATCCTTGGACCTCTCTTGTTTTTATTGTTTATAATTGACATCGTGGTAGATATCGATGCCTCTATTAGACTTTTTGCTGATGATACAAGTATTTATTTAATAGTCGATAACCCTCGTGAATCAGCAGATTTTAAACAGAGACCTCGATAAAATCCATACTTGGTCTAAAACATGGCTGGTTAACTTCAACCACAAAAACTGAGACCATGACTATCTCCAGAAAGGCAATCACATCTGTGCAACCTCCACTACTGATGAATCAACACTTATTACAAGAAGTAGATAATCATAAACATTTAGGTATAATTCTAGCAAGTAATGGTACGTTGCACAAACATATTGAATACATTGTAAATAAAGCCTATGCTCGTATTAATATTAGAAAAATACGATTTATTGTAGATAGATATACTTAAGAAAAAATATACATGTCGTTCATTAGACCTATTTTGGAGTACGGTGATGTCATTTGGCACAATCAAAATTTATCCTTAGCAAAAAATTAGAAGACGTTCAGTTAGAAGCTGCTAGAATTGTTACTGGAGGAACAAAACTGACAGCTATTGAAAAGTTATATGAAGAAATTGGGTGGGAAAAACTTTAAGATAGAAGGGATGGGCACAGACTGATACTTTTGCACAAGTTAGTTAGAAGGGAAGTTCCAAATTATCTTCAAGAGATCTTACCAAATCTAGTAGCAGAACAACACGGTTAAAGCACCAGACAGTTCCAGAACTTAGCGGAGCTTCGAACACGTACTAATCTTTATTCTGATTATTTTTTACCCTATACAGTAGAGTTATGGAATAAGTTGCCAAATGACGTCAAAAACTCTAGGTCTTTACATTCGTTTAAGGCTAATATCAAAGTACACAACAAAAAATGTCCTATATATTACTATGTTGGGTCAAGAATTGGTCAAATATTACATTGTAGATTAAGAATGGGCTGTAGTTTCTTAAATCAACATCTCTTTTCTTGAAATTTAGTTCAGACACCCAACTGCACATGCGGTTCTAAAGAATCAGCTTCACATTATCTACTTTTTTTGTTATAAATATACACATCTGCGTCAGCAAACTATTTTCAGTCTCGATCTTCCTATTGCAATAGATTTAAACTTATTGTTATATGGATCATTTCTACTAGACGATGAACAAAACATGAACATTTTTATGACAGTTCAGAAGTTCATCATAAACAGCAAACGATTCAACTCGTAGAATAATTCCTTGCATCTTTTTAATATATATATATATATATATATATATCTTTTGTACCTATTTTTTTTTTTTCATAGCACTTTCCCCCATTGTAGTTTTGACATGATTATTGTTATAATTATTTTTACTATTATTATTATTGTACACTTTTTTCCCTTTAATCTTTCCATATTTTATCATTACTTATGTATTTTCCTTTGATCTTAATAATTTATTTAATTTGAATAAAAAATCAATGATAGAAAATTTTCACTTTTGAAAATTAAACATGTAAAGAGTATGCATAAATGTGTATGTAATACTATTGTGAGTTATATTTCAGGAAATGGTTTTGACAAAAGCTAAGTGCTTGTTACCAGATCTTGTCTAGATATTTTGTAATTCATTATACTGTATTTCATTATTGAATTTATGTTTAGTTTAGTTTATTAGCACATTTATACCCCAAGGGGTTGATGGCAATACAGTTACACAATTATACACACACAATAAACAGATATAAATTTTATAAGACATTATTAACTAAAATAAAATCCAAATCATGCAGTGACAGAGTCCACTTTCCTCAGTACTAACGACTTTTTTATAAATAGTGCAACATACTGCAAATGACTTGAAGAGGACATTAATTTTACATATGTTTCAAATTCATTTCTTATACAAATATCTTTGAATAATTCTTTTCTTATTTCGTTGTATTTAGGGCAATGGAAAAAGTAGTGGATTTCATCTTCAACGACATTCATGCTGCACATTTGACATAATCTCTCATTTCGTTTTAGTTTTTTATAACAACCTCTTTCTATGCACGGTGTTCTATGTCAAGAAAGTGATCGCTAATTTTCATTTTACAAATATTTTTTCTATTTTCAAAGTTAGTTTTTAATAAATAATCATTAATTTCATAACTTGTTTTTTTTTTGCTGTATAGATATATTTTATTATTTTCAGTTAGTTTGTTCAGTTTTTGGAAAAATAATGTTTCATAATTAGTTTTAATATCATTTTGATTTGCTTTTCATAGAAAACATTTCTTTTTTAAATTCAAGTTGTTCTACTGTATTCAAGTTAATGCTATTTGAGGAACACACATTCTTTATAAATGTATACCAAGAATATGTGTTCTTGGAATGCAATGACTTTGATAGTATGAATGCATCATCCAATAATTGGTTATTGGTATGATGACATAAGCGTGCGAGATATTTCACAGCATGTGTTTTAATATAAGTGTCTAGTGGATATTGAGCTAGTTCTGCTCTAGCTGCAATGTTTACAGATTGTTTACTTATACCTAAAGTGTATTTACAAAATTTTAAATTTATTTTTTCAATGAAACTAGTATCTATTAGTAATATGATATCAAGGTTAGGGTTTTCTTGACCTCTTTTTAAAGTTGTTATTATTTTTTCATAAAAGTCCATATACCATATCTCACTATTGTACATAAGGATAGGTTTAACTAAAGATTCAAATAATTTTTTATAAATGTTGATTGGTACATTTGCAATCGGTTCTAGATATTTAAATAATGAAAAAAAGAACTTTGCTTCCCTTTTTTGATAATTCTAAATGAGATGAATTAAACTTTCCTGATGATTCAATTATGTTTCCTAAATATTTATATTTCAAAACTTTTTCTAACTTTTCATTCCCTAAAAAGAAATTGTTATTTTGATTCAAAATATTTTTCTGTTGAAATATCATGACTTTATGAATAAATATGTTTAAATTTAGAAGACATTACGTCGGAGCAACACTGAGACGCTAAAACCGCCGAGCAAGGGTTAGATGTTGTTCTACCGTTTGTGTATGGAATTTACAGAACTGGTAAAGAGTGTGGTTCAGCGATGAGTCACGTTTTCAGCTTGAAAAGCGAGATGGTCGCATTCGAGTGTACAGGCGCCAAAATGAACGTTTTGCGCATGCAGTGTTATGATGTGGGCCGCTATCTCTTACGCCAGGAACACACAGCTGATACATATCCAAGGCAATCTTAACGCTGTTAGGTATAGAGACGAAATCATACGGCCGCATTTATTGCCCATAATTGACATTCAAAGAGAAATTTTTCAACACTCCAACACTGCAAAATCACATACAGCACGTATAACAGTAGATTTTTTTTAGAGCAACAGAATGTCAATGTGATCCGTTGGCCATCACGATTTCTGGATCTTAACCTAATTGAACATCTGTGGGATGAACTGGATCGGCGCGTGCACCAACGACAAACACCGCCGCAAAATCTGCAACAATTAGAGCAGGCACTTCAGTATGAGTGGCAAATGATACCGCGTGTTCGTACTCAACGTTTAATTGAATCCATGTCAAGAAGAGTAAGGGCTGTGTTACAAGCAAATAAAGGGCACAACAGATACTGACATTTTTTGCGTGAGTTATTGACAATATGCGACAAAATGTTATATTCCATAGTATAAAAGAACTTATGAACAAGAAGTGTGCCAATTTGTACATTTCTGTATCAAATATTTATATGATAAATTGTTAAAATAATATATATGAAGTAAAATTCCCATTTTTTGTATGTTGCGTTTCTGTTTTGAGTGAGTTTATATTTATGTGCTGTTACTATTACATTTGAACATTCATATTTCCATAACAGTAAAACGACTCAGTATAATACTATCGTTAAATTTGTAATCCTAATCTGTTAATTAAATAGTTAATTAAATGAGTTAACCAGAAATGCTAATGTCCATATGAGTTCCTATTAATTTTTGTAAAAGGATTATTACAGGATTAAACACTGTGTTTAAGGAAATTTTCAATGTGTAAACTCCGGCTACTCACTCACAAACTTAATGAAGTTCGAAGGACTTTATGTCAAGTTTGTGAGGGAGTCGACGGAGTTTACACATTGAAAATTTCCTAAAACACAGTGTTAAATCCTTATGATTCTCATATTAGTCATTGCGATTTTTAAAGCTAAAAAAGTTACAGATACCCATCTAGACCTCAAAATCTACCAAGGCCGCAGCTATTCAATATTGCTACAACCTTTTCTCATGTTTCCACGCTTTATTATACATTAAAATTGATCTTATCAATGTTTATTAACCTCGTTACGGCCAGTATAGTTAAGGTATTTAGATTCTTTACTACTGATCACCAGCAGTCAACACTGAGGTTTGCAAGATCGAGTCTGACTCTGGGCAGAGTGTGCTATATTCTACCTTACCTGGCAATTTAAGGATTACCATTTTTTGCCTAAAGTCTGTGCTTTTCACAAGGAACTTCAGCTTCCTCTTCAATAAAAAGTGGACGCCATGTTATAGCTGAAAAATAGATGAAACCATACTCAAACAAAATACAAGACAAATGTACTTTATTATTTATTTGTATTTTTAAGGGTACTGTATATGTTTCATATAAACTTTATACATTTATTTGCATGTTTATATATACGGTATAAGTAGGCGGTCGCCGGGGCTTTTTAAGTGTTAGACTTTCTAAACTGGACGCTATGATATAGCTGAAAAAATTGCTGAAAGTGGCGTTAATCAACATCTCAAATAAACAAAACAAAACAAAGACAATAATAAGGTAATTAGAATTGTGTGATAATATGTACCATTCGTGGTGCCTTTCTTTTTGAAAGTTTTCTAGTGCATGAATTTTTTTCTTAGTCTTACATATACATTGGGATTATTGTGATTTGTACACGCTGTCATGACTATTGATACAAATTCAGGTTAAAACACACGTGTATTTTAACCCCGAATCAGATTCTGTATTTAATCAGAAATATTGTACTGATACATAATAAGAGTTGTATAAATGAGTATCATCATTGGACGATAAAGTATCAGCATATCGTGACGAAGTATCATCATATAATGATAAAGTATCACCATTTTTATTATAATAACTAAGTATCATCATAACATGAAATTTGACACATATTACAGCCACAGCGTTCTATAATATATTGTAGCCCTTTTCAAATAACTAGTGCGAATTAAATGTGTTTATTCGCTTCTTAATATCTGGGTCAAGAAAGTTTCTCTCTATTTAATGTTACATTTGAATAGTCGGTGTTTGACGGTAACAAATATAGTTTCACCATCGAGCGACTGCCACAGCACAAGTCCAATAATATACCAAAGATCATATCCACTTCGTTCCATACTCAGTAAAAAACCTCGCCCTTAATTGCTCAGTTGCGCAAAAGTATAAAACACATTTTGAAAAGGAACATTGTCTTACTGAAAAAATATAATAAATAGACGTCTTAAATAGTGTGGTATGAAGAAAAACAAAGGCCTCTAAAATACTGATATGATGTTTCATGTACTAATTTTTGTTTTTAACAGCGACGACTCCTGACACTAATCTCAAACACTTAGAAGTGGTTCCAAATTTCTATATTAGTATCCATATCTTGAAAATATTTATTACAAAAAGCATAAGTAAATGTACTGGGACAATACTGGAAGGACTCTCAATGCTTGATTCACAGCGTTCGCGGGTGGCGGATAGTAGCAACCCTATCAATGGGGGAAGTCAGGTCAAAATGCAAAAAGCCCGGCCGCAGAACGTAGTGGGTGACGTGTTCGAAAAGTGCCAAGCTCCTTGCATAGTAAAGAATTCTTTTGTAGATTTCGGAAAAGATTAGACTATTATAGCCTCTAAAAAGCTGTTTTCCTTTAATACCAGACAGTCGCAATGATCGTCCGAGGTGACAAGAACTTGATAGGGACTACTAATTTGTGGAAAGTGTGTAGTCTGGTCTTCTTTGATGTCAATAATAACCTTTTTTATTATCAGAAATTCACAATTATACCTACATATGTAAATGGTTACAATCAAATAATAAATAAACAAACACAGTAAATCTTAAATTTGTGCAATCATACAGTATTAGAGTCCACATTCTTAAGTACGTGTATTAAAGACTGATGAATGAAGCTACACACTGCAAATGATCGGATTTGGATGTAAGTTGAATGTATTTTCTGTAGGCATTTTGATGTTTATGATTGTAAAGAAAGTTTAATTATTGTGACAATCGACAGCAATGTATTTAAGAGTTACGAGTATTTACGGTAACGTTAATACTTTTAATCGTATATGGAAACATACTATAGATATCACCTAAACAAATGATGTAATTGAATGTCGTGAAATGCGCTACGCAAAAAACCCTGATAGCTCTAGATTATAGAAGATATTAAAATGGAAGAATATATGTCATTCATAATACTTCCCTTCTTTACAATTGTTGTTTTACATAGATTAAGACCATATTATGGCATAACAATCTGCTATAAATGACTTCATATTTACTCTTTTAATTGGAATGGCTAAAATTATGACGTTTTTGGATGCGGACTGTACTTGTAATAAAAGTAACGTAAATATTAATATCGTAAAGATCTTTTAACAACTGAAACTGCATTAGCGACTTTATCTTAACTTCTACAACTGGAGAAAAATGACAGAATACGAAGGAGGTTTTTTGTTTTTGAAACTTAAATTTTCTTTCCTTGTTAACTGCAGCAATATTTTGCCTGTGTTTGACTCGTAAATATCATTCGTTTTTATAATTTTGATAAAGTTGGTAAGAAAAAATGCAATTATTCTCTTAAATAATACAATATAAACTGTTTAAAATTGTAGAGTCTTCAGTGAAATAGGAGAACATATAATTGTGTGTCATTTAAGATATTTACAAACATGGCATAATATAGCGCTGATTCTGAATCGACAAAAAGCACCGTTTTAAAAATGTTGTTATTGATAAAATTTTAACTTAAATTGTCTCTGTACAAATTTTCAACACACCTTTAAACAAGACTATTTCTAAATAATTCTATTCATGCTGTAATTTATTTATATCAAGTGCTTTGATTGGATAAAAAGACTTAAATGGCGTCTTCTCAGATAATTTATATATCGATATTTCCTCTGAGCGGACTACTTTCAGTATCCAAGGTAAACAAGATGGCGTCCTCCTAGCGTATCGTCAGGGAGAGGGGACAATTTTTTCTTTGCCCCAATGATTTCCAATGAAATCGATTGAGATTTCAAATAAATATATAATATAAATACAATTTAGTGTTTCATTTTGTTTTTTTTCATATCAATATCTAAAGAACCGCGATTCTTTTGGTACTATGTTTTGCATATCCCCACGCTTTCCGGTCTAGGTACGTTTTGAGGTCTGGATAGTTTTCTGTAACTGTTTTTGCTGTTTTTTAAAACCGCAACGATTATTTCACAGAATTATAAGGATTAAACACTGGGTTTTAGGAAATTATAAATGTGTAAACTCCGGCGACTCCCTCACAAACTTGACATAAAGTCCTTCGGACTTTATTTAGTTTGTGAGTGAGTCGCCGGAGTTTACACATTGATAATTTCCTAAAACCCAGTGTTTAATCCTATAATAGAAATTAATTCTTTTATTTCTTCGGCGTTCTTGATTTCCATGTATAATAGCAAACGTACGAGAAAGAACCTACATTAAGAATATAGGTACACTCTAAGGTGACATTAACGTAAATATCGTTTTTCAAGGTTTAAATGTAATAGTTTCGCAAAATAGAAATGTGCATATTTTTTAAATTATACATTTTCTATTCGTTTGATGCATAGTATTTTTGATAGAATCCAAATATTTAGCATTCTTATGCTTCTATGTTAAATTTTCCTTATAAATTTTAGAATGGGTGGATAAAACTATAACATGTTTATCATTTTCGGTAAGCCTGTTTTTTGCACAGTACATTTCGTTAAATTTTTATTTATGGATATTGATTTAGCAGAAATATCAATAAACAATATTGGAATACTATCCATTTTGATATATTGGTTTAAAAATTGAAAAAAATTCTAATGATGCGTGTGGTGTAAATGAGTATAGAACGAAGCGGATATAATATCTGCTCCGAAGATTATGGGACCAACTAGAACAGGTAATGTGACGTTAATTACTATCCAATCAAAACGTACTTTAAAGGGGAAGGAAACCCTCCAAACATCTTTGCATAATTTTGCAGAAGATTCTTATATAAATGTATTTCTAACTATGTTCGTGTTACAAAATGGTACCATAAAGAAATAAATCAATATTTTGTGATAATAAATTTTGAAATTCCCGCCTCCATGTAGGCAGCCATTAATGTGTGATCTGTGACGTCACATCTACTATTCCGGTTTACCTGTCTTAGCATCTGCTAATTATGATTAACTTTCCAAAATATTTATAACTGGTAAAATTTATATGGTAAACAAAAACAGCTAAAACCAGATGAGTCTTCTTTAGGAAGGAGAAGAAAGATGGCGGAGTAGACAGGACGTATGTTACGAGCTCTCATGAACTTTTAGCCACTGGTTCAATTGTGTCATTATTTTCTATTCTTTTTATGTCGAAATGTTACATTATTACATTACTGAACTATTCCGGGTCATAAATGGGAAGAAAGAAGAGAGGAAGGAATAATAATAATAACAATTCTGACCCGACTGGATTTACACCTCCAGAGAAAATGGCTGCATACTCAATCAAAACATGAACGTTTCTCAGGTTATTGCTCAAGCAAATGAATCTATATATGGTACAGTGAGTCCACACCATAATTTACAAGACAATAGTATATCATTTATACAGTCCCAACCTCCTGTTCCACTTATTCCAGTTCAAATACAGCCACAATTTCGTCCACCCCTACCTCCAACGTTTCAACCAATTCAACCACTACAAAGCACTCCAATCCAGGATGGCACAACAAAACAACACCCACCCACACAGCAGCCACAAGCAATAGACATCAACATGGCTTTACAAAGTATAATAACAAACATGAACATTATGAACAGTAGACAAGAGGGTGTAAGCAACACAAACAACTTTATTGAACAAAAACTCAAAAAGTTAGACATATTGGAGGAAATAAACAGAAAACTACAAACAGTAGAAAACAACATTGCTACAATGAAAAGAGAAATAGACGAAATAAAAAACATACAAGATCAACAAGCTAACACACTTAATAGAGAAGAAAGACATCAAAACGAGGTGGAAGACAGATTGAGGTACATAGAAGGACAAAATATGAGACTACGACAAGAAAAGACTGAACTACATGAACAATTTCTGCAATTCCAGACGCACTCGATGAAATACAATCTCATATTCACTGGCCTGGAGGAGCCCGAAAATGAAACAAGGCAACAAACAGAAGGTCTGATAAAAACTTTCATAGAAACAGAACTGCAAATAACGAACGTAAATGAGATACAATTCCAAAATGTACACAGGCTTAAACGCCGTTCTGATGGCAAACCCAGATCTATTATTGCCAGATTCACAAATTACTCTGACCACCAACGTGTGTTGCATGAGGTAGCTGAAAAACTTAAGTTTAAGCCTCAATTCTCCGTCTACCAGCAATACCCAAAAGAAATAAGTGACAGACGCCGAGCAATTGTTCCCAAACTGAAACAATTCCAAAGGCAACGTCGGAACGCCAAAATTTTGTATGACAAGCTGATAGTAGATGGGAGAGAATACTTCCCCGATACCCATGAAGAGCCCCACAATTCTAGATAGGCCAACACATCAGACACACATGAACGGTTTTCAATAAAGAATTTAAATGTAACATTTGTTAATGTATGTGGACTGAAATCAAAACTATTGAATGTTGATTTTTGTAATATGATTAAAAATTATGATATTGTTTGTTTCCTAGAATCTAAACTTGATCAATATGATATTTTGAATATACCAGATGATCATGACTTTATAATGAAAAATAGAAAATCTGTTAAAAGAAAATCTGGAGGCATTGTAGTTATTTTCAAAAAATCTTTATCAAGTTTTATAACCTTTTTGAAATCAGACTCAGAATTTGTGCAATGGTTTGAAATTTCCCGGAATTATACCGGGCTTCCTGAAAAATTACTTTTAGGTTCAGTTTACATTCCACCAGAAAGCTCTAGATATGCATCGGATAACGCTTTTGAAGAAATTGAGTCTGAACTAGTACATTTTTCTTCACAAAATGCAAATTTAATATCTATTTTTGGAGACTTTAACGGAAGAACTAGTACTCTTCCTGATTATATCATTCCTGATAATACTCTGATATTAAACTTAAGTCGTTTGAATGAATTTGATAATGACACACTCAAGAAACTTTATTCATATCAGTTTTTTACTGAAAATAATATACCTCTAGATCGGTCATCAAATGACAAAGGAAATGTAAATAATTATGGTAGAAAGCTCCTAGATATGTGTAAAAAATGTTCTTTGTATATAGCTAATGGTAGAATTGGAGATGATGCTGGTCTGGGTAATACTACATGTAAAGACACAAGTGTTATTGACTATATGTTAATGTCCACTGACTTATTTAACAATGCTGTATATTTCAATGTGCACGATTTTGACCCTATGTTTTCTGATGTTCACAATAGAATAAGCTTTACCTTTTCTTTCAATAGTAAAGATATAATAAATCCAAATACATGTAAATATAATCCAAAATATTATGTTAGATGGAAATCCGAGTTGAATGACCAGTATCAGCACGTGATTTCACCTCGTCTGGACGTAATTGAAAATAAAACTCGATGACCTCATTCTAATAGGTAATGTCACGGATAAACAGGTTAACAATTTAGTTGACGACCTTGTTTATATTTTGACTAGCACAGCGACTGAGGTCATGGGCACTTTTAAAAGAAACAAAAGAAAGGGCAAAAGCTCAGAAAGTAAACCTTGGTTCGATAAAGATTGTAAGAATAAAAGGGACGCATATCATAATGTTAGAAAAAACTATAATGTAAATAAATCTGTTGAGAACAAGTTAATTTTAAATACTGCGTCTCGAGATTTTAAAAAGCAAATGAACGCTAGCTATAAAAGTTATCAACAAAAGTGTATTGACGAACTTCGTCAACATTCAAAATCAGACTCGAAACAATTTTGGAACATTCTAAATAAACTAAATAGATTTAATAAGGACGAGCCTGATATTCCAATTGAAACGTTTTTTGAATACTTTCGAGAATTAAATGACGACAATTCAAGTGATGCATCTAACGATTTTGACATAGATATTGCTAAAATTGAAGACTTTGCCACAAATAATCCTGTAGCAAATGAAAATCTAAATGGCTCTATAACCAACGAAGAGGTTAAACAGGCCATTCTGAATTTAAAAAACAACAAAGCAGCTGGAATAGATGACGTCCTAACTGAATATCTTAAAAATATCCCAACAGAATATATTTCTATTTTCTGTAAACTCTTTAACGTAGTTCTAGACTCAGGAATCGTACCCGAGAACTGGCTCATTGGCATCATCAAGCCGATTTACAAAAACAAAGGGGACAAATCCAACCCTGATAACTTTAGAGCAATAACACTTATAAGTTGTCTGGGTAAATTGTTCACTTCTATTTTAAATGCACGGTTGAATGAGTTCTCAAATGAGTTCGAAGTCATATCCAAAAAACCAAGCTGGGTTTAGGAAATCCCATTCAACTGTAGATAATATATTTGTGCTTCATTCTTTGATTTCATTGTCGTGTGGTAAAAAACTTTTTTGTACTTTTATAGACTTCAGAAAGGCTTTTGATACTATCTGGAGATCTGGATTGTGGTGCAAGCTTCAAAGCAGCAATATTAACGGGAAGTGTTTTAGAGTTATATACAATATGTACAAGTTTAGCTTTTCTAAAAAGCTAACCGTCTCTTAGCTGCATTACAAATTTTATGGATTTATTAAAGTATCTGGTTTTTGTAATTTATACGTAAGATAGGTAAACAATGTACATGTGCCTTGTAAGGATATTGTTTACGCTCAACTATTATCCAATGGTGCTTGAGAGATTTAAATGCCTGTCGTCACTTTACACGTGCTGTTAAAAAAATAATTAAACAAAAGTTGACTCCCTAAACAACAAATGTTCAACATTAGCGGTAAAAATATGTTTTGTTAAATTTGCATCAATATCAGAACGAAAATAAAGATACAGAACATATAATTTTTTCCTAACCCAAACAACTTTAAAAAGTAGGGAGATTTTGGTACAATGTTTACCTTTTAATTGTTCACTGACCAATGTATTGAACGAAATAGAAGTCAATATGTGGAACGTAACATTACTACAATAAAATGCTGATTAACGAAAATAAAGATATAGAACATATAATTTTTTCCAAAACGGCTTTATAAAGTAGGGAGATTTTGGTACAATGTTTACCTTATAATTGTTCACTGACCAATGCATTGAATGAAATAGAAGTCAATATGTGGAACGTTAGATTACTACACTAAAATACTGATTACAACCCCGATTTGACCTAAGAATATATCGAAATTTCCGTGCATATACTAGTGCGATCCTGACGTAAACCAATGAAATGAGAAAACTATTTATAGATTTAGTTAACCACCCAATTAAGTAACAGAGATTCATTTACTCCGAAGACTGATCATCATTTGACTATGTATACCGTCTCCCATGGGAGACGGTAATAACAATATTAAATCGTGTGTTGAATACAAAACGAAAAGTCCGAGTTCTTTCCGTGTCTTGTAGGTGTAGAGAATTTTTTCAGGGATCTACAATGTGAACCTCTGCATCCGGTAAAACAAAAAAGCCAAGATATGTTACAAATATACTTGGAGATCTTCGCTTTGCTGTATGCAGATGACACAGTAGTTTTGCAGAATCTAAGGAAAACTTGCAAAAAGCTCTGAATATTTTCGAAGCTTATTGCGATTCATGGAAGCTTTCCGTTAATACTGATAAAACAAAAATTTTGATATTTAGCAAAAGAAAAGGCAAGAATGAATTTAATTTCAAATTTAAAGGTGCAACACTTGAAATTGTTGATAGTTATTCATACCTTGGTTTACTTATGAAATATAATGGTTCATTTAATGATTCTAAAAATAAACTGATAGACCAAGCGCAAAAAGCCTTGTTCGTCTTGTATACGAAAATTAGAAATCTTAACTTACCCTTAGATATTCAAGTTAGCCTTTTCGATAGTCTTGTTGAGCCTATTCTTCTTTACGGCTCCGAGATATGAGACTATGAGAACAATAAGAAGATAGAAAGGGTACATCTTCAGTTTTGTAAGCGTATTTTAGGCCTTAGAAAAAGTACACCAAATTTTATGGTATATGGCGAACTTGGTAGATATCCGCTTGATATCAATATCAAAATAAGAATGATTTCTTTCTATAATAGAATGGTCAAAGATAGAAACAAGCTAAGCAGTATAATGTTTAGACTGATCCATAATCTTCACTAAATAACATATGTACTTTTAACTGGATGTCGCATGTTAAGTCTATTTTTGACGACTGTGGATTAAGCTATGTTTATGATAATCAGCAATATATTGATAATTCTTTACTTAAACCTATTATTAAACAAACTTTGAGAGATCAATTCATACAAAAATGGGTCAGAACTATTGACGAATCGTCAAGAGGAAATTTTTATAGTTTATTTAAAGTTCAATTTGGAATGGAAAAGTATCTTATAAATCTTAAGAACAATGCAAGAATTTGGATCTCAAAATTACGTTGTTGTAATATAAATATACCATTGGAAAAAGGCAGATGGTATAATACTCCAAAAGAAGATAGACATTGTACTTTTTGTAATGAACATTCAGTCGGAGATGAGTACCATTATTTTTTCATTTGTAAGAGCCCAAACATGATTACTTTGAGACAAAAGTTTATTCCTTCATACTATACACGATATCCTTCTTTAGACAAAATGAAATATATGTTATTATACTGTAACGAAAAATTATTATTTAATATTGCTATGTTTATAAAGCAGCTATGTTCTCTGCTATAGATACTTGATTTATGTTTTGCCCGTCTATTCTGTCATCTTGTAATATATTGTGTATGTATAATTTCCTCATGTAACACATAACATGTGACTGAGTGTAAATAAAGAATCTGAAAATAAAGGATCTGAATCTTTATAATATTAAAAAAGATCTTATTTCTGAAGATATTGAATTCGAGAAGCATTTAGCATATTCAGAAGGGGGTCTCAGAAGTTGTATTTCGGACATAGCGGAGTTTGGAAATTAGCACGAAATGCCGCCGCAGAAGAAAATATTTGTTTTTATAGAATTCGACTTGGTGCAAAAGAACTTGAAGATCACAACTGCGTAACGATGCACTCAAATTCTAAAAGCTCGATGTTACATTGATACAGTCGGATTCATTGATGTTTAATGAAATACTACGAGTGCCAGAAGATTTGAACAATTATTTTTCGTGGTCTACTTCCACGTATTTTAATACTTAAATTTAAGCAATTAATAGTTTGGGAAGATGGCATAATTTAGTGCAGATGAAAGCAAAATAATATGAATATACATCGCACTGCCTATCTTTAACCGAAATAGTAGGAATGACGTAGACAATTGGATTGCACTGTTTGCACTCTTCAATGCAAAAGAGCGCCACAATATGTCGACGCCCAAGAGCTAGCGGGAAATTCAAAAATTTTATTTTTATTTAATATTTCTCGACTTACCTTGTAAAATTTTTAACAACTTTAAATAGTAAATCTTATTTTTAACTTTTTTCTTTCAATTGAGCTTAAATTTATTTTGTGGTTTCCTTCCCCTTTAACAAAACGTTCCCATAAATGACCTCAGTAGAACACAACACCTTGCTTATTAGATAAGTGAGTACAGGGTCAAGTATGGAGGCAGACTCAAGAGTCAAGTGCATATATTTGATTTATTTTCAATATTAGTTTATTTTACCTTTTCTCGCTGGGTAATAATGAAAGTATGTATTGTTTTTGCAGCGAGTTTAAACTATACACGTTGCATCGTTCCAGCCCCATATACTCCCAGGAAAAAATTATTATGTTTTGAAATAAAATATTAAAATGCGAATTTGTTTTGAGAATAGGTTAGTAGAAATTTTTCTGAAATAAAAAGAAATTGCGGCAATATACCATAACGTGCAGGAACCACTCGAGTCCTTCTGTGAAAATCCTGTATCTGTACATTAAAGTGGTTAAAGGATTTTGTAGAACGCTTAACCAATATCTTTCATGTTAGTTGCCATTTATATAATGGTATCTGTGTTTAGAATGTGTTCTCCTAGTATTTAATAGTCTTTTTACTAAAATAATTGTTATCAGTGTTCAGTACGCCCGTCTTTTAGAGTTGACGGTTAACAGTTTTGACCCTAATAATGCATGTCGTGTTGTTCATGTTCTCTTTTTATTTTTTGCCCAATAATTTCGTGATTTTCGTGAACATTCCGGTGCCAAATATTTAAACACAGAATTTCATTTATCCTCAAATTTGTACAATGTAGCACAACAATGTACGTCTAACTAGTTTTACATTACGTTGCTGACTTCGTAACGAAGGCATGTTCTATGTCACCCAAAATAATGAGATTTTTGTATGTAAACAAATCGGTTACGGGATGAGCATACAATTACGGTAACATCAACGAAGGCTATCAACTTCTGTTTGTTAAAAGGTTTTTAATTGGTAATCTGTTTGTTGGACTTGTATCACCGGTAGTGGCTACCTCAAACACCCTTATTTGTAAATAACAATCTTGCAAATTAAGATTGATAAAATTAAGGGATAAAAGTTAAATACGATATTACCAAAAAGGGGCCAAAGTGGGGAGAAATATGTAACTGTTTGTACGACTTAAGGCTTAGCTCCATTATAATTTTTTAGTTTGCATTAATTTAGTACCGATAGAATATTCCGCAAAATATTGTGCGAAAATAATCCCAGAACACCCGCAGGGTTTTTCGCAAGTCCCTTTGGATACCACTTAATTTATTCCTATTTGCTAGAATTCTGAAATTTTAAATCCAGATCAGAAGAACATAGAAGTAACAAGAAGTGACATCTATTGGCGTAGGATTGTGCTGCATGATCGCATTATTTGTTTCCTCACAGCATCAATGTATAACTGTAATACTGTGTGCGTATTCCTTTTTTGGACATTTCTTTTGTTTCAGCAAATTAATGGTATGTAACACGACTTATATTGTTTTACCCAATTGTCATGTATTAGGATTTTCACAACAAATTTCAGAATTAACGATACTTTCTAATATAAATAATAATTTGATATTTATAATTGTGCTTTTGTTTTGAAATTATTCATTACCTTAAAAACAAAGATAAAATAACAGCGTTTTAAATCATAAACTAATATACCAAATTTTATTCCAATGATTTACTTCTAGGTAGAGCCGGACAAATTCTCGATAAAAAACATTATTGATATATTTACTTTAGTTTGATAACAAGTTTATCAGAACACGTAGATATACTGCCTTAGATTTAATACAAGTCTTAATGTACACGAGCCATCTAATCAAATATTGATACAGCAAGCTTAATCTTATCATTTGGAGAGGGTAGTTTTGTTTTAGTAATTGACTTTTTTTATTAAAACAACCAAAATTTATTATAACATACCACATTGAACATAGAAAAGAGATTATGGAGTTTACCCAACAATTTCTTCGGAAGACTAATAAAATCATTTTGATAATGGAAATAGAATTCGAAATAGAATTGGACATTTTAAGGGAAGGGGGTATAATAAATAGAATAAGAAACGTTGACACTATGTTTAATGAGTAATGAAACTGCTGTATTGGATATTTAATGTGTATATATTTCGGAACTCTGCTAACAAGAGTCCCGTAATGCAGACGGCAAATTAGTAAAAAATTAAATACATGTATACAGAATGCTACAAATGTTCTTTAGAATCAAAATAAATGGTGTTATTTAACCCTCGATTTTAATATTGAGTTTTTAATGTCAAAAGATCATACAGATATTGAAGTCTGTAGTGCGTTTCTGATGCGTTCTTTTGTCATTTTTGACGTTATGAAATCATTTCCCTTTTCTTCAAATTTGTTTTCGAAAATGTAACTTTTTTTATATATGAAAAGAACAATATTTTAAATGTACATAGATTTTTAGCATTTAATATTGTTATTATAGAGTTCTGTCATTGTATTTTATCCATGTTTTATAGTTAAAAATAATAATAAACAAAACAATCAAGAGGTAACACAAAATTAAGTGCCCGAGATGTAACAGTTAACTATTAATTAATTGACTGAATATTCGCTTCTGCTGATTGTAATATTTCATTTATTTGTCCAATAATTGAGCTGGAAAAAGCAGAATAGAATGAAACAATAGCAATACATTTTGACTGCTAATTAAAAATCATGGAGAGTTGAATAAAGACAGAGAATTTTGCATTTTGTAGTGGCTACTATCGCTTACTTTTTTCTTCACATTAATCAACAACAGGGGTCTTTATTGTGCAATGGGCGCTGCACTCTCCGAACACATTAACTAATATGATCGGCGGTCAGGCTTCCCATATTACAGCCTGCGAGCCTCACTTTTAAGAGGGAATTCACTATCAACCATTTGTTATACTCTATTGATTAAGCCATATGAATCCAATCCCCATGTACCCAAAACAGCGAGAATAAACGCAGAAAATTAACGATGAGCAATATGAACACCCTCACTAAACGCCCATGTCATGTTCCAAGTTTGTGAGTCTTGTTAATAGACCAATACTCGTAAACAAAGAAAACTTAGAATCGCTTTAACCTACTTTTCAGGATGCAAGGGTCACACCGTCCACGAGTGTCTGTTTACATGAGGCATTCCGTGCTAACCTTATGTCTGGTTGTAAATAATTCTAATATAATTTCCATATTTAGAAATACGTTTATTTAATTGGTCGAGATTACATCGGTACATGTTTTCAATGGATTTATTTTTTTATAAATGGAGTTGACTAAATGTATTACGATGGCTTATTCGTGCCAAACAACAAAACGAAAAAGCGATTTATTTATCAGTTTGAACGGTAAACCATACAAACGAATTATTAAACCGTTCAAACGGAATAATAAAGCGTACAAACGAAATAAGAATTTTTTTATTTGTTGTTTGGCACGATTAAGCCGTCGCAATGTATTTATAGAATCATTCTACGAACGAAAAGTTGGCAATGTTACTAAGCATAAACACTCAAATCCTTATCTTACATTTTCAGCGGCAGACGACGAAAAAACAACATCCGCATCTAACCTGTTTAACTGTAACGTCTGTTCGTATACAGACACAACCGGAAGTGAAGTGTCATGTCTCAACAACACCAATTATTTGAGGACAGTTATCGGACACTCTCTAAAATGTGGCAATTACTGTGTAACTAGTGAAGTTTGGGATAAACGTATGTATTTTACGCATGCCTACCGAATCTGTTATTATTTTACAAGTATAAAATTCAATTGAAAGTAATCATAGTTAATCATTTACGTCGTGAGTTTTCACCAACTACTCCATATTCCCCTCGCAAAAAACCGGACGCCACGATTAAGCTGAAAAGTTGGTTGATTGATTGATTGATTGGATGTCTGCTTTACGTCCAGCGAGCAGTATTTCGGCTATATTCAGGACGGGAACAAGTTAACAAACAATAAATCAACGGAAAATAAGGGTGGGATGGGTCATAGGGAATACAATTTTGACTGCCACTGGAAAAGTATGGAGTTTTGGGTAGGGGCGGAAAATTTAGCCATTTGTAGCGGCTAGAATGAGCCTACTATTTTTCGAAATCTACAAAAGGGGTCTTTATCGTGCAAGGAGCGTGGCACTCTCCAAACACGTTACCCACTACGGTCCGCGGTCAGGCTTTCCGTATTATGACCTGACAACACCCCAACGAGAAGGTCTCCCCTATCCGCCACCCGGGGACGCTCTGGGCTGCTCTGTGGGTCGAGCACTGGGAACCCTCCCAGTATGGTCCCAGCTGAAAAGTTGGTAATAGTGGCGATAAAGTTCAAACAAACAATAAAATTGTAACAACCCATACAAGTATGTCATTTTAATGTGAAAACATGGTTTATAGCGATCAGCGCAGATGCATGCGAGCTTTACGGTAACATGCGTGTGTATAAACAAAGTCACGTGATTCATATGAACAAACCATTCAATATGGTAGCTGAGCCATTTTCATAACTCAAATCATTGCATTGTATCACACGTGGCGTTATAACTAATTTCAGGTACGGTTTACTGAGCTATTGCGCGATAATATAGTTCAATGTTTGCATTTACCGAAGTAAGTACTTTCTATCTGTAATATTGTTTTGATTATTTTTCAGGTGAAAAACAGTATTTTTTGTATTTCGAAATGTAATACTTTTGTTATTTGCATTTGAATTAAAATATAATTCTGTTCATATATTCTTACGCGATCAAGCTGGCTAGGTGAATGATCATATTGTTGTATTCATTACATTATGTGCACGTGATTATGTGTCATAACCATATTGTAAATGTGTTGAACAAATAAATATTTCGTACAATTATCATAAATGCACATTAAATCTGCTCTCATCTGAATTTAATTATATAATTAACGCATTGTAAATATGTCCAACAATAATAAATTTCTTGCTACTGTTTTAATGGTGTATTAAACAATTTTCGTGATGTAAACCGTTAATATTCCATGGCTTCCTGTGCTGCTGCAGCTGATCATCATGATGAATAACAGTAAACAAGATTTTCACATGTACATCTTTGCAAAATAAAAATAACACATAAATCAATGTATTAAGAATTTCGAATATTTTTAAAACAAACGATAACCAGTCCTTTAGCTCAATTGGGATTGCAGATTTAACAAACGGTACAAATGTCATGAATGTTAATAATTTTTGACAAAGATTGCACACCGACTTGATGAGGAAAGTATTACGAATCTGTAATTCCTGTCAAACATTTAAATGATGAAAACGTTTCTACTTTAGCATTGTCTTATTATTGGTTTATGCACTTTTTAATTTTCCAGTTATTTTGTTGTTGTCGCATCATATAGAAATAAATTATTTAATTAAATTTTTTTTTAATACAGGTCTCAATTTCCTGTATCTTTCTTTTACTTTAAATAATTCAAATGTCCAAAAATGTTAACTAAGTCCACTATAAGGCTGCATATGTCAAAAGCAATTGACTTTCCATATTGGGCCTCAAACGTACAGGTTCAACTAGTCCGAGAATCCTCTGCCGTCCAATGCTTTTATTATTTTTTTTTTCGCGTGGGACGCAAAAAAAAAAAAAAAAATAAAAGCGTTGGACGGCAGAGGATTCTCGGACTAAGGTTCAACATGTTGCGGTCGTATCATGCTGCGCTCGGCGAACTTCGCTTTTTACTGTTATTGTTGGTTATAGTATTAATTACACAATTTCTATTTTCATTATAGGACATTTATCAGATATAACAATACAAACTGACTTCTTGTTTTAATCCTCCAATTACTTTAATTGAGTTTCCCCGATATGGTTACAACCATATCTTTTCTTGTTTTAATTACAAAAATGCCAGAAACAATTTTTGCAAACTCTGAAACGCTGATATTTTTGTGACGTCTGGTCACCAACTCATTAGAGAAAGTTGTCACGTCACCACGGAATGTGGCCATGTTAGGGTGCTCGGAAGTAACGTCAAGAAACATTAAAATGTGCGATGCTCGCATTTAGGCTGCGCCTATATTCATATTATGCTAACTAAAAAATACTGTCTACCAGGAACAAAGCATACTAAAATAGCAGAATATAAGCGGTTTCTTTACACGCACACACATATTCAATTAGTTATTTTCTTGTTATAAATGTTGTAGATATGTATTTCGGATTATTATTTTATAACTCTCAACTAAGACAGAATATATGCAACCGTCTACTTTTCCATTATTATGTTCTTTTTTCCTTGTGTTTTATTCACGTTGTAGAATCCAGTGTAGTACAGTGTACGAATAATGGAGCCTAATGCGATATTTTAATCCGAATAATTTTTTTGTTTTGATGAATTATTTCGGGGTCAAGAATTTTTTTTAATAAAAATAAAATATGTATTTTGGATTTATGTGAATTTATTTTAAATATTGGTATCATTATTACAAACGCCTTTCTCAACATTAAATTGGAAGCATATACACTCGTACACTCGAAATAAAATTAGCTGTCCTTGTGCGCCGTTATTGTCCAAAGGCGCAACAAAATGAAAAACGGACAGGATTTTTATGTTTAGACGTCCATATTGTGCTTGTAAATATACTATTCATTAGTGTTTGTGCATTTTTTCAGGATCAAGAAAAGTTAAATCAATATTTCGGTCATGTAGTACGTTCTGGGGAAATGACTGCTCTGATGGATGGGATATTGTAACCTGCAAAACTTCCTGCAAGGGAGACAACTGCAATAATTTTACAATGGACGAAAGCCGAATTGATACCCTGTGTGACCGTTATCAATGTGGAAACACTGGATTCACACTATTCACAACTGATATACATATTGTAACTTATATAATAGTTTTATCTTTTGTAGTCATTGGTTATTGTACCTAAATAAATTAATAATTGTAAGATCATGCTGTGTCACAGTGTTCAATGACTTTATGCACACATAAAGCAGTCAGCTGTTAGTTGTCACACACAACTGTCAGTGGTGCCAACAAGATAATTCGCTATTTACACAATAGTTAATTATACTGTCGTCATTATACTACGACATTTGGACTGCCTAAGCCGTGGTATGGACAAGTATTACTGACATAGCCCGAGCAGAAGGCGAGGTACATATTAGGTTCCCTGGTCCATACCATGGCTCGCGGACTGTTCGAAATTCGTGGTGTTGCCATCGGTTTCATTAACTATTCAGTATAATGTATTCAGTATAATGTGAACAGTTTTAACATTTTCCCGATTTTCTGGTATTGACCGATAGCCACCAGAGAACATTAAAAAGTAGGACCACTTGTCTTTATACCTTGTATTTCTTTCCCGTTGTAAACCACTAAATGTACGAATTCATTTCTTATTTATGTATATTAATTGATAGATAAGTTCTGCTCTCTCTTTTATTGGAAAGCTAGATATGCCCTGTCAAGATAATGTTATTAAAAAACTTCACAATCTACACATTTTTTACCAACGTTATTGCCGTCACATGTCCATTAAAATATTCAGTGTAATCTTTAGGAGTTTATATGAAAGTAGGAATGTGTAAACAGTGATATCTCGTTTGACTTATAGTAGGTTGTATAGCAGACAGATGGTCATGGCTATATCAAAGTGTATATCATATTTATTGGTAATTTGTGCTGGATGTACTACATTTGGTGAGTATAATTTGATTTCAAGAAGTTGAAGAGGGATAAAAATCCTTATCAACAGAGAAAAGATGAATATAGAATCAACAATCTTGATCCTATGATCACAAACACGATTTCCGATGTTCCTTGTTAGTTTGAATTTTATTTGCTTGAATGGTGTTTTAACGTCACTTTCAGCAATTTTCAGCTATATCATGGCGTCCAGTTTTTATTGGGGGGGGAATACCCCCGAAAAAGCCCGACCTGCGGTAGGAAAAACTGGCAATCCTTGTCAATTAAAATTGGGGTCGAGTACACCCTGTCCGCATCGGAGAGTTTTGACAGACCACGTGATCAATAGCAGACGAACTACCTTAACCACTTGGCCCCCCGAAGCCCGTTCCTTTTTCGTAATTGTTTGCCAATTAAATGGCGTCTGTAATGTTGAACGATAGTAAATCAAAGCAGTCTAGCTTAATGTAGTACAATAATGTAGCTCCTTTGAAATTTTTTATCTCGCCGGAGCTACAAAGAGGTCCCATTACTCGTTTTTGAGCAAAAAACCTTAGGATTAGTACATATTTTCTCCTTTTAAACTGTTGTCTTGGTTTAATAAATAGTTCTTCTTTTCTGCACCATTCAGTTGACATAAATACAATGCCCAATGAAATACTTTTTCGTAATCATGGTATTGTTGACATTGCGGATTGTATTTTTTCAAAATCGTACAAATAGCAATGGTATTCTAGACGGTAAAATGAATATAACAAAAATGATCCCGAATGCCCCTTTTTAACCAAACCTTTCAGGAATTATGCACCTCTGGAAAAAAGTGTTCAAACAATGAATTAAGTGTAGTAGAATTATAAATTCAACGATAAAGAGATGTAGCAAACCATGCAGTAAAACATTTAAATACTGAATAATATAAACATTTAAACATTTCTACGAAGAGAAAGATCATCTATTATGTAAATGAAAGATGTTATGAAAAAGACTAGGTAATATTGTTTATGGTTATAAAGGTGTCGGTGAGGTTGAGACAGGTCTTTATATCATTCCGAAAGTCGGTAAATGGGTCAATTTAGAATCTATAAGATGTTGTATATAAGACAAGTATTAGCTTTCCTAAAAAGCTAGCCGTCTCTAAGCTTTATTTTTCGTGGACAAAAATACGTACTGTTTTTTAATGTTATTATGTATTGTTATTATTAACATCACTTCATTATAAGTACACAATGTTTAGATAGCCATCAGGCAACCGCAAAATATAGGTCAGAGTCAGCATATGAAGCATGCACTATGCTAAGCATCTCTAGATGCATCATTCTACGCGGTAAGATAGTTGATGTGAACCTTGTCAGTAAGCAGGAAAAGATTAAAATTGTTCTCCTTTTCTCACTTGTTTTTCCGTTTTTCTCTGTTTAAGTTTTATGATACACATTTTATGATAAACATACACAAATCAATGCTACTTTCCTTTAAAAACAGTTAAATTCCCATAATCTTGCATATTTTTTTATCGTAACCGATTCGTGATCGCTCGGCTTTTCTCGAGTGGCAACGAACGGCGGTCAGCCTATTATTATTGCTACCGTAATGTTATGCGGGGTTTTCATCACTAACTTAGCTATGCTTATTTGTTGAGTATTTCAAGTTTGGTTTGGACTAGCAGGAATGATATATGGGCTTGAGATAATGAAATGTAGGCAATATGAAATAGAACAACTAGAAAAGATGCAGAGGAAAATCTTGAGGCCTTCCAAACAAAACCTCAAATACTGCAGTTTACCTATTCGTTGGTGCAATTCCAATACAGATGTATATAGATCTTAATAATATACTGTCACTCCTTAAGAATATAATCAGAAGCCCATCATCAGCAGAGTATAATATCTTAATTAGACAACATTGCTTCATCAGAAATTGCAATGAACTTTTTATAGAAAGGGCTGAACTAGTTTTAGGGAAATATGGAATGGAGACAATACATGAACTAATGAAAAACCCTAGATCAAAAAAGGCGTGAAAAAAAGAAGTAAGGAAGGCACAAAAATTATACTGGTCTCAACAATGTGAGGAAGATATAGCTAAGAAGTCAACCCTTTAATACCTCCAATTACAGAAAAACCCGATGTCACAACCACATAATATTTGGGAAGGCGCAGAAAATGTACATAGAAAAATAAGAGCGGCAGAAGTCAAGATCTGTCGCGAACTGTATTCACGATATTACATGAACAATTGTAATTATTTTTACTTGTGATTATTTTTTAATTATGCCATATTATTATTTTTATATAATTTGTTTAGAACAAGGATGTTATGGTTTATTCAAGAAATTAGTTGATTGTACTATTGTTTATCTGGAAGCTTCTGGAATTTACATGTTACTATTATTAGATAAGAAAGATTTAGATAATTTTATAGAAACTACTTGAAACAAAACTTTCTACAATATTCTTTATAAAATAGTATATAAGACATGGTTGTAACATTTATAGGAGTTCAAGTTTAAGTTTAAGTTCAAGTAATAGTTGTAAGATTATACAGTGACAATAGCAGTTATCCAATGTGGTATTGTTGAAAGTGAAAGTAGCTGTACATATTGTAAATAGAAGTTTGCAGTAAATAAAAGTTAGAAACCTGATTCCGTGTTAGTTTGGATTTCGCCACAAGATCAGCTTGTAACTCAAACATACATGTTTAATACAACAAGAAAAAAGTATGGAGATAGTTATACATGTTATATCAAAACTATATGCTGCCTATGCGGAGATGAGCCAGATGATCTACAATTTTATTCTCAAGTGTCCAAAGCTGTAAAACGTTCGGAGAAGGCATCTCCAACATATCAAAAGCTACCTAGATAACATCAGAAACGATGTTTACCCAAGAGTTTGTCACCCAAAACAACCTACTTCAACTCATACTGGACTGTACAAACCAAAAGATGCCGTATATCAGTAAGCTGAAAAAACAATTAGGTTATATAGAGCTGGATGAACTAACCAGGAACATGTGCTATAACCTACATATGGAAAGGATGAGACAGTTAAAGGAGGGGGGAGGGCAGGATTCTATAAATATTTAAACTATGTATAATCCGATGCTTTTAGTGTTTTTAATAGAAAAAAATGCAATAGTGATGATACCCTTCTTGTATATATATCTATGAATTTTATTTTGACTCCACGCTTGACCAAGTGCATCTTATCGTTTTAACTAGAGCATCGTGTTTTAGCAGCTTTTATAGTTTTAGAAACCGCTATACATGCCCTTTTTGATATCAGAAAGTAAAATTTTAGATTAACATTATTTTAAACATTTTATTGCATTTATGACTAGTGCCTGATATTTAACGTATAATGCTGCTTCTTGCCTTTTAGTGCTTTAGTGCTTTTACGATAAAGTAGTAATTGTTGACTGAGTTAATAACTCTACATTTAAATAACTTATATGTGGATGCCTAACTGTATTATAACCCATACACTGTACATAAATGTTCACCTGACTCCGTCAACTATTCGTATTCTCACTGTGACTATAGGCACCATCACATGCAATGATGTGCACCACATATATCTATCTATCCAGAGGATAGAGTGCGCCGACTAACGGCGGTAGTTACCTGAACAAGACAAGACAGCTGGCCAATCGGCAGCTGTCTCCCGATTTAGCCTATTATGATTGCTACCGCCCCGTAATTATGCCGGGTTTTCATCCCTAACTTAGCTCTGCTTATTTGTTTTCCAATCGGCAACTATCTCCCGATTTAGCAGCCAATCAAGACACAACATTGTTTATCTGTTATCCTTGAGATACGACTGGTTTCCGCTGTTTAGCTTTTGATTATTTATCCCGTCTCGCATGCGAGACGGGAATCATCCACGCGACAACATTAGAAAAGGAGTGTTCAAGTGATTTTTTTAAAACTTAAATCGATTGACTAAGGAACTTACTAGTTTCCTATCTAGTTGGAATTTTTCGGTTTTATTTATGTTATGTTTATTTTTTTCTTTATTATTTTTATTAATTATTACTATATTTTTATTATTTTGTTTCTTGTCTAGCTAAATATCATAGTGTTCCAAATCCAAAATCCCATCTTTTCACTGTATGATTTTAATTATTTATTAAAATTGTGCATCTTCTAAGTTACGAACGCCGCATCCTCACATCCAATAAAAATGTTTAGTCTTTTATTTACCTTTTTAAAGTTTTAACTGAAACTTAACAGTAATTTCCTTAATGACAGGCGGACGTTTGATTATGTTTGTCTGTGCAATCAACATAGCAAATGCGTCAAGATTTTTCACATTCCACGACTAATGATATTTTTATTGTACAGCTAGAGAAACGAGACAGTATAAGTATTCACTTATAAAACAGGTTAATTTTTATCCACTGTTTGTTTCCATCTAAATCATCATTAGCACTTTGGTGTGGATTTACTTTGCATGTTAAGGTTTTTTGTTGTTTGAATAGATTATACGGAACTTCAGAACAGAATACTAAGTCACTGGAATGTTCCAATTGGACGCCAGGACAAAAGCTCCAAGAAGCTTTATTAAATCAAAAAGTATTGGGGGACCTTATTTGTACTGCAGGACAAAAAGTATTTTACAAGAAAACATGTACCTACATAACATATTTGACTGTTTTGGAATATGTGTCACAAAAGACCATGTATTTGTTTCGTTTGTCGTAAAGCTTTCCCTACTTCTTAGTGTATTATGACAACACCCTGATATGACTAATAACTGTTTTTAGCCGGTGTCACGCGTTGAGCAGAAGTTGCGTACCTTTCCGTAATACCTGGACTCGTTTTAAGCTCAATTTTCCAGTCTCTTATAAGTTTCCTCCCAAATACCGAACATTTCAATCAATAATGTTCATAATTTTAAATTAGGCTATTTTCCGAACTCCAACATCCAATCAGATGTCTCCGGTCATTTTCTTCTGCATACTATCTCGGGGTAAAAAATTTCCGGTATCGTGTAAACACAAAATTAACCTATTCTAACCTAATAAAATGATGAACAGTCTTCGGAGTAAAAGACTATCTGTTATTTGATTAGGTGGTTCACCAAATCTATAAATAATTTTGTCATATCATTGGTTTACGTCAGGATCGCACTAGTATTTGTACAGAAAATTCGATACATTCTTTGGTTAAATCGGAATTTTGTGTAGTATGTTACGTTCCACATATTGACTTTTATTTTATTGCAGTACATTGGTCAGTGAACAATTAAAAAGTAAACATTGTACCAAAATCTTCCCACTTTTAAAGCTGTTTGGGAAAAAAAGATATTTTCTATATCTTTATTTTCGTTCTGATATTGATGCAAATAGAACAACACAAATTTTTACCGCTAATTTTAAAGATTTGTTTACGGTGTCAATTTTTGTTTAATTATTATTTTTTAAAGCACGTGTGGAGTGACGACATGTATTTAAATCTCTCAAGCACAGTTGGTTAATTGTTTAGCGTAAACAATGTCCTTGGCTTACCTATAGATTACAAACAAAAGATACTCGAATGAAACCCAGAAAATGGGTAATGCAGCTCAAAGACGGCTAGCTTTTTATAGAAGCTAAACTGGAATATTCTCTTTTCGTGTTGTAGTGTTGTATAGGCTTCGTTGTTTATTCATTGTATTACCAAGAATTTGAAATTTTATTTTTAGTTGTTTGAAAATTCTCTCATTTTAAATGAATGAAAATAAGTACAATATACGATGGAAAAAATTAAGTATTTACCTAGAAAAATGAACATAATGTTGTTTCCGAAATAATGAATTTGTAACGCCCCTCATACTAGAAAAATAGTTTTTTTTCACAAACTGAATAATCAATGTTTGACATTTTTTTGGCTTTTTTGTAGTAACAACAGAATGGCACTACTGTTTTACCTGTGGTCATTCGGAAGGCTACCCGTCAGTTGACTGTCTGAATGCTACAGATATAAATCTTGGCATAAATTGTTCGGCAGGTTTTTGTTACAGCAGTATTGTTTACGATAAATGTAAGTAAGGGACCAGCTTATCTGCTTTATCTAAACTGTTTTACATGTACGCTCTTAATGTAACTTTTGAAAAATATCCTTTTCTAGCCGCTGTACCGTGGCACTAGTACATGCCCTGTTCTAACCATTATAAAGCGGCAATAGTACATGTCCTGTTCTAACCATTATACAGCGGCAATAGAACATATCATGCTCTAACCATTATACAGCAGCAATAGTACATGTCCTGTTCTAACCATTATACAGCGGCAATAGTACATGTTATGTTATAATCAATATACAGCGGCACTAACACATGTCCTGTAAACCATTTCACATCGTAGTTGCATATCGGTAATAAACTTATTTATAACCGATCAGCTGATATAAATAAATAAAAGGTACAAATGCAAGCGGTCCGACTTTCAAGTATTGACCGCTGCTATTAGAAGCTCGGTCCATATCAATATCCATGGTCCATACCAAGGCCATTGGGCAATACGAATTTTGCGTTATTGTTGTCAGTATAATTCACTATTATGTAAGTAGAACTTGTCCTATATTGGCCATTATACAGCGATGCAACGACTGGTCCTGTTCACTCAATAATACAGCATTACTTTGAAGGATCCAAGAACAGTCCTTTTATAGCCATTATACAATGCTGCAAGGACTTATCTTGTTCTTTTTTAGTGGTACTAGGCTTCTCTTATTCTGTCCAGCGGTACTATGATCGGTCCAACATTTGCCATTATATACAGCGGAGCTAGAGCTTGTCATGTACTATCCAATATTCAGCGGTACAAGAACTTGTTCCGTTCTAGATAGCAATGTTACAGCGGTGCTACAACTAGTACTGTGATTTTAAACAGCCGCATTAACTACTTGTGTATCGATCGTGTATATATAGCTTCTTCAAATTCGCAACTATAGTCATGGGCGATAACTAACTCCGATAACAGCGATAAAAAATTGTTTCTTTTTTAGATACAAAAGATGTCACGTCTGTCTTCCGCAGATGTTTAGATAAGCATATAAAAACGACATGTGTAACGGATCAGAAGCTGATCGTTTGCCAAGGGACATGCCAATCAGAATATTGCAATGGAAGGACTGAACATTTTGAAGTCAATAAAGTAGATATCGCACACAAATTCTTCAGTTCAACATGTATTACGTTATGGTTCCTATTTCTGTTCTTCTTAATATTATAGCATATTTTTATTCGTTTAATGTTTATTTTATTTCATTAAACCATTTTAATTGCTTAATGTTAGTTTAATTTTGAATTAGAATGAACGTGTCTGATCATTGGAATTTCATTATTCTTCCCACTCCCTTGACCCTTGTCATTATCATTTTTCACGGATGTTGAACCGAACCGAGCGGTCTATCAGCAGAGCAAGTCATCTTATTCAAACTCTTGTTTTCAATACAAAATTTATCTGGGTTATTAAAAATTTTGCCGGGAACAGCATGAAGAAGCTGTAAAAAAGCTCTTTAAAACGATTGATTGATTGATTTGGATGATTGTTTTGCGTCCAGCGAGCTACTGCAGCTATATTTGGAACGAGAACAAGTTAGCAAACAATAAAACAATACGAGAAATATGGACAAAAGGCAAAAAAATGGAATGCCATTGGAGAATATTGGAGTATGGGTATGGGCAGAAAATTAAGCCTTTTTTAGCGGCTTTGACATCTACAAAAGGTGTTTTAAGCGTGCAAGCCGTGCACAGCACCCACTGTGGTTTGCGGTCAAGCTTTCCGTATTATGACCTGAAAACATCAAACGATATTGTCTCCCCTATCCGCAACCTGTGACTCGCTGGGCTGCTCTGTGGTTCGAACACTGGGTACCCTCCCACAGTATATATTTAGGACGAGAACACGGTATAAGACGATTGGTCCAATACACTGATGCGGGAAATGGGAAAGGCAAAAGTGCTGAAAACTATTATGAGTTTGCGCTTTGTAAATGCCACAATGTGAAATAACAGAAGATGTATTAAGCTTTTACAAGCTTGCCTTTCTGCAAACCATATTTAACAAATATGTCTGGCAGGAAGGCATTCCTTTCCGCTACCCGGGATACTCAAATGAGCCTTGGAAATCGTTTTTTGAACTGGACGCGTGTTCATTGTTCGATTGTTGTTTTATGTCTAGCCAGCAAAATTTCAGCTATATTTAGGACGTGAAAATTATAAGTGAATTATTTGTAGAACATCCCATTAATACAATAATATATTTACAGACAAAAAGGGTAATGAAAACAATAAAAAATATGATCCGAAACTTTACAATTAGCAGTGCAGTTACATTTTACTATATTAATTCTTTAAATTGTGTCGCTTGCGGCAGTTTTAAATAAATCAAAATAAGTTGATTGACTGATTGTTGTTTTGCGTCCAGCAAGCAATATTATACAATTATCACCCTATTTGGTGTGTGACCCGGGGATTTCTTTCCCCGAGAAAGTAAGGTCACCCGAGTGGGACCTTACTTTTAGAGGGGAAAATGCCGGGTCACAAATCATCTAGGGTGATAACTGTTATATTACATGTACATAGAATATTTAAATGAAAACAATTCAATATTTGCAACATATTTTGGACATTTTAACCTTTTTCAACGGGAAAAAATCCAGCCTACAAAATGTAGACAGAAACATGTTAACATATACTACTGTTTTGTTTGAATGTTTTATTACGTACATGTACATTGGCCAAACATTTCGCAAAATCTCACACGAGGGTGACCTTACCATGCGACCAAACGGTTACCGATTGACCCAGCGAAATATCACATGTCACGTGACGGCGTCTAAGCGAATCAAAATAAAGATTTCTATATGAGTATATAATATTTCAATATCTACACTATTAAAACGTTTCAAATTTTGGGCCACGTCCACGCAGTCCATCAAGACATGCTTGATGGTGTATGAACTGTAAAATTGCACACAATTGGGTCGTGGTTCGTCATTTTAATACATGTATAACTATGTATCATTCCTGGTATGACCAAAACGACATCTTGTTAAAACAACTTGGTCTCGACGACCTCTGGCACAATTAAAATTAGTTTTGGTGTAACCCAAGTGGATCTCGTGGAGTTTATGATGAACCTGCAGATCTTAACCAATATGTCACAAAAGAGATATATATTTAGAAAGTAATGGTTTAAAATCGATAAAAGGAACATAACAAATAATATTATCATTATTAATGGCATTCTTAGAATCCTGATTCACGTCCAGAAAAATATAACATCTTTTTTCCCAAAGCTAAAAGAGATTTGTAGATTAGGATAATTTTTTAAATTTTCAATATAGCCGAAAAACAAGACAGGGAACAATAAATTTGCTCTCATCTGATAAAGGAACTACTATCATCTCAAGAAGAATAGCTTGCGCGCCAGCAGAAAGTACAGATCTGGCAGATTATATAATTTTTAATTTATAATCAGTTTCCCAAATGTTGTTAATAAGATTCTAAGGACATTGGAGAGAAGATTGTAGCGGATGTTTGAGTAGTTAATTGATATCGGCTGGACCAAATGCTGTATCGTGAGATGTGTTCAAAAAAGTTGTTAATTCTTCCAAAGAAAATGATTCATTCACGTGGATTCATTGAAATCTTCTCAATTTTTTGAACTGAAAAATAATTTTTGATTTTTCTTTTTCAATTTTGATCCGCGGAAAATCGGGATAATAATTTTCAGTGGAGGATTGTTTTGCAAATGTTTCGGCTAATTTATCTGACTCAGATCTAAACAAGTCTTGTCCATCCTGTAAATGATAGTCATTTGCTTTTCCATTTTTACCTTTAATTAATTTAATATAATAAATTAGAATTTTGTCTAATTTGTCACAACGTGTTTAAATTTGGCTTATTCCTACAATATGTTTTCTTACTTTTTCGGTCATGTCATGCTTTTTCGGTATTTTACCTAAGCCCTCATTATATTTTTTTGTAAAGGGTCATCAGTGCTTAACCAGCATTCTGTAAGGTGAAATACTATTTTCCAACTGCTTGTCTACGATGCAATGTGATTCTTTGTATCGCCATTGTTGTGTAGCAATGAATTGCAAAGTATTTACATAGTGTATCACCTTGTTGCGAGTGTGTATTATATAATATACGGAAGTGGATTGTTCGTTTGTTTAAATGGTGTTTAACGCCATTTTCATAAATTTTTCAGCTATATCATGGCGTCCAGTTTTTATTGGGGAGGAAGCCGGAGTACCCGGAGAAAACCCCGGACCTGCGGTAGGAAAACTGGCAATCCTTGTCAATTAAGATTGGAGTCGAGTACTCCCTGCCTGCAGTGTGAATCGAACCCGCAATCTCAGTGTTGACAGACGACGTGATCAATAGTAGACGAACTACCTTAACCACTCGGCCACCGAGGCCCCTATACGGAAGTGGAAGCAAATGAGTAAAACGAGCGAGTAGTAATCTGGACGATGTATTTATTAATAGGATTTTAGATATTTATTGAATTTAAGTGTAAAAAATAATTATTGTAACATGTAGTTTGATAGTTTTCACATTCCTTAGACATGCAATTTTTACTGTTTCTAATGATTCACTACGTTTATTCCGTGACAGGATATTCAGTCTTGGTCATTCACAATATTAGTTTCCTCGACTATCTCGTGATAAAAAAGACCCTCTTGTCTTGTCCATACAAAAGACTAGTTTCTTTCCGGATAGTTGCTGTTCTTTTCTAGACAGTCTGTTGACGACAATTCCTTCATATCATCGCTGGAGTGTTATTTAATGTCTACCGGTATATACCGTTTTGATGGAGTGCTGTTCTCCATGGTAGTTTAATATTCCAGTAAATACACGATAAAGACTTAGCGTACTATATTAGAAAGCAGACTTGATCGCAGAAGAATAGATTTCAACCTATTCGTCCCTTATACTTCGTGTACTAATTTGATAAATTTATAGAGACATTTTATTGATTATTGCCCCTTGACCCACGTTAAGCCCTTTTAAGCTTACTTTTTTTAAAAACAATAAAGAAATATAATCAAAGGAGCCCTTTGTAAACAATTATCAAATCGGTAGCTTGGCTTGGGGAGTTTTTTACGTCCTACACCGACAACTTAATGCCCTTGGTCGGACGGAAAATCGGTAAATAAGGACCTTTCTTATATATAGCCTGAGACAAGCAGGCGAGATACAGAAAACACGTGACCCTCTCACTTAACCGCTACATACGTAAATTTTGGCATCCTCTGCGGGATCCGATGTGTCTTAGTTGGATCCAGTGGCACTAACCTTTATTGGAGAATCGTGTTTAAAAGAGGGACACATAAAGAGAAAAATGTCATGTTGTGTAAGGTGACAGCAATTGAAGGGTGTGAGCTATATGAAACAGATGATACAGAAGATGGTACTGATGAAATGATCGAAATAGGATGAAACCACAGAAGACGAAAAAGAGATAACAATGGTATTAAAGCCCCGATCAACTTTAAGAAGACTACATAAAGAATTTGAGACAATGAGAAAGGGCACTGAACTAAAAGGACCAGGAAAATATATAAGACAGGTGATGAAATGATCTTGAGGCAGAAACAAAGCTACAGGGTGATAGGGCGATACAAATGAAGAGGGTATTTACTACATTGAAAACATACATTTCAAGCCATACAGCAATAGTTTCAGCAAGACAAGCAGTATTCAAGGGATGTAATTCAACTCATTCTAAAAATAAGGTAGCAAGATCCACATCTAAGCCTAGTAATTTGTCCTCTTCAGACAGTGAAAGTAGTGACCCCAGTGCCAGATATACAGATTCAACCAGTGTTAGAACAAGTTTAATAGTAGAAAGCAGAAAGCAAAGTGTAACGACCCAAGATCTTTGAGCGCTTACGCTAAAGCAAATAACATCTAATGTGAAGACAACAAATACCTGCGATGCATGTCTGACCCAAGTTAAATCAAGTCACTTTTTATCATATGTAACAAATTATTCAACTGTAATGTTCGTCACACTTTAAAATTCACAATTACATTAAGATATTAATATATTTAAAAAAAAATTAGTTCAAATATGGCAAGCGTGATTGGGATATCTCTGGTCAAGTGTCTAAAACAACAATAATTAAAAATAATGTGTTGGGATGCCAACACAGAAGTCGCCCAAAATCCCCATAGATAATATTGCGTTCCACTTAGGACATTAAAATGTACCTTCAAATCAAATTTCATCAAATCTGCCAACATTTAAAATTTGACGCGTTTTTGGCGGCCATTTTGAAACCCACGGTCGAAATTTTTTTTTGAATATAGACTTAAATCTACCTCCACACCAAATTTTGTTGCAATCAGAGCAAGTTAAAGTTCATCGAGATCGGATAATGTTGAAAATTATACACGTTTTTCGCCACCATTTTGAAACGCGACGTCAGAACAATATCAAAGGTAGCGTTTCATTCGAAATACTAAAATCTACCTTCATACCAAAATTCGTTGAAATCAGACCACGGGAAAATTTTTGCCATTTTTTGGTGGGTGTCGTCAAGTGGCGGCCATTTTGAAATAGAGGCCATGAACAAAAATCTGACTATCGATTGGACCCCTCCTTATGTCAATCTACAACTGTGCCAAGTTCACGATCTAGAAAAAGGAGAAACCGGAATAATAATTAAAAATAATGTGTTAAGATGCCAACACAGAAGTCGCCCAAAATTCCCATGGATAGTATTGCGTTCCACTCAGGACATTAAGATGTACCAACATATCAAATTTCATTCAAAGCGGGCAACGTTTAAAATTTGACGAGTTTTTGGTGGCCATTTTGAAACGCCAGGTAGAAAAAAATTCTGAATATGGATTTCCACTCGATACACTTAAATCCACCTCCACACCAAATTTTCTTGCAATCGGAGCACGTTAAATGTCATCGAGATCGCATAACGTTGAAAATTATACACGTTTTTAGCGGCCATTTTGAAACCCGACATTGGAGAAAAAATTTAAAGTTAGCGTTTCACTCGAAATGCTAACATCTACCTCCACACCAAATTTCGTTGAAATCGGGCCACGGGAAAATTTTTGCTATTTTTGGGTGGGTGTTGTCAAGTGGCGGCCATTATAAAAATTCTTACTATTGACTGCACCCCTCCATATGTCGATCTACAACTGTGCCAAGTTTCATTTGATTCTATTAAGGCGTCTCTGAGAAATGTGTCGGACAAGTTCACGATCTAGAAAAAGTGGAAACCGAAATAATAATAATAATAATTAAAATTTACGTTTCCCGAAACGTTGAAGTCGCCTCTCGTTCCGCACTTTTGACCGAGTAGAGGGAACTAAAAGTCAAGAGCACAACTTCATAACATGAGCTTTCAGTTGGCCAAGTTTCATTTCGATCGGTTAAAAGATGAGCGAGAAAACGAGGAAACTTTAAAACGGCCGCCATTTTGAAACCGGAAGTCGGACAAAAAATTTTTTTTGCAAAAATGCTCAGGATAGTTAGCTGTATCAGTATACCAATTTTCATTGAAATTGCTCTGGCCATAACTGAGATCTGACAACGGCCGCCATTTTGTAAAACTTTAAAACGGCCACCATTTTGAAACCGGAAGTCGGAAAAAAATTTTGAAAATAGTGGCACACTCAGGGTATCATAAGCTACCTGTATACCAAATTTCGTTTAAATCGGATGACGTTTAAATTTTTACAGTTTTAGGGGGGTGGTGTTCGGATGGCGGCCATTTTGAAATGTCGGCCGCGTCAAATTTTTTTTTGCAAAAATGCTCGGGATAGGGAGCTGTATCAGTATACCAATTTTCATTGAAATTGCTTTGGCAATTACTGAGATCTGACAACGGCCGTCATTTTTTTTCAACGGCGGCCATTTTGAAAATGGCGGCCATTTTGAAAATTTCAAAAGTGGATTGCACAACTTCAGGTCACCCTTATTATGTTCCCAAAGTTTCATTTCGATCGGTTAAAAGATGAGCGAGAAAACGAGCGGACAACATTGCGAGGGGAAAAAGGAAAACATAATAATAATAATAATAATAAGAAACGGAGTAAAAACAATAAGTCGCCCGACACTTCGTGGTCGGCGACTTAATAATAATAATAATAATTAAAATTTACGTTTCCCGAAACGTTGAAGTCGCCTCCCGTTCCGCACTTTTGACCGAGTAGAGGGAACTAAAAGTCAAGAGCACAACTTCATAACATGAGCTTTCAGTTGGCCAAGTTTCATTTCGATCGGTTAAAAGATGAGCGAGAAAACGAGCAAACTTTAAAACGGCCGCCATTTTGAAACCGGAAGCCGGACAAAAAATTTTTTTTGCAAAAATGCTCAGGATAGTTAGCTGTATCAGTATACCAATTTTCATTGAAATTGCTCTGGCCATAACTGAGATCTGACAACGGCCGCCATTTTGTAAAACTTTAAAACGGCCGCCATTTTGAAACCGGAAGTCGGACAAAAATTTTGAAAATAGTGGCACACTCAGGGTATTATAAGCTACCTGTATACCAAATTTCGTTTAAATCGGATGACGTTTAAATTTTTACAGTTTTAGGCGGGTGGTGTTCGGATGGCGGCCATTTTGAAATGTCGGCCGCGTCAAATTTTTTTTTGCAAAAATGCTCGGGATAGTTAGCTGTACCAGTATACCAATTTTCATTGAAATTGCTTTGGCAATTACTGAGATCTGACAACGGCCGTCATTTTTTTTGTGGATTGCACAACTTCAGGTCACCCTTAACATGTTCCCAAAGTTTCATTTCGATCGGTTAAAAGATGAGCGAGAAAACGAGCGGACAACATTGCGAGGGGAAAAAGGAAAACATAATAATAATAATAATAATAAGAAACGGAGTAAAAACAATAAGTCGCCCGACACTTCGTGGTCGGCGACTTAATAATAATAATAATAATAATAATAATAATTAAACATGATTATGATCTTATGGATCAAAACTGGTTCCCAAACGACCCCCGTGGAAACTGGAGTTCAGACATCCATTCACAGCAACTTTATCTACCAGAAAACCATGTTTCGTGCAAATCGGAGCATTTCCCAATTTTGTCGGCCATCTTGGATTCAAAATGGCTGGCATAAAATGTCAACATGTGCGTCATATGGTGCGATATAACATACTCTACATATATTCCAATTTTCAGCGGAATCCGTTAACTTTTGGATTTTTAAGGATTTATTTTCATTTTCAAAATGGCCGCCATTTTAAGATAGCCGCCATGTTCAAATTCCAATTTCGATGACTAACATCTGATCGCAACATGGTTATCTACCTAAAAACCCAGTTTCGTGCGATTTCGAGCATTTTGAATTTTTGGCAGCCATCTTGGATTAAACATGTGCGTCATATGGTGTGGTATAACATACTCTACTTATATTCCAATTTTCGTCGAAATCCGTTAATTTTTGGATTTTTAGGATTTTGTTCATTTTCAAAATGGCCGCCATTTCAAGATGGCCGCCGATTTAAAAATTTTAAACCTGAAATGCACAACTTCACATCATGACCTATTTTTGTGTGAAGTTTCATTTGGATCCAATTTACGGTCTCCAAGAAAACAACCGGACGAAATTCTGGTGGAAAGTGGAAGAAAAAAAATTAAATGATTATGATCTTATGGATCATAACTCGCTCCCAAACGACCCCCGTGGACACTGGAGTTCAGACATCCATTCACAGCAACTTTATCTACCAGGAAACCAAGTGCAAATCGGAATATTTTCCTTTTTTGTCGATCATCTTGGATTCAAGATAGATGCCATAAAATGTCAACATGTGCGTGATATGGTGCGTTATAACATACTCTACTTATATTCCAATTTTCAGCGAAATCCGTTAACTTATGGATTTTTAAGGATTTATTTTCATTTTTAAAATCCAAAAGTTTAAGATGGCCGCCATGTTCAAATTCCAATTTTGAATACTAACATCTGATCGCAACATGTAATCTACCTAAAAACCAAGTTTCGTGTGATTCCGAGCATTTTGAATTTTTGGCGGCCACCTTGGATTCAAAATGGCCGCCACAAAAAGACAACATGTGCGTCATATGGTGCGGTATAACATACCCTACTTATATTCTAATTTTCATTGAAATCTGTTAACGTTTGGATTTTTAAGGATTTTTACACTTTCAAAATGGCCGACATTTCAAGACCTATTTTTGGGTGAAGTTTCATAGTGATCCAATTTACGGTCTCCGAGAAAATGGTCGGATAAAATTTTGGCGGAAACCTGAAGAAAAAAAAAATTATAAGAAACGGAGCAAAAACAATATGTCTCCCAAACTTTCGTTTGGGAGCCATATAAATAAGAAACGGTGCAAAAACAATAAGTCGCCAAAACTTCGTTTTGGGCGACTTTATAATTATAAACGAAAAAAAATTACGAGTCAGCACTGTATAGAATCGTGTGTGTATTTCCAATATTTTCCTCTTATAATGGGTGCACCGAAAACGGTTATTTGTTTTGTAATTTGTGTTTTTATCGGACTTTTATAAATCCAACATGATTATTTATACTTTGGAATTCTTCGGTAATGTCAAGGTCAAACAACGGGCTGTTTATATTTATATTGTAAAGCTTGTTAGTTTTATATCAACAACATGATGTTTGTTCGTTTATTACTTCTGTAATTAAAATTATATATAAACAGTGTTTGTAACAGTGTGTGTTTGTGTTTTTAATCATCACCTTGAAACTTTGTTTGTAAATTTCGGCTTAAGTTACGAATGGATTTGGTAGTAAGCGTCCTGTTGTTGGTTTTTGTAAATATTGATAATGTAGCAGTTTGTGCTTTTACCACTTCCCGGTAGTTAATTCAAGAATAAAGAGAACCTTGCAATTGCGGCTGTATTTATACCCCGGAAATGATTACAATGTAATTAGTTATTATAATGACCTCTGTAGCAACCGTTAATGTAATAACAACCGATAATGTAATAAACTTTTAAAATATTTTTTAACATATTGTAATAAACTCAGTAGGTATTTTAAAATACCTGATCGTAAAATACACCTTAGGTTTATTTTAGGCTACGCAAACATTTTTTTTAATTCTTAAATTTATTACATTAACGGTTGAGAATGTAACCGTTAATGTAATACAACACCAAAATGCATCAAAACTCAATTTCACTAGGAAAGATTGTAATATAAACGTTTATGCTATTGAATACAAGTTACTATAGGTCTGGATTCAACATAAAGATTTCAATGTTTGAAATTTTTAGTTCATTACATTAACGGTTGAGAATGTAACCCTTAATGTAATACAACACCCAAATGTATCAAAACTCAATTTTACTAGGAAAGATTGTAATATAAACGTTTATGCTATTGAATACAAATTACTATAGGTCTGGTTTCAACATAAAAAGATTTCCTGCTTTGAATTTGTTAGTTTATTACATTAACGGTTGAGAATGTAACCGTTAATATAATACAGCACCAAAATGCATCAAAACTGAATTTCACTAGGAAAGATTGTAATATAAACGTTTATGCTATTGAATACAAGTTACTAAAGGTCTGGATTCAACATAAAAAGATTTCCATGTTTGAAATTTTTAGTTTATTACATTAACGGTTGAGAATGTAACCCTTAATGTAATACAACACCCAAATGCATCAAAACTCAATTTTACTAGGAAAGATTGTAATATGAACGTTTATGCTATTGAATACAAGTTACTATAGGTCTGGTTTCAACATAAAAAGATTTCCAGGTTTGAAATGTTAAGTTTATTACATTAACGGTTGAGAATGTAACCGTTAATGTAATACAACACCCAAATGCATCAAAACTCAATTTTACTAGGAAAGATTGTAATATAAACGTTTATGCTATTGAATAGAAGTTACTAAAGGTCTGGATTCAACATAAAAGGATTTCAATGTTTGAAATTTTTAGTTTATTACATTAACGGTTGAGAATGTAACCGTTAATTTAATACAACACCCAAATGCATCAAAACTCAATTTTACTAGGAAAGTTGTAATATAACCGTTTATGCTATTGAATACAAGTTACTATAGGTCTGGTTTCAACATAAAAAGATTTCAATGTTTGAATTTTTTAGTTTATTACATTAACGGTTGAGACAGTAACCGTTAATGTAATACAACACCCAAATGCATCAAAACTCAATTTCACTAGGAAAGATTGTAATATAAACGTTTATGCTATTGAATACAAGTTACTAAAGGTCTGGATTCAACATAAAAAGATTTCAATGTTTGAAATTTTTTGTTTATTACATTAACGGTTGAGAATGTAACCGTTAATGTAATAAAACACCCAAATGCATCAAAACTCAATTTTACTAGGAAAGATTGTAATATAAACGTTTATGCTATTGAATACAAGTTACTATAGGTCTGGTTTCAGCATAAAAAGATTTCCTGGTTTGAATTTTTTAGTTTATTACATTAACGGTTGAGAATGTAACCGTTAATGTAATACAACACCAAAATGCATCAAAACTCAATTTCACTAGGAAAGATTGTAATATAAACGTTTATGCTATTGAATACAAGTTACTATAGGTCTGGTTTCAACATAAAAAGATTTCCTGGTATGAATTTTTTAGTTTATTACATTAACGGTTGAGAATGTAACCGTTAATGTGCGAGGCAGCGAATGTAAAGAATGACTATATCAATGAATGGATAAATTATGTTGCAAGACAGCACTAAAGTAACATGATCATGCATTGGATTTGTGTAACAAATAACCAGAAAGCTTACTTTATGTCTGAAAACAAAGTAGTTAGACGCGATCGACATTAAAGACACGTTAATGAAGATGGACGTTTGCATCGACTGTGGGAAAGGGATCGTGAAATTCACATATTAAACAGGGAGAAAAGTGGATGGATTTTCTAGAATGGTAGGCATGATGCTTAACAATAAAATGTACGATCCAATTGCTGGAAACTGGAAACCCTACCATTAGCATCCAAAAAGTAACATCTTGAAGTACCAGGATGAGTGATATTGCATTTGGGCAATACCGACAAAATTACACACGAAGAGGAAGACAAGATAAAGTGCTGAGCAGGAGATTCGGTAGCTACTATGGACGAAATTCATCGTCGAAAGAATAAAAATTTCCTTTAAATCAACTGAATCTTCATAAGTTTGTGAAGAACAATTAGAAGAATAAATAAAAAAAAAATAATAAAATTGGTAGGACAACATGATCAAAATTTTAACTACCACTGAAAAAGTATGGGGTAATGAGTAGGGCCGTGTATGACACTCTATCTTACTGTACTGGCAATACTAAGAAAACAATATACCTTTTGCCGGGTTTAAGATTTACATGGCAAACAGGGAGACATTCTTTCTGGCCTGATGTATTTATTCTAATTATTCAGGACGAAGCTTTGACATATTCGTGCCAAAAAATATTTCCTCAGTGGCTAATAATAGCTACGTACGTATGCAAATATTAATCGAAAATGTGTTCGAATTAAAGATGAAATATTATCAAAATGTCCAGACTGCAGCATCGGGGCACCTTCGTGTCTTGTGACCTTAATTATGGCGTTAATTACATTGACTTAAAAAAGATTTGAGTAGATCCTTGTTATTCGGCATATTAATAAGTAAAGAGATAACGTATCACATTTAAAACATCTAAAAGTTTTCATATGTTCATAACTGTTACAGTAATGGTGTTTGAGCACTCCTATGAACCCACATTTTGTTCAAAAAAGAGTACCACGCATCTATTTTACTGTCCAACATTTGTTGTTATTTGTGTCCATTGCATCCTCCCTGGCAATCATGCCCCTTTTATTAAAAGTTTGACGAAATATGTTTTTGACATCAACCATCCTATCCTATATGATTGACTGACAGATGTGTCACTTTTTGTGTTCCTGGCTTGAAGTTGAGTGGAGGTTCAATCTGTTTTGGGATTTTTTCAGGGCTGGTGGTAATGCTTGTGCTCGTCTCGCCCCTAAATAAATGTCAGCTCAATAAAAAAATGATTATTGTGCAGTAATAGAATATATAATATAACACCCTTTTCAGTCCTGCCGTCCACTGCTAGACTGCAAGTAATATTCACACACTGATTGCTAATATGTGGGATAAAATTAGTTTATAACCTTCTATTTTTCTGCATACGACCTAGCTGCCAATATACCTTCTTCTTCGGCTTCGTCTGTTTTCACAGATTATACTCATTCATTACTTCGGCAGAGTATGTACTGTTGAAGTGCCGTTTCCATCCAACGCTTGAAAGTTGCAACGCATTCATGTGTTACTCAATGCTAAATATGATTTGTATATGGTACTACACCACAATTAATGCCCTTTGCATCTCGTTGGCCACGAATATAGTTCCAAATATTTAAAGTATTTCTTTGTAAGTTTTTTTCTATGCCTTTTTTCTTGGTTTTATGGTGTTTTTTCAGCTTATTGTAAAGAAAGATCTTTGAAAAAAAAATAAAATTAAACATTTGATGAAATATAATGGATTAAGAGTAATTTGGTCTGGTGGAAAAAGTGCCAATTTCCTGTTTTCAGAGTCTCTCTGACTTCATCCCTGAAGTTAGGGATGCTTCCAGAGCTTTAAAAAGAGTTAAGCGTGTTACGTGTTTCTTATTTTTTTTATATTTTGGAAGTGGCATGGTACTTTCAGACCACCAAAAGCCGTTCCAAATGCATAGGTGGAAATTTGTTTAATGACTTTATGTTATAAAAAACAAATAGGCATAATTAATGGTGGTCTCGGGCCTAATCTTCATAATCTAATAATGCTGTGCACATTTTCCCCATGTACCGGAAATTATTCAAACTCCGAATTCGCCTATTGTGGTAATTAAAATGAGTTTTATCTTTGTTTATAGCCTACCAACCACGACAAGGTCGGACAACCTTGATAGTATTTTAATTTTTTTAATAACTTTTTTTCATATTTATTTTTATAAATAAAAGCTCCATATTTTGCCAACGTTTCGACGACCACTGCCCTTGTTTTAAGGCATATAAACAAATGACAAAAAAAATGTATACAAACAACAACGTTACAATACAATGACGTCATAAAGGGGAAAGTAAAGTAAAAGGTGAAATGAGCTGTAGTATAAATAGCAGATATGGGGGTACAAAAAAAAACCAAAAAAAAAAAAAAAAAAACAAACAAAACAAAACAAAAACAGAATACAAAAACCAAACAAATCAATGACGTCATAAATGGTAATGAAATGTCAATATAGTTTAATATAAGTGGGCACAAATTTAGACCTTTAGATATTTATTTAATCTTTGCATCACTAAAATACGGCATTTTGTTTATCTAGAGTACCATTAGTCTCAATATTACTCTTTTGTAAATTTATATTTAGCGTGTTTATCGATATTTTTGTTTTTGCAGAAATAGGTATTTCAGTACCAGCAAAGTCCATAGTAATAGTTAATTCTGAATTCGTTAGTTGGTTGTTGATATTAAATGAACATGGTCTAGAAATAATAATTAAAACGTTGAAATGGTCATTGAAATGATCTAGAACTAAAACTTGACTCTCATGGTTGCATTTTTCATTGATTGGAAATATTGAGTTTTGTTATTGATTGTCGTTTTAATAAATATGTCTATATTGTAACATTCCGTTCCTGCATCTATTTCTGCTTCTGTTGCCCATGAAGAATAACGTCCATCACTTCAGCACATATTCTTCAATGTTCGTGTCTATCAACTCTGTGATTTGTAAAAATATATATAAAACTTTGATAAAAAGTTAACGTAGTATTATTAACATTATGTCTTCTATTGAGAAAAAAGACATCAAAGGCCTGTATTCCAGAAGCTTGGAAGTAAATACATTTAGCAAGTACAACACCCAAAGGTATTGACCATAATTCTTTTCAATGAACACTGCGCATTAACGCCAGCTGACGTCACAAATTTCAAACCATCCATGATAAATTTCTTACATTGTCAACCATGCATTGATCCATCTAGGACCGTAGGCATTTAATATTTCCCTGACACATCATAATCCGCTATTTCTGCCATAGGCCCTAATCAAACGCCGGACGCTTATTACTTCTGGAACATATGACATTTGTGTGTGGCGAATGTACAAACTGGGATAACCTATGGACTTAATTATAGCATAAAAAACTGACATACATGTTGTAAGCAGAACATCATTGTTGGTTCCTGTCTGACACTTATTCTGATAATCTCCTCTAGTACAAGATTTGGCAGAAAAGGAGCGGCATCAATTTGTTGAGCAAACAACACAGTTTCTTCGCTAAATATTGGTGGGGGCGTTTCATCAGAATGCTCACGATCATCCTCATTTTCACTAAGCGTACTGTTCTCAGCTTCACGCTCTTCTTCGCTTTCATGGCAAGATTGAATTACGCTATTATTACAACTTTCTGTTTCATGCCCTTTCAATCTCATGTCTGATTTTTCAATGGGTTGGTTCGGTCTGTTAATATACAATAGTAGACTGTTAAGATACCCTGTTTCAATCTCGATACTGACGTAATGTTCCCCATCATCTTCAGGATAATAACCGAGAGTTAAAAGAGGAACAGATGGGTCATATTCGTTCGTTTCGGAGACAATTCTATGGTTTATGACATGTTCACCATGTGAGGATAAAACAAAAAACTGACAATTAAAGTCAGTCGCCAAGGCCTGTAATGTCAGATGGTCTCCATTAGTAGATGATCGTGTCATTCTAGTTATGTACACATCAAATCCCCTGACGTCATCAACAAAATCTATATAGTAATCCTTGTTATATGTGTTCAAATGCTATATTGCGTAACTGTTTACCAGTTCTAAGCAATCCTAATTTTTGTATTTGGTTTGAAATTGCATCAAACTGACAGTTTCCGTAACTGGTTGGATCCAACACAATGATTACCCTTCCATTATTGCCAGCAAAAAATCTATCAGCATCAGTTGTCGCTGAAATAATGTTATCCGAGCTATAGACTTGATTGTCGTCTCTGTCAGTTGTATTGTCATCATTGTCTGAATTGCTACTATTTGTATTGCTTTCATTTGTTTCTTCCATATGTTTATCATCTTCTTCACGGTCTAATGGTATGTAGTATTTCTCCCTATGGAGGTTTCTTTTGTATTTCTCTGCAAATAAGTCTAGATTTTTTTCGTCGTGTTATCTCTTGTTCCTGTGTAACACTTGTAATATATTCAACCTGTACCCATTCTGTTACTGTTTTACCTTGAGGATTTTTTTTTAACTTAATCAGATACCTGGTGTACAGTTTGTCCCTTTTGAGGACTGTACCTGTTAGTTTGGACTGCTTATGTGGTATTCTACTGCGTTTACACGGGTACTTTATCAAGACCTCTTCCCCTTTGTTGTAGATAGAGCATCCGTGCATCTTTGCGTGCTGCAGAATTCCGCGTTTAGAACACCTATCTGATGCTTCTGATGCTTTCCTTCTAATGTTATCTACTGAAGACAATCTATTGCTTCTGCCAAAGTAAACACTGAATGGAGTCTAACAGGAAACGCACTATAACACAAGCAACAAATATGCTGACCACAGGGTGATATCAGATGTTCCGAACTTTGCACACGTCCTGTAGAGTTACTCTTAGTCAAAATAGTTTGAAAATTAAGATGCTGATTTTTCAGACGTCATGGTTATTTTTTCATTATCAAATAAAATTTACAAAACATGTTAAACACATTCGTGTGACTACACTACCAATTGGAAAAGGTCGCCATTACAAAAAAATAGAAAGTCTAAATTGGCAAAGTCTTTTATTTTTCAGCAAAAAAGTCGAATTTCAACTGTAGTATAAATAGAAAGAACTTTTTGTAGGATTAAAAAAATCGATAAACCGATACAGTTGTCGATATTTACGAATATACACATTAGGTTTATTTTGGTATACAAACAAGTTTAAACTCTTCTACTTTATTATCACTTTGCCAATTTGAAATATCTGCGTGTAAATGCATTGGAAGATCCCTTACCAAAATTATATCTAAATAATCCCACCAAACAGCATGATCTTTTTAAATAAAAGAAACGCCAATATTTCATTTGTATAACTGAGTTTTATTTATCAGAACCCATATGTCGCACAAAAGAATACTCTGGGTTAATTAACAATAAATGTATTACATTTTTTGCAATTGTTTTGTCACATGTAATCTTAGATAAAGATGAAAGTCTAAAATGTGCCTTTTTTAATACCCCCGCAAACTTGTTTTTTTGTTGGGGGGGGGGGGGGTATATAGGAATAACCCTGTCTGTCTGTCCGTCTGTCAACACGGTTACATTCTCAACCGTTAATGTAATAAACTAAAAATTTCAAACATTGAAATCTTTTTATGTTGAATTCAGCAGACCTTTAGTAACTTGTATTCAATAGCATAAACGTTTATATTACAATCTTTCCTAGTGAAATTGAGTTGTGATGCATTTTGGTGTTGTATTACATTAAGGGTTACATTCTCAACCGTTAATGTAATAAACTAAACATTTCAAACCAGGAAATCTTTTTATGTTGAAACCAGACCTATAGTAACTTGTATTCAATAGCATAAACGTTTATATTACAATCTTTCCTAGTGAAATTGAGTTTTGATGCATTTTGTGTTGTATTACATTAACGGTTACATTCTCAACCGTTAATGTAATAAACTAAACATTTCAAACCTGGAAATCTTTTTATGTTGAAACCAGACCTATAGTAACTTGTATTCAATAGCATAAACGTTTATATTTCAATCTTTCCTAGTAAAATTGAGTTTTGATGCATTGGGTGTTTTATTACATTAACGGTTAAATTCTCAACCGTTAATATAATAAACTAAAAATTTCAAACATTGAAATCTTTTTATGTTGAATCCAGACCTTTAGTAACTTGTATTCAATAGCATAAACGTATATATTACAATCTTTCCTAGTAAAATTGAGTTTTGACGCATTTGGGTGTTGCATTACATTAACGGTAACTGTCTCAACCGTTAATGTAATAAATTTAAGAATAAAAAAAATGTTTGCGTAGCCTAAGATAAACCTAAGGTGTATTTTACGATCAGGCATTTTTAAATGACCTACTGAGTTCATTACAATATGTTAAAAAATATTTAAAAGTTTATTACATTATCCGTTGTTATTACAGTAACGGTTGCTACAGACCTCACTCTACTTTTTGTCGCTCTACCGTTATGTAAACAATATGTCGGCCACGTTGAAGTTGTGTTTCTTTCTGAAATATCAATATTACATGTAAATTAAAGCCCACTTATATTAATTTGGATTATAATTCATTTGATACATCGTCGGTAAACATTCGTAGAGATTTTCAAGAATGTGAAACGTATAGAAATTCGTAAATCGGTAAGATCGCCCCATTACCGGGATACGGAAAACTGACGTTTTATACCAAAATCATGTCAAAAAGTTGATGTATGCATTTGAAACTTCTAATAATTGTAAAACTATTTCAGAACTTTGATATTGTTAACTTTAAATGACGATAATATGCTAAAAAATTTGCGATTTGCATACAATTTAAAAAAATTGATGTAAAACATCGTGTAAACGCTAAGAAATGACGTGAGCTTGACCAGAATATCCCAATCACCTGAAATACAATATCAATATCAAATGATGACCTAAAATGCATTTAAATTATTATTACTCATGCATAAAATAAAATAAATTGAGCAGCTATGCACAAATTACTACTTCACAATACTATTAAGATTCAGAGAGGTACTAATCAATGAAACGTATGATAAACAGTATACATAGAAATATGACATCATTTAATTTAATAGTATATAAATTTTGTGTAAGGGACGAACACATCTTAAAAGTCAGGGACAGTTCAACAATCGCACCACTGCGCTCTTATTTAAAATCTGCTCGTCCCGAAAAGGAATGAAACAAGTTATCATTATTATGAATAGTGCAAAGTAGTTTTATAATTTGTCATTTATAGTCCTTCCTTACCTTTCTTACATTGTTCGCAATTAGTATCCGAATATGTCGAATAAGAATTGTCACTTGAGAACTCATTTTCACTGTCACTGATTTCAATGATTTCGGTTGATGTTGAAGTACCTTTATCCTTACATCCCCATGCAATAAATGGTTGTCCTGTGTGTTGTCCTATTTGTTTCCCACGTGTCCGTCTGCACTTCAGTAGTATTAAAATGACATATCATGGGATCTGGCACCCATGTGGCGGTAAGCTGATATTAGGAAAGATGACGCGCTCGTCCATCCTTATCCCCGGATATCCAAAAGGAAGGACAGAGCCTGTGTATTCCTTGCTAGTCAAGGCAGCTTTCCTAAACTTCCTCATTATCCTGCCATCCTTGACATCCTCGGAGGGGCGAGATATCGTAACCATTTTTTTCCAGTATCCTCCTGTTTGGGAACTACTAAGTGGCCACTGTACCTTTTTTACTGGGGGGAGAAAGGAGTGGAGACAGAACTTGTGTTGGTGTGCCGAAAAGTTCCATTAAGTCCTTTTAAGGGCGAAACATCTGGGTTGTCTTCCATACTTTGTTGTGTATCAAATGGTAATCATTTCTGGTGTTCTTTACTCAATGTGGAGATGGGACCAATAGCCGCAAAGTCAGTTCTGGGCTGAGGCATTTTTTTAAATGTGGTAAAACCTACTGGCACCACTCGTCTTGTGACTTCTAAAATTTTTAGTCCATGTTTTAGGTTTTGATGTGCTAGTATTCTATCACCCATATTTTCATTTAGTGTGTAGGTGCACAAAATGCACTGTATTAGTGGCTTTGTGAGTTTAGCCCTGACATGGCCCATAAGCTGCCTGTGTGTTTTATGTGTATGACCACATTCCCACAGAGCTTATTTAAAAAAATGATTTGTTAGTTTGTGTTATGTTATACATTTGTATTGTTTATCTATTATTAATGCAGTAGCAGTTATGTTTTAATTAATTATATTATATTGTTTATTTTGTGTTATACATTTGTATTGTTTATCTATTATTAATGCAGTAGCAGTTATGTTTTAATTAATTATATTATATTGTTTATTTTGTATTTACAAATGTATTTTATTAATATAAATTGTTATAGTTCAGTTTACTTATCCAGCTGGCTGCCAGTAGTTTGAATTTTATAGATATTTATTGAAAATTTGGTTTTAGTCTGTCATGGTGGACTTTTTGAAATCTTGAAGTTATATTCTTTTGAATCTTGTAGATAACATCAGATAGACCTGCCATTATAGTATACTATAGTAGATAGTATATGGATCATCCCAGTGTCTCTGTAATACAGAATCTTCCACTTTATACGATTTTTGTTTAGGGTTTGTCATAGTTTCGCTTCTGCTTATCTCTTGCTGAAGCAATATTTTTACGTGCTTTGTATTTCAATAATAATTCTTGTTTTTTTTAACATATTCGTTACAGGCATCTGTTTCGTAGGGAAATGAATCCCTTTGTGGTTGGGGTCCATAAACCGAATCAACAGGGAGTTGTATTTCCCGACCAAGCATAAGCATGCAAGTTGACAATTTTGTGGTGTCATGCGCTGACGACCTTTATGGCCAGGTGACCTGGTCGTCCCAGTCCCTTAATTTTTATTGACATATTTGCTGATTATGTCTTCTATTGACCTATCTGGTCTTTCCACCAGACCATCGGATTGTGGTCTGAAAAAAAGGTTCTTGTTTTATTTATTCTGAGTTTTTCCCAGAGCTCTTTAAGCAAATGTGACTCAACTGTCGACCCTGATCGGTATGTAGTTGGCGGGGACACACAAAGTTTACCAGGAAGCTTTCCGCCACGAGCTTTTATCAGGCAAATGATAACCTTCTGCCACTTACTAAAATAATCAGATATTATTAAGGCATATTTATTTCTTTTGTAGGATATTGGTAAAGGGCCTATCAAATCTAAGTCTACTCTCTACATTGGAGCGCAAACATTGTACTGTTTTATTCGACTTGAACGACGCCTGGAAGGACATTTGCTTCAATCGCAAACTTGGAATTTTGTAATATGGTTGATTGTGTCTTGTTTATATCCAAGCCAGTAAAACCTGCTTTGTACTTTTATTAATACCGAGATGCCCTGACTGTAGGTCATCATGTATCATTTCAAGTATTTCTTCTGTTCACTCATTGGGGACAATTAATTGTAATATAGTTTGTTCGGTAGTGGCATAGATCCATTTTCTATAAAGTACTTTGTTTCTTAGTTCTATACGGTCCCATTGTGACCAGTATTTTTGAACTGTATTCTTTCTATAGCTATGTCAGACTAAATTGGTTTTTCTTTATAGAATATTTTCAAGCCCTGAAGTCAAGAATTTGATCATTGTTTTGTGCTTGTAACATGCCATTTTCAGTTTTTGTTTTTAAAACATATACACGTCTGTTCGTCATTAAGCAATGCTTTCTATGCCATTGGCTTGGATTTTCTTTGTCATTATACATGACTCAATGTCTTCCCGATGACTCTAGTCTGTTTCTTTCTGTGTCTGTCTGTCACGATATTTACAATTTCCACATGGACGACGGGACAATCCGTCGGCATTACAGTGTTGTCTGTCGGGGAACTGTTGTACCTTCAAGTTATAGGTAGTCAACCTTTCAAGCCATCTTACCATTTGACCTTCTGGATTTTTAAATCGTAGGAGCCATGTCAATGCTCCATGGTCCGTCCATAAAACGAATTTTGATCCATATAGATAGCGATGGAAGTTTTTGATACTAAGTATGATAGCCAAAGCTGTCGGCGTGCAAAACTGTATTGTCGTTGTGGTTTGCTGAGGGATTTACTATGGTAGGCAATTACTGTTTCTTTGCCATGTACTATTTGTGATAACACATAGCCTACAGAAGATCCTGATGCGTCTGTATCGAGTAAAAACGTTCTTGACATATCTAGGAAACCGAGAAAAGGCGAACTAGCAAGTGCATATTAAGGCGTTTCAAATGAGTCTTGTCATCCATCAATCCATACAAAAGGACAATTTTTCTCAGTTAGTTTATGGAGTGGTTTTGCAATAGTTTTGTATAAATTTTCTATAATATTAGCATGTGCCCCGAAAACTAAGAATATCTTTGACTGTGGCTGGAGTCGGCCATGATTTCACACAATCAATTTTATTTGAATCTTCAGCAACTCTGTCTGCAGGAATCATGTGCCCTAAAAATGACACACGTTGCTGAAATAATGTATATATGCCAGGGGAGATTTTAAGCAACTTATTTTGATATTCGTTCTAAAACATCGTATAGTCTCTTTAGATGCGAGTCAAAGGTATCAGAGACAATCAAGACAATCAAATAAGTCTTCCAATTAAAACCAGCCGCCAAGACGTATTCCATTAAACGTTAGAATGTGAATACACCATAGCATAAACCAATAGCCATTACTTTGATTTGAAAAAGACCCTTTGTACTTGTAAATGCATTTTTAATTTTGTCTTTTTCGTCAATTTGTACCCGAAAATAACCACTTGAAAGATCAAGAACACTGAAAAGTTTTGAAATCCTTAATGCGTCTAACGAGTCATCAACCCGTCGTAACAGGTACTAATCTTTTAAAGTAAGATTATTCAAAGATCACATTTCAACACAGATTCGAGACAAATGATATTAGAGTCAAGGGGGCGCTGTCTCATTGTCTACTGCATCTTTTTGTTAAATGGTATTCGCCGAGGCGGTTGTTTAAACGGCTTAGCGTTGCCAGTATTGAAGAATCACTGGAACACTTATTTTTCAGTTGTCCAGTTACTCACCAGTTTTGGGACCATCTTACTCAACAGTTGAGACTACATTATGTTCACTCTAAGTATGAAAATATAATATTGGGGGACACTAGAAGTTTATTTCTAAACTTGATGTTTATCATTGCAAAAAATTATGTATATAAATGTAAACTAGATAATAAAATGCCAAATATAAGGGACCTGACTTTCAAAATAAAAAGATACTATTTTCTGTAAAAGATATTAGCAGAGAAGAAAAACAATGTAACTGAATGTATTAGATTTTGGGCTCCATTACATGATATCTTTCCACAATAATAACATTAACTATTATTATCTTTATATGAATTTGCAAGTTTTATTGCTGGTCAATTTAAGTGTACTATGTTATATCCATATTGACTACAAATAGAAATGTAACAAAAATATTTTTTGTTAGTAAATGAATGAGAGTTGAGGAATGTTATGAGGAGACATGTGTTTGAATGAATGAGTTTTTTTTTAAATATACAATTTTAATATATATATATATATTTCTTTTGTTTCTCTTTCTACAGTACTTCTAATAATAGGTTATTCGATTTTTTTCTCTTTTTTTCCAAATGAACAAAATTATTATAGTCATTTATTGTATAACTATGTATTATTACACAACACTCATACCCCCTAGTCAGTTGGTGTTGTAGAGGGCATTGTAAAACCCTGACTATAACCATAAAGAAATAAAAAAACATCATATTTCAAAATAAAAAAAAAGTTTTTGGCGACATGCAATCAAGGCCACATATTTTGTAACAAATAACAACTTTTGTCGAGACTATATTTCTGTCTTCATACAATACAACAATTTATTAATAAGAAAAAATCATCAAAAGAATATTTTCCGCGTGTGTTTAATGATTATTTATGAACTCAAAAGTACTTGATGCAAGAAAGCGACATGGTAAATTTGAGCAGTACTGTACACAACTATTAAAAGTAATGTATGGAAGGTCAAAACTCAAATGTCAAGATTGGGTGAACCTTCCGTCTCCAAAACATCGACATTGATACATTTTCTGTACAAGAAATAATTTATTGAGACTTTCAGTGTTCACTGAATAAATATTCGACCTGAAAGTATGACGACGTGCTTTTCTTTAAAATGCAACATTTACAACGGAATGAGACCTCATCAACGCCATCTTTGTCCCAAATTATTTACATTTGTACCGTTTGTTAAATCTGCAATCCGAATTGGGATAAAGGACTGGTTTTCGTTTGTTTTAAAACTATTCGAAATTCTGAATACATTGATTTATGTATTATTTTATTTTGCAAAGATGTACATGTGTAAATCGTGTTTACTGTTAGGACATCATGATGCTCAGCTGCAGCAGCACAGGCAGCAATGGAATATTAACTGTTTACATCACAAAAATTGTTTAATACACCATTAAAACCGTAGCAAGAAGTTCATTATTGTTGGACATACTTACAATGCGTTAATTATACAATTAACAATTCAGATGAAAGCAGATTGAATGTGCATTTATGATATAATATTGGACATATTTACAAGGCGTTAATTATATAATTTAAATTCAGATGAGAGCAGATTAATTTAATGTGCATTTATAATAATAGTACGAAATACAATAAATGGTTATGACACATAATCACGTGCACATAATGTATATGATCGTTCACCTAGCCAGCTTGATCTCGTAAGAATATATGAACAGAATTATATTTTTATTCAAATGCAAAGAACAAAATTATTACATTTCGCAATACAAAACATACTGTTTTTCACCTGAAAAATAATCAAAATAATATTGCAGATAGAAAGTACTTAGTTCGGTAAATGCAAACATCGAACTATATTATCGCGCAATAGCTCAGTAAACCGTACCTGAAATTAGTTATAACCCCGCGTGTGATACAATGCAATGATTTGAGTTATGAAAATACTTCAGCAAAGTAAGGATCCCTTTTGTATTTAGGATCCCCAAACTGGCCGCCAAATGTAACGACTCACGACCTTTTGAGCGCTACCGCTAAGCAAATTATATCTAATATGAACTGATGCGTGTTTGACCCAAGTAAAATCAAGTCACTTTTTATCATATGTAACAATCTACTCAACTTTTTAATGTTCGTCACACTTTCAAATTCACAATTACATTTAGATATTATTATATTAAAACTTTATAAATCCAACATTATTTATCTATACGTTGATTGATTGATTGATTGATTGTTGTTTTAAGTCCAGCAAGCAATATTTCAGTTATATTCAGGACGTTCTATACGTTGGAATCCTTCGTTGACGTCAAGGTCAAACAACGTGCTGTTTATATTTATATTTTAAAGATTTGTTGGTTTTATATCAACAAAATGATGTTTGTTTGTTTATTTCACACTTATGTAATTAAAATTATTTATAAACAATGTTTGTAACAGTGTGTGTGTTTGTGTTTTTAATAATCACATTGAAATCGCTTTGTTTGTAAAGTTCAACGTAAGTTTCAAATGGATTTTGTAGTAAGCGTCCGGTTTTTGCTTACTGTTAATATTATAAATGTAGCAGGGTGTGCTTGTACCACTTCCCGAGAGTCAATTCAAGACTGAAGAGAACCTTGTTCGGTCAGTTTTCTTTGCTACTTTCTTGCAATAGCGGCCGTATTTATACCCCAGAAATGATAACAATGTAATTAGTTTTTATAATGACGTCACTCTACTTTTTGTTGCTCTACCGTTATGTAAACAATATGTCGGCCACGTTGAAGTCGTGTTTGTTGTTGAAATAACAATATTTCACGTAAATTTAAGCCTACTTATATTAATTTGGATTATTATTCATTTGAAACTTTTTAGAGATTTTCAAGAATGTGTTACGTATAGAAATTCATAAATCGGTAAGTGCATTGCTGAATCGCCCCAGTACCGGCGAGGAAAACTGACGTTTTATACTATAAAATCATGTTAAAAACTTTATGTATGCATTTGAAACTTCTCATAATTGTCTGGCAAGTGATGTGTTAGGTCCACTTCCTGTTACACCCAGAGGAAATGAGTATTTCCTTATAGTGACTTACTATTTCACTAAGTGGGTTCAACTAGCAGTTACTTGTGCCAATATAATACTTAATGATGTCATAACGTAATTATGATAGCGAACTTTACAAACTACTAGAAAGTAAAACTAGAGGCTCCCAGGAGCCTGTAATCGCTCACCTGGAATCCAAATGACTTAAACTATATTAAAATTTTTGAAATTAACAGTTTCAGTCTAGTTGTTATAGCTTTTAAGTTACTGTGCAAAAACTAAACATTTCTTCAAAAAATTTGTTAAATACAATAACTCCTATAAGGTGCCATCCACAATTTCTGAAAATTAAATGGTTTTTAGGCATTGTCCTTTAGGGTACTTTAGAAATTTACAGTTTTACTCTACTAATAGGTGTGTTATAGACTAATTTATAATTAAAAAACTGTTCATATGTCCAAATTCATAATGAAAGGGCAATAACTCCTATAAAGAGTCATCTTGCAATTTTTGGACTAAGCAATCATTTGTAGGGCTTCTATTGCTGATCATTTGTGCAATTTACAGTTTTAATCTAGCTACTATAGTTTTCAAGTTACAGGACAAAAATGGAAAATTTCTTAACAAAATTGTCATTTAAGGGCAATAACCCCTATAAGGAGTCATCTGACAATTTCAGACCAATTAAATGAATTGTAGGGCTTTTTTGCTGATCATTTTTGCAATTTATTATTTCACTCTAGCTGCTATGGTTTTTAAGTTACAGGACAAAAACGGAAAATTTCATAAAAAATTGCAATTTAAGGGCAATAACTCCTATAAGGAGTCATCTGACAATTTCAGACCAATCAAGTGAATTGTAGGGTCTTTATTGCTGATCATTTGTGCAATTTACAGTTTCAATCTAGCTGCTATAGTTTTCAAGTTACAGGACTAAAACGGAAAATTTCATAAAAAATTGCCATTTAAGGGCAATAACTCCTATAAGGAGTCATCTGACAATTTCAGACTAATACAGTGAATTGTAGGGCTTGTATTGTTGATCATTTTTGCTATTTACAGTTTTACTCTAGCTGTTATAGTTTTAAAGTTACAGGACAAAAACGGAAAATTTCATAAAAAATTACCATTTAAGGGCAATAACTCATATAAGGAGTCATCTGACAATTTCAGACCAATCAAGTGAATTGTAGGGTCTTTATTGCTGATCATTTGTGCAATTTACAGTTTCAATCTAGCTGCTATAGTTTTCAAGTTACAGGACAAAAACGGAAAATTTCATAAAAAATTGCCATTTAAGGGCAATAACTCCTATAAGGAGTCATCTGACAATTTCAGACTAATACAGTGAATTGTAGGGTTTGTATTGTTGATCATTTTTGCTATTTACAGTTTTACTCTAGCTGTTATAGTTTTAAAGTTACAGGACAAAAACGGAAAATTTCATAAAAAATTACCATTTAAGGGCAATAACTAATATAAAGAGTCATCTGACAATTTCAGACCAACCAAGTGAATTGTAGGGCTTTTATTGCAGATCATTTTTTCCATTTACAGTTTCACTCTACCTCGTATATTTTTCAGGTTATATTGTAAATACCAAAAATTTTGTCAAAAATCGTCAAAAAAGGGCAATAACTCCTACAAGAAGCCAATACACAACTTCGCACTAATAGCAACTATTGTAGAACTTAATGTGCTGATCAATTTGAAGTAACGGTTTTCTCTATAGCTATTATAGTTTTTTAGATAATGATCAAAAACCTGTGTTGACCCCCATGTTCTATTTTTAGTAACAGCGGCCATATTTGTCTGTTGATCAACACCCTGGGTACAAACTTGAAACTAGGAACCCTAAGGATGATTGTGGCCAAGTTTGAAAAAAATTGGCCCAGTGGTTTCAGAGGAGAAGATTTTTGAAAAAGTTTACGACGGACGACGGACGACAGACGACGGACGACGGACGACAGACGACGGACGACGGACGCCAAGTGATAGCAATAGCTCACATGGACCTTCGGTCCAGGTGAGCTAAAAAAAGAACCAGTCCAACAAATCCAAAGCAAATGGTCCAGCAAAACGATTTTACCGGAGTCTATGAACAGTGATCAAATCTTACTTAGGAGAGAACTATCAAATTGGGATTTATACTTAATAGGATGTTTCGCTGGAGCTTATAGAGTAACTCAAAATGAGTCTACTAGTCTTACTTTAAATCTTTTCTTGCTTAATAACAGTGCCATGGACAAACTTATCAGTTCATCAGATTTAACTGTTGGTTACTATGCCATTAAAGTTCGTAACGGTTGCAGAAAGCTCATGATAATGCACGTAAACATAACCTGGTTTCTACGAAAAGAAGAAAAGAATACTATGATGTCAGAGCAAATTTAGTTTCATATAATGTTATCGATAGAGTTGGGTATTTGGTATTTGGAAGAAAATCGGAAAGAGGGAATAATTACAATTAAATTCTCTGGATGGTGTTTGATTACAAAGAAATTCAATGACATTAACTATCTGATACAGACTGATGGTCGAGGAACTGTGAAAGATGTAAATCATAACAAACTCAAACCATATTGTTGTTATTTTATACTTTAGCCACGGAGTTCAACCAGTTTACAACCAACAGTCTCTCAAAAGGTAAAAAACAAATTAAAATTTTAAGTCATATGAACCTCAACATTAATTCTTTTCCAGGAATGGATTATGTCATATCATAAAGTCAGACACGAGTCGTGTATATCAGTGCACCATTTTATTATTTAAGGGTGAGCAGAAGACAGCAGTGAAATACTTAATGTTTAGACACTATGCAGAGGATCATATTTTTAGACGTACCCTGGGTGGCTTCATTCCAGCAATAGCCAGATGTTCAAGCGTCATCCTAACTTTTATAAGCTACACAATACTCAAAAGGAGATAATGACTGCGAATGGATCTTTCACATGTGATGATGATTATTTTATAACCAATCCATATCCCAGACAGGTTGGCCCTGACAAGGATCTCAAGCGCTAAGACGCTGGGAATCTAATGCCTACTGGCAGGCCAGTAAGAAACCATTATGTTTCTACCGTTACACCCGTTAAGGCTGTTCCGGTTACTGTAGCTACTAACTCTTCCAGAGTCACTACATTCACCACCATGTACTGTGCCAAAGCCAATGTTGCCCGATATTTAACTGCCGCCAACAGAGCAAAATGCTGAGGAGGACCAGCATACTAAATCACCCTATATTTCAACTTTGTTAGAGACGTTAATTTCTGCTGTAAATCATTATATTTAAGTGACATAAAGTCCGAGGTAATGAAAGATAGAGACCAGAAGGAAACCATTGAAATTGCTTTCGGTCATGGCTACAACAATCGGACTATCGAATCATTTTTCAAGAAAGAGAGGACAAGTTCCCGAAGATCCGTTTCACCTACAAAAAAATTCAGATCAAATTTCACCAAAGAAACATAGGAATTAGTGCTAGTGTTATTTTATTGACATTATTTTTTTCTTATTATTGTTAAATTATTATGTTGTTTAATTATTAGGCAAAAGTTATTATATATTTATAGTTTTAGCTGTGTTTAGCTAAGCTATCCTTATACTATTGCCATGTAGTTATGCTTACAGATATTTAAAGTTATAAGAAATCGGTCTTATATATCTATTCCTGCGTTAAGATTAAAGAATTCATATTTTAGGATTACATGTATTATTATTATTCTTAATAATTAGTAATACATTTTGTCGATAATGAGTGATCTAGTCATTGCTTATTTCTCCCTTTAATGGTCGTTATGAAATCAAAGGTTTTCTTTGTAGCTTGTGATTGAAGATAGGTGTCTGTGTACCTGACAAAAATATTAATATTAGTAAAAGATGTTTATAGACTCAAGGAAATCACTGTTAAAATGAGAACACATGTTAAACTTTTCATTAAACCTATTCATATAATAGTTAAGATTTTACTGTCTGATGTAAAATTTTAGCAAACAAGTACATGTAACATTATTGATAAACAAGATCTACATTTGTAATATTAAGGATTTGACCGAGTCGGATTCCATAATAGTAATAATTAGGTATTTGGATACATGACTTGAGGTTGGATTTGAAAGAAGCTTTGGAAATACTTTCTTTTATTCCTCTAGGCGCCTGGTTCAATAGTCTAACCGAAGACAGAAGAAAACAGTTCTGATAAAGAGAGGTTCGAGCTCTAACTGGGGTATACATAAGGCTTGTCGAGTGTTATAATCGTGGATGTTTCCAAAATTCGAGGGACTATGTCACTTAGATATGTGGGTATCAGACCGTTTACCATTTGATAAAAGTATGATAATTTATGATGTTCACGTCTTATTTAAAGTTTTTCCCACCCCGTATCTTTATACAACTTATCAATAGAAACTAGTCGAATCGCCCCAGTATTGATTCTAGCAAACATGTATGCATAATACTCGTTAATTATGCTCTAATATACATATGCATATTTGAAGATGAGGCTTCAGTACCTTAATTTTGTCATCCTAATTCCTCCATAACGATAAGATGGAGCTAAAGGGCGTTATTGTCTTTTATTTAAACAATAAGGAATAGAACCATGGAGTTTAACAAATTTCAAATTTAATATGCATTCGACACTTTTAAAGTTGTGAAAACCTTTAACCTTGACGTATATTAGAGCATAATTAACGAGTATTATTCATACATATTTCGTCAGCAAAGATTTTTTGTTTAAATTCTAAAAAAATCATTATAAACCAGTGTGTATACAAGAATGATAAAAATAACACAAGTAATTTTATTTTTCAACGCTGTTATTAACCTAGGTCTGCTACAAGTACATGTCTAGATCAGCTGTGCACTAGATTCCTTTCCGACCCACGTATACTTAATAGAAGATTCATGTAGCGAAACCCACGAAAAGAATCATTGGGCATTTTGAATGATATGTAAAACTTCACTGAATTGTCTGCTTTTTGCTTAGCCACGGCACCACCACCATCGCAAGGACCCTTGCCGTAGCTTGCTTCAAAATATTGCCAGCTAGCGTTATAGAGTAATCTGTGTTCAGCTACTACATTAAAGATATATTTGTTTCGATATTGCTATGTTGGACTGTCAGAAATGTAGTTTATAAAGGACACGTTTGTTGAGTTCAGGAAGCATGCCAACACTGCGGCCGCTGTGGTGTGAGATAAATCATCTGATATTATGGCAAACGATTTGTGCTCTAGTTTCCCGCTTTCAATATTTCGATAGTAAACAACAATAGGGTGTAATGTGACCATTGATTTGTTCCAGTATGCTGACTGAACTTTGTCATGAGAGGTAAAAGTTTAGTTTTCAGCGAAATCTTGTTAAGCTATTACATGCCCGTTTGGAAGGTGGTCCTTTAGTTTACGAATCTCATTGCATTGATTTCTAACAATTTCGACGTGTTGTCTAAAGCTAACAGCACATTTGACTAGTTCTATCTTGAAATCATTTGCTGTCAGTTCAACATATACCAACCCTATTTGTTTCTTCCAGTTTACCAAATGTCAATTCTTCGCCATTTAATAAATAATTTTCTCTTTCTCTATGTTACCAACCGTCTTGACAAGGTCCTCTTTTAAGTTTCTGTTATAAAACTTGTCTAGAGCTCCGTTAACTTTACCAAGATTTGATTTAATCCTTTGCTCGTCATCACGGTCATATTTTGATGTTCAATACATAATCATGATCTTTTTGTGGTAAATGAAACTGGTGTAATATTACTTGATCGACATTTGTAGAATGTAGATCTACTGACCTTGAATTCTTGATTTTACAAAACAACTTATCGTACAAATTGTCAATGTAATCATTGAGTACTGTAAGGTGTTATCAGTAATTAGGTGTTAACAATAATATGGTAAAATGTAAGGTGTTTACAGTAATATACCAATATGGTAAATTGTTGGTGTTAACAGCAACATGGTAAAATGTAAGGTGTTTCATATGTCAATTAGAAAAGTAATATAATATAGTAATAATACTATACTTTGTATATAATTTTTTAAATTTATATAAAGAAAAGCAATAACTCAACACAGTTCATATATTTTATTTTAAGTAAAACAAGAACGATAGTGTTTTAAACTTTATTACAAGTCATGCTGTTCTCACTTTTTTACACTGTAAATGTAATGAGACAATCGTTACCCGAGTTGGCTATAATATAGTTGTCATATTTGTATGTCAAAGCTCGTTCAGCTCACGGCGTTATTTTCTTCATTTTTTATTTGTCTAACAGTTGAACCTTTTCAAAAATTATGAAATCCACTTCATTTGTTAATTCAATTACGAATACCTGTACAATAATTGTATTTATATACCATAAAGTTTGACAACGTACCCAAAGTGATCCAGCAACTCCACCAGGTTTTTTGAAAAGGAGCAGAGACAAAAGTCCAATTAAACGTCATTTTATTAATGACGCAAATTAAAACAAGTATAAACATATAAAAAATACATCAAACAGATGGTATTACATAATATTATGAAAACATTAACTTCAAATGATCTACTAATAATAAAGCTCCATAAACGAAAAAGGGATGGCCTGTAAAATGAGCCATAATATTATGAAAACATTAACTTCAAATGATCTACTAATAATAAAGCTCCATAAACAAAAAGGGGATGGCCTGTAAAATGAGCCGTCATTTTATTAATGACCCAAACTAAAACAAGTATTTACATTGAGTTCAAAACGTCATGTTTGCCGAGACTCAAATTAAAACAAGTATAAACAAATACAAGTATAACATATAAAGGATATACATTCAACAGGTAGTATTACATAATATAATGGAAAAAATATTTATTTCAAACGGAGGCGATGGGGATGGAGGTGGGTTAAATTTCCCTTTGATAAAAGCGTCTATCCTCTCTAAAATGTTTTGATCTGCTGATCACGGGACATCAGCTGAAGAAATTAATTGGTTCAAAGGTCTTATGTAATATTGAAAAGTTCCAACCAAAATTTCATGCTTGAGTGCACTCAAATCAAAATGATTAACAATATATAATTAATAAAACTTTCAAACTTGAGTTATATAAACCCTTTTATCTTTGATAAAATGTTATTTATATACCATCAAGTTTGACAACGTACCCAAAGTGATCCAGCAACTCCACTAGGTTTTTTTGAAAATGTCATTTTATTAATGACGCAAATTAAAACAAGTATAAACATATAAAATAAATACATCAAACAGATGGTATTACATAATATTATGAAAACATTAACTTCAAATGATCTACTAATAATAAAGCTCCATAAACAAAAAAGGGATGGCCTATAAAATGAGCCACAGCCATGTACACATGGCAGCAGCCATACCTGGAGTTAGTGGATCAGTGAAATAGAGGTTACTAAGTAAATTGCAAAGTGTTGCATAAAACATTTAGATATTACAATTATATGTATCTGTAAACAGGAATACCAACACTACATGGAAAACTTGGACCAAACACAATTAGAACCTTAATGAACACTGGCAACCAGTTACTTAAAGGTCAAAGCTCTATAATCTCAAGCAACCAAATGATTACATGAATATTTGCAAGCACTGCTTACAATAACAAAAATATGACAATGAAAAGTGCATATACTAAAGCAGCCAACTGCTGACCTTCAACATATATATGCATGGGGAGCAAACATTTCAAGTAATATGTAATAATTTAGTCATATGTATGAGCAATTCAAATTTAGTTATTAAAAATAGTATATGCAGCATAAAATGTAGCAAATATGAGCCATCAGCATAGGTAAAACATAAAAGGAGCGTGGAACTCTCCAAACACGTTACCCACTACGGTCCGCGTTCAGACTTTCCGTATTATGACCTGACAACCCCACAAAGAGGGGGTCTCCCCTATCTGCCACCCGGGGACGCGCTGGGCTGCTGTAGGTCGAGCACAGGGAACCCTCCCAGTATGGTTTCAGCAAACAGAAAAGAAAATTGAGGTTAAAGGTCAAAATTTTGAATTAAACAGAAATCAAAATGACAGTTCATTGAGTAATACATCTGTTAGATTAACGGATTACCTTGAAAATGAATCATCATATATAGATGATGATTATGAAACTGTTAGTAGAGAAACAAATATTGGACTCGAAGAGAGTACCGATTCTTGTTATAATTTTGTAGCTACTGAAAATGATATAAAAAAGAGTCACCATCTGAAAGTGGTGATGTTCTTTTAGTTGTTTCTAAAGGTGTTGTCTTTGAAACTGTTGAGATAGTTGGATTGATTGATTGGATGTCTGCTTAACGTCCAGCGAGCAGTATTTTAGCTATATTCAGGGCGGGAACAAGTTAACAAACAATAAATCAACGGAAAATGGGGGTGGGATGGCTGCCACTGGAAAAGTATGGAGTTTTGGGTAGGTGCGGAAAATTTAGCCTTTCGTAGCGGCTACAATAAGCCTACTCTTTTCGAAATCTACATAAGGGGTCTTTATCGTGCAAGGAGCGTGGCACTTTCAAAAAACGTTACCCACTACGGTCCGCGGTCAGGCTTTGTGGGTCGAGCACTGGGAACCCTCCTAGTATGGTCCCAGATAGAAAGATTTTGAAAAGTAATGGTGTGTATGTTAGGGGTAGAATTCAACGTGTGAATCTTGTTTTTACTGCAGATACTGGAGCTACTAGAACTGTTATTTCGATGAGTCTTTCAGAAAATTCCTATTGAAAATCGCCCAGAACTAAGAAAATCAAATTCTCTTGCAAGTGCAAATGGCCAACCACTTAAAGAAATTTTGAAATAAAGTAAGGTCCTCTGACATAAGTTAAGGAATTGATAGTGGCAGAGATAGAGGATGAAGCTTTATGAGGGCTCGATATTTTAATGAATTATCAAAATGGACCAGCTGATATTATGCTTACTGCAAACACAATTAAGCTGAATAATGTAGTTCCTTGTTTAAAAGTAGGTCATGACAATTCAATCAGAAAGGTTATACTGGCAGATGATTATTTAATTCCTGCAATATGTGAGGCAGTAGTTGATGTTTTTATAGACAAATTTGACAATAATACCCCTCTTGACCCCCATGAATTGTTAATAGAACCTTGCATTCAGTTTACTACTGAATATAATCTTATGATGGCTTCATGTTTAGTTGATCCAAGTCAAACTGTTAAAAACAAAGTAAGATTGTTAAACCTATTTGATAAAGAAACAAAATTGGTACAAAACACAGTCTAGGGTACTGCTGAACAGATCAAAGGTCGACCTATACCAATGTTTGAGGAAGAAGACAGTGATGAAAGAGAAAATTTTAGAAGTATTAAATGAATAAAATTAGGCCATGGCCGATATATAAGGCATGAGACTAAAAATGACAGAATGCGTAGTTTGTCAAATACAGAATCATCAGCTAATGTTCAAAGTATAGTTCCATTACATCTTGAAGGTCTTTATAAAGAGGCTGCCATGGGCGATCTGAACAAGAACAAAATGCTATTGCCTCCCTTTTAAATACGTTTTCAACTGTATTCTCAACATCTGATACAGACTTTGGACTGACACATCTGTCTGAACATGTAATAGAAACCGGAGATGCCAGACCCATTAGACAACCCCCTCGCAAGGTTCTATTGCTTTTGTTGATGATGAAAAGAAAGTGGTAATTTAAATGTTTTGTTTTCAGTAAGCATAAAATCAGCTGGTCCATTTTGATCATACAAAAGTCGAAAAGTTCGACCATGTGTGGACTATCGTCGGTTAATCGCCGTCACTGTCCCTGATACTTATCCTTTACCTAGAATACAGGATTGTCTGGATGCAGTTTCAGAGGCAAAATTGTTTTCTACATTTGATATAACTAGTGGGTACCATCAAATCCCTGTACCACTCGAAGATATTCCCAAAACTACTCTTGTGACGGTCTATATGAATTCAAGACTATGACCTTTGGTGTATGGAATGGGCTAGCTACTTGTCAAAAGTTAATGGAGTTAATTTTGCAAGGCCTTCAGTGGCAGATATGCCTAATATATCTTGATGATATAATTGTCTTTACTAAAAGGTCTGAGGAACACTTGCAACATTTAGAAATGATTTTGCAGAGAATTTTGGATGCTAATTTGAAAATAAATCCCGAGAAATGTGAAATGTTCAAGTCAAATGTTACCTTTCTTGGGCATGTTATTTCAGATAAAGGTGTCAAACCAAACGCAGATAATACAATAAAATTTTTGGAATGGCCTGTTCCTAAGAATGTGACAGAAGTTAAGCATATATCGGCGTTTTATAAGAAATTTTAGTTCAATTGTGAAACCACTGACAGAACTGACGAAAAAGACAACAAATTTATCTGGACAGAAGAATGTCATCAAAAAGCTTTTGAAAATTTGAAACAATCATTTACAAGTACTGACATAATGGCTTTTCTAAGAGACCATCGCGAAATTTTGCCTAGACACAGATGCTTCTGATACAACAATAGGTGCAGTCTTAAGTCAGATGCAAGATGAAAAATTGAAAGTTAATGCTTATGGCAGTCGGACATTAAATAAAGCAGAAAGAAAGTAGCAAAGAAAACCGACCGAACAACAAGAGCCAAAAACCAAGGGACAGTTACAAATCCGGATATAGACAAACACAACACAAAAATCAAAAACATAAAACACAGAAAGAGAGTAACCCGAACCCAATAAAAACCATGGATGCACTCAGGTGCTACGGACGAGTAAAAATTACAGCATAACTGACAAAGAACTTCTGGCAGTCCGTTACTTTATTGAGAACTATCGTCATTATTTGTTCGGAAGATTTCAAGTTCAAGTCAGAACGGATCACCAGGCTTTAATCTGGTTGTTTAGCCTGAGAGAACCCAAAGGTAGAACTGCAAGATGGCATGAGTTCGCCCAGGTCCTAAACATTCAAATGCTGACGCCATGTCACGACTTTGCAATCCTCACTAGTGTGACTGCCCTGAAACTGATAATCTTGAACATTAAAAGTGTGGTCTATGCAAAAAGTGTAAAAAGATAGCAACTGACATGCAAAGTACCCTGTGTCACCAATCTGTAATGAAAAACAATCATACTAAACAAATAGGGCTGTTAAGACAAGGCAACAAGCCACAAAAGAAAATGAGTTAACACCCTGGTGTAATCGGGGAAATACAAATAAAGATTTAAGGAAATTACAAGCAAATGATCCAGATTTGGGACCAGTTATCATTTGGGTTAAAAATAAAGAGAGACCTAGCTCGACTGAAGTAGAAAAGTACAGTGCTGCCACACGGCATTACTGGTTATTATGGAGTTCACATGAAATGATTGATTGAATTTTATACAAAAGTTTTAGTAGAAGAGATGGTGTAGAGAGTTATAAACAATTAATTGTTCCTTTAAAACTCAACCACGCATGATTCAGTCTTGTCAGGTCATTTAGGTATAATGAAAACTAGGGCTAAAATATTGATAAAGTATTACTGGTTTGAAATGAAAGAAGACGTAACAGTCTGGATAAATTGTGATAAATGTGCAGCTAATAAAGCACCCTAAGAGTATGCAAAGGCTCCGGTAGGTAAAATGCCAGTAGGTGAACTATTGATCGTTTAGCCACTGATTTAATTGGTCCTTTTCCTTTAACTCCAAGAGGAAATCGTTACATTTTGACAGTTACTGATTATTTTACAAAGTGGGTAGAAGTGTTTGCAACACCCGATCAGACGGCCATTACATGTGTCGTTACGGTTGTCCTCTCGCATTACACTCTGATCAAGGTCGCAATTATGAAAGTGAAGTGTTTCAAGAGCTATGTACCATTTTAGAAATCAGAAAAACAAGAAATAGTCCTAGAAACCCCAAGTGCAATGGACATTCAGAACGTTTTAATAGAAGTTTAATTTGTATGGTTACATCCTCATTAAGAGTGACAAACTGAATGGGACACAAATCTTGCAGGAGCCTATAGTTCTTCCCCTCATGAGTCAACAGGATTGACTCCAAACATGTTACTGTTTGGCAGAGAAGTTCGCTTCCCTCATGATTTAGTAAAACCCGATCTGACAACTGAATCTGAGAAACAATGTGCCAGTGGATATATTTTAAAAATTACAGAACGAATACAAAGAGCCCATAAATTATAGGATTGTTTACAAATTATGGTATTTAGATGAAACCAAGAAAGAGGGAATCAATCCCAAACTCCAACCTTTATACTTGGGTCCATGTTAAGTGACACAGACAATTAATGATATTAATTATGAAATCCAGCTTGATGGGTCTGGAAAGAAAAAGATTGTATATCACAACATATTAAAACCAAAAACTGGGAAAACTGTTAACAAATGGGTGCTCCAGCTGATAAGGAGTCAAACTAACTTGAAATTCAATAATAGTACATAGTTGTTAAGTTGTTTGAAATAAAGATAATGCATTTTGAATATGGTTCCCTTGAATATTTTATATGTGCAGATTTGCATATTGTTATTGTGTTTGATTGATTGTTGTTTTACGTCCAGCAAGCAATATTTCAGCTATATTCAAGACGTGAAAATTTGGAAAAAATTTAATTATGTCAAGAATACCCCTTCTTAAACCATAAAACGTGATCTCATACACTACTATGAGCATATATACAGACTAGAGGCTCACAGGAGCCTGTAATCGCTCACCTGGAATCCAAATGACTTCAACTATATCTAAATTTTTGAAATTAACAGTTTCAGTCTAGTTGTTACAGCTTTTAAGTTACTGTGCAAAAACTAAACATTTCTTCAAAAATTTTAGTTAAATACAATAACTCCTATAAGGTGCAATTCAGACAATTTCAAACTTAAATGGTTTGTAGGCATTGTCCTTATGGGTACTATAGAAATTTACAGTTTTACTCTACTAATAGGTGTGTTATAGACTAATTTATAATTCAAAAACTGTTTATTTGTCCAAATTCATAATGAAAGGGCAATAATTCCTATAAAGAGTCATCTTGCAATTTTGGACTTAGCAATAATTTGTATTGCTGATCACTTGTGCAATTTACAGTTTCAATCTAGCTGCTATAGTTTCAAGTTACAGGACAAAAATGGAAAATTTTATTAAAATATTGCAATTTAAGGGCAATAACTCCTATAAGGAGTCATCTGACAATTTCAGACTTATATAGTAATTTGTAGGGCTTATATTGCTGATCATTTTTGCTTTGAACAGTTTCACTCTGGTTGTTACAATTTTTAAGTTACAGGACAAAAACGGAAAATTTCGTAAAAAATTGCAATAACTCCTATAAGGAGTCATCTGACAATTTCAGACTAATACAGTGAATTATAGGGCTTGTATTGCTGATCATTTTTGCTATGTACAGTTTTACTCTAGCTGTTATAGTTTTAAAGTTACAGGACAAAAACGGAAAATTCCTTTAAAAATTGCCATTAAGGGCAATAACTCATATAAGGAGTCATTTGACTATTTCAGACCAATCAAGTGAATTGTAGGGCTTTTATTGCTGATTATTTTTGCCATTTACAGTTTCACTCGACCTCGTATAGTTTTCATGTGATATTGTAAATACCAAAAATTTTGTCAAAAATCGTCAATAAAGGGCAATAACTCCTAAAAGAAGCCAAAACACAACTTCACACTAATTGCAATTATTGTAAACCTTAATGTGCTTATCAATTTGAAGTTACGGTTTTCTATAGAGCTTTTAATATTTTTTGAGATAATGATCAAAAACCTGTGTTGACCCCATGTTTTTTTTTAGTAACAGCGGCCATATTTGTCTGTTGATCAATACCCTGGGTGCAAACTTGAAACTAGGAACCCTAAGGATGATTGTGGCCAAGTTTGAAAAAAAATTGGCCCAGTGGTTTCAGAAGAGAAGATTTTTGAAAAAGTTTACGACAGGCGCCAAGTGATGGCAAAAGCTCACATGGACATTCGGTCCAGGTGAGCTAATAAAAAGAAAATTAAAACAATAAAAAGTATTCAATATCACAATTTAAAATCCAACTGTAAAATTGTGTCGCCAGCGGCAGTTATAAATTAATTGTTATTAGAATTAACATAATAAAAACGTTCCCGAATGTGTGCCAGGTCACCACAGTCCATCAAGACATGCTTGATGGTATATGGACAGTTGCATGGCACACACTCGGGTCTTATTTCATTGTTGAATTGTGTTTGAAGTTGTTGTTGGTTGTTCCTTATCTGATGAATTTTGTGTGACCAATATTGATTGAACTATAGTAATAAATTCAGTAAACTGAATTTAGTATGGTACTTTTTAGCCTTTCTGTATTGTTTGACTTGTGTGACATGAAAAGTATCTGTTTTTGGTAATGAGTTCAAGAGCTAGCCAGTGTGTCAATTTTTATTTAACGAATAAGTTATCATATTGAGTAGATGGTAAATGGTCGTACTTTCCTTCCAGATAGCGAAATTTATAAAGCTAAAGCGAGGTCTACACTACCAGCACCCAACACATTACATTAATTAAAAGAGAAGAGCGGAGAAAAACATTTGTTAACAGCATATCCCTCTGAACATGTCAACATATTTTTGTAACCTATGTCTGTACCGATCGGATAATGAAAGGGATTTAAGGCGCCATACCACTAGTTTTGATGCCCATCTACTTAACAAGGGAAAACGTCAGGCTAGGAGCGCCTGAATATGGCTGAAATAATGCTGCTCGGGCGTTAAACAACATTAATCAATCAATCAATCAGGCTAGGAATGAATATCTAGGGGGATGAACACTATCTACAGAAAAGCAGTAACCCCTATTTCTTGACACCTTTGGACTATGCCCCTCTCTCTATGAAGAGAGTGCCAGGCATTGGAGTAGTGTTGCCAGGGTCAACAAGAAACCAGCCGCCTCCAAATCTAAACCTATACCATCTTTATTTGTAAACACCACAGGATCAATCATTCTTCTCCAGTTCAATAGGTCAGCCTGTTTCTTTGCCATCGCGACCAGTTTTACAATCATCAACACCTGGACCTACTCCTCTATGCTCATTTTCATCACCATCTACATTGAACCAGTATCTACCACTCGAACTATCAGATTTTGATACCTGTACTTCTATCCCCTCACCCGAGCTGTCGTCACCACTGCGGGCCCTACTTCACAAAGATGCAGAGGAGGATGAGTATATTCTACCACAGATGCTTTAAGTAGAGAGTACGCCTACCCCAGCAACTAGAAATAGCTCCACCCTAACGCTATGTCTTGTGAATTTGTAGAAAAATGTTTGGCAGAATTAATCCAATCTGTTAAAACATTAAGCGAGACGCAGAGTACAATTCTGGAGCAAATAAAGCACTATGATCAAACTCTTTCACAACTGAAACTTGAAGTCTCGTGTTTTAGAGGGCAAATGCACCAATTTGAGCGAACCAACCTTCAGAACCGTAGAAATCCACATTGGAACAAAAGAAGAAATTTCAAGAGACTACAGCAGAAGCCAAAACCAGTATGAGGAAAAAAAAATAAAATCGGTAGTGAGCAAAAATGATGATTGACATATATATGTATTAACATTTGGACAGTTAGTATAATTTTGAGAAATCTAATATAGTTTTATTTAGAACAATTTGTAAAATTTAATTAGGCATAGCAAAACTAGTAATTGTAGGAATTTATATTGTGTAATTTTGACAGCTTCCTGTGGTGGCGCTACAATCGGGCGCCAAAGTTTGAAAACTTTAATATATTATAAATTATGAAAACTTGTATTTTTGGTGATTTATTGTTATTGAATAAAAAGATAATTGTAGTTAGAAAAATTTATAAAAATTGTTTAAGCGTTTTTCTTAAAACTGACCTTTATGAACTTTTTAGCAATATAGCCAGCAATATAGTAAGTATCAGGAAGTAAAATCAGCAAATAGATTTTTTAGTTAGTTCTGCTGAAGCCACTGGTAAAGAAGGGTTAGTTTGTTAGTTTCTTAGCAAATTTGTAATTTTCTTTGGAGAAAACTTGTTAAAAATGCAGAACTCATTTTTTTAATTGTTAGGCTTTAAGAATTTATTAGGTTCTCCACCCCCCACTGAAATTCCTGTTAAGGTTTGGAAAATCATTTCCTATCCTGTGAAGGCTCAGAAAATGTTAAAGTAAAATCCTGTGAAGGCTCAGAAAATGTTAAAAGTAAAATTCTGAAGAAGAAATTAATCCCTTGTCAATCTATACATAGACAAGAAAAGCACAAATCGTGTAATTTGCACATATTACGATGTGACAAGAAACTTGAAATTGGCAACACCTCTAAATATGCCTTAAAAAAAGTTATTTTGATGCTGTTTGAACAATTAAGCTTACCTTTTTATTTTTTAATTAATAACAAATCACATTTCGTCGTTAATGTATAAGCAATGCCAGAACGCCATTGTTATAAGTGTATATAAGTGTTCTGTATTTTGCGACATGGATTTTTGACGGTTTTTGGTATTACATTGAATAACATTAATTTTAGTTTAAATGCTTTTAAAATTAAATATGCATATCAATACAAAAAATGCGACACTTGCACATCCTTCAAAAATGGCTTTCTGCAACAAGTACACCTATTCAAACACCAAAGACCATATTTGCACGACTTATGAGATTGGGCGTGGAATGGTAGGTGGCTCTGTCATCGGTAAGTACAATAAGTATTCTTCAGATTAGTTTGAGTAAGTTGGTAATTATGATTTGGGAGCCTTCTTTCACGTCAAACCAGTTTCCGAGTGACAACCTGGTTAGAGTAGACCCGACTTCATTTTCACAGGTATGTATGCCTCTCTATCCCGATGCGAGGACCTGGGAGGAGTTAGAGAATTTGCCAGAGTGTAGGGGAGTTGGACGAACAGAAAAGGACCTTCTCAGAACTAGTGTTTCCCGTAAGCTTTCGTCTGAACAGAGCACCTTGGGATTGATGATAGAACTTAACAGGTGTGTTGAAAAGTACCAGGTAAGTTAGGGTAATAAGGTAGAAATATTTCATAATATTGTCAGTTAATTATTCTAGGTGAGAAAGATGACAAACCCAGAAAAGCATACACTGTATGTAACAGTGAAGAGTGAGGTAGGTGAAGAAGCTGAAGGTCAAGCAGACGGGTCAGATTGAGTTGATAAATGGAGAGGTATTCAGCTTACCAGTGGTAACCATTACAAGTGACGCCTTGAATTCCCCCAATCTGCAGGTAAGTCCGGTGAGTATTCCAATAGAGCTAAGAGGATTAGAAGAGTGTTTAGGTATTTCTCATATGGAGTAATATCGATCATTTCATTCTTGAAATAAAACCACGTGACCAGGTCATGAATATTAATGACGTAATGACGTCGTTTGAATACACCTTTTTGACGTCGACGTTTACGTTGGAATAAAACGGTGAAAATATTGTATTTTGACTCTTTCAGGAACGTTTTTGATAATTTTCTTTTAAAATCGATTATCTCATATAAAAAAATAAAGGAGGTTGTACCGTATCCACGTATTTCTACTTTCACTTTTAAAATGTCTACTTTGGGATGATGAAAACAGCGAAAAAGATGTTTTTTTATCAGTTTTTCTACATATGTTCAGTACGTCACGCTTCAAATGGCGTTGGGAATTTGTTTGCTATGTTACAGAACTGAAAATAATTGTTTTGAACAACCAAAACATTTATTGATGTCTATTTAATCTTGTATCAATGAACTTTGCGAACGATTCTCCTACATTGAACACAAAATTGCACTTTGAAATTTTACTTTAATTTTCTAAAAAATAAAATAAATGAACAATAACAACGTGCATTAATGTTTCTGTTAATACCAGTATAGCATGAACATGAAAAATGCAAGGAAAGGAGTAGGACCACAATATGTCGAAATCTGTCCTATGAATTGACGAAATTAAATAAAGACAAATGTATTACCTTTATGGTGCATATGCATCAATATATGTCAAACTTTACTACCTGTGGTATACTTGCTATTTTGGTGACGTAATCAATATAGTCTAATAGCCGAAATCGGGGGCGTAATCCTAAAACGGGGGGTTTTGTCGCTATTTTACACCGAATTCCTCAAAATTTTTCGGCGATCTAAAAGGATTTCGTGAAAAAAATGTCTGGTCTAACATAAAAGATTTAAAACTATATCGAAAATTAAACATTTATTTCCCATTTTTTCCTAATTTACCATGTACCAGTATGAAATATTTCATTCAAAAGAGAGGTTAAACTGTAATAGTTAAAGTCAAAATGAATTAACCAGTTTAAAATTAAAGTGTCTTTAACATCTACTCTCCAATTTTTACTGCTTTTATTCAGGTTATATTTTGAGTATTTCTAAACAATCGCCGTTTCCCTAGGTAAAATGCGGGAACGTTTAGGATCATAGTAAAAACAAATTATACCTGCCAATGTTAAGTATGAAGTCTTGGTTATGGACGCAAAGTTTAGAGTTTGTAAATGCTACAATGAGCTTTATTTCATTTGAAAACTACAATTGTTTTTATCGCGCAGAGCTCCTGGCATTCTTTAAAACACGACAGAAACTACGATTGGTAGTCTTCGCACGTTAAAACATGACAAACGACCAACTCAAGACCCTTCGATCTCCGCCACCCGAGGGTACGCAAAGTAGCCCTATGAATGAAGTCTTCTTATAATTTTTTTGTAAATCGACCACGACTTGATAAACTACGCATATCAACAGTAAAAAGGCAACTTCAAAGATTTTTTTTTTATCTTTTCAAAATGTAGATGTCCTTCGCGGGATTTAGCATGCTTTTGGAATTTTTATAATTATCTTAATTGTATCTATTTCATATATATATAGTGGGTTAAGCACCAATGAAGAGTCTTGGTTTGTTAAAACGCGAGTCCTTCGTAGTACATTTTATACATTAAGACACTTACTGTACATACAAGCGGACAGTGAATTACTATGTATCTTATACATACATCATACAACAAAACTCAAACGTTAAAATAATGATTCCATTTTACATGTTTATGATAATAAATGTTATCAGCACCTAAATCTCTGTTGTAGTTGTAAGCATACGTGTAATGGATTCTCACATTTGACTGCTTTAGTTAACGTTACATTTTTAGTAGTATTAATAAAACACGATGGGATCGCTCATTTTACTAATCTTAATCATTGATCACAAGATCAATTAAATGTTATTGTGCACTGGTCTAGTTACAAAATAAAATGTTAAATAGCTTGATTGCTTATAACAACTCACTATCACTATATCAGGGATAATATACCTAATCGAGTGAATACAACTCTAATCACAACTGTAAGAATACTTTAAGATAACTGCATTAGCTGACTTGTTTGAACGGTTCTTAATCGTCCAGTGAGTTGTTTTGCAGTACTTTGTAGAGGACAATAAAAGGTCATAAAAATGGATTGATTTGATGTCTGCTTTACGTCCAGCGAGCAGTATTTCAGCTATTTTCAGGACGGGAACAAGTAAACAAACAATAAATTAACGAAAATGGGGGTGGGATGGATCACAGGGAATACAATTTTGACTGCCACAAAAGTATGGAGTTTTGGGTAGGGGCGGTAAATGTAGCCTTTTGTAGCGGCTACCACGAGCATCTTTTTCGAAATCTACAAAAGGGATCTTTATCGTGCAAGGAGCGTGGCACTCTCCGAACATGTTACCCACTACGGTCCGCGGTCAGGCTTTCCGTATTAAGACCTGACAACCCCCGAACGAGAGGGTTTCCCCTATCCGCCACCCGGGGACGCGCTGGGCTGCTCTGTGGGTCGAGCACTGGGAACCCTCCCAGCATAAAAATGGATGCGGGAAGAAAAGGACCACAGTGTAGAAAATAATGACATATGAAGTATTCATTACAGACGGATAATTTTGCCTTTTGTAGAACGCTACAGTGCCACGTTTCGTTTTTTTTTCAAATAACAGAAGTCTTTGCTTTTGAAAGGTTACAAAATATGACTGGCAGTCAGGCTTTCCTTATCCGCCGCCTGTAGAAGCGTGTTGATAAAAGATTCATATTGCTTACATTAATTTGTTTGGAGGACGGTTTGTTTGCCATAGTAAATAGGATAACTTTGCTATTTTTCGATATTTCAATTTAAACTCAATCACACTTAACAGAAAACACACGCAGATAGTGGGTTAAATTAAAAATTTTACATACATAACAACATTAATACATATGAAAATATTGATTGCATTTTTAATGATAAAATAAGGCTTGATGTTATTATAATTGATTCCCTGATCTAACTGCAAGCCCTGCAAATGCACCGTTCTCGACCACACAGATCTGCCCCAGTTGGCGGATAGGCGATGACCTTTCATTGGGGTATGTCGGGTCATGATACGAAAAGCCTGATCGCAGACCATAGTGGGTACTTGTTTTGAGAGTGCCACGCTCCGTGCACGGAAAGACCGTTTTTGTAGATGTAGAAAAAAGTAGGCTAGTTGTAGCCGCTACAAAAGGCTAAATTCTCCACCCTTATTTTTCTGGTGGCATTCCAATTTTTTCCCTTTGGTCCATATTTACCGAACTGATTATTGTTTGTTAATTTAGTTCTTGTCCTGAATATAGCTGATGCTGGGAGGACAGGGTTTGATTGCAACTGATGAGTCTTTGTTACACGAAACGCGCGTCTGACGTAGTAAATTAATAACATTGCTATTTTTTAAATACTGAAACATAAACTAGTTCACACTTAACCGGAAACACGCGGATTGCGGGTTAGTTTTCAAATTTCAGAAGCAAATATTGATCGCATTTTAAAGGATAAAACAAGGCTTTGTGTTATTATAATTGTTTTGCTTATATAACTGTCTCGACCTCTGTGGCAGTGATCATTTTCCCATTATCTTGGAATCTTTACACTCTTCACACACAGAACGAGTCGCTCGGTATAAATTTGGCAAGGCCAATTGGCCTCTATTTGAACAACTCTGTATAGAGCGACTTAACTCGGATACTTTTGAAGCTGTTTCTGATCCAATTTTAAAATTCAATGAAACAATTATTTCAATTGCTGATGAAACAATTCCTAAGACCTCGACAAATCCAAAACATCCTAGTAAACCATGGTTCGATGACAGCTGTGAGGACGCTATTAAAGACCGGAAAAAAGCCGAACGACGCTTTAATAAACACCCAACTCAAAATAATCTTAACCATTTCCGAATTTTTCGAGCGAAAGCTCGCAGGGTAACGAAACAAAGACGACGCACTTCTTGGCGTAACTTTGTTTCTAAATTGAATAACCATACCCCCATGAATAAAATTTGGAACATGATTCGTAAAATTAAAGGTAAAAACAGTAAAGCAAATGTCCATCATTTAAAGGATGGACAAGACTTGTTAACATCAGAGTCGGAAATATCTAACAAATTGGCCGAAACATTTGCAAAACACTCGTCCGCTGAAAATTATCATCCCGATTTTCAGCGTATCAAAACTCAAAAAGAAAAATCAAAACTTAATTTCCAGTCAAAAAATCTAGAAGATTACAATACACCGTTTTCTTTGGAAGAGCTAAAAACCTCTTTGAACAAATCTCACGATACAGCATGTGATCCAGATGACATCCATTATCAACTTCTCAAACATCTGCCACAATCTCCTCTCCAATGCCTTTTGAATCTTCTTAACAACATTTGGGAAACGGGTGACATACCATCTATTTGGAAAATGGCCACTGTTGTGCCTATTCCAAAACCAGGAAAAGATCACTCGGAAGCGTCAAACTATCGGCCTATAGCCCTCACAAGCTGTCTTTGTAAAACCATGGAAAGGATGATCAACGATCGCCTTGTCTGGTTTTTAGAATCCAACATTCTACTTTCTAATATTCAATGTGGTTTCAGACAAGGGCGAAGTACCCTAGATCATCTTGTACGTTTCGAAACGTATATTCGAAACGCCTTTGCAAAAAATGAGCATGTTGTGTCTATCTTTTTCGATTTAGAAAAAGCATATGACACAACATGGAAATATGGTATTTTAAAAGATCTTTTTGATATGGGGTTGAAAGGTAGACTTCCTACCTTTATTTCAAACTTTTTATCTGACAGAGAGTTTAAAGTTAGGGTCAATTCTACTTTATCTGACCCTTTTGAACAGGAAATGGGTGTTCCTCAGGGAAGCATCCTTTCTGTCACTTTATTTAGTATCAAAATTAATAGCCTTGCTCAAGTTTTAAAAGATAATATTGATGGTTCTCTTTATGTTGACGACTTCCTCATATGTTACCGAGGAAAAAACATGAATAATATTGAACGTCAACTGCAGTTATGTTTAAATAGAATAGAGAAATGGGCAATGGAGAATGGTTTTAAATTCTCCACTGCAAAAACCGTTGGGATGCATTTTTGTAATAAACGAAAGATGCATCCTGACCCTGAACTAAAATTACATAATAATCCTATAAAAATTGTTAAAGAAACTACTTTTCTTGGTCTCATATTTGATTCAAGGCTAACCTTTCTACCCCATATCAAAATGTTAAAAAATAAATGCCTAAAGGCATTAGATATTTTAAAAGTTGTAGCCAACACCGACTGGGGTGCTGAGTGCGACGTTTTACTTAATCTATATAGATCGCTGGTTCGATCTAAATTGGATTATGGTTGTTTTATTTATGGTTCTGCTCGCAAGTCATATGTCAAAATCCTTGATACTATACACCATCAAGGATTGCGACTATGCCTTGGAGCTTTCAGAACCACACCTGTTGAAAGTTTATATGTAGAAGCAGGCGAGCCTTCTTTGTATCAAAGAAGAATAAAGCTCGCTTTGCAATATGCAACCAAATTAAAGGCATATCCTGGCAACCCCGCCCACGACTGTGTTTTCAAACCTCTTTATCAAAACATTTTCGAAAAACATCCAAACAAAATTCAACCTTTTGGCCTCCGAATTAAATCTCATTTGGAAAATTCCGGTATAAATTTAGATGAAATTGCTGCAATCGAAATTCCGCATAATCCTCCGTGGTTAAACCCCAAACCGATATTTATTGATGATCTAAGAAAACATAAAAAATCCGACACAAACCATTTATTAATACAACAACATTATGCAGAAATTAAATCTTATTACCCTGACTATGGTACTATTTACACAGATGGGTCAAAAGACGGTGATAAAGTCGCCTCGGCCGCTGTCTTCGGAGAGCGTGTTGAAACTCGCCGCCTTCCGTCTGCCTCATCTGTATTTACAGCAGAGGCGCAAGCTATTCTTCTTGCGATGAAAATGGTTGCTTCGTCAGACGAATGCAAATTTATTGTCTGCTCCGATTCCCTGTCTTGTCTACTGGCTATTGAAAATTTCAAAATTAAAAATCCTTACATTTTAAAAATTATTCAAATCTACAAATCACTTCTTGCTTTGGGAAAAGAAATTATTTTCTTCTGGATTCCCAGTCATGTCGGAATCCGTGGAAACACAGTCGTGGATCAGGAGGCTAAAAATGCACTAAAGGATACCATCATTAACTGCAGTATTCCTTTTACCGATTTTAAACCGTTAATTTTTAAATATATTTCTAATTTGTGGCAGAGTGGTTGGGATCTCCAAGTTCATAATAAACTTCATGAGATCCAGCCACTACTGCACACAAATAATTTTAAATGTTTTAGAGGTCGAAGAGACCAAGTTGTTTTAACAAGATGTCGTCTTGGTCATACCAGGACGACACATAGTTATATTTTAAACAATGAGCCACGACCCGAATGTGTGCCATGCAACAGTCCATACACCATTAAGCATGTCTTGATGGACTGTGTGGACGTGGCACACATTCGGAAACGTTTCTATAGTGCAGATACGTATTTCAATTTATTTAAAACTGTCGCAGGCGACACAATTTTAAAGTTCTTAAAGGAAATTAATTTATTTAATAAAATTTAATTCCACTATTAATTGTGATACTTCATATTTTTTATTGTTTTAACTACCATTTTTATCTGTGTATATTCTCATTATTGTATGAGATCACGTTTTAGTATAAGGAGGCATGACGTTCTACTAATTTAAAAATTATGGTTTTCAAGTCCTGAATATAGCTGAAATATTGCTTGCTGGACGTTAAACATCAATCAATCAATCAATCGACCACACAGATCTGTCCCGTTTTGCGGATAGGCGATGACCTCTCATTGGAGGTTTGTCGGTTATAATACGGAAAGCCTGATCGCGGACCACCGTGGGTAACTTGTTTGGAGAGTGCCACACTCCTTGCATGATAAAGGCCCTTTTTGTAGATGTTGATAACAGTAGGTTATAGTTATAGCCGCCACAAAAGACTTAATTGTCCACCACCACTTTTCCGGTGGCATTCTAATTTTTCCCTTTTTTTCAATATTTCGGAATTTATTATTGTTTTTTAACTAGGTCTTGTCCCGATGAATCTGAAAAACTGCTCGCTGGACGTAAGAAAAACATCTAATCAATCAATAATTGTTAGCATACACAATATGTATTCTCCAATTTCAACTGTTTTGTTCACGTTATATTTTGAGTATTTCTAAAGAACGATGGAATCGCCGTTTGACTAGGTAAAATGCGGGAATGTTTAGGATCATTGTAAAACAAATTATACTTGCCAATGTTAAAGTATGAAGTCTTGGTTATGGACGCAAAGTTGAGCTTTTTGTAAATGCTAAAATGAGCTTTATTTCATTTGAAAACTACAATTGTTTTTTTTTCGCGCAGAGCTCATGGCATTCTTTAAAACACGTCATAAAACACGTCAGAAACTACGATTGGTAGTCTTCGCACGTTAAAACATGACAAACAACGAACTCAAGAGCCTTTGATCTCGAGGGTGCGCAAAGTAGCCCTATGAATGAAGTCTTCTAATAATTTTTTTGTAAATCGACCACGTCTTGATAAACTACGCAAATAGTATAAAAGCAACTTATAAGTTTTTTTTTATCTTTTCAAAATGTAGATGTCCTTCGCGGGATTTAGCATGCTTTTGGAATTTTTATAATTATCTTAATTGTATCTATTGCACATATATATATATATATATAGTGGGTTAAGCACCAATGAAGAGTCTTGGTTTATAAAACGCGAGTCTTTCGTACGACATTTTATACATTAAGACACTTACTGTACATACAAGCGGACAGTGAATTACTATGTATCTTATACATACATCATACAACAAAACTCAAACGTTAAAATAATGATTCCATTTTACATGTTTACAATAATAAATGTTATCAGCACCTAAATCTCTGTTGTAGTTGTAGGCATACGTGTAATGGATTCTCCCATTTGACTGCTTTAGTTAACGTTACATTTTGAGTAGTATTCCTAAAACACGATGGAATCGCTCATTTGACTAATCTTAATCATTGATCACAAGATCAATTAAATGTTATTGTGCACTGTTCTAGTTACAAAATAAAATGTTAAATAGTTTGATTGCTTATAACAACTCACTATCACTATATCAGGGAGAATATACCTAATCGAGTGAATACAACTCTAATCACAACTGTAAGAATACTTTAAGATAACTGCATTAGCTGACTTGTTTGAACGGTTCTTAAACGTCCAGTGAGTTGTTTTGCAGTACTTTGTTGAGGACAATAAAAGGTCATAAAAATGGATTGATTTGATGTCTGCTTTACGTCCAGCGAGCAGTATTGACGGGAACAAGTCAACAAACCATAAATCAACGAAAATGGGGGTGGGATGGATCACAGGGAATACAATTTTGACTGCCACAAAAGTATGGAGTTTTGGGTAGGGGCGGTAAATATAGCCTTTTGTAGCGGCTAGCACGAGCCTCCTCTTTTTCGAAATCTACAAAAGGGATCTTTATCGTACAAGGAGCGTGGCACTCTCCGAACACGTTACCCACTACGGTCCACGGTCAGGTTTTCCGTATTATGACCTGACAACCCCCGATTGAGAGGTTTTCCCCTATCCGCCACCCGGGGACGCGCTGGGCTGCTCTGTGGATCGAGCACTGGGAACCCTCCCAGCATAAAAATGGATGCGGGAAGAAAAGGACCACAGTGTAGAAAATAATGACAATTGAAGTATTCATTACAGACGGATAATTTTGCCTTTTGTAGAACGCTACAGTGCCACTTTTCGTTTTTTTTTCAACTAACAGAAGTCTTTGCTTTTGAAAGGTTACAAAATATGACTGGCAGTCAGGTTTTCCTTATCCGCTGCCTGTAGAAGCGTGTTGATAAAAGATTCATATTGCTTACATTAATTTGTTTGGAGGACGGTTTGTTTGCCATAGTAAATAGGATAACTTTGCTATTTTTCGATATTTCAATTTAAACTCAATCACACTTAACAGAAAACACACGCAGATAGTGGGTTAAATTTAAACTTTAACATACACAACAACATTAATACATATGAAAATATTGATTGCATTTTTAATGATAAAATAAGGCTTGATGTTATTATAATTGATTCCCTGATCTAACTGCAAGCCCTGCAAATGCACCGTTCTCGGCCACACAGATCTGCCCCAGGTTGCGGATAGGCGATGACCTTTCATTGGGGTATGTCGGGTCATGATACGAAAAGCCTGATCGCAGACCATAGTGGGTACTTGTTTTGAGAGTGCCACGCTCCGTGCACGGAAGACCCTTTTTGTAGATGTAGACAACAGTAGGCTAGTTGTAGCCGCTACAAAAGGCTAAATTCTCCATCCTTACTTTTCTGGTGGCATTCAAATTTTTTCCCTTTGGTCCATATTTACCGAACTGATTATTGTTTGTTAATTTAGTTCTTGTCCTGAATATAGCTGATGCTGGGAGGAGGACATGGTTTGATTGCAACTGATGAGTCTTTGTTACACGAAACGCGCATCTGACGTAGTAAATTAATAACATTGCTATTTTTTTAATACTGAAACATAAACTCGTTCACACTTAACCGGAAACACGCGGATAGCGGGTTAGTTTTCAAATTTTAGAAGCAAATATTGATCGCATTTTAAAGGATAAAACAAGGCTTTGTGTTATTATAGTTGTTTTGCTTATATAACTGTCTCGACCACACAGATCTGTCCCGTTTTGCGGATAGGCGATGACCTCTCATTGGAGGTTTGTCGGTTATAATACGGAAAGCCTGATCGGGGACCACCGTGGGTAACTTGTTTGGAGAGTGCCACACTCCTTGCATGATAAAGGCCCTTTTTGTAGATGTTGATAACAGTAGGTTATAGTTATAGCCGCCACAAAAGACTTAATTGTCCACCACCACTTTTCCGGTTGAATTCTAATTTTTCCCTTTTTTTTCAATATTTCGGAATTTATTATTGTTTTTTAACTAGGTCCTGTCCTGATGAATCTGAAAAACTGCTCGCTGGACGTAAGAAAAAATCTAATCAATCAATAATTGTTAGCATACACACAATGTATTCTCCAATTTCAATTGTTTTTGTTCACGTTATATTTTGAGTATTTCTAAAGAACGATGGAATCGCCGTTTGACTAGGTAAAATGCGGGAATGTTTAGGATCATAGTAAAACAAATTATACCTGCCAATGTTAAAGTATGAGGTCTTGGTTATGGACGCAAAGTTTAGCTTTTTGTAAATGCTAAAATGAGCTTGATTAAATTTGAAAACTACAATTGTTTTTTTTTCGCGCAGAGCTCCTGGCATTCTTTAAAACACGTCAGAAACTACGATTGGTAGTCTTCGCACGTTAAAACATGACAAACAACGAACTCAAGAGCCTTTGATCTCGAGGGTGCGCAAAGTAGCCCTATGAATGAAGTCTTCTAATAATTTTTTTGTAAATCGACCACGTCTTGATAAACTACGCAAATAGTATAAAAGCAACTTCTAAGATTTTTTTATCTTTTCAAAATGTAGATGTCCTTCGCGGGATTTAGCATGCTTTTGGAATTTTTATAATTATCTTAATTGTATCTATTGCATATAAATATAGTGGGTTAAGCACGAATGAAGAGTCTTGGTTTATAAAACGCGACTCTTTCGTAGTACATTTTATATATTAAGACATTTACTGTACATACAAGCGGACAGTGAATGGGAATCGCCCACTCCTATTTGCAACGATAGGTGGCACATTGTTCTATCGGTGGTTATCAAAACGCCCGATCACTTAGACGCTTGCGTTTTTTCAATGGAAACTAAGGACGCAGACTTATTGTTTCAATATAATGCCTCAGTACTGCTCTGTTCCTGGTTGTAGAAGTGAAGGAGGGCATAAATACCCGACAGACGATAAGTTGTGCCTGAAATGGCGTGTAGCAATACGTCGGCTAGACCCCAAAACTAAGAGCTTGTGGAAGCCTGGATCAAACGATGTTGTGTGTCACCTGCATTTTCTTCCCACTGACTACAGAGTTCCTGGAGTTCTAGGTATGTAAGACAAAATTGAACCATACTTATATGTATGACTAATGTCAAGATATTAGTCATTAAAAACAGAGAATGGAAATGGGGAAATATGTCAAAAACAACCTAATCTGCATCAAAATGTTCACAGGGCAAATATTATGTTTAGTTCTGCAATAACTGAATGCAAATGAAAAAAGTATTTATTTAACAATCCATTCATGAATATGCATTATGTGAGTACACATGTTTACATGTATGTATTTTTATTTAATTATATTTATGTTTTCATTATTTTTAATTTCTTAATGAAAAAAAACTTATTTTACATTCCATATTTTTGTAATAATATTTTCTGTTCTTTTCTGTTAACAGGTCTGTACATACTTGCATTGTTACAACATATCCTTAATGCAGATATAAATAAGATGAAAATGCAACCTAAAATGTACTATAGGGATACATGCTTATTATTGTTGTTACTGCAGTATTAAATGCACTGGACAAAACATCAAAACTGTTAAATACAACACATATTAATAACTCATTAATCATTCCAAATGTACATTTAAGACAGTATTGGGTTTTGGTTTCTTGATGTGTCAATAGAGTCATAAAGTATATACATGTATATAATTGACCTCATTTTCTGCATTTTCTGGTATGTGGGTTCGATTCCCACCCCAGGGCATTCATTGACAAATATCTGTAGCACAATAAAGTACACCTAGATACTGCATGAAGTTTTATTTAGTTTCTTATTGATTACAAACCTGTCTTAGCGACCCCTTCCATATAACGACTTCCTGTGTTATGCGACCGTATTTATTCCTCCCGAGCATTTTCCCATTCATTTTACCTGTATATAACGACTCCCTGTCTAACGCGACTAACGACCACGTTTTCCGTTCGTTTTGACCAAGAAAACCTGTCTAAAACGACTCTCGGTCCTGGTAAAATCATTAAGCAATAAATAAACCCTGTCTGACGAAAAGAAGATTTGTAGACCATGATTGGCATTGTTGTCAATTAGCAAGGTTCTTCGAAACGGAAAACTAAAGTATGAAGCGATCAAAAACTGTTTTATTATCTTAGAAGCGAAGTTCAGATTCCCCTGTAAAATTTGAATAGTTGTGAATGCCGACTTTCGATTTTGTTGCCATTCGGGTTGGAAATGATGATGTTTCTCATAACGGCGTGTTTATTGTATAATCACGCCATTTTGTTTTACAAAGGGAAATAATCAATATGAAACCTGTGTACACTGCTTCTAAACCAACTTGCACTTTCTCCATAGAGCTTATTGTTAAAACACAAGGAAACCAGTAAAACCGGTACAAAGAAAAATACAACTACTAAATGGGGGAATAAAGTTGACCTGCGTTAATTCAAAATCAAAACGCTCATTATTGTTGTATATTTTGTACTTGCGTTATTTACATAAAATAAATGTAATATTTTATTGTTTACTAAATAAAACAAACAATGCAGGTCTTCAATTAACTCTTTCACATGCTGACAACATGACTTTGTTGATTGGTCTGCAAACATCATGACCTGTGTATAAAGGCCCCCTGTCTTATGTAACCTTTTTTACCATTTCCCTTCAAAGGTCGCTTAAGACAGGTTTGACTGTATTTATTGTTGTATAATTTCATTCTTATTTGGTTGTTTCACTATTTTTTGTCTTAATATTAATAAAAAATCAAACAGTGTACAAAGTGATACAGGTATTTCTTTCCTGGTGGTAAATGGAGGAGATTGCCCTGAGCCTCCGCCAGATATATATATACATATATAAGAGGACAATAAACAGGTAAGATAGACTTTGTCCTTTATGCTCGGGAAGGGAAATAGGGGACGAATTTCATTATCTGTTTGAATGCTCCAGTTTCACTAATGAAAGGAAGTTGTATATTGCATCAAAATACAGAAACCATCCTAATATCTTGAAATACAATGATCTGTTGTCATCAGAATCTGTTACAGTATTAAGTGAACTGTGTAAATTTATTAGAATTGTAATAAAGAGGTTGTGTCCTCCAGGTTAATCATATGTTTCCCTATTATATTGTTTAAAAATATATTGTATTTTTCTAAATGTACATTGTTTTTGATATACTGTAAATTCATTTATGTTTGTATTTCTATACCTCTGTAAAGAGGTGCATGAGAAAATAAAGATAGGATATATAATATGGGAATCCAGATTTCACCTTTTCTCAAGTCTGCAATATATTGCCATTATGATTTTAGTCTTGTAGTATTCGATATATGATGGGGTACAAAATGTGGACACCGAAACCCAAACTTGTGATGATGAATATGGTATAAATAATATTTATCTAAAATTTAATGTTTTAGGTGAAAGAGCAAGATTGAAAAAAGATGCTATCCCATCTGTTTTTGATTTTCATCAAAGAGGATACAACAATTTTGATCAAAATGGGTTAGAAGAGGGTCTGTCTCCAAGGACAAAACGTTTAAAATCAAGGTCAAGTAAGCCAGCTTTTCACAATGTTGAAGACAACATACAACAGGAAATTGAGGTTACAACTAGTATTTCTACAGATGTGGTCCATTCTGCTGACGAAAATGACCTTCAATGTACTTTTAATGATCAGGGAATACAATGCAACATTCCAACATTTGGCACTTTTTCAATAGATAGTTTTGAATATGATGACAGAATGATAAGTTATTATACTGGGTTTATGGATTATTCTCATTTCATGCTATTTTTTAATATACTTGGTCCCTGTGCCTTTGAATTGGACTTTAAATGCTCTTTACTCTATCCAAAAGATCAACTTTTTATGACGCTTTGCAAGCTCCGACAAAACAAGGAGGATATTGAGTTGTCTATGTTGTTTAAGGTTTCAGAAAGTACTGTTTCCAGAATTATTATAACATGGATTAACTTTTTGTATTTCCAGTTAAAGGACTTGGATATTTGGCCATCTAAAGATGTTATTCAAGAACACATGCCAGCTGATTTCAAGATAAAGTTTCCAAATACTCGAGTCCTCTTAGATGCCACTGAGGTGCCAATAGATAAGCCATCTCACGTGGAAAACCAAAGTGCCACTTGGTCAACCTATAAACATAAAAACACTTTGAAAACAATGATTGGGTGTAGTCCAAAAGGTGCAATTATTTCTGATTCTTATGGAGGGTCTGTTAGTGATCGTCAAATTATTGAGAAGTCGTCACTGATGGAGACAAATAATGATTTATTTGAAAAGGGGGACTCTATAATGGCAGATAGAGGAATAATGGTTCAGGACCTGTTTGCCAACAAGGATGTTTTTGTTAATACACCGACGTTATTAAAGGGTAAAAGTCAGTTAGACCCTCATGAGGTAGTTCATGACAGGCGAGTGGCATCTAAAAGGATCCACATTGAAAGAATTATAGGCCTTTCAAAAACGTTTAAGATTTTAAAAAACAATTTACCAAACAGCAAGCTGCCTCTTGGATCTAGAATTATCTATGTTTGCTTTGCCATTTCCAATTTTAGGAAAAACATTGTACCTAAAAATGCATAAAAAAATGTTTATTTTACCTGACTGTCCTTTATTTTTGGCTCCTTCACTATTTGTCTTATTTCTTTTTTTCATGATAATTACAGTAGGACAGAATCCTCCCAAAAGCTCAGGGGCCTTGGTGGCCGAGTTGTTAAGGTAGTTCATCTGCTATTTATCATGTGGTCTGTCAACACTGAGATTCGAATCTCACTACAGACAGGGTGTACTCAACTCCAATCTTAATTGACAAGGATTGCCAGTTTTCCTATCACAGGTAGGGTTATCTCCATGTAGTCCGATTTCCTCCCCAATAAAAAATGCAATGATATAGCTGAAAAATTGTTAAACATCATTCAAACAAACAAACAAAAGCTCAGTGTTGAAAAAATTTATCAATAAACAGTTTTCAATCTTGCATAACCTAGATTTTTTTTCCAGCATGTTAAAGTAAATACATTTTTGTTGCCTAAAATTACATGTATGAAATATTATGTAAGACAAACCTGAAGTTTGACAAAGTGATGGAAAGACAAATGAATGTAGATACCTTGACCAATTATCTTACTTAAAGTTTAGATGCTAAGTATGGCCGGTAATATTTCTCATAAAACAGAGATAATTTTGGAATTAAACATGATGTACAATAAGTGTCATCATAACTAACCTTCTGTACAAATAAATCACAAAAGGTATATACAACAAAATAGCAGAACTTTCTATTTGTTACCAGCATTTGCCTCTGAACCTGGTCATAATATTTACAGGTTTCCTTTAAAACAATAGTTTTCTTATCATTGTACATGAGAAATTTAAAATTGGGACCCGGTTTTATTTTTTCATCCCTGCCTGCATATGGTCATTTAATCTTGTTTGAGAAATTTAATCAATATTATTTGATGAAAGACTCATTGTTAGATGACATGAGAGACCAGTAGACCAACAGTAATTTAAAACTGAATTAGCCTTATTGGATATTAAAACAAGTGTGGACTGTGAGCATGTTCACAAAGCGATACCCCACACTTCGCTTTAAAGTCCAATTATCTCCCCTTAATGATATCTTACGTCAATAAAATTCCTCATGCACATCTAAATATGATGTAATTCCTTCATGTAAATATTCATAAAAATCTCTGAAGTGGTTTAGGAGGAGAAGCACTTACAAGGGATGTGGACAGACCGACAGACAGACAGGGTGATTCCTATATACCCCCCAAACAAGTTTGCGAGGGGTATAAATATCTTTGATTATGCATAGACCTGCATGAATTTTCATAGACAATTAGCTATCGTCTAATTTTACACATTGTATATAATTAAAAAAAACACTACTTCACAGGAGCATTTTTACATGAGGTAACATAGTTATCTTATATAAATCTCGATCAAATTCATTACAGGTATTACAATCAAAAGTAAACTTTTATCTATATAAAACCTTTTGTCTCATTGCAGCTCCAACAATGCCTGTAAAATATATGGCATCTTGCAAGTATATAGAACATGCAAGCACTCTGTTGCTTTCAAACATTAGTTCCCCTTTCTGTATCGCCTTGATATCTCCAGTACACTGCTTGTCTCCTAAATTTACAAGTAGATAATGTGTATTTGATTTTAGATTGTAATAACACTATATTTTAAATTTGGAAAAATCAAGACATTTCAAATAGTGACTCATAGAATATATACATGTACAATGAATTTCTGTATTTGGAATTAAAAAAAAAGAAAATTAAATAAACATTGTGATCATGACAATGGGGAACCCAAGTTTAACAATGACACAAGAGTGAAAATAATTAACAGCTTATTATATTTAATAAACAAATTTAAACTGAACTAAATAAACTGAATTGCTGATACAATCACGAATGTACTTACTTTACTAGTAAAGTTAGTGTACTATTACCTGTTATGGTCACAATATGACACAGATGGCTAGATTCCCCCTCCCCCCTACCCAAAACTCCATACTTTTCCAGTGGCAGTCTAAATTGTGTTCCTTGTGTCTTATTCCTCCTTCTTTTCCGGTTGTTTAATTGTCAACTTGTTCTCATCTGGAATATAGCTGAAATACTGCTTGCTGGACATAAAGCAAATATCCAATCAATCAATCACACTATGACACCAAATCAATAACTAAACATTAAGATACCTGCTAATCTATACAAGAAGTAAGCTTCAATCTGTTCCCTTGTTATTTTCGGCAATACAATTTTGTGGGTAGCAATAACTTGCTTAAACCCACAAGCTGGCCAGTCAACTGATAATGGCTCTGGTATAGCAATTAAGTCATTTTGAAAATTTTGGTTTCTATCATACGCTTGAAGTCTGAAAAAATATACCACAAAACTATGACAGCTGTTAATGCAAATGTACTTATTTAAAAAAAGAACATTAAATTACATGTCAGCATTTATTTGGTGGAGGCTCAGGGCAATATCCTCCTTTTACCACCAGGAATAAATACCTGTAACACTTCTTACATTGTACCTGTGCACTAAATTTGAAATCATAAAATATAAATTAAAATTACCAGTTATATGGTGAGAAAACTAATAAATGAAACAATCATAAGGGAAAAAATAAATGAAACAATCAGAAGGAAAAAATAAAAGTAAAATAGCATGCAGTGAGTTTAGTGCCATATTTGTGTTACAGATATCTTACAATGAACGCCCTGGGTGGGAATCGAACCCACATACGGTACCAAGTAATGCTGACATCTAATGGAAAAAAATAAAACCTTGAGATACTGGAAAGGTATCCAGTGCTCAACCTACAAAAGTGCCGTGCACTTCCATTGGTCTTGCCCTGTCCCTGCCGATTTATTGTTCGTTCATTTCCTTGATATGGCTGAAAATTTGCTTGCAAGACATACATATGTACATGTGTAAAGCAAACAGCACATTCAATGTTCATATTTGCATGTACTGTTAATGAAACAATGATAATATATTTTTTAAAGTGGCGGCAATTTTTTAATTTGCACATTTTATTTGTAATGCCACCTATGAGAGGTTACTCCTTGTAATGTGACAAACATGAAGTGTATCTAAACAGTACTATACATACTGACTCACACTTTGGTACCATACATGTACAGTTTTAAGAAAATACAATGAGATTGTCTATTTATTTTTAATACATTACCTACCTGAGAAAAGACATACAGAAAGGGTTTTTAAAAACAACTACCTCAAAGTGGAATGAAGACTGTTATATAAGAGATCAAACCTTAATGTTTCTTGTTGGTCTTGTTGAAATAAATTCTCGAGTACATCTGGGCACAATGCAAGGCTGCTTTCTATATTACTGATAACGAAATAGGTATAAACAAAATATATATAAATACTGAACAACTAAAAATATATTTAAAAATTCAAATTATTTTAAAACAAATTCAAAATAATATCACTGAAAAACATAAGTATAACTTAAAACTAAAAGTCAATATCGGGGACGTATCGCTAATAAATCATCATCATGCCTCAAACACGGTGTTGATTTGTTACAAATCTCAGGAAGACGGTGTTGTTATCATAAATAAGAATATACCTCTCAACCAAATCTTTTTTTCTGCCCCTTGTAGCGGCTCCTCGGCAGGCATGTTCATGCTTTAAACTTGGAATGGTCCATGAATTGTAACTACTGTCCCACATCTTTCATGTTTTTCAAGCGTCAATGTGTATTTGCGCGCTTCACTAACCACTGATAGAACACAGGCGACGCCTGACGGGAAAAGGCGTGAATGATTCCCATTACTATGTATCTTATACATACATCATACAACAAAACTCAAACGTTAAAATAATGATTCCATTTTACATGTTTATAATAATAAATGTTATCAGCACCTAAATCTCTGTTGTAGTTGTAAGCATACGTGTAATGGATTCTCCCATTTGACTGCCTTAGTTAACGTTACATTTTGAGTAGTATTCCTAAAACACGATGGAATCGCTCATTTTACTAATCTTAATCATAGATCACAAGATCAATTAAATGTTATTGTGCACTGGTCTAGTTACAAAATAAAATGTTAAATAGCTCGATTCCTTTTAACAACTCACTATCACTATATCAGGGAGAATATACCTACTCGAGTGAATACAACTCTAATCACAACTGTAAGAATACTTTAAGATAACTGCATTGGCTGACTTGTTTGAACGGTTCTTAAACGTCCAGTGAGTTGTTTTGCAGTACTTTGTTGAGGACAATAAAAGGTCATAAAAAATGGATTGATTTGATGTCTGCTTTACGTCCAGCGAGCAGTATTTCAGCTATTTTCAGGACGGGAACAAGTTAACAAACCATAAATCAACGAAAATGGGGGTGGGATGGATCACAGGGAATACAATTTTGACTGCCACAAAAGTATGGAGTTTTGGGTAGGGGCGGTAAATGTAGCCTTTTGTAGCGGCTACCACGAGCCTCCTCTTTTTCGAAATCTACAAAACGGATCTTTATCGTGCAAGGAGCGTGACACTCTCCGAACACGTTACCCACTACGGTCCGCGGTCAGGCTTTCCGTATTAAGACCTGACAACCCCCGAACGAGAGGGTTTACCCTATCCGCCACCCGGGGACGCTCTGGGCTGCTCTGTGGGTCGAGCACTGGGAACCCTCCCAGCATAAAAACGGATGCGGGAAGAAAAGGACCACAGTGTAGAAAATAATGACATATGAAGTATTCATTACAGACGGATAATTTTGCCTTTTGTAGAACGCTACAGTGCCACTTTTCGTTTTTTTTCAAATAACAGAAGTCTTTGCTTTTGAATGGTTACAAAATATGACTGGCAGTCAGGCTTTCCTTATCCGCCGCCTGTAGAAGCGTGTTGATAAAAGATTCATATTGCTTACATTAATTTGTTTGGAGGACGGTTTGTTTGCCATAGTAAATAGGATAACTTTGCTATTTTTCGATATTTCAATTTAAACTCAATCACACTTAACAGAAAACACACGCAGATAGTGGGTTAAATTTAAACTTTTACATACACAACAACATTAATACATATGAAAATATTGATTGCATTTTTAATGATAAAATAAGGCTTGATGTTATTATAATTGATTCCCTGATCTAACTGCAAGCCCTGCAAATGCACCGTTCTCGACCACACAGATCTGCCCCAGTTGGCGGATAGGCGATGACCTTTCATTGGGGTATGTCGGGTCATAAATTCTCCACACTTACTTTTCTGGTGGCATTCCAATTTTTTCCCTTTGGTCCATATTTACCGAACTGATTATTGTTTGTTAATTTAGTTCTTGTCCTGAATATAGCTGATGCTGGGAGGAGGACAGGGTTTGATTGCAACTGATGAGTCTTTGTTACACGAAACGCGCGTCTGACGTAGTAAATTAATAACATTGCTATTTTTTTAATACTGAAACATAAACTGGTTCACACTTAACCAGAAACACGCGGATTGCGGGTTAGTTTTCAAATTTTAGAAGCAAATATTGATCGCATTTTAAAGGATAAAACAAGGCTTTGTGTTATTATAATTGTTTTGCTTATATAACTGTCTCGACCACACAGATCTGTCCCGTTTTGCGGATAGGCGATGACCTCTCATTGGAGGTTTGTCGGTTATAATACGGAAAGCCTGATCGCGGAGCACCGTGGGTAACTTGTTTGAAGAGTGCCACACTCCTTGCATGATAAAGGCCCTTTTTGTAGATGTTGATAACAGTAGGTTATAGTTATAGCCGCCACAAAAGACTTAATTGTCCACCACCACTTTTCCGATGGCATTATAATTTTTCCCTTTATTTTCAATATTTCGGAATTTATTATTGTTTTTTAACTAGGTCCTGTCCTGATGAATCTGAAAAACTGCTCGCTTGACGTAAGAAAAACATCTTATCCCCGGCTTGCAACAAATGCGGACTTTTGATTGGTTGGTTACACGTCGGTACAAATCCCATGCCCCCGTCTTCGTTGCTAACGTCGCAGGGTGTATTGTTTGTGCGTTGCTAATGTATCTTCTAGAGTACCAGTGTATGTTATTCCACAAATGAACATTTCTGTCTTTTTGTATTTGTATTTGTACTTCGTTTCAAACACTGTAGATGCCATATATTCACACTGACACACATAAATATGAATTAAATCGGAACTTGACGTCATAGTCTGTTGACGTTATGATAGCGTGACTTGAGGCGCCAAAATACCGAAAGTAGGAAAAACAATGTAAAACAAAATAAAAACTCTTTAAACTCGCTAAGTCTGAGGTTGTTACCAAAGGTAACATCCTCGACTTGGTAAAATGGGCATTTTCTTCATAAAAAACGTATAATTTTTTGTGAGCAACTGTGATGACGTTGTCCATTTAGCAATTTCTGACGACAAAAGAACCTATTTTCAGCCTTTTACACTTGTTAGCCGGGGATAAATCCGTTACCTACGTTATAACCCGGGTGTATGGAAATTGTACCACCTGAAAGTACTTCTGGACAGCCTTCGGCTTCGCCTCAGGCTGAACAGAAGTACTTTCAGGTGGTACAATTTCCATACACCCGGGTAATAACGTAGGTAACTGATATAATCAATCAATAATTGTTAGCATACACACAATGTATTCTCCAATTTCAACTGTTTTTGTTCACGTTATATTTTGAGTATTTCTAAAGAACGATGGAATCGCCGTTTGACTAGGTAAAATGCGGGAATGTTTAGGATCATAGTAAAACAAATTATACCTGCCAATGTTAAAGTATGAAATCTTGGTTATGGACGCAAAGTTTAGATTTTTGTAAATGCTAAAATGAGCTTTATTTCAATTGAAAACTACAATTGTTTTTTTTTCGCACAGAGCTCCTGGCATTCTTTAAAACACGTCAGAAACTACGATTGGTAGTCTTCGCACGTTTAAACATGACAAACAACGAACTCAAGAGCCTTTGATCTCGAGGGTGCGCAAAGTAGCCCTATGAATGAAGTCTTCTAATAATTTTTTTGTAAATCGACCACGTCTTGATAAACTACGCAAATAGTATAAAAGCAACTTCTAAGTTTTTTTTATCTTTTCAAAATGTAGATGTCCTTCGCGGGATTTAGCATGCTTTTGGAATTTTTATAATTATCTTAATTGTATCTATTGCACATATATATATGGTGGGTTAGGCACCAATGAAGAGTCTTGGTTTATAAAACGCGAGTCTTTCGTACTACATTTTATACATTAAGACACTTACTGTACATACAAGCGGACAGTGAATTACTATGTATCTTATACATACATCATACAACAAAACTCAAACGTTAAAATAATGATTCCATTTTACATGTTTATAATAATAAATGTTATCAGCACCTAAATCTCTGTTGTAGTTGTAAGCATACGTGTAATGGATTCTCCCATTTGACTGCTTTAGTTAACGTTACATTTTGAGTAGTATTCCTAAAACACGATGGAATCGCTCATTTTACTAATCTTAATCATTGATCACAAGATCAATTAAATGTTATTGTGCACTGGTCTAGTTACAAAATAAAATGTTAAATAGCTTGATTGCTTATAACAACTCACTATCACTATATCAGGGAGAATATACCTAATCGAGTGAATACAACTCTAATCACAACTGTAAGAATACTTTAAGATAACTGCATTAGCTGACTTGTTTGAACGGTTCTTAAACGTCCAGTGAGTTGTTTTGCAGTACTTTGTTGAGGACAATAAAAGGTCATAAAAAAATGGATTGATTTGATGTCTGCTTTACGTCCAGCGAGCAGTATTTTAGCTATTTTCAGGACGGGAACAAGTTAACAAACCATAAATCAACGAAAATGGGGGTGGGATGGATCACAGGGAATACAATTTTGACTGCCACAAAAGTATGGAGTTTTGGGTAGGGGCGGTGAATGTAGCCTTTTGTAGCGGCTACCACGAGCCTCCTCTTTTTCGAAATCTACAAAAGGGATCTTTATCGTGCAAGGAGCGTGGCACTCTCCGAACACGTTACCCACTACGGTTCGCGGTCAGGCTTTCCGTATTAAGACCTGAAAACCCCCGAACGAGAGGGTTTCCCCTATCCGCCACCCGGGGACGCGCTGGGCTGCTCTGTGGGTCGAGCACTGGGAACCTCCCAGCATAAAAATGGATGCGGGAAGAAAAGGACCACAGTGTAGAAAATAATGACATATGAAGTATTCATTACAGACGGATAATTTTGCCATTTGTAGAACGCTACAGTGCCACTTTTCGTTTTTTTTTCAAATAACAGAAGTCTTTGCTTTTGAAAGGTTACAAAATATGACTGGCAGTCAGGCTTTCCTTATCCGCCGCCTGTAGAAGCGTGTTGATAAAAGATTCATATTGCTTACATTAATTTGTTTGAAGGATGGTTTGTTTGCCATAGTAAATAGGATAACTTTGCTATTTTTCGATATTTCAATTTAAACTCAATCACACTTAACAGAAAACACACGCAGATAGTGGGTTAAATTTAAACTTTAACATACACAACAACATTAATATATATGAAAATATTGATTGCATTTTTAATGATAAAATAAGGCTTGATGTTATTATAATTGATTCCCTGATCTAACTGCAAGCCCTGCAAATGCACCGTTCTCGACCACACAGATCTGCCCCAGTTGGCGGATAGGCGATGACCTTTCATTGGGGTATGTCGGGTCATGATACGAAAAGCCTGATCGCAGACCATAGTGGGTACTTGTTTTGAGAGTGCCACGCTCCGTGCACGGAAAGACCCTTTTTGTAGATGTAGACAACAGTAGGCTAGTTGTAGCCGCTACAAAAGGCTAAATTCTCCACCCTTACTTTTCTGGTGGCATTCCAATTTTTTCCCTTTGGTCCATATTTACCGAACTGATTATTGTTTGTTAATTTAGTTCTTGTCCTGAATATAGCTGATGCTGGGAGGAGGACAGGGTTTGATTGAAACTGATGAGTCTTTGTTACACGAAACGCGCGTCTGACGTAGTAAATTAATAACATTGCTATTTTTTTAATACTGAAACATAAACTAGTTCACACTTAACCGGAAACACGCGGATTGCGGGTTAGTTTTCAAAATTTTAGAAGCAAATATTGATCGCATTTTAAAGGATAAAACAAGGCTTTGTGTTATTATAATTGTTTTGCTTATATAACTGTCTCGACCACACAGATCTGTCCCGTTTTGCGGATAGGCGATGACCTCTCATTGGAGGTTTGTCGGTTATAATACGGAAAGCCTGATCGCGGACCACCGTGGGTAACTTGTTTGGAGAGTGCCACACTCCTTGCATGATAAAGGCCCTTTTTGTAGATGTTGATAACAGTGGGTTATAGTTATAGCCGCCACAAAAGACTTAATTGTCCACCACTACTTTTCCGGTGGCATTCTAATTTTTCCCTTTTTTTTCAATATTTCGGAATTTATTATTGTTTTTTAACTAGGTCCTGTCCTGATGAATGTGAAAAACTGCTCGCTGGACGTAAGAAAAACATCTAATCAATCAATAATTGTTAGCATACACACAATGTATTCTCCAATTTCAACTGTTTTTGTTCACGTTATATTTTGAGTATTTCTAAAGAACGATTGATTGATTGATTAATGGTGTTTAACGCCCGAGCAGCAATATTTCAGCTATATTCAGGCGATGAACATGAAATGGATGATAAAATGAACGTGAAATGATGATGAATGAAAATAGGATGGGACACAAGGAAAAATAGGGGTAACGGATTTTAGATTGCCACTGGCAAATGGGAGGATGGATAGGGTCGGGCAATTTAGCCTCCTGTAGCGGGATCGAAATCCCTACTCATAGCGAATACTACAGCAGCGTTCTTTAACGTGCGAGGAACGTGGCATTTTCCCAACACGGTGCACTAATATGGTTTGCGGTCAGGTTTTCCGTATTATGGCCTGACAACCCCAGCTTGCCAGGGGTACCCCATTCAACCACCTGGGGCACACATCCCAGTCGGTCTTTAGGCAAACCGACCTGACACGCCGGTCAGGGTACTGGGCGCTATTTAGTCGCCTTTTACGACAAGCTAGCGCGACTGCGGTCTATTCTTTTAGCCACCCGGATCCCGCACGGGGCTCTAAAGAACGATGGAATCGCCGTTTGACTAGGTAAAATGCGGGAATGTTTTGGATCATAGTAAAACAAAATTATACCTGCCAATGTTAATGTATGAAGTCTTGGTTATGGACGCAAAGTTTAGCTTTTTGTAAATGCTAAAATGAGCTTTATTTCATTTGAAAACTACAATTGTTTTTTTTTCGCGCAGAGCTCCTGGCATTCTTTAAAACACGTCAGAAACTACGATAGGTAGTCTTCGCACGTTAAAACATGACAAACAACGAACTCAAGAGCCTTTGATCTCGAGGGTGCGCAAAGTAGCCCTATGAATGAAGTCTTCTAATAATTTTTTTGTAAAACGACCACGTCTTGATAAACTACGCAAATAGTATAAAAGCAACTTCTAAGTTTTTTTATCTTTTCAAAATGTAGATGTCCTTCGCGGGATTTAGCATGCTTTTGGAATTTTTATAATTATCTTAATTGTATCTATTGCACATATATATATAGTGGGTTAAGCACCAATGACGAGTCTTGGTTTATAAAACGCGAGTCCTTCGTATTACATTTTATACATTAAGACACTTGCTTTACATACAAGCGGACAGTGAATTACTATGTATCTTATACATACATCATACAACAAAACTCAAACGTTAAAATAATGATTCCATTTTACATGTTTATATTAATAAATATTATCAGCACCTAAATCTCTGTTGTAGTTGTAAGCATACGTGTAATGGATTCTCCCATTTGACTGCTTTAGTTAACGTTACATTTTGAGTAGTGTTCCTAAAACACGATGGAATCGCTCATTTTACTAATCTTAATCATTGATCACAAGATCAATTATATGTTATTGTGCACTGGTCTAGTTACAAAATAAAATGTTAAATAGCTTGATTGCTTATAACAACTCACTATCACTATATCAGGGGGAATATACCTAATCGAGTGAATACAACTCGAATCACAACTGTAAGAATACTTTAAGATAACTGCATTAGCTGACTTGTTTGAACGGTTCTTAAACGTCCAGTGAGTTGTTTTGCAGTACTTTGTTGAGGACAATAAAAGGTCATAAAAATGGATTGATTTGATGTCTGCTTTACGTCCAGCGAGCAGTATTTCAGCTATTTTCAGGACGGGAACAAGTTAACAAACCATAAATCAACGAAAATGGGGGTGGGATGGATCACAGGGAATACAATTTTGACTGCCACAAAAGTATGGAGTTTTGGGTAGGGGCGGTAAATGTAGCATTTTGTAACGGCTACCACGAGCCTCCTCTTTTTCGAAATCTACAAAAGGGATCTTTATCGTGCAAGGAGCGTGGCACTCTCCGAACACGTTACCCACTACGGTTCGCGGTCAGGCTTTCCGTATTAAGACCTGACAACCCCCGAACGAGAGGGTTTCCCCTATCCGCCACCCGGGGACGCGCTGGGCTGCTCTGTGGGTCGAGCACTGGGAACCTCCCAGCATAAAAATGGATGCGGGAAGAAAAGGACCACAGTGTAGAAAATAATGACATATGAAGTATTCATTACAGACGGATAATTTTGCCTTTTGTAGAATGCTACAGTGCCACTTTTCGTTTTTTTTTTAAATAACAGAAGTCTTTGCTTTTGAAAGGTTACAAAATATGACTGGCAGTCAGGCTTTCCTTATCCGCCGCCTGTAGAAGCGTGTTGATAAAAGATTCATATTGCTTACATTAATTTGTTTGGAGGATGGTTTGTTTGCCATAGTAAATAGGATAACTTTGCTATTTTTCGATATTTCAATTTAAACTCAATCACACTTAACAGAAAACACACGCAGATAGTGGGTTAAATTTAAACTTTAACATACACAACAACATTAATACATATGAAAATATTGATTGCATTTTTAATGATAAAATAAGGCTTGATGTTATTATAATTGATTCCCTGATCTAACTGCAAGCCCTGCAAATGCACCGTTCTCGACCACACAGATCTGCCCCAGTTGGCGGATAGGCGATGACCTTTCATTGGGGTATGTCGGGTCATGATACGACAAGCCTGATCGCAGACCATAGTGGGTACTTGTTTTGAGAGTGCCACGCTCCGTGCACGGAAAGACCCTTTTTGTAGATGTAGCCAACAGTAGGCTAGTTGTAGCCGCTACAAAAGGCTAAATTTCTCCACCTTACTTTTCTGGTGGCATTCCAATTTTTTCCCTTTGGTCCATATTTACCGAACTGATTATTGTTTGTTAATTTAGTTCTTGTCCTGAATATAGCTGATGCTGGGAGGACAGGGTTTGATTGCAACTGATGAGTCTTTGTTACACGAAACGCGCGTCTGACGTAGTAAATTAATAACATTGCTATTTTTTTAATACTGAAACATAAACTCGTTCACACTTAACCGGAAACACGCGGATTGCGGGTTAGTTTTCAAATTTTAGAAGCAAATATTGATCGCATTTTAAAGGATAAAACAAGGCTTTGTGTTATTATAATTGTTTTGCTTATATAACTGTCTCGACCACACAGATCTGTCCCGTTTTGCGGATAGGCGATGACCTCTCATTGGAGGTTTGTCGGTTATAATACGGAAAGCCTGATCGCGGACCACCGTGGGTAACTTGTTTGGAGAGTGCCACACTCCTTGCATGATAAAGGCCCTTTTTGTAGATGTTGATAACAGTGGGTTATAGTTATAGCCGCCACAAAAGACTTAATTGTCCACCACTACTTTTCCGGTGGCATTCTAATTTTTCCCTTTTTTTCAATATTTCGGAATTTATTATTGTTTTTTAACTAGGTCCTGTCCTGATGAATGTGAAAAACTGCTCGCTGGACGTAAGAAAAACATCTAATCAATCAATAATTGTTAGCATACACACAATGTATTCTCCAATTTCAACTGTTTTTGTTCACGTTATATTTTGAGTATTTCTAAAGAACGATTGATTGATTGATTAATGGTGTTTAACGCCCGAGCAGCAATATTTCAGCTATATTCAGGCGATGAACATGAAATGGATGATAAAATGAACGTGAAATGATGATGAATGAAAATAGGATGGGACACAAGGAAAAATAGGGGTAACGGATTTTAGATTGCCACTGGCAAATGGGAGGATGGATAGGGTCGGGCAATTTAGCCTCCTGTAGCGGGATCGAAATCCCTACTCATAGCGAATACTACAGCAGCGTTCTTTAACGTGCGAGGAACGTGGCATTTTCCCAACACGGTGCACTAATATGGTTTGCGGTCAGGTTTTCCGTATTATGGCCTGACAACCCCAGCTTGCCAGGGGTACCCCATTCAACCACCTGGGGCACACATCCCAGTCGGTCTTTAGGCAAACCGACCTGACACGCCGGTCAGGGTACTGGGCGCTATTTAGTCGCCTTTTACGACAAGCTAGCGCGACTGCGGTCTATTCTTTTAGCCACCCGGATCCCGCACGGGGCTCTAAAGAACGATGGAATCGCCGTTTGACTAGGTAAAATGCGGGAATGTTTTGGATCATAGTAAAACAAAATTATACCTGCCTATGTTAATGTATGAAGTCTTGGTTATGGACGCAAAGTTTAGCTTTTTGTAAATGCTAAAATGAGCTTTATTTCATTTGAAAACTACAATTGTTTTTTTTTCGCGCAGAGCTCCTGGCATTCTTTAAAACACGTCAGAAACTACGATAGGTAGTCTTCGCACGTTAAAACATGACAAACAACGAACTCAAGAGCCTTTGATCTCGAGGGTGCGCAAAGTAGCCCTATGAATGAAGTCTTCTAATAATTTTTTTGTAAAACGACCACGTCTTGATAAACTACGCAAATAGTATAAAAGCAACTTCTAAGTTTTTTTATCTTTTCAAAATGTAGATGTCCTTCGCGGGATTTAGCATGCTTTTGGAATTTTTATAATTATCTTAATTGTATCTATTGCACATATATATATAGTGGGTTAAGCACCAATGACGAGTCTTGGTTTATAAAACGCGAGTCCTTCGTATTACATTTTATACATTAAGACACTTGCTGTACATACAAGCGGACAGTGAATTACTATGTATCTTATACATACATCATACAACAAAACTCAAACGTTAAAATAATGATTCCATTTTACATGTTTATAATAATAAATATTATCAGCACCTAAATCTCTGTTGTAGTTGTAAGCATACGTGTAATGGATTCTCCCATTTGACTGCTTTAGTTAACGTTACATTTTGAGTAGTGTTCCTAAAACACGATGGAATCGCTCATTTTACTAATCTTAATCATTGATCACAAGATCAATTATATGTTATTGTGCACTGGTCTAGTTACAAAATAAAATGTTAAATAGCTTGATTGCTTATAACAACTCACTATCACTATATCAGGGGGAATATACCTAATCGAGTGAATACAACTCGAATCACAACTGTAAGAATACTTTAAGATAACTGCATTAGCTGACTTGTTTGAACGGTTCTTAAACGTCCAGTGAGTTGTTTTGCAGTACTTTGTTGAGGACAATAAAAGGTCATAAAAATGGATTGATTTGATGTCTGCTTTACGTCCAGCGAGCAGTATTTCAGTTATTTTCAGGACGGGAACAAGTTAACAAACCATAAATCAACGAAAATGGGGGTGGGATGGATCACAGGGAATACAATTTTTACTGCCACAAAAGTATGGAGTTTTGGGATCTTTATCGTGCAAGGAGCGTGGCACTCTCCGAACACGTTACCCACTACGGTTCGCGGTCAGGCTTTCCGTATTAAGACCTGACAACCCCCGAACGAGAGGGTTTCCCCTATCCGCCACCCGGGGACGCGCTGGGCTGCTCTGTGGGTCGAGCACTGGGAACCTCCCAGCATAAAAATGGATGCGGGAAGAAAAGGACCACAGTGTAGAAAATAATGACGTATGAAGTATTCATTACAGACGGATAATTTTGCCTTTTGTAGAATGCTACAGTGCCACTTTTCGTTTTTTTTTAAATAACAGAAGTCTTTGCTTTTGAAAGGTTACAAAATATGACTGGCAGTCAGGCTTTCCTTATCCGCCGCCTGTAGAAGCGTGTTGATAAAAGATTCATATTGCTTACATTAATTTGTTTGGAGGATGGTTTGTTTGCCATAGTAAATAGGATAACTTTGCTATTTTTCGATATTTCAATTTAAACTCAATCACACTTAACAGAAAACACACGCAGATAGTGGGTTAAATTTAAACTTTAACATACACAACAACATTAATACATATGAAAATATTGATTGCATTTTTAATGATAAAATAAGGCTTGATGTTATTATAATTGATTCCCTGATCTAACTGCAAGCCCTGCAAATGCACCGTTCTCGACCACACAGATCTGCCCCAGTTGGCGGATAGGCGATGACCTTTCATTGGGGTATGTCGGGTCATGATACGAAAAGCCTGATCGCAGACCATAGTGGGTACTTGTTTTGAGAGTGCCATGCTCCGTGCACGGAAAGACCCTTTTTGTAGATGTAGCCAACAGTAGGCTAGTTGTAGCCGCTACAAAAGGCTAAATTCTCCACCTTACTTTTCTGGTGGCATTCCAATTTTTTCCCTTTGGTCCATATTTTCCGAACTGATTATTGTTTGTTAATTTAGTTCTTGTCCTGAATATAGCTGATGCTGGGAGGACAGGGTTTGATTGCAACTGATGAGTCTTTGTTACACGAAACGCGCGTCTGACGTAGTAAATTAATAACATTGCTATTTTTTTAATACTGAAACATAAACTCGTTCACACTTAACCGGAAACACGCGGACTGCGGGTTAGTTTCCAAATTTTAGAAGCAAATATTGATCGCATTTTAAAGGATACAACAAGGCTTTGTGTTATTATAATTGTTTTGCTTATATAACTGTCTCGACCACACAGATCTGTCCCGTTTTGCGGATAGGCGATGACCTCTCATTGGAGGTTTGTCGGTTATAATACGGAAAGCCTGATCGCGGACCACCGTGGGAAGCTGTTTGGAGAGTGCCACACTCCTTGCATGATAAAGGCCCTTTTTGTAGATGTTGATAACAGTGGGTTATAGTTATAGCCGCCACAAAAGACTTAATTGTCCACCACTACTTTTCCGGTGGCATTCTAATTTTTCCCTTTTTTTTCAATATTTCGGAATTTATTATTGTTTTTTAACTAGGTCCTGTCCTGATGAATGTGAAAAACTGCTCGCTGGACGTAAGAAAAACATCTAATCAATCAATAATTGTTAGCATACACACAATGTATTCTCCAATTTCAACTGTTTTTGTTCACGTTATATTTTGAGTATTTCTAAAGAACGATGGAATCGCCGTTTGACTAGGTAAAATGCGGGAATGTTTTGGATCATAGTAAAACAAATTATACCTGCCAATGTTAATGTATGAAGTCTTGGTTATGGACGCAAAGTTTAGCTTTTTGTAAATGCTAAAATGAGCTTTATTTCATTTGAAAACTACAATTGTTTTTTTTTCGCGCAGAGCTCCTGGCATTCTTTAAAACACGTCAGAAACTACGATAGGTAGTCTTCGCACGTTAAAACATGACAAACAACGAACTCAAGAGCCTTTGATCTCGAGGGTGCGCAAAGTAGCCCTATGAATGAAGTCTTCTAATAATTTTTTTGTAAATCGACCACGTCTTGATAAACTACGCAAATAGTATAAAAGCAACTTCTAAGTTTTTTTATCTTTTCAAAATGTAGATGTCCTTCGCGGGATTTAGCATGCTTTTGGAATTTTTATAATTATCTTAATTGTATCTATTGCACATATATATATAGTGGGTTAAGCACCAATGACGAGTCTTGGTTTATAAAACGCGAGTCCTTCGTATTACATTTTATACATTAAGACACTTGCTGTACATACAAGCGGACAGTGAATTACTATGTATCTTATACATACATCATACAACAAAACTCAAACGTTAAAATGATTCCATTTTACATGTTTATAATAATAAATATTATCAGCACCTAAATCTCTGTTGTAGTTGTAAGCATACGTGTAATGGATTCTCCCATTTGACTGCTTTAGTTAACGTTACATTTTGAGTAGTGTTCCTAAAACACGATGGAATCGCTCATTTTACTAATCTTAATCATTGATCACAAGATCAATTATATGTTATTGTGCACTGGTCTAGTTACAAAATAAAATGTTAAATAGCTTGATTGCTTATAACAACTCACTATCACTATATCAGGGGGAATATACCTAATCGAGTGAATACAACTCGAATCACAACTGTAAGAATACTTTAAGATAACTGCATTAGCTGACTTGTTTGAACGGTTCTTAAACGTCCAGTGAGTTGTTTTGCAGTACTTTGTTGAGGACAATAAAAGGTCATAAAAAATGGATTGATTTGATGTCTGCTTTACGTCCAGCGAGCAGTATTTCAGCTATTTTCAGGACGGGAACAAGTTAACAAACAATAAATCAACGAAAATGGGGGTGGGATGGATCACAGGGAATACAATTTTGACTGCCACAAAAGTATGGAGTTTTTGGGTAGGGGCGGTAAATGTAGCCTTTTGTAGCGGCTACCATGAGCCTCCTCTTTTTCGAAATCTACAAAAGGGATCTTTATCGTGCAAGGAGCGTGGCACTCTCCGAACACGTTACCCACTACGGTTCGCGGTCAGGCTTTCCGTATTAAGACCTGACAACCCCCGAGCGAGAGGGTTTCCCCTATCCGCCACCCGGGGACGCGCTGGGCTGCTCTGTGGGTCGAGCACTGGGAACCTCCCAGCATAAAAATGGATGCGGGAAGAAAAGGACCACAGTGTAGAAAATAATGACATATGAAGTATTCATTACAGACGGATAATTTTGCCTTTTGTAGAATGCTACAGTGCCACTTTTCGTTTTTTTTTAAATAACAGAAGTCTTTGCTTTTGAAAGGTTACAAAATATGACTGGCAGTCAGGCTTTCCTTATCCGCCGCCTGTAGAAGCGTGGTGATAAAAGATTCATATTGCTTACATTAATTTGTTTGGAGGATGGTTTGTTTGCCATAGTAAATAGGATAACTTTGCTATTTTTCGATATTTCAATTTAAACTCAATCACACTTAACAGAAAACACACGCAGATAGTGGGTTAAATTTAAACTTTAACATACACAACAACATTAATACATATGAAAATATTGATTGCATTTTTAATGATAAAATAAGGCTTGATGTTATTATAATTGATTCCCTGATCTAACTGCAAGCCCTGCAAATGCACCGTTCTCGACCACACAGATCTGCCCCAGTTGGCGGATAGGCGATGACCTTTCATTGGGGTATGTCGGGTCATGATACGAAAAGCCTGATCGCAGACCATAGTGGGTACTTGTTTTGAGAGTGCCACGCTCCGTGCACGGAAACACCCTTTTTGTAGATGTAGCCAACAGTAGGCTAGTTGTAGCCGCTACAAAAGGCTAAATTCTCCACCTTACTTTTCTGGTGGCATTCCAATTTTTTCCCTTTGGTCCATATTTACCGAACTGATTATTGTTTGTTAATTTAGTTTTTGTCCTGAATATAGCTGATGCTGGGAGGACAGGGTTTGATTGCAACTGATGAGTCTTTGTTACACGAAACGCGCGTCTGACGTAGTAAATTAATAACATTGCTATTTTTTTAATACTGAAACATAAACTCGTTCACACTTAACCGGAAACACGCGGATTGCGGGTTAGTTTTCAAATTTTAGAAGCAAATATTGATCGCATTTTAAAGGATAAAACAAGGCTTTGTGTTATTATAATTGTTTTGCTTATATAACTGTCTCGACCACACAGATCTGTCCCGTTTTGCGGATAGGCGATGACCTCTCATTGGAGGTTTGTCGGTTATAATACGGAAAGCCTGATCGCGGACCACCGTGGGTAACTTGTTTGGAGAGTGCCACACTCCTTGCATGACAAAGGCCCTTTTTGTAGATGTTGATAACAGTGGGTTATAGTTATAGCCGCCACAAAAGACTTAATTGTCCACCACTACTTTTCCGGTGGCATTCTAATTTTTCCCTTTTTTTTCAATATTTCGGAATTTATTATTGTTTTTTAACTAGGTCCTGTCCTGATGAATGTGAAAAACTGCTCGCTGGACGTAAGAAAAACATCTAATCAATCAATAATTGTTAGCATACACACAATGTATTCTCCAATTTCAGCTGTTTTTGTTCACGTTATATTTTGAGTATTTCTAAAGAACGATGGAATCGCCGTTTGACTAGGTAAAATGCGGGAATGTTTTGGATCATAGTAAAACAAATTATACCTGCCAATGTTAATGTATGAAGTCTTGGTTATGGACGCAAAGTTTAGCTTTTTGTAAATGCTAAAATGAGCTTTATTTCATTTGAAAACTACAATTGTTTTTTTTTTCGCGCAGAGCTCCTGGCATTCTTTAAAACACGTCAGAAACTACGATAGGTAGTCTTCGCACGTTAAAACATGACAAACAACGAACTCAAGAGCCTTTGATCTCGAGGGTGCGCAAAGTAGCCCTATGAATGAAGTCTTCTAATAATTTTTTTGTAAATCGACCACGTCTTGATAAACTACGCAAATAGTATAAAAGCAACTTCTAAGTTTTTTTATCTTTTCAAAATGTAGATGTCCTTCGCGGGATTTAGCATGCTTTTGGAATTTTTATAATTATCTTAATTGTATCTATTGCACATATATATATAGTGGGTTAAGCACCAATGACGAGTCTTGGTTTATAAAACGCGAGTCCTTCGTATTACATTTTATACATTAAGACACTTTCGGTACATACAAGCGGACAGTGAATTACTATGTATCTTATACATACATCATACAACAAAACTCAAACGTTAAAATAATGATTCCATTTTACATGTTTATAATAATAAATATTATCAGCACCTAAATCTCTGTTGTAGTTCTAAGCATACGTGTAATGGATTCTCCCATTTGACTGCTTTAGTTAACGTTACATTTTGAGTAGTGTTCCTAAAACACGATGGAATCGCTCATTTTACTAATCTTAATCATTGATCACAAGATCAATTATATGTTATTGTGCACTGGTCTAGTTACAAAATAAAATGTTAAATAGCTTGATTGCTTATAACAACTCACTATCACTATATCAGGGGGAATATACCTAATCGAGTGAATACAACTCGAATCACAACTGTAAGAATACTTTAAGATAACTGCATTAGCTGACTTGTTTGAACGGTTCTTAAACGTCCAGTGAGTTGTTTTGTAGTACTTTGTTGAGGACAATAAAAGGTCATAAAAAATGGATTGATTTGATGTCTGCTTTACGTCCAGCGAGCAGTATTTCAGCTATTTTCAGGACGGGAACAAGTTAACAAACAATAAATCAACGAAAATGGGGGTGGGATGGATCACAGGGAATACAATTTTGACTGCCACAAAAGTATGGAGTTTTTGGTAGGCGCGGTAAATGTAGCCTTTTGTAGCGGCTACCATGAGCCTCCTCTTTTTCGAAATCTACAAAAGGGATCTTTATCGTGCAAGGAGCGTGGCACTCTCCGAACACGTTACCCACTACGGTCCGCGGTCAGGCTTTCCGTATTAAGACCTGACAACCCCCGAACGAGAGGGTTTCCTCTATCCGCCACCCGGGGACGCGCTGGGCTGCTCTGTGGGTCGAGCACTGGGAACCCTCCCAGCATAAAAATGGATGCGGGAAGAAAAGGACCACAGTGTAGAAAATAATGACATATGAAGTATTCATTACAGACGGATAATTTTGCCTTTTGTAGAACGCTACAGTGCCACTTTTCGTTTTTTTTTAAATAACAGAAGTCTTTGCTTTTGAAAGGTTACAAAATATGACTGGCAGTCAGGCTTTCCTTATCCGCCGCCTGTAGAAGCGTGTTGATAAAAGATTCATATTGCTTACATTAATTTGTTTGGAGGACGGTTTGTTTGCCATAGTAAATAGAATAACTTTGCTATTTTTCGATATTTCAATTTAAACTCAATCACACTTAACAGAAAACACACGCAGATAGTGGGTTAAATTTAAACTTTAACATACATAACAACATTAATACATATGAAAATATTGATTGCATTTTTAATGATAAAATAAGGATTCATGTTATTGTAATTGATTCCCTGATCTATCTGCAAGCCCTGCAAATGCACCGTTCTCGACCACACAGATCTTCCCCAGTTGGCGGATAGGCGATGACCTTTCATTGGGGGTATGTCGGGTCATGATACGAAAAGCCTGATCGCAGACCATAGTGGGTACTTGTTTTGAGAGTGCCACGCTCCGTGCACTGAAAGACCCTTTTTGTAGATGTAGACAACAGTAGGCTAGTTGTAGCCGCTATAAAAGGCTAAATTCTCCACCCTTATTTTTCTGGTGGCATTCCAATTTTTTCCCTTTGGTCCATATTTTCCGAACTGATTATTGTTTGTTAATTTAGCTCTTGTCCTGAATATAGCTGATGCTGGGAGGAGGACAGGGTTTGATTGCAACTGATGAGTCTTTGTTACACGAAACGCGCGTCTGACGTAGTAAATTAATAACATTGCTATTTTTTAAATACTGCAACATAAACTCGTTCACACTTAACCGGAAACACGCGGATTGCGGGTTAGTTTTCAAATTTTAGAAGCAAATATTGATCGCATTTTAAAGGATAAAACAAGGCTTTGTGTTATTATAATTGTTTCGCGTATATAACTGTCTCGACCACACAGATCTGTCCCGTTTTGCGGATAGGCGATGACCTCTCATTGGAGGTTTGTCGGTTATAATACGGAAAGCCTGATCGCGGACCACCGTGGGTAACTTGTTTGGAGAGTGCCACACTCCTTGCATGATAAAGACCCTTTTTGTAGATGTTGATAACAGTAGGTTATAGTTATAGCCGCCACAAAAGACTTAATTGTCCACCACCACTTTTCCGTTGGCATTATAATTTTTCCTTTTTTGTCAATATTTCGGAATATATTATTGTTTTTTAACTAGGTCATGTCCTGATGAATCTGAAAAACTGCTCGCTGGACGTAAGAAAAACATATAATCAATCAATAATTGTTAGCATACACACAATGTATTCTCCAATTTCAACTGTTTATGTTCACGTTATATTTTGAGTATTTCTAAAGAACGATGGAATCGCCGTTTGACTAGGTAAAATGCGGAAATGTTTAGGATCATAGTAAAACAAATTATACCTGCGAATGTTAAAGTATGAAGTCTTGGTTATGGACGCAAAGTTTAGCTTTTTGTAAATGCTAAAATGAGCTTTATTTCATTTGAAAACTACAATTGTTTTTTTTTCGCGCAGAGCTCCTGGCATTCTTTAAAACACGTCAGAAACCACGATTGGTAGTCTTCGCACGTTTAAACATGACAAACAACGAACTCAAGAGCCTTTGATCTCGAGGGTGCGAAGTAGCCCTATGAATGAAGTCATCTAATAATTTCTTTGTAAATCGACCACGTCTTGATAAACTACGCAAATAGTATAATAGCAACTTCTAAGTTGTTTTTATCTTTTCAAAATGTAGATGTCCTTCGCGAGATTTAGCATGCTTTTGGAATTTTTATAGTTATCTTAATTGTATCTATTGCATATATATATATTTATTACATAATATATATTTTTGCCTTTTTCCTATTGGCCTAAACCAATACACGTGACTTTCCATTTCATATCATATTGGTTTGCAAAAAACTCATTCTACTCAATAAAAAACCATATTGCACTCTCGTGAGAAATTTATGAATGAAAATACCTAGCACGTGCTGTTTCCCCCAACGGAAATACGACAGCCAATCAAATCTTCTTTCTTTAATCCCCTAAACCAATCAAAATTATCGTTCTGACTGATGTTCGGATTATATTGTTGTTTGTGAACATGGTAACGTTGTAACGTCATCGAGTGAACGTTATGCAGATAGTTCTGGTGCTAATAAGCGAAGATTTGCAGATATTACTAACTTGGAAATTAATGAAATCATTAAGAAAAGAGATGCTGTCAACACTTGCAAATCGAAAGAGCAAGCGATTATTTTGTTTTCCAAATATTTACGTGAAACGGATATGTCAGTTAGTTTGGAAATGGCGGACCCTCGGGAATTAGATTCAAATCTTTGTACACTTTATGCAGAAGCAAGGTCTGAGGATGGGACATTATACAAGAAATAATCACTGCAAACCTTTCGTCATGGATAATGTCGATATTTTACCGATTTTTGAGAAATAAATATTATGGAAGACAGTCACTTTCGGGAATAAAAAAAACTTGTATATTCCATTTATTGACTCAATAAATTATGTAATAAAACAATTACTACACTAAAACTCGATCAATATGAGGTTTTATGGAGCAGGGTAGAATAATATTGAACTCGGCTTTACCTCGTTCAATATTATTCTAACCTGCTCCATAAAACCTCATATTGATCTCGTTCAAGTGCAGTAATTGTATAATATATATATATAGTGGATTAAGCACCAATGAAGAGTCTTGGTTTATAAAACGCGAGTCCTTCGTAGTACATTTTATACATTAAGACACTTACTGTACATACAAGCGGACAGTGAATTACTATGTATCTTATACATACATCATACAACAAAACTCAAACGTTAAAATAATGATTCCATTTTACATGTTTATAATAATAAATGTTATCAGCACCTAAATCTCTGTTGTAGTCGTAAGCATACGTGTAATGGATTCTCCCATTTGACTGCTTTAGTTAACGTTACATTTTGAGTAGTGTTCCTAAAACACGATGGAATCGCTCATTTTACTAATCTTAATCATTGATCACAAGATCAATTATATGTTATTGTGCACTGGTCTAGTTACAAAATAAAATGTTAAATAGCTTGATTGCTTATAACAACTCACTATCACTATATCAGGGGGAATATACCTAATCGAGTGAATACAACTCGAATCACAACTGTAAGAATACTTTAAGATAACTGCATTAGCTGACTTGTTTTGCAGTACTTTGTTGAGGACAATAAAAGGTAATAAAAAATGGATTGATTTGATGTCTGCTTTACGTCCAGCGAGCAGTATTTCAGCTATTTTCAGGACGGGAACAAGTTAACAAACAATAAATCAACGAAAATCGGGGTGGGATGGATTACAGGGAATACAATTTTGACTGCCACAAAAGTATGGAGTTTTGGGTAGGGGCGGTAAATCTAGCCTTTTGTAGCGGCTACCATGAGCCTCCTCTTTTTCGAAATCTACAACAGCGATCTTTATCGTGTAAGGAGCGTGGCACTCTCCGAACACGTTACCCACTACGGTCCGCGGTCAGGCTTTCCGTATTATTACCTGACAACCCCCGAACGAGAGGGTTTCTCCTATCCGCCACCCGGGGACGCGCTGGGCTGATCTGTGGGTCGAGCACTGGGAACCCTCCCAGCATAAAAATGGATGGGGGAAGAAAAGGACCACAGTGTAGAAAATAATGACATATGAAGTATTCATTACAGACGGATAATTTTGCCTTTTGTAGAACGCTACAGTGCCACTTTTCGTTTTTTTTTAAATAACAGAAGTCTTTGCTTTTGAAAGGTTACAAAATATGACTGGCAGTCAGGCTTTCCTTATCCGCCGCCTGTAGAAGCGTGTTGATAAAAGATTCATATTGCTTACATTAATTTGTTTGGAGGACGGTTTGTTTGCCATAGTAAATAGAATAACTTTGCTATTTTTCGATATTTCAATTTAAACTCAATCACACTTAACAGAAAACACACGCAGATAGTGGGTTAAATTTAAACTTTTACATACATAACAACATTAATACATATGAAAATATTGATTGCATTTTTAATGATAAAATAAGGATTCATGTTATTGTAATTGATTCCCTGATCTATCTGCAAGCCCTGGAAATGCACCGTTCTCGACCACACAGATCTTCCCCAGTTGGCGGATAGGCGATGACCTTTCATTGGGGTATGTCGGGTCATGATACGAAAAGCCTGATCGCAGACCATAGTGGGTACTTGTTTTGAGAGTGCCACGCTCCGTGCACTGAAAGACCCTTTTTGTAGATGTAGACAACAGTAGGCTAGTTGTAGCCGCTATAAAAGGCTAAATTCTCCACCCTTATTTTTCTGGTGGCATTCCAATTTTTTCCCTTTGGTCCATATTTTCCGAACTGATTATTGTTTGTTAATTTAGCTCTTGTCCTGAATATAGCTGATGCTGGGAGGAGGACAGGGTTTGATTGCAACTGATGAGTCTTTGTTACACGAAACGCGCGTCTGACGTAGTAAATTAATAACATTGCTATTTTTTAAATACTGCAACATAAACTCGTTCTCACTGAACCGGAAACACGCGGATTGCGGGTTAGTTTTCAAATTTTAGAAACAAATATTGATCGCATTTTAAAGGATAAAACAAGGCTTGTGTTATTATAATTGTTTCGCTTATATAACTGTCTCGACCACACAGATCTGTCCCGTTTTGCGGATAGGCGATGACCTCTCATTGGAGGTTTGTCGGTTATAATACGGAAAGCCTGATCGCGGACCACCGTGGGTAACTTGTTTGGAGAGTGCCACACTCCTTGCATGATAAAGACCCTTTTTGTAGATGTTGATAACAGTAGGTTATAGTTATAGCCGCCACAAAAGACTTAATTGTCCACCACCACTTTTCCGTTGGCATTCTAATTTTTCCTTTTTTGTCAATATTTCGGAATATATTATTGTTTTTTAACTAGGTCATGTCCTGATGAATCTGAAAAACTGCTCGCTGGACGTAAGAAAAACATATAATCAATCAATAATTGTTAGCATACACACAATGTATTCTCCAATTTCAACTGTTTATGTTCACGTTATATTTTGAGTATTTCTAAAGAACGATGGAATCGCCGTTTGACTAGGTAAAATGCGGGAATGTTTAGGATCATAGTAAAACAAATTATACCTGCGAATGTTAAAGTATGAAGTCTTGGTTATGGACGCAAAGTTTAGCTTTTTGTAAATGCTAAAATGAGCTTTATTTCATTTGAAAACTACAATTGTTTTTTTTTCGCGCAGAGCTCCTGGCATTCTTTAAAACACGTCAGAAACCACGATTGGTAGTCTTCGCACGTTTAAACATGACAAACAACGAACTCAAGAGCCTTTGATCTCGAGGGTGCGAAGTAGCCCTATGAATGAAGTCATCTAATAATTTCTTTGTAAATCGACCACGTCTTGATAAACTACGCAAATAGTATAATAGCAACTTCTAAGTTTTTTTTATCTTTTCAAAATGTAGATGTCCTTCGCGAGATTTAGCATGCTTTTGGAATTTTTATAGTTATCTTAATTGTATCTATTGCATATATATATATATTTATTACATAATATATATTTTTGCCTTTTTCCTATTGGCCTAAACCAATACACGTGACTTTCCATTTCATATCATATTGGTTTGCAAAAAACTCATTTTACTCAATAAAAAACCATATTGCACTCTCGTGAGAAATTTATGAATGAAAATACCTAGCACGTGCTGTTTCCCCCAACGGAAATACGACAACCAATCAAATCTTCTTTCTTTAATCCCCTAAACCAATCAAAATTATCGTTCTGACTGATGTTCGGATTATATTGTTGTTTGTGAACATGGTAACGTTGTAACGTCATCGAGTGAACGTTATGCAGATAGTTCTGGTGCTAATAAGCGAAGATTTGCAGACATTACTAACTTGGAAATTAATGAAATCATTAAGAAAAGAGATGCTGTCAACACTTGCAAATCGAAAGAGCAAGCGATTATTTTGTTTTCCAAATATTTACGTGAAACGGATATGTCAGTTAGTTTGGAAATGGCGGACCCTCGGGAATTAGATTCAAATCTTTGTACACTTTATGCAGAAGCAAGGTCTGAGGATGGGACATTATACAAGAAATAATCACTGCAAACCTTTCGTCATGGATAATGTCGATATTTTACCGATTTTTGAGAAATAAATATTATGGAAGACAGTCACTTTCGGGAATAAAAAAAACTTGTATATTCCATTTATTGACTCAATAAATTATGTAATAAAACAATTACTACACTAAAACTCGATCAATATGAGGTTTTATGGAGCAGGGTAGAATAATATTGAACTCGATTTAGCCTCGTTCAAAATTATTCTAACCTGCTCCATAAAACCTCATATTGATCTCGTTCAAGTGCAGTAATTGTATAATATATATATATAGTGGATTAAGCACCAATGAAGAGTCTTGGTTTATAAAACGCGAGTCCTTCGTAGTACATTTTATACATTAAGACACTTACTGTACATACAAGCGGACAGTGAATTACTATGTATCTTATACATACATCATACAACAAAACTCAAACGTTAAAATAATGATTCCATTTTACATGTTTATAATAATAAATGTTATCAGCACCTAAATCTCTGTTGTAGTCGTAAGCATACGTGTAATGGATTCTCCCATTTGACTGCTTTAGTTAACGTTACATTTTGAGTAGTGTTCCTAAAACACGATGGAATCGCTCATTTTACTAATCTTAATCATTGATCACAAGATCAATTATATGTTATTGTGCACTGGTCTAGTTACAAAATAAAATGTTAAATAGCTTGATTGCTTATAACAACTCACTATCACTATATCAGGGGGAATATACCTAATCGAGTGAATACAACTCGAATCACAACTGTAAGAATACTTTAAGATAACTGCATTAGCTGACTTGTTTGAACGGTTCTTAATCGTCCAGTGAGTTGTTTTGCAGTACTTTGTTGAGGACAATAAAAGGTAATAAAAAATGGATTGATTTGATGTCTGCTTTACGTCCAGCGAGCAGTATTTCAGCTATTTTCAGGACGGGAACAAGTTAACAAACAATAAATCAACGAAAATCGGGGTGGGATGGATTACAGGGAATACAATTTTTACTGCCACAAAAGTATGGAGTTTTGGGTAGGGGCGGTAAATCTAGCCTTTTGTAGCGGCTACCATGAGCCTCCTCTTTTTCGAAATCTACAAAAGGGATCTTTATCGTGTAGGAGCGTGGCACTCTCCTAACACGTTACCCACTACGGTCCGCGCTCACGCTTTCCGTATTATTACCTGACAACCCCCGAACGAGAGGGTTTCTCCTATCCGCCACCCGGGGACGCGCTGGGCTGCTCTGTGGGTTGAGCACTGGGAACCCTCCCAGCATAAAAATGGATGCGGGAAGAAAAGGACCACAGTGTAGAAAATAATGACATATGAAGTATTCATTACAGACGGATAATTTTGCCTTTTATAGAACGCTACAGTGCCACTTTTCGTTTTTTTTTCAAATAACAGAAGTCTTTGCTTTTGAAAGGTTACAAAATATGACTGGCAGTCAGGCTTTCCTTATCCGCCGCCTGTAGAAGCGTGTTGATAAAAGATTCATATTGCTTACATTAATTTGTTTGGAGGACGGTTTGTTTGCCATAGTAAATAGGATAACTTTGCTATTTTTCGATATTTCAATTTAAACTCAATCACACTTAACAGAAAACACACGCAGATAGTGGGTTAAATTTAAACTTTTACATACACAACAACATTAATACATATGAAAATATTGATTGCATTTTTAATGATAAAATAAGGATTGATGTTATTGTAATTGATTCCCTGATCTATCTGCAAGCCCTGCAAATGCACCGTTCTCGACCACACAGATCTTCCCCAGTTGGCGGATAGGCGATGACCTTTCATTGGGGTATGTCGGGTCATGATACGAAAAGCCTGATCGCAGACCATAGTGGGTACTTGTTTTGAGAGTGCCACGCTCCGTGCACTCAAAGACCCTTTTTGTAGATGTAGACAACAGTAGGCTAGTTGTAGCCGCTACAAAAGGCTAAATTCTCCACCCTTACTTTTCTGGTGGCATTCCAATTTTTTCAATTTGGTCCATATTTTCCGAACTGATTATTGTTTGTTAATTTAGTTCTTGTCCTGAATATAGGTGATGCTCGGAGGAGGACAGGGTTTGATTGCAACTGATGAGTCTTTGTTACACGAAACGCGCGTCTGACGTAGTAAATTAATAACATTGCTATTTTTTTAATACTGAAACATAAACTCGTTCACACTTAACCGGAAACACGCGGATTGCGGGTTAGTTTTCAAATTTTAGAAACAAATATTGATCGCATTTTAAAGGATAAAACAAGGCTTTGTGTTATTATAATTGTTTCGCTTATATAACTGTCTCCACCACACAGATCTGTCCCGTTTTGCGGATAGGCGATGACCTCTCATTGGAGGTTTGTCGGTTATAATACGGAAAGCCTGATCGCGGACCACCGTGGGTAACTTGTTTAGAGAGTGCCACACTTCTTGCATGATAAAGACCCTTTTTGTAGATGTTGATAACAGTAGGTTATAGTTATAGCCGCCACAAAAGACTTAATTGTCCACCACCACTTTTCCGGTGGCCTTCTAATTTTTCCCTTTTTTAGCTCACATGGACCTTCGGTCCAGGTGAGCTATTGCTATCACTTGGCGTCCGTCGTCCGTCGTCTGTCGTCCGTCGTAAACTTTTTCAAAAATCTTCTCCTCTGAAACCACTGGGCCAATTTTTTTCAAACTTGGCCACAATCATCCTTAGGGTTCCTAGTTTCAAGTTTGTACCCAGGGTGTTGATCAACAGACAAATATGGCCGCTGTTACTAAAAATAGAACATGGGGGTCAACACAGGTTTTTGATCATTATCTAAAAAACTATAATAGCTATAGAGAAAACCGTTACTTCAAATTGATCAGCACATTAAGTTCTACAATAGTTGCTATTAGTGCGAAGTTGTGTATTGGCTTCTTGTAGGAGTTATTGCCCTTTTTTGACGATTTTTGACAAAATTTTTGGTATTTACAATATAACCTGAAAAATATACGAGGTAATGTGAAACTGTAAATGGCAAAAATGATCAGCAATAAAAGCCCTACAATTCACTTGGTTGGTCTGAAATTGTCAGATGACTCTTTATATGAGTTATTGCCCTTAAATGGTAATTTTTTATGAAATTTTCCGTTTTTGTCCTGTAACTTTAAAACTATAACAGCTAGAGTAAAACTGTAAATAGCAAAAATGATCAACAATACAAGCCCTACAATTCACTGTATTAGTCTGAAATTGTCAGATGACTCCTTATAGGAGTTATTGCCCTTAAATGGCAATTTTTTATGAAATTTTCCGTTTTTGTCCTGTAACTTGAAAACTATAGCAGCTAGATTGAAACTGTAAATTGCACAAATGATCAGCAATAAAGACCCTACAATTCACTTGATTGGTGTGAAATTGTCAGATGACTCCTTATATGAGTTATTGCCCTTAAATGGTAATTTTTTATGAAATTTTCCGTTTTTGTCCTGTAACTTTAAAACTATAACAGCTAGAGTAAAACTGTAAATAGCAAAAATGATCAACAATACAAGCCCTACAATTCACTGTATTAGTCTGAAATTGTCAGATGACTCCTTATAGGAGTTATTGCCCTTAAATGGCAATTTTTTATGAAATTTTCCGTTTTTGTCCTGTAACTTGAAAACTATAGCAGCTAGATTGAAACTGTAAATTGCACAAATGATCAGCAATAAAGACCCTACAATTCACTTGATTGGTCTGAAATTGTCAGATGACTCCTTATATGAGTTATTGCCCTTAAATGGTAATTTTTATGAAATTTTCCGTTTTTGTCCTGTAACTTTAAAACTATAACAGCTAGAGTAAAACTGTAAATAGCAAAAATGATCAACAATACAAGCCCTACAATTCACTGTATTAGTCTGAAATTGTCAGATGACTCCTTATAGGAGTTATTGCCCTTAAATGGCAATTTTTTATGAAATTTTCCGTTTTTGTCCTGTAACTTGAAAACTATAGCAGCTAGATTGAAACTGTAAATTGCACAAATGATCAGCAATAAAGACCCTACAATTCACTTGATTGGTCTGAAATTGTCAGATGACTCCTTATAGGAGTTATTGCCCTTAAATTGCAATTTTTTATGAAATTTTCCGTTTTTGTCCTGTAACTTAAAAACTATAGCAGCTAGAGTGAAATAATAAATTGCAAAAATGATCAGCAAAAAAGCCCTACAATTCATTTAATTGGTCTGAAATTGTCAGATGACTCCTTATAGGGGTTATTGCCCTTAAATGACAATTTTGTTAAGAAATTTTCCATTTTTGTCCTGTAACTTGAAAACTATAGTAGCTAGATTAAAACTGTAAATTGCACAAATGATCAGCAATAGAAGCCCTACAAATGATTGCTTAGTCCAAAAATTGCAAGATGACTCTTTATAGGAGTTATTGCCCTTTCATTATGAATTTGGACATATGAACAGTTTTTTAATTATAAATTAGTCTATAACACACCTATTAGTAGAGTAAAACTGTAAATTTCTAAAGTACCCTAAAGGACAATGCCTAAAAACCATTTAATTTTCAGAAATTGTGGATGGCACCTTATAGGAGTTATTGTATTTAACAAATTTTTTGAAGAAATGTTTAGTTTTTGCACAGTAACTTAAAAGCTATAACAACTAGACTGAAACTGTTAATTTCAAAAATTTTAATATAGTTTAAGTCATTTGGATTCCAGGTGAGCGATTACAGGCTCCTGGGAGCCTCTAGTTTCAATATTTCGGAATTTATTATTGTTTTTTAACTAGGTCCTGTCCTAATGAATCTGAAAAACTGCTCGCTTGACGTAAGAAAAACATCTAATCAATCAATAATTGTTAGCATACACACAATGTATTCTCCAATTTCAATTGTTTTTGTTCACGTTATATTTTGAGTATTTCTAAAGAACGATGGAATCGCCGTTTGACTAGGTAAAATGCGGGAATGTTTAGGATCATAGTAAAACAAATTATACCTGCCAATGTTAAAGTATGAAGTCTTGGTTATGGAAGCAAAGTTTAGCTTTTTGTAAATGCTAAAATGAGCTTTATTTCATTTGAAAACTACAATTGTTTTTATCGCGCAGAGCTCCTGGCATTCTTTAAAACACGTCAGAAACTACGATTGGTAGTCTTCGCACGTTTAAACATGACAAACAACGAACTCAAGAGCCTTTGATCTCGAGGTTGCGCAAAGTAGCCCTATGAATGGTATGAATGAAGTCTTCTAATAATTTTTTTGTAAATCGACCACGTCTTCATAAACTACGCAAATAGTATAAAAGCAACTTCTAAGTTTTTTTTTTATCTTTTCAAAATGTAGATGTCCTTCGCGGGATTTAGCATGCTTTTGGAATTTTTATAATTATCTTAATTGTATCTATTGCACATATATAGTGTGGGTTAAGCACCAATGACGAGTCTTGGTTTATAAAACGCGAGTCTTTCGTAGTACATTTTATACATTAAGACACTTACTGTACATACAAGCGGACAGTGAATTACTATGTATCTTGTACATACATCATACAACAAAACTCAAATGTTAAAATAATGATTCCATTTTACATGTTTATAATAATAAATATTATCAGCACCTAAATTGATTGATTGATTATTTGTTGTTTAACGTCCAGCAAGCAATATTTCAGCTATATTCAGGACGTGTCCTAAATCTCTGTTGTAGTTGTAAGCATACGTGTAATGGATTCTCCCATTTGACTGCTTTAGTTAACGTTACATTTTGAGTAGTGTTCCTAAAACACGATGGAATCGCTCATTTTACTAATCTTAATAATTGATCACAAGATCAATTAAATGTTATTGTGCACTGGTCTAGTTACAAAATAAAATGTTAAATAGCTTGATTGCTTATAACAACTCAGGGGGAATATACCTAATCGAGTGAATACAACTCTAATCACAACTGTAAGAATACTTTAAGATAACTGCATTAGCTGACTTGTTTGAACGGTTCTTAAACGTCCAGTGAGTTGTTTTGCAGTACTTTGTTGAGGACAATAAAAGGTCATGAAAAATGGATTGATTTGATGTCTGGTTTACGTCCAGCGAGCAGTATTTCAGCTATTTTCAGGACGGGAACAAGTTAACAAACAATAAATCAACGAAAATGGGGGTGGGATGGATCACAGGGAATACAATTTTGACTGCCACAAAAGTATGGAGTTTTTGGGTAGGGGCGGTAAATGTAGCCTTTTGTAGCGGCTACCATGAGCCTCCTCTTTTTCGAAATCTACAAAAGGGATCTTTATCGTGCAAGGAGCGTGGCACTCTCCGAACACGTTACCCACTAAGGTCCGCAGTCAGGCTTTCCGTATTATGACCTGAAAACCCCCGAACGAGAGGGTTTCCTCTATCCGCCACCCGGGGACGCGCTGGGCTGCTCTGTGGGTCGAGCACTGGGAACCCTCCCAGCATAAAAATGGATGCGGGAAGAAAAGGACCACAGTGTAGAAAATAATGACATATGAAGTATTCATTACAGACGGATAATTTTGCCTTTTGTAGAACGCTACAGTGCCACTTTTCGTTTTTTTTTAAATAACAGAAGTCTTTGCTTTTGAAAGGTTACAAAATATGACTGGCAGTCAGGCTTTCCTTATCCGCCGCCTGTAGAAGCGTGTTGATAAAAGATTCATATTGCTTACATTAATTTGTTTGGAGGACGGTTTGTTTGCCATAGTAAATAGAATAACTTTGCTATTTTTCGATATTTCAATTTAAACTCAATCACACTTAACAGAAAACACACGCAGATAGTGGGTTAAATTTAAACTTTTACATACATAACAACATTAATACATATGAAAATATTGATTGCATTTTTAATGATAAAATAAGGATTGATGTTATTGTAATTGATTCCCTGATCTATCTGCAAGCCCTGCAAATGCACCGTTCTCGACCACACAGATCTTCCCCAGTTGGCGGATAGGCGATGACCTTTCATTGGGGTATGTCGGGTCATGATACGAAAAGCCTGATCGCAGACCATAGTGAGTACTTGTTTTGAGAGTGCCACGCTCCGTGCACTCAAAGACCCTTTTTGTAGATGTAGACAACAGTAGGCTAGTTGTAGCCGCTATAAAAGGCTAAATTCTCCACCCTTACTTTTCTGGTGGCATTCCAATTTTTTCCCTTTGGTCCATATTTTCCGAACTGATTATTGTTTGTTAATTTAGTTCTTGTCCTGAATATAGGTGATGCTCGGAGGAGGACAGGGTTTGATTGCAACTGATGAGTCTTTGTTACACGAAACGCGCGTCTGACGTAGTAAATTAATAACATTGCTATTTTTTTAATACTGAAACATAAACTCGTTCACACTTAACCGGAAACACGCGGATTGCGGGTTAGTTTTCAAATTTTAGCAACGAATATTGATCGCATTTTAAAGGATAAAACAAGGCTTTGTGTTATTATAATTGTTTCGCTTATATAACTGTCTCGACCACACAGATCTGTCCCGTTTGGCGGATAGGTGATGACCTCTCATTGGAGGTTGGTCGGTTATAATACGGAAAGCCTGATCGCGGACCACCGTGGGTAACTTGTTTGGAGAGTGCCACACTCCTTGCATGATGAAGACCCTTTTAGTAGATGTTGATAACAGTAGGTTATAGTTATAGCCGCCACAAAAGACTTAATTGTCCACCACCACTTTTCCGGTGGCCTTCTAATTTTTCCCTTTTTTTTCAATATTTCGGAATTTATTATTGTTTTTTAACTAGGTCCTGTCGTGATGAATCTGAAAAACTGCTCGCTGGACGTAAGAAAAACATCTAATCAATCAATAATTGTTAGCATACACACATTGTATTCTCCAATTTCAACTGTTTTTGTTCACGTTATATTTTGAGTATTTCTAAAGAACGATGGAATTGCCGTTTGACTAGGTAAAATGCGGGAATGTTTAGGATCATAGTAAAACAAATTATACCTGCCAATGTTAAAGTATGAAGTCTTGGTTATGGAAGCAAAGTTTAGCTTTTTGTAAATGCTAAAATGAGCTTTATTTCATTTGAAAACTACAATTGTTTTTATCGCGCAGAGCTCCTGGCATTCTTTAAAACACGTCAGAAACTACGATTGGTAGTCTTCGCACGTTAAAACATTACAAACAACGAACTCAAGAGCCTTTGATCTCGAGGGTGCGCAAAGTAGCCCTATGAATGAAGTCTTCTAATAATTTTTTTGTAAATCGACCACGTCTTGATAAACTACGCAAATAGTATAAAAGCAACTTCTAAGTTTTTTTTTTATCTTTTCAAAATTTAGATGTCCTTCGCGGGATTTAGCATGCTTTTGGAATTTTTATAATTATCTTAATTGTATCTATTGCACATATATATAGTGGGTTAAGCGCCAATGAAGAGTCTTGGTTTATAAAACGCGAGTCTTTCGTAGTACATTTTATACATTAAGACACTTACTGTACATACAAGCGGACAGTGAATTACTATGTATCTTGTACATACATCATACAACAAAACTCAAACGTTAAAATAATGATTCCATTTTACATGTTTATAATAATAAATGTTATCAGCACCTAAATTGATTGATTGATTATTTGTTGTTTAACGTCCAGCAAGCAATATTTCAGCTATATTCAGGACGTGTCCTAAATCTCTGTTGAAGTTGTAAGCATACGTGTAATGGATTCTCCCATTTGACTGCTTTAGTTAACGTTACATTTTGAGTAGTATTCCTAAAACACGATGGAATCGCTCATTTTACTAATCTTAATCATTGATCACAAGATCAATTATATGTTATTGTGCACTGGTCTAGTTACAAAATAAAATGTTAAATAGCTTGATTGCTTATAACAACTCACTATCACTATATCAGGGGGAATATACCTAATCGAGTGAATACAACTCTAATCACAACTGTAAGAATACTTTTAGATAACTGCATTAGCTGACTTGTTTGAACGGTTCTTAAACGTCCAGTGAGTTGTTTTGCAGTACTTTGTTAAGGACAATAAAAGGTCATAAAAAATGGATTGATTTGATGTCTGGTTTACGTCCAGCGAGCAGTATTTCAGCTATTTTCAGGACGGGAACAAGTTAACAAACAATAAATCAACGAAAATGGGGGTGGGATGGATCACAGGGAATACAATTTTGACTGCCACAAAAGTATGGAGTTTTTGGTTAGGGGCGGTAAATGTAGCCTTTTGTAGCGGCTACCATGAGCCTCCTCTTTTTCGAAATCTACAAAAGGGATCTTTATCGTGCAAGGAGCGTGGCACTCTCCGAACACGTTACCCACTACGGTCCGCGGTCAGGCTTTCCGTATTATGACCTGACAACCCCCGAACGAGAGGGTTTCCTCTATCCGCCACCCGGGGACGCGCTGGGCTGCTCTGTGGGTCGAGCACTGGGAACCCTCCCAGCATAAAAATGGATGCGGGAAGAAAAGGACCACAGTGTAGAAAATAATGACATATGAAGTATTCATTACAGACGGATAATTTTTGCCTTTTGTAGAACGCTACAGTGCCACTTTTCGTTTTTTTTTAAATAACAGAAGTCTTTGCTTTTGAAAGGTTACAAAATATGACTGGCAGTCAGGCTTTCCTTATCCGCCGCCTGTAGAAGCGTGTTGATAAAAGATTCATATTGCTTACATTAATTTGTTTGGAGGACGGTTTGTTTGCCATAGTAAATAGAATAACTTTGCTATTTTTCGATATTTCAATTTAAACTCAATCACACTTAACAGAAAACACACGCAGATAGTGGGTTAAATTTAAACTTTTACATACATAACAACATTAATACATATGAAAATATTGATTGCATTTTTAATGATAAAATAAGGATTGATGTTATTGTAATTGATTCCCTGATCTATCTGCAAGCCCTGCAAATGCACCGTTCTCGACCACACAGATCTTCCCCAGTTGGCGGATAGGCGATGACCTTTCATTGGGGTATGCCGGGTCATGATACGAAAAGCCTGATCGCAGACCATAGTGGGTACTTGTTTTGAGAGTGCCACGCTCCGTGCACTGAAAGACCCTTTTTGTAGATGTAGACAACAGTAGGCTAGTTGTAGCCGCTATAAAAGGCTAAATTCTCCACCCTTATTTTTCTGGTGGCATTCCAATTTTTTCAATTTGGTCCACGAGCCTTCTTTGTATCAAAGAAGAATTAAGCTCGCTTTGCAATATGCAACCAAATTGAAGGCGTATCCTGGCAACCCGGCACACGACTGTGTTTTCAAACCTCTTTACGAAAATATTTTTGAAAAACATCCAAATAAAATTCAACCTTTCGGTATCAGAATAAAACCTCATTTGAAGAACTCTGGTATAAATTTAGATGAAATTGCTGCTATTGAAATTCCACATAACCCACCATGGTTAAATCCAAAACGGGTATTTATTTTTGATCTTAGAAACCATAAAAAGTCTGACACAAATCCTTTAATTATTCAACAACACTTTGCAGAAATAAAATCTCACTATCCTGGCCATTCTGCAATTTATACAGATGGATCGAAGGACGGCGATAAAGTTGCATCGGCCGCTGTCTTTGGAGAGCGTGTTGAAACTCGCCGTCTTCCTTCCGTTTCTTCTGTATTTAGTGCAGAAGCACAAGCTATCCTTCTTGCACTAAAAATTATTGCTTCGTCAGATGAGAGTAAATTTATTATCTGCTCCGATTCTTTGTCATGTCTTCAGGCAATTGAAAATTGTAAAATAAAGAATGCATTTATTTTAAAAATCATCCAAATTTACAAATCCTTGAAAACATTGGGTAAAGAGGTTGTATTTTTCTGGATTCCCAGCCATGGAAACACAGTCGTGGACAGGGAGGCTAAGGCTGCCTTAGAAAATGATATTATTAGCTGTAAAATTCCTTTTACTGATTTTAAATTATATATTTTTAAATACATTTCTAATCTATGGCAGCGTGGTTGGGATCTCGAAGTTCATAATAAACTGCATGAGATCCAACCACTTCTGCACATGCATAATTTGAAATCTTGTAGAGGTCGTAGGGACCAAGTGGTTTTAACCAGGTGTCGTCTTGGGCATACCAGGACAACACATAGTTATATTTTAAACAATGAACCAAGACCCGAGTGTGTGCCATGCAACTGTCCATATACCATCAAGCATGTCTTGATGGACTGTGTTGACGTGGCACACATTCGGGAACGTTTTTATTCTGTTAATTCTTATAAGACTTTATTTACAGCTGTCGCTGGCGACACAATTTTACAGTTTTTAAAGGAAATTAACTTGTACAGAAAAATTTAATTGGATTTTAAATTGTGATATTAAATACTTTTTAGTGTTTTAGTTTTCTTTTTATCTGTATATATGCTCATATTATTATATTAGACCACGTTTTATAAAGGATGGATATTCTTTAAATAATTAAAATTCTTACTTTCACGTCCTGAATATAGCTGAAATATTGCTTGCTGGACGTAAAACATCAAACAATCAATCAATCAATCAATTTGGTCCATATTTTCCGAACTGATTATTGTTTGTTAATTTAGCTCTTGTCCTGAATATAGCTGATGCTGGGAGGAGGGCAGGGTTTGATTGCAACTGATGAGTCTTTGTTACACGAAACGCGCGTCTGACGTAGTAAATTAATAACATTGCTATTTTTTAAATACTGCAACATAAACTCGTTCACACTTAACCGGAAACACGCGGATTGCGGGTTAGTTTTCAAATTTTAGAAGCAAATATTGATCGCATTTTAAAGGATAAAACAAGGCTTTGTGTTATTATAATTGTTTCGCTTATATAACTGTCTCGACCACACAGATCTGTCCCGTTTTGCGGATAGGCGATGACCTCTCATTGGAGGTTTGTCGGTTATAATACGGAAAGCCTGATCGCGGACCACCGTGGGTAACTTGTTTGGAGAGTGCCACACTCCTTGCATGATAAAGACCCTTTTTGTAGATGTTGATAACAGTAGGTTCTAGTTAAAGCCGCCACAAAAAACTTAATTGTCCACCACCACTTTTCCGGTGGCATTCTAATTTTTCCTTTTTTGTCAATATTTCGGAATATATTATTGTTTTTTTAACTAGGTCATGTCCTGATGAATCTGAAAAACTGCTCGCTGGACGTAAGAAAAACATATAATCAATCAATAATTGTTAGCATACACACAATGTATTCTCCAATTTCAACTGTTTATGTTGACGTTATATTTTGAGTATTTCTAAAGAACGATGGAATCGCCGTTTGACTAGGTAAAATGCGGGAATGTTTAGGATCATAGTCAAACAAATTATACCTGCCAATGTTAAAGTATGAAGTCTTGGTTATGGAAGCAAAGTTTAGCTTTTTGTAAATGCTAAAATGGGCTTTATTTCATTTGAAAACTACAATTGTTTTTATCGCGCAGAGCTCCTGGCATTCTTTAAAACACGTCAGAAACTACGATTGGTAGTCTTCGCACGTTAAAACATGACAAACAACGAACTCAAGAGCCTTTGATCTCGAGGGTGCGCAAAGTAGCCCTATGAATGAAGTCTTCTAATAATTTTTTTGTAAATCGACCACGTCTTGATAAACTACGCAAATAGTATAAAAGCAACTTCTAAGTTTTTTTTTTATCTTTTCAAAATGTAGATGTCCTTCGCGGGATTTAGCATGCTTTTGGAATTTTTATAATTATCTTAATTGTATCTATTGCACATATATATAGTGGGTTAAGCACCAATGAAGAGTCTTGGTTTATAAAACGCGAGTCTTTCGTAGTACATTTTATACATTAAGACACTTACTGTACATACAAGCGGACAGTGAATTACTATGTATCTTGTACATACATCATACAACAAAACTCAAACGTTAAAATAATGATTCCATTTTACATGTTTATAATAATAAATGTTATCAGCACCTAAATTGATTGATTGATTATTTGTTGTTTAACGTCCAGCAAGCAATATTTCAGCTATATTCAGGACGTGTCCTAAATCTCTGTTGTAGTTGTAAGCATACGTGTAATGGATTCTCCCATTTGACTGCTTTAGTTAACGTTACATTTTGAGTAGTGTTCCTAAAACACGATGGAATCGCTCATTTTACTAATCTTAATCATTGATCACAAGATCAATTATATGTTATTGTACACTGGTCTAGTTACAAAATAAAATGTTAAATAGCTTGATTGCTTATAACAACTCACTATCACTATATCAGGGGGAATATACCTAATCGAGTGAATACAACTCTAATCACAACTGTAAGAATACTTTTAGATAACTGCATTAGCTGACTTGTTTGAACGGTTCTTAAACGTCCAGTGAGTTGTTTTGCAGTACTTTGTTAAGGACAATAAAAGGTCATAAAAAATGGATTGATTTGATGTCTGCTTTACGTCCAGCGAGCAGTATTTCAGCTATTTTCAGGACGGGAACAAGTTAACAAACAATAAATCAACGAAAATGGGGGTGGGATGGATTACAGGGAATACAATTTTGACTGCCACAAAAGTATGGAGTTTTGGGTAGGGGCGGTAAATCTAGCCTTTTGTAGCGGCTACCATGAGCCTCCTCTTTCGAAATCTACAAAAGGGATCTTTATCGTGTAAGGAGCTTGGCACTCTCCTAACACGTTACCCACTACGGTCCGCGCTCACGCTTTCCGTATTATTACCTGACAACCCACGAGCGAGAGGGTTTCTCCTATCCGCCACCCGGGGACGCGCTGGGCTGCTCTGTGGGTCGAGCACTGGGAACCCTCCCAGCATAAAAATGGATGCGGGAAGAAAAGAACCACAGTGTAGAAAATAATGACATATGAAGTATTCATTACAGACGGATAATTTTGCCTTTTGTAGAACGCTACAGTGCCACTTTTCGTTTTTTTTTCAAATAACAGAAGTCTTTGCTTTTGAAAGGTTACAAAATATGACTGGCAGTCAGGCTTTCCTTATCCGCCGCCTGTAGAAGCGTGTTGATAAAAGATTCATATTGCTTACATTAATTTGTTTGGAGGACGGTTTGTTTGCCATAGTAAATAGAATAACTTTGCTATTTTTCGATATTTCAATTTAAACTCAATCACACTTAACAGAAAACACACGCAGATAGTGGGTTAAATTTAAACTTTTACATACATAACAACATTAATACATATGAAAATATTGATTGCATTTTTAATGATAAAATAAGGATTCATGTTATTGTAATTGATTCCCTGATCTATCTGCAAGCCCTGCAAATGCACCGTTCTCGACCACACAGATCTTCCCCAGTTGGCGGATAGGCGATGACCTTTCATTGGGGTATGCCGGGTCATGATACGAAAAGCCTGATCGCAGACCATAGTGGGTACTTGTTTTGAGAGTGCCACGCTCCGTGCACTGAAAGACCCTTTTTGTAGATGTAGACAACAGTAGGCTAGTTGTAGCCGCTATAAAAGGCTAAATTCTCCACCCTTATTTTTCTGGTGGCATTCCAATTTTTTCAATTTGGTCCACGAGCCTTCTTAGTATCAAAGAAGAATTAAGCTCGCTTTGCAATATGCAACCAAATTGAAGGCGTATCCTGGCAACCCGGCACACGACTGTGTTTTCAAACCTCTTTACGAAAATATTTTTGAAAAACATCCAAATAAAATTCAACCTTTCGGTATCAGAATAAAACCTCATTTGAAGAACTCTGGTATAAATTCAGATGAAATTGCTGCTATTGAAATTCCACATAACCCACCATGGTTAAATCCAAAACGGGTATTTATTTTTGATCTTAGAAACCATAAAAAGTCTGACACAAATCCTTTAATTATTCAACAACACTTTGCAGAAATAAAATCTCACTATCCTGGCCATTCTGCAATTTATACAGATGGATCGAAGGACGGCGATAAAGTTGCATCGGCCGCTGTCTTTGGAGAGCGTGTTGAAACTCGCCGTCTTCCTTCCGTTTCTTCTGTATTTAGTGCAGAAGCACAAGCTATCCTTCTTGCACTAAAAATTATTGCTTCGTCAGATGAGAGTAAATTTATTATCTGCTCCGATTCTTTGTCATGTCTTCAGGCAATTGAAAATTGTAAAATAAAGAATGCATTTATTTTAAAAATCATCCAAATTTACAAATCCTTGAAAACATTGGGTAAAGAGGTTGTATTTTTCTGGATTCCCAGCCATGGAAACACAGTCGTGGACAGGGAGGCTAAGGCTGCCTTAGAAAATGATATTATTAGCTGTAAAATTCCTTTTACTGATTTTAAATTATATATTTTTAAATACATTTCTAATCTATGGCAGCGTGGTTGGGATCTCGAAGTTCATAATAAACTGCATGAGATCCAACCACTTCTGCACATGCATAATTTGAAATCTTGTAGAGGTCGTAGGGACCAAGTGGTTTTAACCAGGTGTCGTCTTGGGCATACCAGGACAACACATAGTTATATTTTAAACAATGAACCAAGACCCGAGTGTGTGCCATGCAACTGTCCATATACCATCAAGCATGTCTTGATGGACTGTGTTGACGTGGCACACATTCGGGAACGTTTTTATTCTGTTAATTCTTATAAGACTTTATTTACAGCTGTCGCTGGCGACACAATTTTACAGTTTTTAAAGGAAATTAACTTGTACAGAAAAATTTAATTGGATTTTAAATTGTGATATTAAATACTTTTTAGTGTTTTAGTTTTCTTTTTATCTGTATATATGCTCATATTATTATATTAGACCACGTTTTATAAAGGATGGATATTCTTTAAATAATTAAAATTCTTACTTTCACGTCCTGAATATAGCTGAAATATTGCTTGCTGGACGTAAAACATCAAACAATCAATCAATCAATCAATTTGGTCCATATTTTCCGAACTGATTATTGTTTGTTAATTTAGCTCTTGTCCTGAATATAGCTGATGCTGGGAGGAGGGCAGGGTTTGATTGCAACTGATGAGTCTTTGTTACACGAAACGCGCGTCTGACGTAGTAAATTAATAACATTGCTATTTTTTAAATACTGCAACATAAACTCGTTCACACTTAACCGGAAACACGCGGATTGCGGGTTAGTTTTCAAATTTTAGAAGCAAATATTGATCGCATTTTAAAGGATAAAACAAGGCTTTGTGTTATTATAATTGTTTCGCTTATATAACTGTCTCGACCACACAGATCTGTCCCGTTTTGCGGATAGGCGATGACCTCTCATTGGAGGTTTGTCGGTTATAATACGGAAAGCCTGATCGCGGACCACCGTGGGTAACTTGTTTGGAGAGTGCCACACTCCTTGCATGATAAAGACCCTTTTTGTAGATGTTGATAACAGTAGGTTCTAGTTAAAGCCGCCACAAAAAACTTAATTGTCCACCACCACTTTTCCGGTGGCATTCTAATTTTTCCTTTTTTGTCAATATTTCGGAATATATTATTGTTTTTTTAACTAGGTCATGTCCTGATGAATCTGAAAAACTGCTCGCTGGACGTAAGAAAAACATATAATCAATCAATAATTGTTAGCATACACACAATGTATTCTCCAATTTCAACTGTTTATGTTGACGTTATATTTTGAGTATTTCTAAAGAACGATGGAATCGCCGTTTGACTAGGTAAAATGCGGGAATGTTTAGGATCATAGTCAAACAAATTATACCTGCCAATGTTAAAGTATGAAGTCTTGGTTATGGAAGCAAAGTTTAGCTTTTTGTAAATGCTAAAATGAGCTTTATTTCATTTGAAAACTACAATTGTTTTTATCGCGCAGAGCTCCTGGCATTCTTTAAAACACGTCAGAAACTACGATTGGTAGTCTTCGCACGTTAAAACATGACAAACAACGAACTCAAGAGCCTTTGATCTCGAGGGTGCGCAAAGTAGCCCTATGAATGAAGTCTTCTAATAATTTTTTTGTAAATCGACCACGTCTTGATAAACTACGCAAATAGTATAAAAGCAACTTCTAAGTTTTTTTTTTATCTTTTCAAAATGTAGATGTCCTTCGCGGGATTTAGCATGCTTTTGGAATTTTTATAATTATCTTAATTGTATCTATTGCACATATATATAGTGGGTTAAGCACCAATGAAGAGTCTTGGTTTATAAAACGCGAGTCTTTCGTAGTACATTTTATACATTAAGACACTTACTGTACATACAAGCGGACAGTGAATTACTATGTATCTTGTACATACATCATACAACAAAACTCAAACGTTAAAATAATGATTCCATTTTACATGTTTATAATAATAAATGTTATCAGCACCTAAATTGATTGATTGATTATTTGTTGTTTAACGTCCAGCAAGCAATATTTCAGCTATATTCAGGACGTGTCCTAAATCTCTGTTGTAGTTGTAAGCATACGTGTAATGGATTCTCCCATTTGACTGCTTTAGTTAACGTTACATTTTGAGTAGTGTTCCTAAAACACGATGGAATCGCTCATTTTACTAATCTTAATCATTGATCACAAGATCAATTATATGTTATTGTACACTGGTCTAGTTACAAAATAAAATGTTAAATAGCTTGATTGCTTATAACAACTCACTATCACTATATCAGGGGGAATATACCTAATCGAGTGAATACAACTCTAATCACAACTGTAAGAATACTTTTAGATAACTGCATTAGCTGACTTGTTTGAACGGTTCTTAAACGTCCAGTGAGTTGTTTTGCAGTACTTTGTTAAGGACAATAAAAGGTCATAAAAAATGGATTGATTTGATGTCTGCTTTACGTCCAGCGAGCAGTATTTCAGCTATTTTCAGGACGGGAACAAGTTAACAAACAATAAATCAACGAAAATGGGGGTGGGATGGATTACAGGGAATACAATTTTGACTGCCACAAAAGTATGGAGTTTTGGGTAGGGGCGGTAAATCTAGCCTTTTGTAGCGGCTACCATGAGCCTCCTCTTTCGAAATCTACAAAAGGGATCTTTATCGTGTAAGGAGCTTGGCACTCTCCTAACACGTTACCCACTACGGTCCGCGCTCACGCTTTCCGTATTATTACCTGACAACCCACGAGCGAGAGGGTTTCTCCTATCCGCCACCCGGGGACGCGCTGGGCTGCTCTGTGGGTCGAGCACTGGGAACCCTCCCAGCATAAAAATGGATGCGGGAAGAAAAGAACCACAGTGTAGAAAATAATGACATATGAAGTATTCATTACAGACGGATAATTTTGCCTTTTGTAGAACGCTACAGTGCCACTTTTCGTTTTTTTTTCAAATAACAGAAGTCTTTGCTTTTGAAAGGTTACAAAATATGACTGGCAGTCAGGCTTTCCTTATCCGCCGCCTGTAGAAGCGTGTTGATAAAAGATTCATATTGCTTACATTAATTTGTTTGGAGGACGGTTTGTTTGCCATAGTAAATAGGATAACTTTGCTATTTTTCGATATTTCAATTTAAACTCAATCACACTTAACAGAAAACACACGCAGATAGTGGGTTAAATTTAAACTTTAACATACACAACAACATTAATACATATGAAAATATTGATTGCATTTTTAATGATAAAATAAGGATTGATGTTATTGTAATTGATTCCCTGATCTATCTGCAAGCCCTGCAAATGCACCGTTCTCGACCACACAGATCTTCCCCAGTTGGCGGATAGGCGATGACCTTTCATTGGGGTATGTCGGGTCATGATACGAAAAGCCTGATCGCAGACCATAGTGGGTACTTGTTTTGAGAGTGCCACGCTCCGTGCACTGAAAGACCCTTTTTGTAGATGTAGACAACAGTAGGCTAGTTGTAGCCGCTATAAAAGGCTAAATTCTCCACCCTTACTTTTCTGTTGGCATTCCAATTTTTTCCCTTTGGTCCATATTTTCCGAACTGATTATTGTTTGTTAATTTAGTTATTGTCCTGAATATAGCTGATGCTTGGAGGAGGACAGGGTTTGATTGCAACTGATGAGTCTTTGTTACACGAAACGCGCGTCTGACGTAGTAAATTAATAACATTGCTATTTTTTAAATACTGCAACATTAACTCGTTCACACTTAACCGGAAACACGCGGATTGCGGGTTAGTTTTCAAATTTTAGAAGCAAATATTGATCGCATTTTAAAGGATAAAACAAGGCTTTGTGTTATTATAATTGTTTCGCTTATATAACTGTCTCGACCACACAGATCTGTCCCGTTTTGCGGATAGGCGATGACCTCTCATTGGAGGTTTGTCGGTTATAATACGGAAAGCCTGATCGCGGACAACCGTGGGTAACTTGTTTGGAGAGTGCCACACTCCTTGCATGATAAAGACCCTTTTTGTAGATGTTGATAACAGTAGGTTATAGTTATAGCCGCCACAAAAGACTTAATTGTCAACCACCACTTTTCCGGTGGCATTCTAATTTTTCCCTTTTTTTTCAATATTTCGGAATTTATTATTGTTTTTATACCCCCGCTCGACAGAGTCGGGGGTATATAGTGGTCCTCATGTCCGTCTGTCTGTCCGTCCGTTCGTCCGTCCACATTTGGTTTACGGATGATAATTCAAAAAGTTTACATCCGATTTGAATGAAACTTTGGGATATTGTTATATATCAGGTAGGTAAGAAGCCTATTGATTTTGGGGGAAATCCGTCAAATTTCAAGGTCACAGTCCACGAAAAACTTTGGAAATTTTTACAAAAAAGTTGTTTCCGGACAATAACTCAAAAAGTTTACATCCGATTTGAATGAAACTTTGGGATATTGTTATATATCAGGTTGGTAAGAAGCCTATTGATTTTGGGGGAAATACGTCAAATTTCAAAGTCACAGTCCACGAAAAACGTTAGAAATTTTTACAAAAAAGTTGTTTCCGGACAATACCTCAAAAAGTTTGCATTTAATTTGAATGAAACTTTGGGATATTGTTATATATATTTAACTAGGTCATGTCCTGATGAATCTGAAAAACTGCTCGCTGGACGTAAGAAAAACATATAATCAATCAATAATTGTTAGCATACACACAATGTATTCTCCAATTTCAACTGTTTTTGTTCACGTTATATTTTGAGTATTTCTAAAGAACGATGGAATCGCCGTTTGACTAGGTAAAATGCGGGAATGTTTAGGATCATAGTAAAACAAATTATACCTGCCAATGTTAGAGTATGAAGTCTTGGTTATGGACGCAAAGTTAAGCTTTTTGTAAATGCTAAAATGAGCTTTATTTCATTTGAAAACTACAGTGGTTTTTTTTTCGCGCAGAGCTCCTGGCATTCTTTAAAACACGTCAGAAACTACGATTGGTAGTCTTCGCACGTTAAAACATGACAAACAACGAATCAATAGCCTTTGATCTCGAGGGTGCGAAGTAGCCCTATGAATGAAGTCATCTCATAATTTCTTTGTAAATCGACCACGTCTTGATAAACTACGCAAATAGTATAAAAGCAACTTCTAAGTTTTTTTTATCTTTTCAAAATGTAGATGTCCTTCGCGAGATTTAGCATGCTTTTGGAATTTTTATAGTTATCTTAATTGTATCGTGGGTTAAGCACCAATGACGAGTCTTGGTTTGTTAAAACGCGAGTCCTTCGTAGTACATTTTATACATTAAGACACTTACTGTACATACAAGCGGACAGTGAATTACTATGTATCTTATACATACATCATACAACAAAACTCAACGTTAAAATAATGATTCCATTTTACAGGTTTATAATAATAAATGTTATCAGCACCTAAATCTCTGTTGTAGTTGTAAGCATACGTGTAATGGATTCTCCCATTTGACTGCTTTAGTTAACGTTACATTTTGAGTATTATTCCTAAAACACGATGGAATCGCTCATTTTACTAATCTTAATCATTGATCACAAGATCAATTAAATGTTATTGTGCACTGGTCTAGTTACAAAATAAAATGTTAAATAGCTTGATTGCTTATAACAACTCACTATCACTATATCAGGGGGAATATACCTAATCGAGTGAATACAACTCTAATCACAACTGTAAGAATACTTTAAGATAACTGCATTAGCTGACTTGTTTGAACGGTTCTTAAACGTCCAGTGAGTTGTTTTGCAGTACTTTGTTGAGGACAATAAAAGGTCATAAAAAATGGATTGATTTGATGTCTGCTTTACGTCCAGCGAGCAGTATTTCAGCTATTTTCAGGACGGGAACAAGTTAACAAACAATAAATCAACGAAAATCGGGGTGGGATGGATTACAGAGAATACAATTTTGACTGCCACAAAAGTATGGAGTTTTGGGTAGGGGCGGTAAATGTAGCCTTTTGTAGCGGCTACCATGAGCCTCCTCTTTTTCGAAATCTACAAAAGGGATCTTTATCGTGCAAGGAGCGTGGCACTCTCCGAACACTTTACCCACTACGGTCCGGTCAGGCTTTCCGTATTATGACCTGACAACCCCCGAACGAGAGGGTATCCGCCACCCGGGGACGCGCTGGGCTGCTCTGTGGGTCGAGCACTGGGAACCCTCCCAGCATAAAAATGGATGCGGGAAGAAAAGAACCACAGTGTAGAAAATAATGACATATGAAGTATTCATTACAGACGGATAATTTTGCCTTTTGTAGAACGCTACAGTGCCACTTTTCGTTTTTTTTTTAAATAACAGAAGTCTTTGCTTTTGAAAGGTTACAAAATATGACTGGCAGTCAGGCTTTCCTTATCCGCCACCTGTAGAAGCGTGTTGATAAAAGATTCATATTGCTTACATTAATTTGTTTGGAGGACGGTTTGTTTGCCATAGTAAATAGAATAACTTTGCTATTTTTCGATATTTCAATTTAAACTCAATCACACTTAACAGAAAACACACGCAGATAGTGGGTTAAATTTAAACTTTTACATACATAACAACATTAATACATATGAAAATATTGATTGCATTTTTAATGATAAAATAAGGATTGATGTTATTGTAATTGATTCCCTGATCTAACTGCAAGCCCTGCAAATGCACCGTTCTCGACCACACAGATCTTCCCCAGTTGGCGGATAGGCGATGACCTTTCATTGGGGTATGTCGGGTCATGATACGAAAAGCCTGATCGCAGACCATAGTGGGTACTTGTTTTGAGAGTGCCACGCTCCGTGCACTGAAAGACCCTTTTTGTAGATGTAGACAACAGTAGGCTAGTTGTAGCCGCTATAAAAGGCTAATTCTCCACCCTTATTTTTCTGGTGGCATTCCAATTTTTTCCCTTTGGTCCATATTTTCCGAACTGATTATTGTTTGTTAATTTAGCTCTTGTCCTGAATATAGCTGATGCTTGGAGGAGGACAGGGTTTGATTGCAACTGATGAGTCTTTGTTACACGAAACGCGCGTCTGACGTAGTAAATTAATAACATTGCTATTTTTTAAATACTGCAACATTAACTCGTTCACACTTAACCGGAAACACGCGGATTGCGGGTTAGTTTTCAAATTTTAGAAGCAAATATTGATCGCATTTTAAAGGATAAAACAAGGCTTTGTGTTATTATAATTGTTTCGCTTATATAACTGTCTCGACCACACAGATCTGTCCCGTTTTGCGGATAGGCGATGACCTCTCATTGGAGGTTTGTCGGTTATAATACGGAAAGCCTGATCGCGGACCACCGTGGGTAACTTGTTTGGAGAGTGCCACACTCCTTGCATGATAAAGACCCTTTTTGTAGATGTTGATAACAGTAGGTTATAGTTATAGCCGCCACAAAAGACTTAATTGTCAACCACCACTTTTCCGGTGGCATTCTAATTTTTCCCTTTTTTTTCAATATTTCGGAATTTATTATTGTTTTTATACCCCCGCTCGACAGAGTCGGGGGTATGTAGTGGTCCTCATGTCCGTCTGTCTGTCCGTCCGTTCGTCCGTCCACATTTGGTTTACGGATGATAATTCAAAAAGTTTACATCCGATTTGAATGAAACTTTGGGATATTGTTATATATCAGGTAGGTAAGAAGCCTATTGATTTTGGGGGAAATCCGTCAAATTTCAAGGTCACAGTCCACGAAAAACTTTGGAAATTTTAACAAAAAAGTTGTTTCCGGACAATAACTCAAAAAGTTTACATCCGATTTGAATGAAACTTTGGGATATTGTTATATATCAGGTTGGTAAGAAGCCTATTGATTTTGGGGGAAATACGTCAAATTTCAAAGTCACAGTCCACGAAAAACGTTAGAAATTTTTACAAAAAAGTTGTTTCCGGACAATACCTCAAAAAGTTTGCATTTAATTTGAATGAAACTTTGGGATATTGTTATATATATTTAACTAGGTCATGTCCTGATGAATCTGAAAAACTGCTCGCTGGACGTAAGAAAAACATATAATCAATCAATAATTGTTAGCATACACACAATGTATTCTCCAATTTCAACTGTTTTTGTTCACGTTATATTTTGAGTATTTCTAAAGAACGATGGAATCGCCGTTTGACTAGGTAAAATGCGGGAATGTTTAGGATCATAGTAAAACAAATCATACCTGCCAATGTTAGAGTATGAAGTCTTGGTTATGGACGCAAAGTTAAGCTTTTTGTAAATGCTAAAATGAGCTTTATTTCATTTGAAAACTACAATGGTTTTTTTTCGCGCAGAGCTCCTGGCATTCTTTAAAACACGTCAGAAACTACGATTGGTAGTCTTCGCACGTTAAAACATGACAAACAACGAATCAATAGCCTTTGATCTCGAGGGTGCGAAGTAGCCCTATGAATGAAGTCATCTCATAATTTCTTTGTAAATCGACCACGTCTTGATAAACTACGCAAATAGTATAAAAGCAACTTCTAAGTTTTTTTTATCTTTTCAAAATGTAGATGTCCTTCGCGAGATTTAGCATGCTTTTGGAATTTTTATAGTTATCTTAATTGTATCTATTGCACATATATATAGTGGGTTAAGCACCAATGACGAGTCTTGGTTTGTTAAAACGCGAGTCCTTCGTAGTACATTTTATACATTAAGACACTTACTGTACATACAAGCGGACAGTGAATTACTATGTATCTTATACATACATCATACAACAAAACTCAACGTTAAAATAATGATTCCATTTTACAGGTTTATAATAATAAATGTTATCAGCACCTAAATCTCTGTTGTAGTTGTAATCATACGTGTAATGGATTCTCCCATTTGACTGCTTTAGTTAACGTTACATTTTGAGTATTATTCCTAAAACACGATGGAATCGCTCATTTTACTAATCTTAATCATTGATCACAAGATCAATTAAATGTTATTGTGCACTGGTCTAGTTACAAAATAAAATGTTAAATAGCTTGATTGCTTATAACAACTCACTATCACTATATCAGGGGGAATATACCTAATCGAGTGAATACAACTCTAATCACAACTGTAAGAATACTTTAAGATAACTGCATTAGCTGACTTGTTTGAACGGTTCTTAAACGTCCAGTGAGTTGTTTTGCAGTACTTTGTTGAGGACAATAAAAGGTCATAAAAAATGGATTGATTTGATGTCTGCTTTACGTCCAGCGAGCAGTATTTCAGCTATTTTCAGGACGGGAACAAGTTAACAAACAATAAATCAACGAAAATGGGGGTGGGATGGATTACAGGGAATACAATTTTGACTGCCACAAAAGTATGGAGTTTTGGGTAGGGGCGGTAAATGTAGCCTTTTGTAGCGGCTACCATGAGCCTCCTCTTTTTCGAAATCTACAAAAGGGATCTTTATCGTGCAAGGAGCGTGGCACTCTCCGAACACTTTACCCACTACGGTCCGGTCAGGCTTTCCGTATTATGACCTGACAACCCCCGAACGAGAGGGTATCCGCCACCCGGGGACGCGCTGGGCTGCTCTGTGGGTCGAGCACTGGGAACCCTCCCAGCATAAAAATGGATGCGGGAAGAAAAGAACCACAGTGTAGAAAATAATGACATATGAAGTATTCATTACAGACGGATAATTTTGCCTTTTGTAGAACGCTACAGTGCCACTTTTCGTTTTTTTTCAAATAACAGAAGTCTTTGCTTTTTGAAAGGTTACAAAATATGACTGGCAGTCAGGCTTTCCTTATCCGCCGCCTGTAGAAGCGTGTTGATAAAAGATTCATATTGCTTACATTAATTTGTTTGGAGGACGGTTTGTTTGCCATAGTAAATAGGATAACTTTGCTATTTTTCGATATTTCAATTTAAACTCAATCACACTTAACAGAAAACACACGCAGATAGTGGGTTAAATTTAAACTTTAACATACACAACAACATTAATACATATGAAAATATTGATTGCATTTTTAATGATAAAATAAGGATTGATGTTATTGTAATTGATTCCCTGATCTATCTGCAAGCCCTGCAAATGCACCGTTCTCGACCACACAGATCTTCCCCAGTTGGCGGATAGGCGATGACCTTTCATTGGGGTATGTCGGGTCATGATACGAAAAGCCTGATCGCAGACCATAGTGAGTACTTGTTTTGAGAGTGCCACGCTCCGTGCACTGAAAGACCCTTTTTGTAGATGTAGACAACAGTAGGCTAGTTGTAGCCGCTATAAAAGGCTAAATTCTCCACCCTTATTTTTCTGGTGGCATTCCAATTGTTTCCCTCTGGTCCATATTTTCCGAACTGATTATTGTTTGTTAATTTAGTTCTTGTCCTGAATATAGCTGATGAGTCTTTGTTATACGAAACGCGCGTCTGACGTAGTAAATTAATAACATTGTTATTTTTTTAATACTGAAACGTAAACTCGTTCACACTTAACCGGAAACACGCCGATTGCGGGTTAGTTGTCAAATTTTAGAAGCAAATATTGATCGCATTTTAAAGGATAAAACAAGGCTTTGTGTTATTATAATTGTTTTGCTTATATAACTGTCTCGACCACACAGATCCGTTTTGCGGATAGGCGATGACCTCTCATTGGAGGTTTGTCGGTTATAATACGGAAAGCCTGATCGCGGACCACCGTGGGTAACTTGTTTGGAGAGTGCCACACTCCTTGCATGATAAAGACCCTTTTTGTAGATGTTGATAACAGTAGGTTATAGTTATAGCCGCCACAAAAGACTTAATTGTCAACCACCACTTTTCCGGTGGCATTCTAATTTTTCCCTTTTTTTTCAATATTTCGGAATTTATTATTGTTTTTATACCCCCGCTCGACAGAGTCGGGGGTATATAGTGGTCCTCATGTCCGTCTGTCTGTCCGTCCGTTCGTCCGTCCACATTTGGTTTACGGATGATAATTCAAAAAGTTTACATCCGATTTGAATGAAACTTTGGGATATTGTTATATATCAGGTAGGTAAGAAGCCTATTGATTTTGGGGGAAATCCGTCAAATTTCAAGGTCACAGTCCACGAAAAACTTTGGAAATTTTAACAAAAAAGTTGTTTCCGGACAATAACTCAAAAAGTTTACATCCGATTTGAATGAAACTTTGGGATATTGTTATATATCAGGTTGGTAAGAAGCCTATTGATTTTGGGGGAAATACGTCGAATTTCAAAGTCACAGTCCACGAAAAACGTTAGAAATTTTTAGAAAAAAGTTGTTTCCGGACAATCACTCAAAAAGTTTGCATTTAATTTGAATGAAACTTTGGGATATTGTTATATATCAGGTTTGTAAAAAGCCTTGTGATTTTGGGGGAAATGGGTAAAATTTCAAGGTCACAGTCCACGAAAAACGTTAAAAATTTTAACAAAAAAGTTGTTTCCGGACGATAACTCAAAAAGTTTGCATGTGATTTGAATGAAACTTTTGGGATATTGTTATATATCAGGTTGGTAAGAAGCCTATTGATTTTGGGGGAAATACGTAAAATTTCAAGGTCACAGGCCACGAAAAACGTTAGAAATTTTAACAAAAAAGTTGTTTCCGGACAATAACTCAAAAAGTTTGCATTCAATTTGAATGAAACTTTGGGATATTGTTATATATCAGGTTTGTAAAAAGCCTTTTGATTTTGGGGGAAATGGGTTACATTTCATGGTCACAGTCCACGAAAAACGTTAGAAAGTTTTACAAAAAAGTTGTTTCCGGACGATAACTCAAAAAGTTTGCATGTGATTTGAATGAAACTTTGGGATATTGTTATATATCAGGTTGGTAAGAAGCCTATTGATTTTTGGGGAAATACGTCAAATTTCAAGGTCACAGTCCACGAAAAACGTTAGAAATGTTTACAAAATGCGGGGGTATTAGTGATCGCTACATCGACTTTGTCTAGTTTAACAAGGTCCTGTCCTGATGAATCTGAAAAACTGCTCGCTGGACGTAAGAAAAACATCTAATCAATCAATAATGGTTAGCATACATACAATGTATTCTCCTATTTCAACTGTTTTTGTTCACGTTATATTTTGAGTATTTCTAAAGAACGATGGAATCGCCGTTTGACTAGGTAAAATGCGGGAATGTTTAGGATCATAGTAAAACAAATTATACCTGCCAATGTTAAAGTATGAAGTCTTGGTTATGGACGCAAAGTTTAGCTTTTTGTAAATGCTAAAATGAGCTTTATTTCATTTGAAAACTACAATGGTTGTTTTTCGCGCAGAGCTCCTGGCATTCTTTAAAACACGTCAGAAACTACGATCGGTAGTCTTCGCGCGTTAAAACATGACAAACAACGAACTCAAGAGCCTTTGATCTCGAGGGTGCGCAAAGTAGCCCTATGAATGAAATCTTCTAATATTTTTTTTTGTAAATCGACCACGTCTTGATAAACTACGCAAATTGCTAAGATAAATACAAGAATACGCATATCATTACAAAGACTATCCTTTACAAGTAAGTTATTGCTATATGCTTTAACAATTAAATTACACTCATTAGCTTTTAAAATATGAAGCCAATATTCAACACTAGATTTCAGTGCATTTATAGACAGTGGAAATAATCCTAAATCACCTAAAACACCTAAGTTTGATGCTGATTTGTGTACTCTAAGAACATATTTTGCAAACTTTATTTGAACTTTGTTTGGAATAAACTTGTCATAATTAGATTCAAATTCATGAATATTGTGACCTTTGAGAATAAGTGGCAATGCCCATACTTCACTACAGTATAATAAAATAGGTCTAACACATGTATCAAAAAGTTTCAAATGTAGTAAAACTTCACTTTTGTTAGAAAAAAGAGCTTTACGAATACAGAATGAGGCTTTTCCAGCTTTTTTTGACAGATGATTAATAGCTTCTGTAAAAGAACCTGATGGTTTTAACAAAATACCAAGATACTTATATTCATTAACAATACCTACAGTTTGATTATCATACAAAAAAGATTCCTGTTTGATAATTTTGCCAGATTTATTAAAAATAATAACTTTCGTTTTATTTATGTTCACTTCAAGATTCCATTTTTCACAATAAGATTTCAAAATGTCCAGAGATTTTTGTAAACCAGAAGAAGTCTCTGACATTAATACAATATCATCTGCATATAAAAGGCATGAAATCTGGTTTTCATTTAGTGAAACAGGTGTACATGTTTCATCAAAATGACCAACTAAATCATTTATATACAAAGAAAATAAAGTAGGACTTAATATACATCCTTGCTTGACTCCAATATTGGTTTCAAAATTATTAGTTAAACCATCTTTTAAAGTTACACAAAATGAAACTTGTTCATACATACTCTCTAAAATATTAAAAAAGTTACCTCTTATATTTAGCTGGAAAATTTTAGACAGCAAAGCCTTTCGATTAACAGTGTCGAAAGCTTTTTTTAGATCAATGAAACAAGCATAAATATATTTATTTTTCTTAAAATATTTATCAATAAGAGACTTTAGTATAAAAATATGATCACTTGTTCTCATATCTTTCCTGAAACCCTTTTGCACTGGGTTAATAATATTATTCTTTTCTAGAAAAGAGTCAAGCCTATTAAATAAAATTCTAGTAAATAATTTACTCACACAACTAGATAATGAAATTCCCCTATAACAAGAGGGGTCATTCATATCACCACCTTTAAATAAAGGCTTTATAAAGTTTTCTCTCCATAATGAAGGATATATACCTGATTTAAGTATTAAATTAAAAATGTCAATATACATATTAATCAATAAACCAGAAGATGCTTTAATCATCTCATTAGTAATACAATCAGAACCAGGAGACTTATTATTTTTTAAGCCTCTTATAGCTTTTAAAAATTCCTCAGCTGTAATGTTACAGTTTAACTCATCATTATTATACAAATTCTCAGTTATATCATTTAATGAGTAACCAGAAATATAGTTCTTATTCATTAATTCTTTAAAATAAATAAACCAATCTTGTGAGGCAATACTATTACTGGGGTCTTCTTTTTTTTCTTTCAGAGAGTTTACAAGCTTCCAAAATTCTTGTGGATTGCTTTCAGATGCATCAACCATGGAGTTAAAAATTTTTGTCTTAAAGTTTCTAAATTTTTTCCTAGTTAAACGATTATATTGTTTTTTCTCGAAATAAACTTTTTGTCTAATCTGAGTGTCCCAGGGAGACTTGGAAAGTAGTCTACCTAAGCTTTTAACATGTTTTAACTTAATATTACATTCACTGTCGTGCCATACTTTATTTGGCTTTTTCTTCCTCTGCTTCTTTAACCTACAAATATGTTTGAAACTAACACTAGAACCAATGGCAGCATTTCTAATAATCTCAGAAAATTTATTGACAACATTATCTAAAGATTCCTGAGTTGTAGTATTATCACAACTATTGAATACTTTCTCTTTACAAAAAGATACTTTCTTATTTAATTCATCTTTATTTATTTTTTCTAAATTAGAAATAAATTGCTCTTCTGCCAATTTAGTCCACTTAACTTTAAAAGGTTTAGGTCTCAGTAAACTCTCTGACGTTTTACCCTGAATATCTGAAAAAAATTTAACAGTTATAGGACAATGATCTGAAGTACTTGGAATAAAATCGCCAACAGTAAAATTAAGAACATTTCTTAAAAAAGATGCACTACATAAACAGTAATCATTTATGGAAACTCCATTATAATTAAAATAAGTAGCTTTACCAACAGAATCTCCAATTGTTCTCCCATTTAAAATTCTCAACTGATTACCAATACAAAGATCAATAATGTTTTTTTCCATAACTATTAGTTTTTGGGGGAACCTGTGTGTTTCTAAATATTTGATGGTTATCAGATATGTAATTTTGAGGCAAAAACTATCCAAAACTTCATCTGAATCTTCAATAATAAAATCCTTCTCATTACAGTTTATATGTGCATTAAGATCACCCATTAATTACCATGATGTCACCATTTAGGTTATATTTTATACAATCTTCTTCCAACTTTTCAAAAACCTGCTTATCAAGCCCAGAACTTTTAACATACGAAGAATTTATGGGTGCTATATAAATAAAGCATAAATACAAATCTTTTCTCAACCCAAAAAAATTAGCATTTAATTTAAACCATAAAATCTCTGATTGAGATTTATCTATCAAAGATATTCCAGACAGTATGTTTCTTTTAATAAAAACCGCAAGACCCCCTTTTTTTGCTAGATTCTAATGATCTACAGTTCATAAAACTTTTATAACCATCTAAACTCAAAGCTTCTTTTAAGCAACAATGGGTCTCTGATAAAAATACAATATCTGATGTAAAATAATTTCTCACTTCTTCTGTCTCCATTTTATTAACTTTTACCCCACTAGATTTTTGGAAAACACCATTAACATTCCATCCTGTGATGGATATTTGTTTTAATGATGATTTACACATATTTAAGCTTTCTATTTCTGTTTCATATGAAATTATATTACAATTGTCAAATGTAGTACACAAAAAGAGAAAAATATACATGATATATGCACAACTACATCTACATGAACATATAACATTAAACGTATTCTTTAGATATTTGTACATGTATACAAATTCAGTCCCTGTTATTTTCGCAAACCTTAAAACTAATTTAAACAAAAAAATTATAATTCCCCATGTACGTGTAAATGCACCGTATCTTCATTTTACAAATATTCAAACTTTAACTTTATAGTCTTCAAACACTAAAATTGGCAACAAATTTACAATTTACATTTTGAATGCACTAAGAATAGCAGCAGTAATATTAGAAGCCAGATGAGCTGGATTAAACGTTTCGCTCTGCATCATCTTGTGCTGTCTATAAGCATTTTGGCGGCCATAGTTATGGCTGGAATTTATATAACTTGATGGGGAAAACCTGTCATTGTGCTTAGATGATCTAAATTGTCTACTGTTGCTCTGTTGCTCTAGCTCATCACTTCGCATCAATGTACTCTTTATATTCGAGGCCAAAATTCTAACACCATTATCAGAAGGACGAATTGAATCACTGAATAAGTGCTGAAGCAATTTACCATTTCGAATAAAATTAGAATTGGCATTAATTTTTACCCTTTCTAAGCCCTTAAATGCATTGAACACTCTGTCATTGAATGCCTCAACTTTCTTATCTAAACTTTCATAAAAACATGGTGTAACTAAAGATATTAACAATGAATCGCATTTCCTTAGAATATTCTTAATAAGGCTTTCATATGCATTGAATGCTTCCTCCACTGATAGGTGCTTCAGATCATTAATTCCTACATGTAGAATCACTGTCTTGGCATGCTCGAGCTCCTCGTTGACGAATTTTAAAGCATCTGCAGTTGTGTATGTTGTCTGCTTTTGTCCATTTCTATTAGTTGATCGAAGCAAACGGTTTATATCAATGTTTTTACAAATGGAATCGTGTAACATGACCACATCATAATGCCTATTGACTGCATTATCATTAACTGTATCCTTCAACTTGTTGTTTTCCAAATCTAAACTCTTTTGAGAACTTACATTGTCATTCTGATCATTTGAAAGGTTAGGTGTACTTTTATATGATTTCGGTTCACTAACAACTTTAGACCAAGATCCACCTTGAGTATCATACATCTGTGTTTGTAACCTATCTTGTAAGTCGCTTACAAGCTTATCTTTGTCATGTAATCGCTCCTCATACATCAACTTTAAGTCCTCAAATTTTTCATCTCTTGATTTTAAAGCTTCATTTAGGCGCTCATTATTTAACCTTAAACTATGAATTGTTTCTTTCAACTCTTTAGTAATACTTCCATGTTCTCGTCTCAGGATTTTATCACCTTCTCGTTGCTCATTCTCTTGTTTGATAGATTCAATCTGCCTATTAAGTTTGTAAATCATACTATCCTTTTCTTTAATTTGCTTTTCTAATGATGCAAATTTATTAGATTCATGTTGATCTGTTTAATCTGACTAGACATCTTGGAAAATTCATACATGATATCATTTCTATACTGATTCTGAAGTTCTAATAATTTAGAAAGAGTATCTGAATAGTTAACCAATGTCTTTTCCATAACATCATATCTATTAGATAAGGGCGCAAGTTTAGCATTAATCAAATCGTCCACTTTATCTAATACAATATTTTCAACACTGGGGGTCTCTCGTTTATCTTGTGTGTCATAAACCTCGGATTCATTTACTCCCCCCTGCACATCATTGTCCACTACTTTGACAATGGTTTGATCAGCATCCTCATATGCCTCAATTTGTGACAAGTTATTCTGTGTATGCGATTCTACAGTTTGTGCCGCTCCAGAGTCTGTTGTGTAAAGCTTGACTAACTGAAGGCATTTATCAAAATACAATTCACCGAACATGCTTTTGGAATTTTTATAATTATCTTAATTGTATCTATTGCACATATATATAGTGGGTTAAGCACCAATGACGAGTCTTGGTTTGTTAAAACGCGAGTCTTTCGTAGTACATTTTATACATTAAGACACTTACTGTACATACAAGCGGACAGTGAATTACTATGTATCTTATACATACATCATACAACAAAACTCAACGTTAAAATAATGATTCCATTTTACATGTTTATAATAATAAATGTTATCAGAACCTAAATCTCTGTTGTAGTTGTAAGCATACGTGTAATGGATTCTCCCATTTGACTGCTTTAGTTAACGTTACATTTTGAGTATTATTCCTAAAACACGATGGAATCGCTCATTTTACTAATCTTAATCATTGATCACAAGATCAATTAAATGTTATTGTGCACTGGTCTAGTTACAAAATAAAATGTTAAATAGCTTGATTGCTTATAACAACTCACTATCACTATATCAGGGAGAATATACCTAATCGAGTGATTACAACTCTAATCACAACTGTAAGAATACTTTAAGATAACTGCATTAGCTGACTTGTTTGAACGGTTCTTAAACGTCCAGTGAGTTGTTTTGCAGTACTTTGTTGAGGACAATAAAAGGTCATAAAAAATGGACTGATTTGATGTCTGCTTTACGTCCAGCGAGCAGTATTTCAGCTATTTTCAGGACGGGAACAAGTTAACAAACAATAAATCAACGAAAATCGGGGTGGGATGGATTACAGGGAATACAATTTTGACTGCCACAAAAGTATGGAGTTTTGGGTAGGGGCGGTAAATGTAGCCTTTTGTAGCGGCTACCATGAGCCTCCTCTTTTTCGAAATCTACAAAAGGGATCTTTATCGTGCAAGGAGCGTGGCACTCTCCGAACACTTTACCCACTACGGTCCGGTCAGGCTTTCCGTATTATGACCTGACAACCCCCGAACGAGAGGGTTTTCCCTATCCGCCACCCGGGGACGCGCTGGGCTGCTCTGTGGGTCGAGCACTGGGAACCCTCCCAGCATAAAAATGGATGCGGGAAGAAAAGAACCACAGTGTAGAAAATAATGACATGAAGTATTCATTACAGACGGATAATTTTGCCTTTTGTAGAACGCTACAGTGCCACTTTTCGTTTTTTTAAATAACAGAAGTCTTTGCTTTTGAAAGGTTACAAAATATGACTGGCAGTCAGGCTTTCCTTATCCGCCGCCTGTAGAAGCGTGTTGATAAAAGATTCATATTGCTTACATTAATTTGTTTGGAGGACGGTTTGTTTGCCATAGTAAATAGAATAACTTTGCTATTTTTCGATATTTCAATTTAAACTCAATCACACTTAACAGAAAACACACGCAGATAGTGGGTTAAATTTAAACTTTTACATACATAACAACATTAATACATATGACAAATATTGATTGCATTTTTAATGATAAAATAAGGCTTGATGTAATTGTAATTGATTCCCTGATCTAACTGCAAGCCCTGCAAATGCACCGTTCTCGACCACACAGATCTTCCCCAGTTGGCGGATAGGCGATGACCTTTCATTGGGGTATGTCGGGTCATGATACGAAAAGCCTGATCGCAGACCATAGTGGGTACTTGTTTTGAGAGTGCCACGCTCCGTGCACTGAAAGACCCTTTTTGTAGATGTAGACAACAGTGACTAGTTGTAGCCGCTATGAAAGGCTAAATTCTCCACCCTTACTTTTCTGGTGGCATTCCAATTTTTTCCCTTTGGTCCATATTTTCCGAACTGATTATTGTTTGTAAATTTAGTTCTTGTCCTGACTATAGCTGATGCTCGGAGGAGGACAGGGTTTGATTGCAACTGATGAGTCTTTGTTACACGAAACGCGCGTCTGACGTAGTAAATTAATAACATTGCTATTTTTTTTTAATATTGAAACATAAACTCGTTCACACTTAACCGGAAACACGCGGATTGCGGGTTAGTTTTCAAATTTTAGAAACAAATATTGATCGCATTTTAAAGGATAAAACAAGGCTTTGTGTTATTATAATTGTTTTGCTTTTATAACTGTCTCGACCACACAGATCTGTCCCGTTTGGCGGATAGGCGATGACCTCTCATTGGAGGTTTGTCGGTTATAATACGGAAAGCCTGATCGCGGACCACCGTGGGTAACTTGTTTGGAGAGTGCCACACTCCTTGCATGATGAAGACCCTTTTTGTAGATGTTGATAACAGTAGGTTATAGTTATAGCCGCCACAAAAGACTTAATTGTCCACCACCACTTTTCCGGTGGCATTCTAATTTTTCCCTTTTTTCAATATTTCGGAATTTATTATTGTTTTTTAACTAGGTCCTGTCCTGATGAATCTGAAGAACTGCGCACTAGACGTAAGAAAAACATCTAATCAATCAAATATTGTTAGCATACATACAATGTATTCTCCAATTTCAACTGTTTTTGTTCACGTTATATTTTGAGTATTTCTAAAGAACGATGGAATCGCCGTTTGACTAGGTAAAATGCGGGAATGTTTAGGATCATAGTAAAACAAATTATACCTGCCAATGTTTAAGTATGAAGTCTTGGTTATGGACGCAAAGTTTAGCTTTTTGTAAATGCTAAAATGAGCTTTATTTCATTTGAAAACTACAATTGTTTTTTTTTTCGCGCAGAGCTCCTGGCATTCTTTAAAACACGTCAGAAACTACGATCGGTAGTCTTCGCACGTTAAAACATGACAAACAACGAACTCAAGAGCCTTTGATCTCGAGGGTGCGCAAAGCAGCCCTATGAATGAAATCTTCTAATAATTTTTTTGTAAATCGACCACGTCTTGATAAACTACGCAAATTGCTAAGATAAATACAAGTATACGCATATCAACAGTATAAAAGCAACTTCTAAGTTTTTTTATCTTTTCAAATAGAAGATGTCCTTCGCGGAATTTAGCATGCTTTTGGAATTTTTATAATTATCTTAATTGTATCTATTGCACATATATATAGTGGGTTAAGCACCAATGACGAGTCTTGGTTTGTTAAAACGCGAGTCTTTCGTAGTACATTTTATACATTAAGACACTTTCGGTACATACAAGCGGACAGTGAATTACTATGTATCTTATACATACATCATACAACAAAACTCAACGTTAAAATAATGATTCCATTTTACAGGTTTATAATAATAAATGTTATCAGCACCTAAATCTCTGTTGTAGTTGTAAGCATACGTGTAATGGATTCTCCCATTTGACTGCTTTAGTTTACGTTACATTTTGAGTAGTATTCCTAAAACACGATGGAATCGCTCATTTTACTAATCTTAATCATTGATCACAAGATCGATTATATGTTATTGTGCACTGGTCTAGTTACAAAATAAAATGTTAAATAGCTTGATTGCTTATAACAACTCACTATCACTATATCAGGGGGAATATACCTAATCGAGTGATTACAACTCTAATCACAACTGTAAGAATACTTTAAGATAACTGCATTAGCTGACTTGTTTGAACGGTTCTTAATCGTCCAGTGAGTTGTTTTGCAGTACTTTGTTGAGGACAATAAAAGGTCATAAAAAATGGATTGATTTGATGTCTGCTTTACGTCCAGCGAGCAGTATTTCAGCTATTTTCAGGACGGGAACAAGTTAACAAACAATAAATCAACGAAAATCGGGGTGGGATGGATTACAGGGAATACAATTTTGACTGCCACAAAAGTATGGAGTTTTGGGTAGGGGCGGTAAATGTAGCCTTTTGTAGCGGCTACCATGAGCCTCCTCTTTTTCGAAATCTACAAAAGGGATCTTTATCGTGCAAGGAGCGTGGCACTCTCCGAACACTTTACCCACTACGGTCCGGTCAGGCTTTCCGTATTATGACCTGACAACCCCCGAACGAGAGGGTTTTCCCTATCCGCCACCCGGGGACGCGCTGGGCTGCTCTGTGGGTCGAGCACTGGGAACCCTCCCAGCATAAAAATGGATGCGGGAAGAAAAGAACCACAGTGTAGAAAATAATGACATATGAAGTATTCATTACAGACGGATAATTTTGCCTTTTGTAGAACGCTACAGTGCCACTTTTCGTTTTTTTTAAATAACAGAAGTCTTTGCTTTTGAAAGGTTACAAAATATGACTGGCAGTCAGGCTTTCCTTATCCGCCGCCTGTAGAAGCGTGTTGATAAAAGATTCATATTGCTTACATTAATTTGTTTGGAGGACGGTTTGTTTGCCATAGTAAATAGAATAACTTTGCTATTTTTCGATATTTCAATTTAAACTCAATCACACTTAACAGAAAACACACGCAGATAGTGGGTTAAATTTAAACTTTTACATACATAACAACATTAATACATATGACAAATATTGATTGCATTTTTAATGATAAAATAAGGATTGATGTTATTGTAATTGATTCCCTGATCTAACTGCAAGCCCTGCAAATGCACCGTTCTCGACCACACAGATCTTCCCCAGTTGGCGGATAGGCGATGACCTTTCATTGGGGTATGTCGGGTCATGATACGAAAAGCCTGATCGCAGACCATAGTGGGTACTTGTTTTGAGAGTGCCAAGCTCCGTGCACTGAAAGACCCTTTTTGTAGATGTAGACAACAGTGACTAGTTGTAGCCGCTATAAAAGGCTAAATTCTCCACCCTTACTTTTCTGGTGGCATTCCAATTTTTTCCCTTTGGTCCATATTTTCCGAACTGATTATTGTTTGTAAATTTAGTTCTTGTCCTGACTATAGCTGATGCTCGGAGGAGGACAGGGTTTGATTGCAACTGATGAGTCTTTGTTACACGAAACGCGCTTCTGACGTAGTAAATTAATAACATTGCTATTTTTTTAATACTGAAACATAAACTCGTTCACACTTAACCGGAAACACGCGGATTGCGGGTTAGTTTTCAAATTTTAGCAACAAATATTGATCGCATTTTAAAGGATAAAACAAGGCTTTGTGTTATTATAATTGTTTCGCTTATATAACTGTCTCGACCACACAGATCTGTCCCGTTTGGCGGATAGGCGATGACCTCTCATTGGAGGTTTGTCGGTTATAATACGGAAAGCCTGATCGCGGACCACCGTGGGTAACTTGTTTGGAGAGTGCCACACTCCTTGCATGATGAAGAACCTTTTTGTAGATGTTGATAACAGTAGGTTATAGTTATAGCCGCCACAAAAGACTTAATTGTCCACCACCACTTTTCCGGTGGCCTTCTAATTTTTCCCTTTTTTTTTCAATATTTCGGAATTTATTATTGTTTTTTAACTAGGTCCTGTCCTGATGAATCTGAAAAACTGCTCGCTGGACGTAAGAAAAACATCTATTCAATCAATAATTGTTAGCATACACACATTGTATTCTCCAATTTCAACTGTTTTTGTTCACGTTATATTTTGAGTATTTCTAAAGAACGTTGGAATCGCCGTTTGACTAGGTAAAATGCGGGAATGTTTAGGATCATAGTAAAACAAATTATACCTGCCAATGTTAAAGTATGAAGTCTTGGTTATGGAAGCAAAGTTTAGCTTTTTGTAAATGCTAAAATGAGCTTTATTTCATTTGAAAACTACAATTGTTTTTATCGCGCAGAGCTCCTGGCATTCTTTAAAACACGTCAGAAACTACGATTGGTAGTCTTCGCACGTTAAAACATGACAAACAACGAACTCAAGAGCCTTTGATCTCGAGGGTGCGCAAAGTAGCCCTATGAATGAAGTCTTCTAATAATTTTTTTGTAAATCGACCACGTCTTGATAAACTACGCAAATAGTATAAAAGCAACTTCTAAGGGTTTTTTTTTTATCTTTTCAAAATGTAGATGTCCTCCGCGGGATTTAGCATGCTTTTGGAATTTTTATAATTATCTTAATTGTATCTATTGCACATATATATAGTGGGTTAAGCACCAATGAAGAGTCTTGGTTTATAAAACGCGAGTCTTTCGTAGTACATTTTATACATTAAGACACTTACTGTACATACAAGCGGACAGTGAATTACTATGTATCTTGTACATACATCATACAACAAAACTTAAAACGTTAAAATAATGATTCCATTTTACATGTTATCAGCACCTAAATTGATTGATTGATTATTTGTTGTTTAACGTCCAGCAAGCAATATTTCAGCTATATTCAGGACGTGTCCTAAATCTCTGTTGTAGTTGTAAGCATACGTGTAATGGATTCTCCTATTTGACTGCTTTAGTTAACGTTACATTTTGAGTAGTATTCCTAAAACACGATGGAATCGCTCATTTTACTAATCTTAATCATTAATCACAAGATCAATTATATGTTATTGTGCACTGGTCTAGTTACAAAATAAAATGTTAAATAGCGTGATTGCTTATAACAACTCACTATCACTATATCAAGGGGAATATACCTAATCGAATGAATACAACTCTAATCACAACTGTAAGAATACTTTAAGATAACTGCATTAGCTGACTTGTTTGAACGGTTCTTAAACGTCCTGTGAGTTGTTTTGCAGTACTTTGTTGAGGACAATAAAAGGTAATAAAAAATGGATTGATTTGATGTCTGCTTTACGTCCAGCGAGCAGTATTTCAGCTATTTTCAGGACGGGAACAAGTTAACAAACAATAAATCAACGAAAATGGGGGTGGGATGGATCACAGGGAATACAATTTTGACTGCCACAAAAGTATGGAGTTTTTGGGTAGGGGCGGTAAATGTAGCCTTTTGTAGCGGTTACCATGAGCCTCCTCTTTTTCGAAATCTACAAAAGGGATCTTTATCGTGCAAGGAGCGTGGCACTCTCCGAACACGTTACCCACTACGGTCCGCGGTCAGGCTTTCCGTATTATGACCTGACAACCCCCGAACGAGAGGGTTTCCTCTATCCGCCACCCGGGGACGCGCTGGGCTGCTCTGTGGGTCGAGCACTGGGAACCCTCCCAGCATAAAAATGGATGCGGGAAGAAAAGGACCACAGTGTAGAAAATAATGACATATGAAGTATTCATTACAGACGGATAATTTTGCCTTTTGTAGAACGCTACAGTGCCACTTTTCGTTTTTTTTTTAAATAACAGAAGTCTTTGCTTTTGAAAGGTTACAAAATATGACTGGCAGTCAGGCTTTCCTTATCCGCCGCCTGTAGAAGCGTGTTGATAAAAGATTCATATTGCTTACATTAATTTGTTTGGAGGACGGTTTGTTTGCCATAGTAAATAGAATAACTTTGCTATTTTTCGATATTTCAATTTAACATCAATCACACTTAACAGAAAACACACGCAGATGGTGGGTTAAATTTAAACTTTTACATACATAACAACATTAATACATATGAAAATATTGATTGCATTTTTAATGATAAAATAAGGATTGATGTTATTGTAATTGATTCCCTGATCTATCTGCAAGCCCTGCAAATGCACCGTTCTCGACCACACAGATCTTCCCCAGTTGGCGGATAGGCGATGACCTTTCATTGGGGTATGTCGGGTCATGATACGAAAAGCCAGATCGCAGACCATAGTGAGTACTTGTTTTGAGAGTGCCACGCTCCGTGCACTGAAAGACCCTTTTTGTAGATGTAGACAACAGTAGGCTAGTTGTAGCCGCTACAAAAGGCTAAATTCTCCACCCTTACTTTTCTGGTGGCATTCCAATTTTTTCCCTTTGGTCCATATTTTCCGAACTGATTATTGTTTGTTAATTTAGTTCTTGTCCTGAATATAGGTGATGCTCGAAGGAGGACAGGGTTTGATTGCAACTGATGAGTCTTTGTTACACGAAACGCGCGTCTGACGTAGTAAATTAATAACATTGCTATTTTTTAATACTGAAACATAAACTCGTTCACACTTAACCGGAAACACGCGGATTGCGGGTTAGTTTTCAAATTTTAGAAACAAATATTGATCGCATTTTAAAGGATAAAACAAGGCTTTGTGTTATTATAATTGTTTCGCTTATATAACTGTCTCGACCAAACAGATCTGTCCCGTTTTGCGGATAGGCGATGACCTCTCATTGGAGGTTTGTCGGTTATAATACGGAAAGCCTGATCGCGGACCACCGTGGGTAACTTGTTTAGAGAGTGCCACACTTCTTGCATGATAAAGACCCTTTTTGTAGATGTTGATAACAGTAGGTTATAGTTATAGCCGCCACAAAAGACTTAATTGTCCACCACCACTTTTCCGGTGGCCTTCTAATTTTTCCCTTTTTTTTTCAATATTTCGGAATTTATTATTGTTTTTTAACTAGGTCCTGTCCTGATGAATCTGAAAAACTGCTCGCTGGACGTAAGAAAAACATCTATTCAATCAATAATTGTTAGCATACACACATTGTATTCTCCAATTTCAACTGTTTTTGTTCACGTTATATTTTGAGTATTTCTAAAGAACGTTGGAATCGCCGTTTGACTAGGTAAAATGCGGGAATGTTTAGGATCATAGTAAAACAAATTATACCTGCCAATGTTAAAGTATGAAGTCTTGGTTATGGAAGCAAAGTTTAGCTTTTTGTAAATGCTAAAATGAGCTTTATTTCATTTGAAAACTACAATTGTTTTTATCGCGCAGAGCTCCTGGCATTCTTTAAAACACGTCAGAAACTACGATTGGTAGTCTTCGCACGTTAAAACATGACAAACAACGAACTCAAGAGCCTTTGATCTCGAGGGTGCGCAAAGTAGCCCTATGAATGAAGTCTTCTAATAATTTTTTTGTAAATCGACCACGTCTTGATAAACTACGCAAATAGTATAAAAGCAACTTCTAAGGGTTTTTTTTTTATCTTTTCAAAATGTAGATGTCCTTCGCGGGATTTAGCATGCTTTTGGAATTTTTATAATTATCTTAATTGTATCTATTGCACATATATATAGTGGGTTAAGCACCAATGACGAGTCTTGGTTTATAAAACGCGAGTCTTTCGTAGTACATTTTATACATTAAGACACTTACTGTACATACAAGCGGACAGTGAATTACTATGTATCTTATACATACATCATACAACAAAACTCAAACGTTAAAATAATGATTCCATTTTACATGTTTATAATAATAAATGTTATCAGCACCTAAATTGATTGATTGATTATTTGTTGTTTAACGTCCAGCAAGCAATATTTCAGCTATATTCAGGACGTGTCCTAAATCTCTGTTGTAGTTGTAAGCATACGCGTAATGGATTCTCCCATTTGACTGCTTTAGTTAACGTTACATTTTGAGTAGTATTCCTAAAACACGATGGAATCGCTCATTTTACTAATCTTAATCATTGATCACAAGATCAATTATATGTTATTGTGCACTGGTCTAGTTACAAAATAAAATGTTAAATAGCTTGATTGCTTATAACAACTCACTATCACTATATCAGGGGGAATATACCTAATCGAGTTAATACAACTCTAATCACAACTGTAAGAATACTTTAAGATAACTGCATTAGCTGACTTGTTTGAACGGTTCTTAAACGTCCAGTTAGTTGTTTTGCAGTACTTTGTTGAGGACAATAAAAGGTCATAAAAAATGGATTGATTTGATGTCTGCTTTACGTCCAGCGAGCAGTATTTCAGCTATTTTCAGGACGGGAACAAGTTAACAAACAATAAATCAACGAAAATCGGGGTGGGATGGATTACAGGGAATACAATTTTGACTGCCACAAAAGTATGGAGTTTTGGGTAGGGGCGGTAAATCGAGCCTTTTGTAGCGGCTACCATGAGCCTCCTCTTTTTCGAAATCTACAAAAGGGATCTTTATCGTGCAAGGAGCGTGGCACTCTCCTAACACGTTACCCACTACGGTCCGCGCTCACGCTTTCCGTATTATTACCTGACAACCCACGAACGAGAGGGTTTCTCCTATCCGCCACCCGGGGACGCGCTGGGCTGCTCTGTGGGTCGAGCACTGGGAACCCTCCCAGCATAAAAATGGATGCGGGAAGAAAAGGACCACAGTGTAGAAAATAATGACATATGAAATATTCATTACAGACGGATAATTTTGCCTTTTGTAGAACGCTACAGTACCACTTTTCGTTTTTTTTCAAATAACAGAAGTCTTTGCTTTTGAAAGGTTACAAAATATGACTGGCAGTCAGGCTTTCCTTATCCGCCGCCTGTAGAAGCGTGTTGATAAAAGATTCATATTGCTTACATTAATTTGTTTGGAGGACGGTTTGTTTGCCATAGTAAATAGGATAACTTTGCTATTTTTCGATATTTCAATTTAAACTCAATCACACTTAACAGAAAACACACGCAGATAGTGGGTTAAATTTAAACTTTAACATACACAACAACATTAATACATATGAAAATATTGATTGCATTTTTAATGATAAAATAAGGATTGATGTTATTGTAATTGATTCCCTGATCTATCTGCATGCCCTGCAAATGCACCGTTCTCGACCACACAGATCTTCCCCAGTTGGCGGATAGGCGATGACCTTTCATTGGGGTATGTCGGGTCATGATACGAAAAGCCTGATCGCAGACCATAGTGAGTACTTGTTTTGAGAGTGCCACGCTCCGTGCACTGAAAGACCCTTTTTGTAGATGTAGACAACAGTAGGCTAGTTGTAGCCGCTACAAATGGCTAAATTCTCCACCCTTATTTTTCTGGTGGCATTCCAATTTTTTCCCTTTGGTCCATATTTTCCGAACTGATTATTGTTTGTTAATTTAGTTCTTGTCCTGAATATAGCTGATGAGTCTTTGTTACACGAAACGCGCGTCTGACGTAGTAAATTAATAACATTATTTTTTTAATACTGAAACATAAACTCGTTCACACTTAACCGGAAAAACGCCGATTGCGGGTTAGTTGTCAAATTTTAGAAGCAAATAATGATCGCATTTTAAAGGATAAAACAAGGCTTTGTGTTATTATAATTGTTTTGCTTATATAACTGTCTCGACCACACAGACCCGTTTTGCGGATAGGCGATGACCTCTCATTGGAGGTTTGTCGGTTATAATACGGAAAGCCTGATCGCGGACCACCGTGGGTAACTTGTTTGGAGAGTGCCACACTCCTTGCATGATAAAGACCCTTTTTGTAGATGTTGATAACAGTAGGTTATAGTTATAGCCGCCACAAAAGACTTAATTGTCAACCACCACTTTTCCGGTGGCATTCTAATTTTTCCCTTTTTTTTCAATATTTCGGAATTTATTATTGTTTTTATACCCCCGCTCGACAGAGTCGGGGGTATATAGTGGTCCTCATGTCCGTCTGTCTGTCCGTCCGTTCGTCCGTCCACATTTGGTTTACGGATGATAATTCAAAAAGTTTACATCCAATTTGAATGAAACTTTGGGATATTGTTATATATCAGGTAGGTAAGAAGCCTATTGATTTTGGGGGAAATCCGTCAAATTTCAAGGTCACAGTCCACGAAAAACTTTGGAAATCGGGGTGGGATGGATTACAGGGAATACAATTTTGACTGCCACAAAAGTATGGAGTTTTGGGTAGGGGCGGTAAATCTAGCCTTTTGTAGCGGCTACCATGAGCCTCCTCTTTTTCGAAATCTACAAAAGGGATCTTTATCGTGCAAAGAGCGTGGCACTCTCCTAACACGTTACCCACTACGGTCCGCGCTCACGCTTTCCGTATTATTACCTGACAACCCACGAACGAGAGGGTTTCTCCTATCCGCCACCCGGGGACGCGCTGGGCTGCTCTGTGGGTCGAGCACTGGGAACCCTCCCAGCATAAAAATGGATGCGGGAAGAAAAGGACCACAGTGTAGAAAATAATGACATATGAAGTATTCATTACAGACGGATAATTTTGCCTTTTGTAGAACGCTACAGTACCACTTTTCGTTTTTTTTCAAATAACAGAAGTCTTTGCTTTTGAAAGGTTACAAAATATGACTGGCAGTCAGGCTTTCCTTATCCGCCGCCTGTAGAAGCGTGTTGATAAAAGATTCATATTGCTTACATTAATTTGTTTGGAGGACGGTTTGTTTGCCATAGTAAATAGGATAACTTTGCTATTTTTCGATATTTCAATTTAAACTCAATCACACTTAACAGAAAACACACGCAGATAGTGGGTTAAATTTAAACTTTAACATACACAACAACATTAATACATATGAAAATATTGATTGCATTTTTAATGATAAAATAAGGATTGATGTTATTGTAATTGATTCCCTGATCTATCTGCATGCCCTGCAAATGCACCGTTCTCGACCACACAGATCTTCCCCAGTTGGCGGATAGGCGATGACCTTTCATTGGGGTATGTCGGGTCATGATACGAAAAGCCTGATCGCAGACCATAGTGAGTACTTGTTTTGAGAGTGCCACGCTCCGTGCACTGAAAGACCTTTTTTGTAGATGTAGACAACAGTAGGCTAGTTGTAGCCGCTACAAATGGCTAAATTCTCCACCCTTATTTTTCTGGTGGCAATCCAATTTTTTCCCTTTGGTCCATATTTTCCGAACTGATTATTGTTTGTTAATTTAGTTCTTGTCCTGAATATAGCTGATGAGTCTTTGTTACACGAAACGCGCGTCTGACGTAGTAAATTAATAACATTATTTTTTTAATACTGAAACATAAACTCGTTCACACTTAACCGGAAAAACGCCGATTGCGGGTTAGTTGTCAAATTTTAGAAGCAAATAATGATCGCATTTTAAAGGATAAAACAAGGCTTTGTGTTATTATAATTGTTTTGCTTATATAACTGTCTCGACCACACAGACCCGTTTTGCGGATAGGCGATGACCTCTCATTGGAGGTTTGTCGGTTATAATACGGAAAGCCTGATCGCGGACCACCGTGGGTAACTTGTTTGGAGAGTGCCACACTCCTTGCATGATAAAGACCCTTTTTGTAGATGTTGATAACAGTAGGTTATAGTTATAGCCGCCACAAAAGACTTAATTGTCAACCACCACTTTTCCGGTGGCATTCTAATTTTTCCCTTTTTTTCAATATTTCGGAATTTATTATTGTTTTTATACCCCCGCTCGACAGAGTCGGGGGTATATAGTGGTCCTCATGTCCGTCTGTCTGTCCGTCCGTTCGTCCGTCCACATTTGGTTTACGGATGATAATTCAAAAAGTTTACATCCAATTTGAATGAAACTTTGGGATATTGTTATATATCAGGTAGGTAAGAAGCCTATTGATTTTGGGGGAAATCCGTCAAATTTCAAGGTCACAGTCCACGAAAAACTTTGGAAATCGGGGTGGGATGGATTACAGGGAATACAATTTTGACTGCCACAAAAGTATGGAGTTTTGGGTAGGGGCGGTAAATCTAGCCTTTTGTAGCGGCTACCATGAGCCTCCTCTTTTTCGAAATCTACAAAAGGGATCTTTATCGTGCAAAGAGCGTGGCACTCTCCTAACACGTTACCCACTACGGTCCGCGCTCACGCTTTCCGTATTATTACCTGACAACCCACGAACGAGAGGGTTTCTCCTATCCGCCACCCGGGGACGCGCTGGGCTGCTCTGTGGGTCGAGCACTGGGAACCCTCCCAGCATAAAAATGGATGCGGGAAGAAAAGGACCACAGTGTAGAAAATAATGACATATGAAGTATTCATTACAGACGGATAATTTTGCCTTTTGTAGAACGCTACAGTACCACTTTTCGTTTTTTTTTCAAATAACAGAAGTCTTTGCTTTTGAAAGGTTACAAAATATGACTGGCAGTCAGGCTTTCCTTATCCGCCGCCTGTAGAAGCGTGTTGATAAAAGATTCATATTGCTTACATTAATTTGTTTGGAGGACGGTTTGTTTGCCATAGTAAATAGGATAACTTTGCTATTTTTCGATATTTCAATTTAAACTCAATCACACTTAACAGAAAACACACGCAGATAGTGGGTTAAATTTAAACTTTAACATACACAACAACATTAATACATATGAAAATATTGATTGCATTTTTAATGATAAAATAAGGATTGATGTTATTGTAATTGATTCCCTGATCTATCTGCATGCCCTGCAAATGCACCGTTCTCGACCACACAGATCTTCCCCAGTTGGCGGATAGGCGATGACCTTTCATTGGGGTATGTCGGGTCATGATACGAAAAGCCTGATCGCAGACCATAGTGAGTACTTGTTTTGAGAGTGCCACGCTCCGTGCACTGAAAGACCTTTTTTGTAGATGTAGACAACAGTAGGCTAGTTGTAGCCGCTACAAATGGCTAAATTCTCCACCCTTATTTTTCTGGTGGCAATCCAATTTTTTCCCTTTGGTCCATATTTTCCGAACTGATTATTGTTTGTTAATTTAGTTCTTGTCCTGAATATAGCTGATGAGTCTTTGTTACACGAAACGCGCGTCTGACGTAGTAAATTAATAACATTATTTTTTTAATACTGAAACATAAACTCGTTCACACTTAACCGGAAAAACGCCGATTGCGGGTTAGTTGTCAAATTTTAGAAGCAAATAATGATCGCATTTTAAAGGATAAAACAAGGCTTTGTGTTATTATAATTGTTTTGCTTATATAACTGTCTCGACCACACAGACCCGTTTTGCGGATAGGCGATGACCTCTCATTGGAGGTTTGTCGGTTATAATACGGAAAGCCTGATCGCGGACCACCGTGGGTAACTTGTTTGGAGAGTGCCACACTCCTTGCATGATAAAGACCCTTTTTGTAGATGTTGATAACAGTAGGTTATAGTTATAGCCGCCACAAAAGACTTAATTGTCAACCACCACTTTTCCGGTGGCATTCTAATTTTTCCCTTTTTTTCAATATTTCGGAATTTATTATTGTTTTTATACCCCCGCTCGACAGAGTCGGGGGTATATAGTGGTCCTCATGTCCGTCTGTCTGTCCGTCCGTTCGTCCGTCCACATTTGGTTTACGGATGATAATTCAAAAAGTTTACATCCAATTTGAATGAAACTTTGGGATATTGTTATATATCAGGTAGGTAAGAAGCCTATTGATTTTGGGGGAAATCCGTCAAATTTCAAGGTCAGTCCACGAAAAACTTTGGAAATCGGGGTGGGATGGATTACAGGGAATACAATTTTGACTGCCACAAAAGTATGGAGTTTTGGGTAGGGGCGGTAAATCTAGCCTTTTGTAGCGGCTACCATGAGCCTCCTCTTTTTCGAAATCTACAAAAGGGATCTTTATCGTGCAAAGAGCGTGGCACTCTCCTAACACGTTACCCACTACGGTCCGCGCTCACGCTTTCCGTATTATTACCTGACAACCCACGAACGAGAGGGTTTCTCCTATCCGCCACCCGGGGACGCGCTGGGCTGCTCTGTGGGTCGAGCACTGGGAACCCTCCCAGCATAAAAATGGATGCGGGAAGAAAAGGACCACAGTGTAGAAAATAATGACATATGAAGTATTCATTACAGACGGATAATTTTGCCTTTTGTAGAACGCTACAGTACCACTTTTCGTTTTTTTTTCAAATAACAGAAGTCTTTGCTTTTGAAAGGTTACAAAATATGACTGGCAGTCAGGCTTTCCTTATCCGCCGCCTGTAGAAGCGTGTTGATAAAAGATTCATATTGCTTACATTAATTTGTTTGGAGGACGGTTTGTTTGCCATAGTAAATAGGATAACTTTGCTATTTTTCGATATTTCAATTTAAACTCAATCACACTTAACAGAAAACACACGCAGATAGTGGGTTAAATTTAAACTTTAACATACACAACAACATTAATACATATGAAAATATTGATTGCATTTTTAATGATAAAATAAGGATTGATGTTATTGTAATTGATTCCCTGATCTATCTGCATGCCCTGCAAATGCACCGTTCTCGACCACACAGATCTTCCCCAGTTGGCGGATAGGCGATGACCTTTCATTGGGGTATGTCGGGTCATGATACGAAAAGCCTGATCGCAGACCATAGTGAGTACTTGTTTTGAGAGTGCCACGCTCCGTGCACTGAAAGACCTTTTTTGTAGATGTAGACAACAGTAGGCTAGTTGTAGCCGCTACAAATGGCTAAATTCTCCACCCTTATTTTTCTGGTGGCAATCCAATTTTTTCCCTTTGGTCCATATTTTCCGAACTGATTATTGTTTGTTAATTTAGTTCTTGTCCTGAATATAGCTGATGAGTCTTTGTTACACGAAACGCGCGTCTGACGTAGTAAATTAATAACATTATTTTTTTAATACTGAAACATAAACTCGTTCACACTTAACCGGAAAAACGCCGATTGCGGGTTAGTTGTCAAATTTTAGAAGCAAATAATGATCGCATTTTAAAGGATAAAACAAGGCTTTGTGTTATTATAATTGTTTTGCTTATATAACTGTCTCGACCACACAGACCCGTTTTGCGGATAGGCGATGACCTCTCATTGGAGGTTTGTCGGTTATAATACGGAAAGCCTGATCGCGGACCACCGTGGGTAACTTGTTTGGAGAGTGCCACACTCCTTGCATGATAAAGACCCTTTTTGTAGATGTTGATAACAGTAGGTTATAGTTATAGCCGCCACAAAAGACTTAATTGTCAACCACCACTTTTCCGGTGGCATTCTAATTTTTCCCTTTTTTTTCAATATTTCGGAATTTATTATTGTTTTTATACCCCCGCTCGACAGAGTCGGGGGTATATAGTGGTCCTCATGTCCGTCTGTCTGTCCGTCCGTTCGTCCGTCCACATTTGGTTTACGGATGATAATTCAAAAAGTTTACATCCAATTTGAATGAAACTTTGGGATATTGTTATATATCAGGTAGGTAAGAAGCCTATTGATTTTGGGGGAAATCCGTCAAATTTCAAGGTCACAGTCCACGAAAAACTTTGGAAATCGGGGTGGGATGGATTACAGGGAATACAATTTTGACTGCCACAAAAGTATGGAGTTTTGGGTAGGGGCGGTAAATCTAGCCTTTTGTAGCGGCTACCATGAGCCTCCTCTTTTTCGAAATCTACAAAAGGGATCTTTATCGTGCAAAGAGCGTGGCACTCTCCTAACACGTTACCCACTACGGTCCGCGCTCACGCTTTCCGTATTATTACCTGACAACCCACGAACGAGAGGGTTTCTCCTATCCGCCACCCGGGGACGCGCTGGGCTGCTCTGTGGGTCGAGCACTGGGAACCCTCCCAGCATAAAAATGGATGCGGGAAGAAAAGGACCACAGTGTAGAAAATAATGACATATGAAGTATTCATTACAGACGGATAATTTTGCCTTTTGTAGAACGCTACAGTACCACTTTTCGTTTTTTTTCAAATAACAGAAGTCTTTGCTTTTGAAAGGTTACAAAATATGACTGGCAGTCAGGCTTTCCTTATCCGCCGCCTGTAGAAGCGTGTTGATAAAAGATTCATATTGCTTACATTAATTTGTTTGGAGGACGGTTTGTTTGCCATAGTAAATAGGATAACTTTGCTATTTTTCGATATTTCAATTTAAACTCAATCACACTTAACAGAAAACACACGCAGATAGTGGGTTAAATTTAAACTTTAACATACACAACAACATTAATACATATGAAAATATTGATTGCATTTTTAATGATAAAATAAGGATTGATGTTATTGTAATTGATTCCCTGATCTATCTGCAAGCCCTCCAAATGCACCGTTCTCGACCACACAGATCTTCCCCAGTTGGCGGATAGGCGATGACCTTTCATTGGGGTATGTCGGGTCATGATACGAAAAGCCTGATCGCAGACCATAGTGAGTACTTGTTTTGAGAGTGCCACGCTCCGTGCACTGAAAGACCCTTTTTGTAGATGTAGACAACAGTAGGCTAGTTGTAGCCGCTACAAATGGCTAAATTCTCCACCCTTATTTTTCTGGTGGCATTCCAATTTTTTCCCTTTGGTCCATATTTTCCGAACTGATTATTGTTTGTTAATTTAGTTCTTGTCCTGAATATAGCTGATGAGTCTTTGTTACACGAAACGCGCGTCTGACGTAGTAAATTAATAACATTATTTTTTTAATACTGAAACATAAACTCGTTCACACTTAACCGGAAAAACGCCGATTGCGGGTTAGTTGTCAAATTTTAGAAGCAAATATTGATCGCATTTTAAAGGATAAAACAAGGCTTTGTGTTATTATAATTGTTTTGCTTATATAACTGTCTCGACCACACAGACCCGTTTTGCGGATAGGCGATGACCTCTCATTGGAGGTTTGTCGGTTATAATACGGAAAGCCTGATCGCGGACCACCGTGGGTAACTTGTTTGGAGAGTGCCACACTCCTTGCATGATAAAGACCCTTTTTGTAGATGTTGATAACAGTAGGTTATAGTTATAGCCGCCACAAAAGACTTAATTGTCAACCACCACTTTTCCGGTGGCATTCTAATTTTTCCCTTTTTTTCAATATTTCGGAATTTATTATTGTTTTTATACCCCCGCTCGACAGAGTCGGGGGTATATAGTGGTCCTCATGTCCGTCTGTCTGTCCGTCCGTTCGTCCGTCCACATTTGGTTTACGGATGATAATTCAAAAAGTTTACATCCAATTTGAATGAAACTTTGGGATATTGTTATATATCAGGTAGGTAAGAAGCCTATTGATTTTGGGGGAAATCCGTCAAATTTCAAGGTCACAGTCCACGAAAAACTTTGGAAATCGGGGTGGGATGGATTACAGGGAATACAATTTTGACTGCCACAAAAGTATGGAGTTTTGGGTAGGGGCGGTAAATCTAGCCTTTTGTAGCGGCTACCATGAGCCTCCTCTTTTTCGAAATCTACAAAAGGGATCTTTATCGTGCAAGGAGCGTGGCACTCTCCTAACACGTTACCCACTACGGTCCGCGCTCAAGCTTTCCGTATTATTACCTGACAACCCACGAACGAGAGGGTTTCTCCTATCCGCCACCCGGGGACGCGCTGGGCTGCTCTGTGGGTCGAGCACTGGGAACCCTCCCAGCATAAAAATGGATGCGGGAAGAAAATGACTACAGTGTAGAAAATAATGACATATGAAGTATTCATTACAGACGGATAATTTTGCCTTTTGTAGAACGCTACAGTACCACTTTTCGTTTTTTTTCAAATAACAGAAGTCTTTGCTTTTGAAAGGTTACAAAATATGACTGGCAGTCAGGCTTTCCTTATCCGCCGCCTGTAGAAGCGTGTTGATAAAAGATTCATATTGCTTACATTAATTTGTTTGGAGGACGGTTTGTTTGCCATAGTAAATAGGATAACTTTGCTATTTTTCGATATTTCAATTTAAACTCAATCACACTTAACAGAAAACACACGCAGATAGTGGGTTAAATTTAAACTTTAACATACACAACAACATTAATACATATGAAAATATTGATTGCATTTTTAATGATAAAATAAGGATTGATGTTATTGTAATTGATTCCCTGATCTATCTGCAAGCCCTCCAAATGCACCGTTCTCGACCACACAGATCTTCCCCAGTTGGCGGATAGGCGATGACCTTTCATTGGGGTATGTCGGGTCATGATACGAAAAGCCTGATCGCAGACCACAGTGAGTACTTGTTTTGAGAGTGCCACGCTACGTGCACTGAAAGACCCTTTTTGTAGATGTAGACAACAGTAGGCTAGTTGTAGCCGCTACAAATGGCTAAATTCTCCACCCTTATTTTTCTGGTGGCATTCCAATTTTTTCCCTTTGGTCCATATTTTCCGAACTGATTATTGTTTGTTAATTTAGTTCTTGTCCTGAATATAGCTGATGAGTCTTTGTTACACGAAACGCGCGTCTGACGTAGTAAATTAATAACATTATTTTTTTAATACTGAAACATAAACTCGTTCACACTTAACCGGAAAAACGCCGATTGCGGGTTAGTTGTCAAATTTTAGAAGCAAATATTGATCGCATTTTAAAGGATAAAACAAGGCTTTGTGTTATTATAATTGTTTTGCTTATATAACTGTCTCGACCACACAGACCCGTTTTGCGGATAGGCGATGACCTCTCATTGGAGGTTTGTCGGTTATAATACGGAAAGCCTGATCGCGGACCACCGTGGGTAACTTGTTTGGAGAGTGCCACACTCCTTGCATGATAAAGACCCTTTTTGTAGATGTTGATAACAGTAGGTTATAGTTATAGCCGCCACAAAAGACTTAATTGTCAACCACCACTTTTCCGGTGGCATTCTAATTTTTCCCTTTTTTTTTCAATATTTCGGAATTTATTATTGTTTTTATACCTCCGCTCGACAGAGTCGGGGGTATATAGTGGTCCTCATGTCCGTCTGTCTGTCCGTCCGTTCGTCCGTCCACATTTGGTTTAGGGATGATAATTCAAAGTTTACATCCAATTTGAATGAAACTTTGGGATATTGTTATATATCAGGTAGGTAAGAAGCCTATTGATTTTGGGGGAAATCCGTCAAATTTCAAGGTCACAGTCCACGAAAAACTTTGGAAATCGGGGTGGGATGGATTACAGGGAATACAATTTTGACTGCCACAAAAGTATGGAGTTTTGGGTAGGGGCGGTAAATCTAGCCTTTTGTAGCGGCTACCATGAGCCTCCTCTTTTTCGAAATCTACAAAAGGGATCTTTATCGTGCAAGGAGCGTGGCACTCTCCTAACACGTTACCCACTACGGTCCGCGCTCACGCTTTCCGTATTATTACCTGACAACCCACGAACGAGAGGGTTTCTCCTATCCGCCACCCGGGGACGCGCTGGGCTGCTCTGTGGGTCGAGCACTGGGAACCCTCCCAGCATAAAAATGGATGCGGGAAGAAAAGGACCACAGTGTAGAAAATAATGACATATGAAGTATTCATTACAGACGGATAATTTTGCCTTTTGTAGAACGCTACAGTACCACTTTTCGTTTTTTTTCAAATAACAGAAGTCTTTGCTTTTGAAAGGTTACAAAATATGACTGGCAGTCAGGCTTTCCTTATCCGCCGCCTGTAGAAGCGTGTTGATAAAAGATTCATATTGCTTACATTAATTTGTTTGGAGGACGGTTTGTTTGCCATAGTAAATAGGATAACTTTGCTATTTTTCGATATTTCAATTTAAACTCAATCACACTTAACAGAAAACACACGCAGATAGTGGGTTAAATTTAAACTTTAACATACACAACATTAATACATATGAAAATATTGATTGCATTTTTAATGATAAAATAAGGATTGATGTTATTGTAATTGATTCCCTGATCTATCTGCAAGCCCTGCAAATGCACCGTTCTCGACCACACAGATCTTCCCCAGTTGGCGGATAGGCGATGACCTTTCATTGGGGTATGTCGGGTCATGATACGAAAAGCCTGATCGCAGACCATAGTGAGTACTTGTTTTGAGAGTGCCACGCTCCGTGCACTGAAAGACCCTTTTTGTAGATGTAGACAACAGTAGGCTAGTTGTAGCCGCTACAAATGGCTAAATTCTCCACCCTTATTTTTCTGGTGGCATTCCAATTTTTTCCCTTTGGTCCATATTTTCCGAACTGATTATTGTTTGTTAATTTAGTTCTTGTCCTGAATATAGCTGATGAGTCTTTGTTACACCCCAGACAATTTTGAAGCGTCGCTTTTATATCGCAGCGTAACTTAAATGCCGCTTATTATCTGCATAGAATCCGCTGTTGTAAAAAGCAGTATTTAAGCGACATGCATAATTACCGCTTAATTTTAACCTACATAATTAGCAATGCTTTAACTCCACTTTTATCCAACTTAAACTATACTGATTTTCTAAGTAGAAAAAAAGCGAGACTACAGGTTATTGATTATTCCTGCTTAAATCCAACTGATAAATATTTGTCATTTTTAATTTTATTACAAACCTACTTAATCTCTGCTGATTTATCTTAGTAAATTAAACTGAACGTTTTTTTCCAACTGAAAAAACTTGAAGGTGCTACAGCAAATACTTTTTCCCTACTGATTTAACTCTGCTCTATAAAATATTAATTGAACTCCGCTTAAAAACAACTGATAAAACTCGATAAAATATTTATATTATTTGTTGTCTGTTTTCCAATTATTTAGTGACTATCTAATAAAAAAATAATTAGTTATATTATTTTTATATATCAACCAAATTGCTTTTTAACTTCACATATGAACAATTTACTATTGAGCGCAGAAATAATGCACAAATGTCTAAGTATGCAGTTTGTGTATTTTCTATAGAAAATGTTTGGAATTATTTATTACTACTTTAAATGAAGATTAAAGTTTTTAATCCAAATAGAGAACAAGGACACTGATATTACACATGACAAAATTTAGCATGACCATGGCCTAATAACACCAATATTCTCAAAACATAAATAAAAAGACATTAAATTTTCTTCTATGCTGTATCATGTGTATGTTCTGCCAATTTATGGTACAATTGCAATGATGAATATTATAGCTTAAATATCAAATATTTTCATGCAATATCAATAAAAAACCATTAATCATAAAAACACATTCACAATATAAAACAATTCTTGATACATTATACTACAAACTTATGTAGTAAACAGAAAACTGTTTACTAAGAAAAAGTCTAATCATAGGGGAGATAACTCTAAAGGGGAGCCAACTCTACAATCTTTTGTCCACATTCAAAAATACCACAATGGAAGCTTTACTTTCTAATAAATTTAATGTAACCATTTTTTTTTATTATTAACAAGCAATAAAAACAGTTAAGAACTATCTTCATATGAACAATAGAATAAATGGAACTTTTTACAACAGCATGTTTTAGTTTATGTAGAAGTGCTATATAACTAATATCACCATTTTCCTCTACAACTGTTTAAAAGCAACATTTATAAACCAATGCATAATCAACACAATGAATATGATGATTATGAAGAAAGAACTATAAAATATATGTAAAAAGATATAACTTTACTGATAAATTCTCCACAATATTTAATTTGTCAGTGGACAGTTTGGCTTCAACTACTAAAAATATTAAATGTCCAATTCTTTTTCCATTTTTTGGCAGACTGCTTTTCACAGAAAGAAGAAACAGTGTTTCTGCCTCTGATTTACAGTACATATATTTCTTCAGGGCACCCGGTTGTTGTTTGCTTCTGAATGTTGACAGCAAATAGAATATGGTGCTGAATGTTATTTGTTTCCTTCAAATCTTCATAGAAACTAAAATCAATCCAAAACCAGATTTGTCAAAATGTTCTTTGTAAAGTTTTTCCGTCAAAACATCTTGATGTTATTATTCTTATTTTTCATTCCTTCTTGTCTTTGATGTACATTTTTTCCTGTAAAAATACAAAAAATAATATTGCAGAAAAAACTGCAAAGAAAGAACATTCATAGCTAAAGTTTGCAAATTCCACACAAAAGTAGAATGTTGACATAGCAAAAACCTTTTATTTTATTATTGGGAAATTTCTGTTACATGAGGTTTACAAAATGCATGTACCAATGAGCTACAATGCTTACTCGCTTACTCAAGCCACACTAGTGACCGGAGCAGAATCATTAGAATTATGCGCAACCTTAACTGCATGCACTGCAGAGTGTGTAATTAGGACATTATATTTTAACAATTTCTTTGAATTATGTCCATTTGAAGAAGTTGAACACACTTTTATTTAGTACACTTAACTGAATACCCTAAAAATTATCTCCCCTTTCATATGTTAACAGATTTTACACCCATATGTTTCCCCCTTTTTTCAATTGTGTGGCCATTCATTTTGTAGCCTGAATTCCCTTGACCTAATAATAATTTGTGTCATATTAAATTGAAATAGGCCCAGTATTGGCTATTTACCTTACTATTTTAATTACTATTGGTCTTCATACTGCATTTCAAAATTACTGACACCACTTCCCATATTTGTTGCACAATCTACAATGGAGACAAACATGTATAATAAAAAACGACACTGTTCTCTACATTGATAGTGAATTCTGCTAAATTATGCCAACAATTTTAATGTTTCAGAGAAAACAAAATTATATAAGAAATTTTGAATAAAATGTCAAATTACACGAAATGATTCTTGTGGCGACTATAAATATGGATGTGCATATTTCGGTACTTCTACGAATATGGTCTACGCAATGTGGACTATAGGTCACTAAGGTCAATAGCAAACATGTGTAAAAAGGTACTGCATCAACTTTTGATATTTATCACAGATGAAAAATATTTACATTGTAAACAAATACGTAGGAAAATGGTGAAACTTAAAATATATTTACCTCAAGTTGCAGGCGGCAACGCCGTGTAAGTGCATTTCTCTTAGTGTCGAAATGGCGTGTGGTGACTATCTTTACTTCTTTTAGACTTTTGTACTACTTTGTCTTCGAGACACATTGAAACCATAATTGTACGGGCCTTTTCTTGCTTTACTTTTGAACATATTTTGACCGTCGTTTGCCATTTTTGTTTTACTCCGGGTACTACACTTTGGATTGTACGGAAGTTCAACTGGTTACAAAGAAAGTATTTTGAAGGTACCAGAGCAGGTATGTTTAATGTATTTATTTTTAATTTCTTTTTTTACATGATATTCTATGACAAATTGTTTGGACACATAATTGTTTTGTTTATCGGGTATTTTTTTTGGTATATTTTTCGGCTGATGAAAATCTGTGTAAACTTGTGACGTCGATTTTCCAAAGCCCGCTCATAATTTGAATTATTCAAAACATAGTCACATAGCTGGGCAAGTTTTTCGCTTTGGTTCAGTAAATTAAGTAAGTAGGATTGTTGTTTACAGTCGTCATATTTATACATAACGAAGAAAACTACATACTGATGAAAGCACATGACTTTTGTCATGATGATCTGGCATTATCGTTCATACGCACGTCACCGGTCATATAACTTTCAATGACCATAGAATAAAATCTATGCATTAAGTGAAAACACACAAAAAGCACGACAAACAAAAAAGGATCAAATACTATAGTGTTACTGAGCATTAAATCCAAGCATTATAGGCAGAAACATAATTAAGAACACATGCACAAAAACCATGGCATTTTTATTAAGGAAGTATAGGGTATAAATTAAAACACTATTATTTAGCAGCAATATATATAAGCATAGCAATAAGCATATTATCTTAGTGCGTGATGTTGGGAGTCATTAAGGTACAAATAAATCGGGACATATAAGTTATCAGATAACATGTACCGAAAGATATTTATTATAGAGGGATTGTTTAGACATATGTTTGAGGGTATATAGTTGTAAGTGCATGCATTTAATTGTGACATTCCTACATATTCAAAATCTCAGTATGAGATTTTGAATATTTGGGAATTTAACTGAGAAATCTAAATTACACTATATTCAATTTGTATTGTGCTGAGAATTTTGTAGCTGATTGGTCATATATTGCATATATGTCTTCATTTATTTTGTAGACTAAGAATTCCGAAAGGCCACCCTAACTATTGCTGTGAAACAACCAATACAAAGGAACAGCTAACAAACCTGCTCACCCATTCAGTCAAAACAACATAACCACGGTAACAGAAATTCTACTTGTGTCCATGTGCAATAATGTTAATAAAAGAATAGCTAGTCCATTCATGTTTTACAACCTGTAAATGACTGGCGTTATTGATAAAATATTGTAAATTTTCTAGAAATATTTAAACACAAAGATTACTTTAATTGTCAACACCGAGGTTGCCAGTTCAAGTCTCACTGCTGAAAGGTGTGCTTGATTCCAATTTTAATTGACGAGGATGGCCAGTTTTCCTACCGAAGGTCGGGTTTTACCCTGTTAGTCTGGCTTCCTTCCCCAATATTTACAACATAAATATGTCTTTTTAATTGACATTGACTGTTCTATTTTTTTTTTATTTTGTAAATGTTGGTTTATGTTCAGTGTTTGCTTGTGAGATGAAACAATTTATATATATTTTTATTTGTAGTTTGTAAGCTGCTTTGATCTGGAAACAATAATTAAGTTTTTAGAGAGTAAGCTTAAAGAAAGCACTTTAGATGACTGGTAAGTTCATGAAGTAATTATAATTATAGAACATCATTTTCATTGAACTATATTTTTATTAAATGTAACTAATACTGAAATCAGGGGAAATTTTTTACTTTTATTCTTAAAGGAGCACACAAAATATCAAATAACAGTTGTTTACACATATAACATACTCATTTATTAGGTTTTAAACTTTAATGCTTCTAAGAAGGGGAAGCAACTCATATTAGGAGAAGATAACTCAAATGAGTTTTTCTTAGACAAAACTATCAAACAAGTTTACAACTGCACGCTCATTGTGTTACAAATGTGTAAATTATATATATGTCTCTTTTATTATATTTGTATAAATATCTTTAAATATTTAATACACGATTGTTTATTTTAGTATCAGGAGCAAAATTTTTTAGCTATCTTTGGAAATGTTACATAATTCTTGGAAATATTTGTACATTAAATGAAAATCATTGTGATTTCAGAGTTATGTGCTGCATATGATAGTTCATCAATCGAGAAATAAGGGAAGCAATGCGAGTGGAAAAGATGAGAAAAACTAAAACAGAAACTGAGAAGGTCAATTTAAACTTGTATTTATGTTGTAAATATTTTGTAAATAGTTATTTTCATAATTATATTATGTTATGTTTTAAAGGTTACATTATGCAACTATAAATATGAATGCTCAAATAAACTTATATGATTGTATTTTTTTTATCATTATTTAATCCTTTTAAACAGAATGAAGCAAGAGGTACACAAAAACAAGTACAAAAAAGAAAGGTTTAGAAAATGGCCAAATTTCAGATTTAACTCGTGGAGCACAGTAATGCTGCTTTTTGCTCTTAAACAGCTTGACCTACACCAAATTTGCAATTTTTTATATCATGTATGCTTCAACTCCACATAGACAATTACAATTGTATTTACACATGAGACGCTAACACTTATATTAAAACAGACTTTTTAAATTTCCAGCTTAAAACAGGCTGACATCTCCAACTTAAAACACGCTGACATCTCCAACTTAAAACACGCTGACATCTCCAACTTAAAGTACGCTGAGAGTATACACTTAAAACACGCTTGTATAACCACCTAAAATCCGCTTTTGTACATTTGCTATATTCCGCTTGTTTACCGCTGACAACTAATTTGCATATTCCACTTCAAATCCGCTGATTTGTACCGCTTAATCCCAACTTCACCTAATTTACATAATTTAGACGCTTCAGCCCAACTTAATTCACACTTCTTTACCGCTTATTGTCCTAATCACTGAACCAAATATGCAAATTAGTTTTAAAAAGCGGTATTTCAGCAGTTCATTAGGTAAATATAAGTTGATTAAAAGTAACGCTGATATACTACTTTTATTCAACTTTAAATCAGCTATTATCAAGCTTTTTGATAAAAAATAATAACGCTGCAATCATACTTAGAGATTGCTTTTTCTCAACTTAAAATTGTCCTGGGACGAAACGCGCGTCTGACGTAGTAAATTAATAACATTATTTTTTTAATACTGAAACATAAACTCGTTCACACTTAACCGGAAAAAAGCCGATTGCGGGTTAGTTGTCAAATTTTAGAAGCAAATATTGATCGCATTTTAAAGGATAAAACAAGGCTTTGTGTTATTATAATTGTTTTGCTTATATAACTGTCTCGACCACACAGACCCGTTTTGCGGATAGGCGATGACCTCTCATTGGAGGTTTGTCGGTTATAATACGGAAAGCCTGATCGCGGACCACCGTGGGTAACTTGTTTGGAGAGTGCCACACTCCTTGCATGATAAAGACCCTTTTTGTAGATGTTGATAACAGTAGGTTATAGGTATAGCCGCCACAAAAGACTTAATTGTCAACCACCACTTTTCCGGTGGCATTCTAATTTTTCCCTTTTTTTTCAATATTTCGGAATTTATTATTGTTTTTATACCCCCGCTCGACAGAGTCGGGGGTATATAGTGGTCCTCATGTCCGTCTGTCTGTCCGTCCGTTCGTCCGTCCACATTTGGTTTACGGATGATAATTCAAAAAGTTTACATCCAATTTGAATGAAACTTTGGGATATTGTTATATATCAGGTAGGTAAGAAGCCTATTGATTTTGGGGGAAATCCGTCAAATTTCAAGGTCACAGTCCACGAAAAACTTTGGAAATCGGGGTGGGATGGATTACAGGGAATACAATTTTGACTGCCACAAAAGTATGGAGTTTTGGGTAGGGGCGGTAAATCTAGCCTTTTGTAGCGGCTACCATGAGCCTCCTCTTTTTCGAAATCTACAAAAGGGATCTTTATCGTGCAAGGAGCGTGGCACTCTCCTAACACGTTACCCACTACGGTCCGCGCTCACGCTTTCCGTATTAAAACCTGACAACCCACGAACGAGAGGGTTTCTCCTATCCGCCACCCGGGGACGCGCTGGGCTGCTCTGTGGGTCGAGCACTGGGAACCCTCCCAGCATAAAAATGGATGCGGGAAGAAAAGGACCACAGTGTAGAAAATAATGACATATGAAGTATTCATTACAGACGGATAATTTTGCCTTTTGTAGAACGCTACAGTACCACTTTTCGTTTTTTTTCAAATAACAGAAGTCTTTGCTTTTGAAAGGTTACAAAATATGACTGGCAGTCAGGCTTTCCTTATCCGCCGCCTGTAGAAGCGTGTTGATAAAAGATTCATATTGCTTACATTAATTTGTTTGGAGGACGGTTTGTTTGCCATAGTAAATAGGATAACTTTGCTATTTTTCGATATTTCAATTTAAACTCAATCACACTTAACAGAAAACACACGCAGATAGTGGGTTAAATTTAAACTTTAACATACACAACAACATTAATACATATGAAAATATTGATTGCATTTTTAATGATAAAATAAGGATTGATGTTATTGTAATTGATTCCCTGATCTATCTGCAAGCCCTGCAAATGCACCGTTCTCGACCACACAGATCTTCCCCAGTTGGCGGATAGGCGATGACCTTTCATTGGGGTATGTCGGGTCATGATACGAAAAGCCTGATCGCAGACCATAGTGAGTACTTGTTTTGAGAGTGCCACGCTCCGTGCACTGAAAGACCCTTTTTGTAGATGTAGACAACAGTAGGCTAGTTGTAGCCGCTACAAATGGCTAAATTCTCCACCCTTATTTTTCTGGTGGCATTCCAATTTTTTCCCTTTGGTCCATATTTTCCGAACTGATTATTGTTTGTTAATTTAGTTCTTGTCCTGAATATAGCTGATGAGTCTTTGTTACACGAAACGCGCGTCTGACGTAGTAAATTAATAACATTGTTATTTTTTTAATACTGAAACATAAACTCGTTCACACTTAACCGGAAACACGCCGATTGCGGGTTAGTTGTCAAATTTTAGAAGCAAATATTGATCGCATTTTAAAGGATAAAACAAGGCTTTGTGTTATTATAATTGTTTTGCTTATATAACTGTCTTGACCACACAGACCCGTTTTGCGGATAGGCGATGACCTCTCATTGGAGGTTTGTCGGTTATAATACGGAAAGCCTGATCGCGGACAACCGTGGGTAACTTGTTTGGAGAGTGCCACACTCCTTGCATGATAAAGACCCTTTTTGTAGATGTTGATAACAGTAGGTTATAGTTATAGCCGCCACAAAAGACTTAATTGTCAACCACCACTTTTCCGGTGGCATTCTAATTTTTCCCTTTTTTTTCAATATTTCGGAATTTATTATTGTTTTTATACCCCCGCTCGACAGAGTCGGGGGTATATAGTGGTCCTCATGTCCGTCTGTCTGTCCGTCCGTTCGTCCGTCCACATTTGGTTTACGGATGATAATTCAAAAAGTTTACATCCAATTTGAATGAAACTTTGGGATATTGTTATATATCAGGTAGGTAAGAAGCCTATTGATTTTGGGGGAAATCCGTCAAATTTCAAGGTCACAGTCCACGAAAAACTTTGGAAATTTTAACAAAAACGTTGTTTCCGGACAATAACTTAAAAAGTTTACATCCGATTTGAATGAAACTTTGGGATATTGTTATATATCAGGTTGGTAAGAAGCCTATTGATTTTGGGGGAAATACGTCAAATTTCAAAGTCACAGTCCACGAAAAACGTTAGAAATTTTTAGAAAAAAGTTGTTTCCGGACAATAACTCAAAAAGTTTGCATTTAATTTGAATGAAACTTTGGGATATTGTTATATATCAGGTTTGTAAAAAGCCTTGTGATTTTGGGGGAAATGGGTTAAATTTCAAGGTCACAGTCCACGAAAAACGTTAGAAATTTTGACAAAAAAGTTGTTTCCGGACGATAACTCAAAAAGTTTGCATGTGATTTGAATGAAACTTTGGGATATTGTTATATATCAGGTTGGTAAGAAGCCTATTGATTTTGGGGGAAATACGTCAAATTTCAAGGTCACAGTCCACGAAAAACGTTAGAAATTTTTACAAAAAAGTTGTTTCCGGACAATAACTCAAAAAGTTTGCATATAATTTGAATGAAACTTTAGGATATTGTTATATATCAGGTTTGTAAAAAGCCTTTTGATTTTGGGGGAAATGGGTTACATTTCAAGGTCACAGTCCACGAAAAAGGTTAGAAATGTTTACAAAATGCGGGGGTATTAGTGATCGCTAGATCGACTTTGTCTAGTTTAACTAGGTCCTGTCCTGATGAATCTGAAAAACTGCTCGCTGGACGTAAGAAAAACATCTAATCAATCAATAATTGTTAGCATACATACAATGTATTCTCCTATTTCAACTGTTTTTGTTCACGTTATATTTTGAGTATTTCTAAAGAACGATGGAATCGCTGTTTGACTAGGTAAAATGCGGGAATGTTTAGGATCATAGTAAAACAAATTATACCTGCCAATGTTAAAGTATGAAGTCTTGGTTATGGACGCAAAGTTTAGCTTTTTGTAAATGCTAAAATGAGCTTTATTTCATTTGAAAACTACAATGGTTTTTTTTCGCGCAGAGCTCCTGGCATTCTTTAAAACACGTCAGAAACTACGATCGGTAGTCTTCGCGCGTTAAAACATGACAAACAACGAACTCAAGAGCCTTTGATCTCGAGGGTGCGCAAAGTAGCCCTATGAATGAAATCTTCTAATAATTTTTTTGTAAATCGACCACGTCTTGATAAACTACGCAAATTGCTAAGATAAATACAAGAATACGCATATCAACAGTATAAAAGCAACTTCTAAGTTTTTTTTTATCTTTTCAAAATGTAGATGTCCTTCGCGGGATTTAGCATGCTTTTGGAATTTTTATAATTATCTTAATTGTATCTATTGCACATATATTGTAACGGGTGTCGAGCTGGTTTTACTTTAGATTTAATGCTGCCACCACCTATGTTGTAAGGTACATAGGAACCTCAATAGGTTAGACACAACTAGCCTATAGTTTATTAGTTAATTCCCTCAAGATGTACTGAATTTACCAAGTACTAAATACAATGTGGTTCTAACAAGACAAAAGGGAGACAATTATAAAATATGACCCAGTAAAACAATATGTATAATCTGACATGACAGAACAAAATGGGACGACAAGGCAATAAATACTCCCTCACGATCTAGTCTGTGAAAAGAACACACTGTTCCACTCGTGTGATTCACGGAATCGTATACTACTTATAGAGGCTTTTACTATAGACTAGATAACCTCGTGAATCAACACTCGTGAACGAGTCACAGGACGAGCATCACAGACTATCTCGGTAGCGAATATGTTCTGACTAGTGATCAAACAACCTCTTTTACTAGACGGGGCAAGAGGATCTGTTATCTCACAAGACAGAATATAGGAACCAACAACTGCAGTTCAAGAGGACAACTGGGACATGGAGTCTGTTTACAAATAATAAGTAAGATATTTCTGAGCAATTATATTGTATTATTATTCTGAGAAATTTCTATTTCACAATTTACAGTTATCATATTCATCATTGATACAGTTTGTACAATTACAACACAACTTGAAATTAAATACCCAGTCTGCCACAGTGTTCAACCAACCAACTTTAAGTTACAGATAAAATCAATTCTTATATTGAATCTCAATGGCAAATCAACAACTTTACAATGTACTTATTTCTATATTGTTTATCTTAAAAGAATGTGAATAAAATAGAATCAAAAATATAGTCTTGCACTGATTCCTGGAATTACACAGTATCAGGATGCTTAAAGTAACTTGACAATCCCTTATCTTATACTAAGCCTAAAAAAGGGGGAGGGGAGGAGTCTTGGGCAAAATGTTAATATTTATTGTAATTCTGCAAGGGAGGGCATTTGAATATTTGTCTTTAAATAGAACAATTATTTAGATTAGACAAAATGATCAGCTATGTGAATTTTGTTCTGATTTACAAATCCAGAAAATGGCTGGATTTAAAAGTGTTCAGAAAATGCCTAAATAAGCCTAACAAATTTGGACAAGCTTTCAATGCAGTGAAAACAACTGCAGCATAACATTTAACTCAAATGCTATGAATTTACTGTAAATGAAAGCTAGAGTGAATTTTTAGGAACTTGAATATATCCAAAATTAAAATAAGAGAGAACTGACCGAAAATATATTGACAGGCACTAGTGATCCGAAACTTGAAAAGAAACCAGAGCTGAACGGGTGGATCCTTTTTATATGGGTCTCTGCTAACGGGACAACGAACGGGGCAACGAACGGGACGCCTGATGTGATCGAAAAGAGTTCCCGTCAGGTCCCGTTAACGAGGAAATATTCATAATAAATTGTAAATAACATGTGTACGGAACATAAAAATCATTAACCTGAATATTTCAGACAAAAACTACAGCTCTTTAATACAATAAAACAGTAAATATCTATTTACAACTACATCCGTATTCATACTCATAATACTACAACACGTCATGTTTTTAGTACACACAGGTGACCGAGGTCAGAGCAGGTCACACACATACCTAATTTACATATCATGAATACACAAAAATGGCGACATCTAGAGAAAATGAAAGTACAGTGTCTCGATACATTATCATGAAATCTAACAAGTATTGGCGGTTGAACACTGCGAAATAAATATAAACAGACAAATGAAGGTATAAATAAACTATTCAGTAGTATGAGAAAGTATGACAACGTTGACTTATATCTAAATTAGTCCGAATTCCAACAAAAAACGTGGTTAATAAATAGCGAAATAAACATGAGGCTTCCATGTCTTAATTACAGAAAACTTGACTAACGGTTGTTACATTAGCCCTCAACTTATGTTTTCAGTGTCCTCACGAAAACAAATATTTCCATATTCATTTAAGTATAATGGTGCTCAATATATTTTCTTTAACATAAATAAAATCATCTCGCTAAAAATAACAATATATATAGTAACAACACGAATCAAGAATTTATCAGTAATAACTATTGTAAAATACATCACTTGCCAACAAATTACTTACATAACAACTACTTCTTGTGAAACATTTCAGTTTTAATAACACCTATTCTCTTAACAGACAACAACTATCACAATATCAATAAGAATTAAATTACTGGGGTAGATTTTTCAGCAACAAAAAAAAATTGTCCTTCTAAAAAAAAGGTTGATCATCAATCAAACATCATGTCATTATCATTGACAATTTAAATGTACAGTCTTTCCATAAGTGAAACAATAATTTTAATGCACAACATTTCATATACTGGATTTTCTAATAACAAGAAAACCACAACACACAAATAGAAACATTTTAAATGTCACTATACAGCATAAAACTGTATATCATAATATATATTTGATGACCACCCACCAGGGACTTACATTTTCAGAATGCCTCATCCCATGCAAGGTTAATGATAATAAAAATTAAAAACACCTAACTCTGAATTAAAGTTATAAGGCCAAGGATTCCTTATATCTCATAAATAGTTTAAAGTTTAATTCTTTCAAGTTTACCACCTAATCAGTACTAGACACGCATAGTACTGAACATGTAATTTTACTGGACTGTCTCAGTAAATAACTTTAACAGATTGATAAACACTTACATATCTACCTTAAAACTACAATAAAAAAGAACTACAATTTAAGGAATATGATAATACATTGAAATGTCCATAAAATTGTCCATAAAATAAACACAGTTCATTTCTGTATCTTTACTTGCGGGGCTTCTTATGGGGAGATCTTCTGGTTATTGTAGACTTTACTTTCTTAACTGGAGAAACGGTTCTCTCATGTACAAAATGGCGCTTCTGAGCTGTAGGGGGACGTCTATGGGAAAAAGGAATGAATGTCCGTGGTCGCACAGGAGAATTACTATAATTGTTACGATTAATATTTTGTCTACGTACTGCTATTTCCACTTTTTCAATTTGATCACGATTTTTTGCAAGTTCTTTCTTAATTTCCAATAATAAATTGTTTTGTTCTTTTAAAACAGATAACACTTGATGAAAAGCTGCCTGAAGGGAAATAGGATCTTCAGTACTAGTAGGTATAACAGTTGAATCAACATTTTCAACATGGACATCAAAATTTGGCGATGCAGGGTTAATTTCTAATAATTGTGGCATAATGTTTTCATCTTCCGAAACTGGCGGTGGCAGAACGATGTCTGGAAGAGTTGGTCTGGGGCTAGTGTATGGAGGCGATTTGAGTGGAGATGGCATAGATGGACGTTCAGATAATTCAATCAAGGTGTCAGCGAAATCAAAGTTTTCTTCAATTACAATTCTTTGGTCAGACTTAGGTGAATCAATAACGGACAAACAACTTGGTATGGTAGTAGTACACGAATCAGTAGTGGGAACAACATCATTCACAGAAGAAACAGTACATGATAGGTTAATAGGTGAAACTGTAGTAGATATACTAGTAGTTGACTCAGTACCAGTTGATAACTGTAATGTGTCTAGTGGTGTGGCAGTTAAAGCAGGAACGGTACCAGTTGAAAAGGCTGGAATTCTGGCTTTCTTCCTTGTCACCCAATACAAAGCTGAAGACTGCGGGTTCCATTTTACAAGATCTACCTCCGCATTTACAACTCGTGGATTTTGATTCGTCACAATATACTGTTCATCGGATCCTTTATATGTTCCATTTGTGATAGCCATAGATTTTGCGATATTGTGTGGTGTGAAAAATGTAGCATGGCGCTTCATCATTTGATTATTAACTGATCCAAAGTTGCAAAGGGAACAATGGTACAATCTGTCGTAGTGAAATGCTTGGATGCGAAGTGTTTGATGGCTGCTCGCTTCTCTCCAACGAAAGTACATTCTGTGCATCCATAAACCCTTCCCCTATCATACATAGTCCATGGCTGAAAAACAGGTAACATACATCATGAGTTAAGTGTATAGGTTATTTAAGTAAATAATCAGGTACTTGGTTGAACACATTGGCACTGGATTTACAACATGTTAAGAAACTGTACTAAAACATATGTAAAATCAAATTGTTCAGTGGACTACTTGTTCTGACGTTTATAAAGCCGTACAGCACTATTTCCCCACTCAGGATACTGGTTTCCCTGGTATGGTTTCAATTTGTCATGGTTCACCACTTTAGTTGGACCATCTTCACTCATCTGTACACAGTAATTTATATTGTTAAATCTCTTTAAAATTACGCCTGGACCGAAATACAAGGGCTGCAACTTCTGGCACAAACCCTCTCTTCTTTGTTCATTCAGCAACCAAACAGCATCACCAACTTGATAGGTATGCATAAAGAGTTTCACATCATAGTTATCTTTTCTTCGTTTTGCAGACTTTGACATATAATGACGACAAATATCATGGGATAACTGTAGTCTTTCGCGTAGCTTATTCACATAGTCTCCATAAGTCAATATTTCATCTGCTGGCTTACAAGTTCCAAAAACTAAATCAGTGGGTGTGCGTACTTCTCTTCCTAGCATAATCATGTTTGGAGATAGTCCTGTGGATTCATTCTCACATGACCTGTATGCAGATAATAAACATCCCAAATGTAAATCCCAATCAGTTTGCTCATTCTTTAGATATGATCGAATCATCTGTAATATTGTTCTATGTACTCTTTCACATTGTCCGTTTCCCTTAGGGTTCTTAGCACTTGTTCTAGTTTTTCGAATCTCTAGCATTTTACAAAAGTGTTTAAATATCTCACTCTCAAAATTACTTCCTTGGTCAGAGTGTATACTGAGTGGACAACCAAATCTACTGACAAATTCATCCAAAATCTTTCTAGCGCAAGTTTCTGCGGTTTGGTCTGGTACTGGGTAAACTTCAGTCCATTTCGAGAAATTGTCTGTTACAGTGAGGAAGTATTTATTATTACGTGAGGTTCTAGGGAGTGGGCCAAGAACATCAATGGACAATCTATCAAGTGGTTCTCCAACTGAAATAGAGCCTAATGGTGCTCTGGGTCTCTTGTTGGGAAATTTGTTTTGTGCACAGACATCACACTTAGCAATCCAGATTTCAACTTCCTCTCTCATTTCAAACCAGTAGAATTCTTGTTGGATTTTAGTAAGTGTCTTGTTTCTACCAAAATGACCAGAAAGTAAAGAATTATGAGATAGTTGTATAATCTCATTTTTCAAACAAGCAGGAGTCAACAGTTGAAAATACTCAGTTGTACCATTCTTGCGTACAAATTTCTTATAGATTACTCCATTTTTCAATGTAAGAGAGTCCCATAAATTCACAAAATGGCGTGTCGCAGCACTGGACAAAACTAGGTCTTCAGGTATTGGTCTACTGTTTTGATGAAGACTTTTATGAATAAGTGAAATATCTTTGTCATTTGCTTGAAGTTCAGATAATTGATTAGAAGTATAACCTCCTTTCCAGGTAGTCCATGTATTGTCCTCAAAATCATTATTCTGCTTTCTTGTTACTGCACGAACTACATTCTCTATTAATACATTTGCTTGATCATTTACACATAAACTTGCATTCTCTTCAATATTCAGGGATGATACATGTGTTTTCAAAAGTGTGCTTTCCATGTTAGCAGCTCTTTTTAAACATTTCTTACAGGGACCGCATTTCAAATACTCTAAGGAGTCTGTTTCTGAACATGTACATTCAGCAGGATGTGGACATCTGGACATACTATCGGCATTTCCATGTTTCTTCCCTGACCTGTGTTGTATAATAAAATCGAAAGAAGATAGTATTTCAATCCATCTGGCTGTTCTCCCTTTTGGTTCCTTTAAACTAAACAACCACACCAGAGCTTGGTGATCTGTTCTTACTACAAATTTTCTCCCTAACAAGTATTGACGATAGTATTCCACAAAATATCTCAGTGCCAACAGCTCTTTGTCTGTCACACAGTAATTCTTTTCTGCTTTATTGAGACTTCTACTTCCATAAGAGATAACCTTCTCCTGACCATCTTGTATTTGACTGAGTACTGCTCCTATCCCAACATCACTTGCGTCAGTATCCAAGACATATTCGCCTTCATCTTTAGGATAAGACATAATTGGTGCACTTGACAAGACTTCTTTGATTGTACAGAAAGATCTCTCACACTTTTCACACCAAGCAAATGGTTGAGTCTTTTTAGTTAAATTAACTAATGGGGCAACTATCTTGGAAAAATCTTTAACAAAACGTCTATAGTAACTGGCCATTCCAATAAACTGTCTTATCTGAGTAACTGTTGAAGGTTTCGGCCATTGCTGAATTTTTATTATATTGTCAGGGTTGGGCTTAACACCATTTGCAGACACAACATGTCCTAGAAAAGTAACTTTGGGTTGTAGAAATTGACATTTTTCAGGCTTTATCTTGAGACCTGCTGCTCTAATACGATCTAATACTAAACGAAGTCTTTGGAGATGCTCATCAAAAGTTTTACCAAATATAATTACATCGTCTAAATAGATAAGGCAACTAGACCACTGTAATCCTTGTAATGCTAGTTCCATGACTCTTTGATATGTCTGTGCAGAAGATTTAAGTCCCATTGGCATTCTTGTAAATTCGTACAGTCCATACTTTGTGACAAAAGCAGTCTTGGGAATATCTGTGTCACGTACAGGAACCTGATGATACCCAGATGTCATATCTACAGTTGTAAAAAGAGTGGAACCTGTAACTGAATCTAAACAATCCTGTATCCTTGGTAATGGAAACGCATCATTCTCAGTAATTTTATTTAACTGTCTATAGTCTACACATGGACGGACTTGTCCTGATTTCTTAAAAACTAAACATAATGGGCTTGCCCATGGAGAAGTTGACTTTCTAATTATCCCTTGTTTTTCCATTTTCTCAATTACTTCTTTTTCTTTGTCTGCAAAAGCTAAAGGCACCCTTCTAGGTGGTTGTTTAATGGGTTTAGATGTGCCTGTATTTATACACTGCTCTATCAGGTCAGTTACACCTAAGTCTTCATCGTTTTTAGAGAAAACATCTTCAACTTCATTAAGAAGTGAACATATCTTTATAACTTCTGATTCTGTTCTGTCATGTTTTGCTTGTTCAAAGATACTTTGTAGATGAGGAGGTACCACATGAATCTCTGACTGGACTTGTGACTCGCCTAAGTACCGGTAGTTTGGTTTTGGTTCAGGTCTAATATTGGGTGTTTCATCTGGAATCTTCATGTTAGATACATGTTCACTATGTACATGTATGTTATGACAACCAATACTTGAGACATCTTCACCATAAAACTGTACTCTTCGTACTGTGTTATAATTCTGACTTTGTGCCACATCTTCCATCTCCGTCAATGAATAAGTAATATGGTCTAATAAAACAGCTGTACCAACTACAGTTCCGCGTCTTATAATAATCTCCTTCTTTAATGGATTTAAAACTCTAATCTTACCAGTCACATCTTTGTTAAGATCTACTAAACATGCTGCTAAAAGTAAAGGAGACTTCTCTTCATATTCACAGGAAGGTTCGATTAAAAATTCTTGAGTTGAACACCAACCATCTTATTCTGTTTTGTCTACATAGACTTCCAAAACAACTTCACACAGTCCGGGAATAACAGTATCATCAGCTACACTGACATTCCTGACTCCAGATAAAGATCCTACCAACTTGCACGGTATAAATTCCCCATTCCATTTTATATTAGCCTTAGCCAAGTTTATTTCTGCAGGACCAGTTTCACCAGCAGTTAAAACATCAAGACCAAGTAGAACATCATCAGCAATCTGAGCTACCACAAGCTCTTGCTCAAATGGAATAGTCCCCAAAACTATAGTAAAAGTTGCAGTACCCAACTCTTCTAATGGACGACCGTCCGCACCAACCAATATAGACGATTTGGTCAATGTAGGTCTCACAGACTCTGGTATCTTCTTATATACCTTATCTGATAAAACAGTTCTTGAAGCTCCTGTGTCAATAGTAACAATAGTCGGTACATCATTTATCTTGCCATTAACATACACTCCCTCCTTGTGTCTGGTTGGTTCATTTATCTTCAAAATTTCAACCTTCATGTGACCTTCCTCACTAAAGTATTCCTGTATCAAGGAACCATCAAATATATCCAGAACATCTATGGTATCAACATCATTTCCTTCAGTACTGGTATCTGAGGTAAAACATAAATCTGTTATCTCCCCTTTTTCATTGCTATTCTTATCATGTTCATCCATACTAGTAAACTTAACATCAAAATCTTCTTTTTCAATTTCCAAAACATCATGAATTCTATTTGTAACAAAAACATCATCTTTAACTTCATAGTCTACTTTGGACTCTTCATCATTTGTAAAATTACATGCACTGCCACTGCTAATAGTATCTTCTGTTTCAACACAATCTTCATCACTTGTAATACAAATTTCTGATTTATCATCAATCGATACAATATTATTTATCAAAACATCTAAATCTGTATTTAGGCCTATTTTATGTACAACTTTGGTCTCTTCCTGGCCTCTGGAATTGACCTCTTCTAGTTTAAAGGTTTGCTTGCAGGAACAAAGGCAGGAGCTTTCGTATTTAAGCTGTGTTCTCTGTTAAAAGGTTGTTTCTGATTATCATAATGAAAATTTCTTCGAGTTTCTTGTTCCTGTGTTCTAAATTTGCCTTCACTCCAGTTTTCTCTAGGTTTCTGCCTGAGATGGGTGCACTGTCTTGAAAAATGACCACTTTCACCACAATTAAAACATCTTTTATCTTGATGACTTCTGGAGGATACACTTTGAGTCTGCTGTTGATTTGTGTGGTTGTTATGCACCAATTCTGTTACCATCTTCTTGATTGTCTCCACAAGAACAGGGTCTAATTTGGTCGATGATTTACCATCATTCTTTTCTTCTTCTTTTTGTTTATAATAATCATTGTTCCTTTTTATATCTTCATTTTTGGCTGAAAATGTAGGACGGGCAGCATTCAACTTATAATTTTCATTTTGAACTTGCCTTACTGGTTTTCTTCGACTATACATATTTTTGGTAAAATAGTCTGTTTCTACTTGTGGATATTTACAGATTTCTTGATAGTTAAGAGTGTAATATACAGCCTCCTCAATAGTATTCGGTTCCTTATTTAGCTCTACATGACATCTGGCATTGTCATCATTTAAACCAAGAAGAAATTTTGCAAGAAGGTCTTCTTGTCTGGTCACTTTGTCTCGTTTTGGATACCCTTTGTCGTATAATCTTTTCAGTTCTGCAGCAAAATCTTGGACTGTTTCATCTCCTAACTGTTTCCGATTATTAAACTGATTTACATATATTTTTCTGGTATCCACCTCTCCAAAACGACTATCCAACTCTTTTATTAGTCTCTTATAAGAAGTAGTAATTGACCCAGGTAACTGATCAAAAACAAATTCTCCAGCAGCCCCTTGTAACCTTGGTAACATCTCAGTCAGTCGTTCCTTATCATTCCACATATTCAAATTAGCAACAGTCTCAAAACGATTGAACCATACTCGCCATCTCTCCTTTCCAGTAAATATTGGAAGTCTGCTCCCACTTATTTGTCTCCCCTTACTACTATCTGTCTCTATAGATTCATCTTCATCTGATTCTTCGTCGGTATTAAATGTACGCCTAGATACAGAATCGCTTACATAATTTATGCTCCTGTGTTCTCTCCCATCACGGCGATGAACTTTCTTATCATTTTGTTTGGCTGACGATAGACTTTTTGTTACAAATTTTCTCATGACTCCCATTGTCTCAGAAAAATCTTTCCTCATTCCATTTATTGCATGTAATATCTATGTTGATGCCATTAAGTTATTCTCTTTGCTCATTTCTAGTGTATCAGGGACAATGTTCTTCAATGTTCTGTTTCTGACTGACCTTCTCTGTCTTCTAGGGTTCTGCGTATGCAAAAAGGGGGAACTTTGACTTTCACTAGGCTTCTCTATCACAGTGGTATTGATGTGATCATGGTCTTCATCCTGAGATATTTCAAAGTCATCACTGTATTCTGTCTGTATTTCTGATTCAGTATCTGTTTCAGTTAACTGTCTACCATTACCACTCACCATATGTGTAGCTCTTGTTTTTACCATCTTTTTCTTTTACTGGAGGTATAGATTCGTATCATTGGATTATCAAAATTTTGAAAATCCCACCGCTGTGCCACCAAATGTAACGGGTGTCGAGCTGGTTTTACTTTAGATTTAATGCTGCCACCACCTATGTTGTAAGGTACATAGGAACCTCAATAGGTTAGACACAACTAGCCTATAGTTTATTAGTTAATTCCCTCAAGATGTACTGAATTTACCAAGTACTAAATACAATGTGGTTCTAACAAGACAAAAGGGAGACAATTATAAAATATGACCCAGAAAAACAATATGTATAATCTGACATGACAGAACAAAATGGGACGACAAGGCAATAAATACTCCCTCACGATCTAGTCTGTGAAAAGAACACACTGTTCCACTCGTGTGATTCACGGAATCGTATACTACTTATAGAGGCTTTTACTATAGACTAGATAACCTCGTGAATCAACACTCGTGAACGAGTCACAGGACGAGCATCACAGACTATCTCGGTAGCGAATATGTTCTGGCTAGTGATCAAACAACCTCTTTTACTAGACGGGGCAAGAGGATCTGTTATCTCACAAGACAGAATATAGGAACCAACAACTGCAGTTCAAGAGGACAACTGGGACATGGAGTCTGTTTACAAATAATAAGTAAGATATTTCTGAGCAATTATATTGTATTATTATTCTGAGAAATTTCTATTTCACAATTTACAGTCATCATATTCATCATTGATACAGTTTGTACAATTACAACACAACTTGAAATTAAATACCCAGTCTGCCACAGTGTTCAACCAACCAACTTTAAGTTACAGATAAAATCAATTCTTATATTGAATCTCAATGGCAAATCAACAACTTTACAATGTACTTATTTCTATATTGTTTATCTTAAAAGAATGTGAATAAAATAGAATCAAAAATATAGTTTTGCACTGATTCCTGGAATTACACAGTATCAGGATGCTTAAAGTAACTTGACAATCCCTTATCTTATACTAAGCCTAAAAAAGGGGGAGGGGAGGAGTCTTGGGCAAAATGTTAATATTTATTGTAATTCTGCAAGGGAGGGCATTTGAATATTTGTCTTTAAATAGAACAATTATTTAGATTAGACAAAATGATCAGCTATGTGAATTTTGTTCTGATTTACAAATCCAGAAAATGGCTGGATTTAAAAGTGTTCAGAAAATGCCTAAATAAGCCTAACAAATTTGGACAAGCTTTCAATGCAGTGAAAACAACTGCAGCATAACATTTAACTCAAATGCTATGAATTTACTGTAAATGAAAGCTAGAGTGAATTTTTAGGAACTTGAATATATCCAAAATTAAAATAAGAGAGAACTGACCGAAAATATATTGACAGGCACTAGTGATCCGAAACTTGAAAAGAAACCAGAGCTGAACGGGTGGATCCTTTTTATATGGGTCTCTGCTAACGGGACAACGAACGGGGCAACGAACGGGACGCCTGATGTGATCGAAAAGAGTTCCCGTCAGGTCCCGTTAACGAGGAAATATTCATAATAAATTGTAAATAACATGTGTACGGAACATAAAAATCATTAACCTGAATATTTCAGACAAAAACTACAGCTCTTTAATACAATAAAACAGTAAATATCTATTTACAACTACATCCGTATTCATACTCATAATACTACAACACGTCATGTTTTTAGTACACACAGGTGACCGAGGTCAGAGCAGGTCACACACATACCTAATTTACATATCATGAATACACAAAAATGGCGACATCTAGAGAAAATGAAAGTACAGTGTCTCGATACATTATCATGAAATCTAACAAGTATTGGCGGTTGAACACTGCGAAATAAATATAAACAGACAAATGAAGGTATAAATAAACTATTCAGTAGTATGAGAAAGTATGACAACGTTGACTTATATCTAAATTAGTCCGAATTCCAACAAAAAACGTGGTTAATAAATAGCGAAATAAACATGAGGCTTCCATGTCTTAATTACAGAAAACTTGACTAACGGTTGTTACAATATATAGTGGGTTAAGCACCAATGACGAGTCTTGGTTTGATAAAACGCGAGTCTTTCGTAGTACATTTTATACATTAAGACACTTACTGTACATACAAGCGGACAGTGAATTACTATGTATCTTATACATACATCATACAACAAAACTCAACGTTAAAATAATGATTCCATTTTACATGTTTATAATAATAAATGTTATCAGCACCTAAATCTCTGTTGTAGTTGTAAGCATACGTGTAATGGATTCTCCCATTTGACTGCTTTAGTTAACGTTACATTTTGAGTATTATTCCTAAAACACGATGGAATCGCTCATTTTACTAATCTTAATCATTGATCACAAGATCAATTAAATGTTATTGTGCACTGGTCTAGTTACAAAATAAAATGTTAAATAGCTTGATTGCTTATAACAACTCACTATCACTATATCAGGGGGAATATTCCTAATCGAGTGAATACAACTCTAATCACAACTGTAAGAATACTTTAAGATAACTGCATTAGCTGACTTGTTTGAACGGTTCTTAAACGTCCAGTGAGTTGTTTTGCAGTACTTTGTTGAGGACAATAAAAGGTCATAAAAAATGGATTGATTTGATGTCTGCTTTACGTCCAGCGAGCAGTATTTCAGCTATTTTCAGGACGGGAACAAGTTAACAAACAATAAATCAACGAAAATCGGGGTGGGATGGATTACAGGGAATACAATTTTGACTGCCACAAAAGTATGGAGTTTTGGGTAGGGGCGGTAAATGTAGCCTTTTGTAGCGGCTACCATGAGCCTCCTCTTTTTCGAAATCTACAAAAGGGATCTTTATCGTGCAAGGAGCGTGGCACTCTCCGAACACTTTACCCACTACGGTCCGCGGTCAGGCTTTCCGTATTATGACCTGACAACCCCCGAACGAGAGGGTTTCCCCTATCCGCCACCCGGGGACGCGCTGGGCTGCTCTGTGGGTCGAGCACTGGGAACCCTCCCAGCATAAAAATGGATGCGGGAAGAAAAGAACCACAGTGTAGAAAATAATAACATATGAAGTATTCATTACAGACGGATAATTTTGCCTTTTGTAGAACGCTACAGTGCCACTTTTCGTTTTTTTAAATAACCGAAGTCTTTGCTTTTGAAAGGTTACAAAATATGACTGGCAGTCAGGCTTTCCTTATCCGCCGCCTGTAGAAGCGTGTTGATAAAAGATTCATATTGCTTACATTAATTTGTTTGGAGGACGGTTTGTTTGCCATAGTAAATAGAATAACTTTGCTATTTTTCGATATTTCAATTTAAACTCAATCACACTTAACAGAAAACACACGCAGATAGTGGGTTAAATTTAAACTTTTACATACATAACAACATTAATACATATGAAAATATTGATTGCATTTTTAATGATAAAATAAGGATTGATGTTATTGTAATTGATTCCCTGATCTATCTGCAAGCCCTGTAAATGCACCGTTCTCGAGCACACAGATCTTCCCCAGTTGGCGGATAGGCGATGACCTTTCATTGGGGTATGTCGGGTCATGATACGAAAAGCCTGATCGCAGACCATAGTGGGTACTTGTTTTGAGAGTGCCACGCTCCGTGCACTGAAAGACCCTTTTTGTAGATGTAGACAACAGTAGGCTAGTTGTAGCCGCTATAAAAGGCTAAATTCTCCACCCTTACTTTTCTGGTGGCATTCCAATTTTTTCCCTGTGGTCCATATTTTCCGAACTGATTATTGTTTGTAAATTTAGTTCTTGTCCTGAATATAGCTGATGCTCGGAGGAGGACAGGGTTTGATTGCAACTGATGAGTCTTTGTTACACGAAACGCGCGTCTGACGTAGTAAATTAATAACATTGCTATTTTTTTTAATATTGAAACATAAACTCGTTCACACTTAACCGGAAACACGCGGATTGCGGGTTAGTTTTCAAATTTTAGAAACAAATATTGATCGCATTTTAAAGGATAAAACAAGGCTGTGTGTTATTATAATTGTTTTGCTTATATAACTGTCTCGACCACACAGATCTGTCCCGTTTGGCGGATAGGCGATGACCTCTCATTGGAGGTTTGTCGGTTATAATACGGAAAGCCTGATCGCGGACCACCGTGGGTAACTTGTTTGGAGAGTGCCACACTCCTTGCATGATGAAAACCCTTTTTGTAGATGTTGATAACAGTAGGTTATAGTTGTAGCCGCCACAAGACTTGATTGTCCACCACCACTTTTCCGTTGGCATTCTAATTTTTCCCTTTTTTTCAATATTTCGGAATTTATTATTGTTTTTTAACTAGGTCCTGTCCTGATGAATCTGAAAAACTGCTCGCTGGACGTAAGAAAAACATCTAATCAATCAAATATTGTTAGCATACATACAATGTATTCTCCAATTTCAACTGTTTTTGTTCACGTTATATTTTGAGTATTTCTAAAGAACGATGGAATCGCCGTTTGACTAGGTAAAATGCGGGAATGTTTAGGATCATAGTAAAACAAATTATACCTGCCAATGTTAAAGTATGAAGTCTTGGTTATGGACGCAAAGTTTAGCTTTTTGTAAATGCTAAAATGAGCTTTATTTCATTTGAAAACTACAATTGTTTTTTTTCGCGCAGAGCTCCTGGCATTCTTTAAAACACGTCAGAAACTACGATCGGTAGTCTTCGCACGTTAAAACATGACAAACAACGAACTCAAGAGCCTTTGATCTCGAGGGTGCGCAAAGTAGCCCTATGAATGAAATCTTCTAATAATTTTTTTGTAAATCGACCACGTCTTGATAAACTACGCAAATTGCTAAGATAAATACAAGTATACGCATATCAACAGTATAAAAGCAACTTCTAAGTTTTTTTTATCTTTTCAAATAGAAGATGTCCTTCGCGGAATTTAGCATGCTTTTGGAATTTTTATAATTATCTTAATTGTATCTATTGCACATATATATATAGTGGGTTAAGCACCAATGAAGATTCTTGGTTTGTTAAAACGCGAGTCTTTCGTAGTACATTTTATACATTAAGACACTTACTGTACATACAAGCGGACAGTGAATTACTATGTATCTTATACATACATCATACAACAAAACTCAAACGTTAAAATAATGATTCCATTTTACATGTTTATAATAATAAATGTTATCAGCACCTAAATCTCTGTTGTAGTTGTAAGCATACGTATAATGGATTCTCCCATTTGACTGCTTTAGTTAACGTTACATTTTGAGTAGTATTCCTAAAACACGATGGAATCGCTCATTTTACTAATCTTAATCATTGATCACAAGATCAATTAAATGTTATTGTGCACTGGTCTAGTTACAAAATAAAATGTTAAATAGCTTGATTGCTTATAACAACTCACTATCACTATATCAGGGAGAATATACCTAATCGAGTGAATACAACTCTAATCACAACTGTAAGAATACTTTAAGATAACTGCATTAGCTGACTTGTTTGAACGGTTCTTAAACGTCCAGTGAGTTGTTTTGCAGTACTTTGTTGAGGACAATAAAAGGTCATAAAAAATGGATTGATTTGATGTCTGCTTTACGTCCAGCGAGCAGTATTTCAGCTATTTTCAGGACGGGAACAAGTTAACAAACAATAAATCAACGAAAATGGGGGTGGGATGGATCACAGGGAATACAATTTTGACTGCCACAAAAGTATGGAGTTTTGGGTAGGGGCGGAAAATGTAGCCTTTTGTAGCGGCTACCATGAGCCTCCTCTTTTTCGAAATCTACAAAAGGGATCTTTATCGTGCAAGGAGCGTGGCACTCTCCGAACACGTTACCCACTACGGTCCGCGGTCAGGCTTTCCGTATTATGACCTGACAACCCCCGAACGAGAGGGTCTCCCCTATCCGCCACCCGGGGACGCGCTGGGCTGCTCTGTGGGTTGAGCACTGGGAACCCTCCCAGCATAAAAATGGATGCGGGAAGAAAATGACCACAGTGTAGAAAATAATGACATATGAAGTATTCATTACAGACTGATAATTTTGCCTTTTGTAGAACGCTACAGTGCCACTTTTCGTTTTTTCAATAACAGAAGTCTTTGCTTTTGAAAGGTTACAAAATATGACTGGCAGTCAGGCTTTCCTTATCCGCCGCCTGTAGAAGCGTGTTGATAAAAGATTCATATTGCTTACATTAATTTGTTTGGAGGACAGGGTTTGTTTGCCATAGTAAATAGGATAACTTTGCTATTTTTCGATATTTCAATTTAAACTCAATCACACTTAACAGAAAACACACGAAGATAGTGGGTTAAATTTAAACTTTAACATACACAACAACATGAATACATATGAAAATATTGATTGCATTTTTAATGATAAAATAAGGCTTGATGTTATAATAATTGATTCCCTGATCTTACTGCAAGCCCTGCAAAAGCACCGTTCTCGACCACACAGATCTGCCCCAGTTGGCGGATAGGCGATGATCTTTCATTGGGGTATGTCGGGTCATGATACGAAAAGCCTGATCGCAGACCATAGTGGGTACTTGTTTTGAGAGTGCCACGCTCCGTGGACGGAAAGACCCTTTTTGTAGATGTAGACAACAGTAGGCTAGTTGTAGCCGCTACAAAAGGCTAAATTCTCCACCCTTACTTTTCTGGTGACATTCCAATTTTTTCCCTTTGGTCCATATTTACCGAACTGATTATTGTTTGTTAATTTAGTTCTTGTCCTGAAGCCCCGTGCGGGATCCGGGTGGCTAAAAGAATAGACCGCAGTCGCGCTAGCTTGTCGTAAAAGGCGACTAAATAGCGCCCAGTACCCTGACCGGCGTGTCAGGTCGGTTTGCCTAAAGACCGATGTGTGGGATGTGTGCCCCAAGTGGTTGAATGGGGTACCCCTGGCAAGCTGGGGTTGTGAGGCCATAATACGGAAAACCTGACCGCAAACCATATTAGTGCACCGTGTTGGGAAAAATGCCACGTTCCTCGCACGTTAAAGAACGCTGCTGTAGTATTCGCTATGAGTAGGGATTTCGATCCCGCTACAGGAGGCTAAATTGCCCGACCTTATCCATCCTCCCATTTGCCAGTGGCAATCTAAAATCCGTTACCCCTATTTTTCCTTGTGTCCCATCCCATTTTCATTCATCATCATTTCATGTTCATTTTATCATCCATTTCATGTTCATCGCCTGAATATAGCTGAAATATTGCTGCTCGGCCGTTAAACACCATTAATCAATCAATCAATCAATCTTGTCCTGAATATAGCTGATGCTGAGAGGAGGACAGAGTTTGATTGCAACTGACGAGTCTTTGTTACACGAAACGCGCGTCTGACGTAGTAAATTAATAGCATTGCTATTTTTTTAATACTGAAACTTAAACTCGTTTACACTTAACCGGAAACACGCGGATTGCGGGTTAGTTTTCAAATTTTAGAAACAAATATTATCGCATTTTAAAGGATAAAACAAGGCTTTGTGTTATTATAATTGTTTCGCTTATATAACTGTCTCGACCACACAGATCCGTCCCGTTTTGCGGATAGGCGATGACCTCTCATTGGAGGTTTGTCGGTTATAATATGGAACGCCTGATCGCGGACCACCGTGGGTAACTTGTTTGGAGAGTGCCACACTCCTTGCATGATAAAGACCCTTTTCGTAGATGTTTATAACAGTAGGTCATAGTTATAGCCGCCACAAAAGACTTAATTGTCCACCACCACTTTTCCGGAGGCATTCTAATTTTTCCCTTTTTTTTCAATATTTCGTAATTTATTATTGTTTTTTAACTAGGTCCTGTCCTGATGAATCTGAAAAACTGCTCGCTGGACGTAAGAAAAACATCTAATCAATCAATAATTGTTAGCATACACACAATGTATTCTCCAATTTCAACTGTTTTTGTTCACGTTATATTTTGAGTATTTCTAAAGAACGATGGAATCGCCGTTTGACTAGGTAAAATGCCGGAATGTTTAGGATCATAGTAAAACAAATTATACCTGCGAATGTTAAAGTATGAAGTCTTGGTTATGGACGCAAAGTTTAGCTTTTTGTAAATGCTAAAATGAGCTTTATTTCATTTGAAAACTACAATTGTTTTTATCGAGCAGAGCTCCTGGCATTCTTTAAAACACGTCAGAAACTACGATTGGTAGTCTTCGCACGTTAAAACATGACAAACAACGAACTCAAGAGCCTTTGATCTCGAGGGTGCGCAAAGTAGCCCTATGAATGAAGTCTTCTAATAATTTTTTTGTAAATCGACCACGTCTTGATAAACTACGCAAATAGTATAAAAGCAACTTCTAAGTTTTTTTTTATCTTTTCAAATGTAGATGTCCTTCGCGGGATTTAGTATGCTTTTGGAATTTTTATAATTATCTTAATTGTATCTATTGCACATATATATATAGTGGGTTTAAGCACCAATGAAGAGTCTTGGTTTATAAAACGCGAGTCTTTCGTAGTGCATTTTATACATTAAGACACTTACTGTACATACAAGCGGACAGTGAATTACTATGTATCTTATACATACATCATACAACAAAACTCAAACGTTAAACTATTGAGTTTATAATAATAAATGTTATCAGCACCTAAATCTCTGTTGTAGTCGTAAGCATCTCCCATTTGACTGCTTTAGTTAACGTTACATTTTGAGTAGTATTCCTAAAACACGATGGAATCGCTCATTTTACTAATCTTAATCATTGATCACAAGATCAATTAAATGTTATTGTGCACTGGTCTAGTTACAAAATAAAATGTTAAATAGCTTGATTCCTTATAACAACTCACTATCACTATATCAGGGGGAATATACCTAATCGAGTGAATACAACTCTAATCACAACTGTAAGAATACTTTAAGATAACTGCATTAGCTGACTTGTTTGAACGGTTCTTAAACGTCCAGTGAGTTGTTTTGCAGTACTTTGTTGAGGACAATAAAAGGTCATAAAAAATGGATTGATTTGATGTCTGCTTTACGTCCAGCGAGCAGTATTTGAGCTATATTCAGGACGGGAACAAGTTAACAAACAATACATCAACGAAAATGGGGGTGGGATGGATCACAGGGAATACAATTTTTACTGCAACAAAAGTATGGAATTTTGGGGAAGGGCGGAAAATGTAGCCTTTTGTAGCGGCTACAAGGAGCCTACTTTTTTTCGCAATCTACAGTAGGGGTCTTTATCGTCCAAGGAGCGTGGCACTCTCCAAACACGTTATCCACTACGGTCCGCGGTCAGGCTTTCCGTAGTATGACCTGACAACCCCCAACGAGAGGGTCTCCCTTATCCGCCACCCAGGGACGCGCTGGACTGCTGTGGGTCGAGCACTGGGAACCCTCCCAGCATAAAAAATGGATGCGGGAAGAAAAGAACCACAGTGTAGGAAATAATGACATATGAAGTATTCGTTACAGACGGATAATTTTGCCTTTTGTAGAATGGTACAGTGCCACTTTTCTTTTTTTTTAAATAACAGAAATCTTTGCTTGTGAAAGGTTACAAGATATGACTGGCAGTCAGGCTTTCCCTGTCCTCCGCCTGTATAAGCGTGTTGATAAAAGATTCATATTGCTTACATCAATTTGTTTGGAGGACAGGGTTTGTTTGCCATAGTAAATAGGATAACTTTGCTATTTTTCGATATTTAAATTTAAACTCAATCAAACTTAACAGAAAACACACGCGGATAGTGGGTTAAATTGAAACTTTTACATACATAACATTAATACATATGAAAATATTGATTGCATTTTTAATGATAAAATAAGGCTTGATGTTATTATAATTGACTCCCTGATCTAACTGTAAGCACTGCAAATGCACCGTTCTCGACCACACAGATCTGCCCCGGATGGCGGATAGGCGATGACCTTTCATTGGGGGTATTTCGGGTCATGATACGAAAAGCCTGATCGCAGACCATAGTGGGTACTTGTTTTTGAGTGCCACGATCCGTGCACGGAAAGACCCTTTGTCGACAACAGTAGGCTAGTTGTAGCCGATACAGAAGGCTAAATTCTCCACCCTTACTTTTCCGGTGGCATTCCAATTTTTTCCCTTTGGTCCATATTTTCCGAACTGATTATTGTTTGTTAATTTAGTTTTTGTCCTGAATATAGCTGATGCTGGTAGGAGGAAAGGTTTGATTGCAACTGATGAGTCTGTGTTACACGAAACGCGCGTCTGACGTAGTAAATTAAATAACATTGCTATTTTTTTAATATTGAAACATAAACTCGTGCACACTAAACCGGAAACACGCGGATAGCGGGTTAGTTTTCAAATTTTAGAAACAAATATTGATCGTATTTTAAATGATAAAACAAGGCTTTGTGTTATTATAATTGTTTCGCTTATACAACTGTCTCGACCACACAGATCTGTCCCGTTTGGCGGATAGGCGATGACCTCTCATTGGAGGTTTGTCAGTTATAATACGGAAAACGGAAAGCCGGATCGCGGACCACAGTGAGTAACTTGTTTGGAGAGTGCCACACTCCTTGCATGATAAAGACCCTTTTTGTAGATGTCGATAACAGTAGGTTATAGTTGTAGCCGCCACAAAAGACTAAATTGTCCACCACCACTTTTCCGGTGGCATTCCAATTTTTTCCCTTTGGTCCATATTTTCCGAACTGATTGTTGTTTGTTAATTTAGTTCTTGTCCTGAATATAGCTGATGCTGGGAGGAGGACAGGGTTTGATTGCAACTGATGAGTCTGTGTTACACGAAACGCGCGTCTGACGTGGTAAATTAAATAACATTGCTATATTTTTAATATTGAAACATAAAACATAAAACAAAGCTCGATTGCCACTGATGAGTCTTTGTAAAACGAAACTCGTGTCTGGCATAGTAAATTAGATAACCTTGCTATTTTTCGATATTTTAAATATTTTAATTAAAACTCGTTCACACTTGACAGAAAACACACGCGGACAACGGATTAGTTTTTAAGCTTTTACATACATAATATAACAAAATTAATACTTGTGAAAATAGTTATTGCATTTTTAATGATAAAATAAGGCTTGCTATTATTATAATTGATTCCCTGATATAACTATAAGCACTGAAAATGCACTGTAACCTTTCTTAAGCATAGACTTCTGTCATTTAAAGAATAGAAAAGGTGCACTGTAGCATTCTACAAAAGGCAAAATTGTCCGTCTGTAACGAAAACTTCATATGTCATTATTTTCTGCACTGTGGTCCTTTTTTTCTCGCATCCATTTTGTATGACCTGTTATTGTCCCTAACAAAGTAGTGCAAAACAACTCACTGAACGATTAAAGAACCGTTCAGACAAGTCAGCTAATGCAGTTATCTTAAAGTATTCTTACAGTTGTGATTAGAGTTGTATTTACTCAATTCGGTCTATACCACCCGGCCTGGGTTTCATAAAACTTCTCAAGTTGAGATTTTCCTCAAATATCTGAGATTTTCCTCAAATTTTAATTTTCAAGCAATCTGATTGGTCAATTTTTGAGTTGAGGAGAAGTTGAGGAAATCCTCAAATTTGAGATGTTTTATGAAACTGGGCCCTGATATGGGTATGGAGTGAAAGTGAGTTGTTATAAGCAATCAAGTTATTTAACATGTTATTTTTGTAACTAGACCTATGAACAATAACATTTAATTAGTCATGTGATCATTTTGACTAATAGTTAAGAGTACAAAAAGGGGGAATTCCATCGTGTTATAGAAATACTACTCAAAATATAACGTTAACTAAAGCAGTCAAATGGGAGAATCCATTACATGTATACGTACAACTATTACAGAGATTTAGGTGGTGATAACATTTGTTATTATAAACATTTAAAATGGAAATAATATTTTAACGTTTTATTTTTGTTGCATGATGTATGCAAAAGATACATAGTAACTAACTGTGCGCTTGTGTGTACAGTAAGTGTCTTAATGTAAATATATTTACTATGGAAGACGCGTGTTTTAACAAACCAAGACTCGTCATTGGTGCTTAACCCACTAAATATATGCACACTCAAAAGAATTAAGACAATTAAAAAAATTGTAAAATCACGCTAAGGGCAACTACGCTTAAAAGATAAAAAACCTTTGAAGTTGCTATTATACTGTTGATATGGATGGCTCCTGGCATTCTTCAAAACACGCTAGAAACTACGATTGGTGGTCAGTCTTCACACGTTATAACCTGACAAACAACCAACTCGAGGGCCTTCGATCTCCGCTACACGAGAGCGTGCAATGTAGCACTATGAATGACACGGTGTAGAATGGTAACGGACTTATCGCGTTTTTTTTCTGCAGTGCCGGACTATTCGGGTTAAGCAACGGACTGTTCGTGAAAGTTGATGTAAATAGAAACAGTAGGTCACTTATTTTGTCTTATTTCTTTGCGATTTTTAAAAAATATTAATAGAATGTTTATGTCACGGAACGATAGAACTATTTATCTGTCTGCACAAGTTAACACTTAAAGAATATGATTAGAATATAATTTGAAATCGTTTAAAAGAACTCGATACTCGGTGTAGTTTATGAATATGTGACATGAGAATATATAACGAGCTAATTGTCCTCATTTACCATATTATTTTTTGTTATTTTCTCTTTAATGCCATCAATGTTAATCACACAAAGGTTAAAAATATTTATATTTCTTCAAATCTGGAAGAAATTATCGATTTTCATGGAAGGCCATTGCACCGGACTTTTGTCGTGTGTGGCACCGGACTTTCGGCGTCGGCTGCTGTGTTGAATGGATCTATGTTGAGAGCTAGTTTTTAGAAAGTGAAAAGAAATTGGCACAAAAGCGCTAACACTATGTTTAAATAAATATTTTGCCTCTGGTTTTTTTACAAGTATTTCTTTAGACAGTTGTATATTGCGAGTATAAAATGTATAGGCACTCGGATTTATTTAAAATTTATTTGCAAATGCAGGAATATAAAATTACGGACTTGACATGCAAATGAAACAAAAATCGTTCAATATACTTATCATAGAAACAAATAAGAATTATTCTGACATACATGGGGAATGGGAGGGGGTCCCATCCCGCACTCCCGTAAAAATAAATACCAGATCCCGGTTTCCCGGTGAAATACGTACTGGATAAAAAGAAACGTAAAAATCCCGAATTCCCGAAGTTTTATTGGTTTAAACCCGAATTCCCGTTGAATAAATAAGCCTTTCCCGCTGATCTATGCTTGCAGCATTTTTTTCTTCAATTGGAAATGTCCCAGTTCAAGTTGTCCTGAACATGTTTGATGCACTAATAAGGCCATTTTTATCATACAATGTTGAGATTTGCATGATGGATCAATATATTTCATTCTTTAATGCTGGGACTAGTATAACTTGATTTATAGGTTCCTGTTTAATGCAAAGAAACGTAGTAGAAATAACAATGTTGTCATTGATCCATTTAAACTTCATAGATAAAACTCCTTTTGAAAAAATACATTTGTCATTCTCCAAGTACATACAAGGGTAAAGAAGACGCTTCAAACCTAGCTTCCCGTTTAGAGCTTGGTAGGGTCCCTATAGAAAAATACCTAAAAACTCAATCTATATTTTGCTAGGCTGAGTCCATGTGAAATTAACCCTGTGATAAAAGAAAGTTTTGAACTAAATAATTTTTTAGATTTTGAGAATATATACCCTTGGGTAACTTATATAAAAGATGTAATTGGCGACATAGATCTTAACTTTGATGGACTTAACTTGGAGAACACTTATAAAAATGTTAAAGTAATAAAACCATATGTTAAAGATGAGTTGTTAAAGTTTTATATGAACATGTATGCTGACAAAGTTTCAAATTTAAAAGATCAAAATAAAATCTTTCTATATAAATTTTTGAAAAACAACTTAGGAAAAGAATTTTATTCGTCCGATTCGAACAATGAAAATCGCAAATTCATCTCAAAATTTCGAATAGCCGACCACAGTCTCGAAATAGAACGTGGAAGATATAAAAAAAGTCCCCGGTGAACAACGTCTTTGCTCCTTCTATAATCTAAATGAAGTGGACGATGAGGTTCACTTCTTTTTAAAATGTGATCACAATAAACTGTTTCGGTCTTATATGACTTAAATATCTCTAATGTTAATCCATATCTCGATTCGCTTAAAGCTATTTTAAACCCGGAAAATTTTCGACAAATTCGGAGTCTTTCATTAAACTGTCTCTGGAGCTGAGGACAGGGGTCTCGTAGACTTGAATATTTTGTCGATTTTTTTCGATTGCAATTTTGTTGTTTGTTACTTCTGTTATATGTCACTGATCAATGTAGTATTGATTTATATGACAATAACGATAATAATACTTATATAAGAAGTCATCTATTCAAAATGAATTTCAGGAATAGGCCCTACGTAATACATTTGTCTTAATCATTCAAAAATATTACCACGAGAAATTTCATCATATTTTCTTTTTTCATATTCTTTGGCTTATTTTTTTCTTCTTTTTGCTCTGAAAAATATAATTGAGCACAATATGTCTGTGGCTAAGTACCGCTATTAGTCCGGTGCCCGAAATTTCCACAATATCCATCGCACACAAAACGTCCGTTGCTTCACATTTTAATTTTAGTGACATACAATGTATCAGTATTATTGTTCAATTTTGATTGCTAGAGTTTTGTTGAATGTATTTTTAACTCATAACAGGACATCTCTGAACATAAAAAGTCATTGTTTATATCAATTTGACGATGAATGATAGAAATTCATGTTTGCTTGTTCATGTTGTTTCCCTATTTTTCGATTTGTTTTTAACTTTGTGAAATAACCACGAGGTACATCGACGTAACATTTTTGTAGGAGTTATCATAGATCAAATACGTATTCCGTAAGTATGGTTTTTAATCAAACTTACCCCTTCTTGTTATCATTTGAACTCATTTTTCTGAGTTACTTCATGTTTATTGGCATGAACAGTCCGTTGCTTAACCCGAATAGTCCGGTACAGCAGAAAAACACGCGATAAGTCCGTTACCATTCTACACCGTTAATGAAGTCTTCTAATTTTTTATGTAAATAGGCCACGTATTCTTAAAGTACGCATATTGCTTAGATCAATACAGGTATATGCAAATCCAATCTCCACGCAAAGGATTCCGGGTATCCTACGTCAACCTCAATATTTGTTTGCGAACTGCGACCTATTTGGGTCTGCAAAAGTTTGACCTAATACTTTTGTTATCTATCTTTGTGTCAGTGTACTTATTACCATGTTGCACGTTACATTGATAGGGTTGAGTTATCACAACGACAGAGGTCCTGGACATGTTTCGTGATACCACAACTCTAACAGCAATCTTATAGGAACAAAGTACATGACAATAAGAATTATGACTTTTCATGGTTTTGCATACACTGTCAGTTACGAGGAATAATCTGTAATAATAAATCTGAATTATACACAGAGTTTTGAGTCAAAGAATATGAATCAACAGTTGTTTAACAGTCGTTTAATTTTCTTTTCAATTCCATGCAGCAATTGTTGATGTTGTACAATGGCACAAGGATTTTTTTAAATTTTCCCGTATGCATAAAATATTCTTCCATTGGTATAAGTAAATGGGCCATCTTGCTTTAGTATTGTAATTAGTCCAGACGTTTTTGTGAAGATTTCTTTGTGTTATTTAATGAGCATTTAGGAGTACTAAGAATGTTGTCTGCATTTCTGCAGGTATCTGCAGCTGCACACGCCCTTGAGACAGCATTTTCTGTTTTGTTGGCCCCTGAATTATAGATCTTAAATTAAACCACAAAATCATGAAATTGAAATAGGCAGTAAGATAACATTATGTAAAGTATTATTTTAAGCTATGTCATATTGCTCAAGATTTATCATGGTTTCTCGCTGTATTTAAGGCAAAAATTGCATGCCTTTTCTAAAACCTGTTGTAAAAAAAGTTTATTTCTTAAGGAACTTTTGCCAGTTTGTTTCCATGATTTTATTACTCAAGTAAAAGGTACTAATCTTTTGGTATAATTAATGAATTTATCGTGCAATTATTATATTTGCTTTACAATAAAAGTTAATAAATAAAATTGCATTTTATTCAGTTATTGACCGAATAAGTCTCATGGTATCTTTATTTCAAATCCAGCTGTATTATTCTGTTCTCGAAATGTTGTCAAATACAAATAGATGTTACGTCATGTTATTATTATACAATGTACTAAAAATTCAAGCCATAAAACTGCTAAAAATGTTCTTTGTTCAGGCTCATTTTGGAGGTATACATAGTCAGGAAAATTAAGTTTATCCAGAAAACTAAAAATATCTGAAACACCATACCTAGACTCCTAATCAGATCTTTCTTCTGATGCCATGTTACATCACCTGATCTGCCTCTGTTTTTACCAGCTTTACCAGAAGTGTTAATAAAACAGAATTTTTAGAATTCGCAAACCCCAAGTTAGAAGATTCACATACACCTGTAATAGTTAAGAACCCAATCATCAGATCCATGTCCTTTACCTAAGTAACAAATAGTTACAAATCAATAATTTGTAATAATCTGCATAAGTTTTTCACAAGTTAGATTTAATAATCCTAGAATATATTGTCTTATATAGCGAGAACATCATTACGCGAGCTCTGTTCGATTGATATTTTTTTAGTTTTGATAATTGGTGTAATATGTTAACACTCATATGATATTCTGTTTATTATATATTTGAAACCAAGCTTTATTTCTTGCTTATGTAGTTGTAATAAATGAAGCCTTAATTGATTTCACTTTTATACTTTTATTAATATTCCTGGTTACTATCACATTTGATGTCATGTTTGTGTTTTCTTAGCTAATACTGTAACTGTATGTCCGATGTTTGTTTTTACTTTTACTACATCTTCTGTTGTCCACGATCTTGTTGATAGTACATATAGTCCAATCACATGGTTTACTTTTTTAAGAGGTGGTATACAGGTTATATGGATTTATACATAATGGTAGGCTTGAAATAGATTAAAAAACCTTAAAATAATAATGTACAAAAAATCTTTGTCCAAAGTACTAAAAATGTGATAAACTATAAACTAATACTAATATTAATATAAAGTCCATTAAAGTATGCCAGTTTTATAGTCTGAAATTTGTTCAAAATACAACACAACTCTTTCTACTTATATACATGTATTTTATCGAAAATATTCTGAAGAACTACATCTCTCTCTATTTGAATATATGCTACATTAGCTACTGCCACATGTACCAGAGCTTTGGTCATGAGCAAAAGCAAATCTTCATGGGCCTTATTATTTGATTCATCATTTCCATTTACATCATTTCTTCCCAGAATTACTTCAGCATGGTATAAAGTACCCTTATCACCGATGGAATCAGCTTTAAATAAAGCCTTGTATGCCTTCTAAAAGTAAAGAAAAAATGTTGTATTATATATAAAACATAGGATTTAAAAATCGACAAAAGTTAGTTTTTATTGGAAAATTCCTCCCCAAATAAAAACTTGATGCATGAAAACACTTTTATTTAAAATCGATGCACTAAATTGTGCTGATTATGTTTGGTTTATCTTCTTCATATACTGCTAACATAATTCATTATTAACACCTATATCAATACTACCTGAGCTCTCTTGAGGTTGGTAGAGCTATTTAAAAAGTACTAATTGTTTGCAAGCAATCGCCGATTTCTATGTTTTGTGTTTGTTTCTTTTCAAACACTGAAACCATACTGGGAGGGTTCCCAGTGCTCGACCCACAGAGCAGCCCAGTGCGTCCCCGGGTGGCGGATAGGGGAGACCCTCTCGTTGGGGTTTGTCAGCAGGGATGATTTTAGCCTTTTTCAAATGGGTCTCCCACCACATTAATTGGAAAATTTAGCGCGTACAAGTACATAATTAAGAAAATATTATGTATTACTAGTATTAACAGTTAACACTAGATGCATTAGTTGTTTTAGTTATTTTCTGTAGTTAATTTTGTAGCAAATATAGTGATTTTTAAGTGTGACATAAGAGTTCTGTGAGAACAACTCCTATATTATAATGTCTCAAGCTTATATTTTGTAAGAAAAAAAGAATATTTAGATTGAAGTACAAGAATCCTGGATTATATGTACTTTAAACAGCAACCCATATTCAGAACAGCTAATTTACATACAAAGAACAGTGAGCAGTCTTCAACTGAATCCATTGCTCACCCTTTTCTATAAAATAAATCAACGACGATTCATTTGATTTTATTCAGATTGTTCACACATTTAGCTTATAACAAGATCTTTCTATTAACATTACCAAGTTATTTAAAAATGTCAACAATTTTTTCTAAAATCACTATTTGCAAATGATGTAGAACCTTTCAATACACATCTCAAAAGACTTTTTAAGTTTTTTGTTTAACCTTGTTCTAAGTGGAGTTTTGTATGCCCCCGCGACGACATGTCGGGGGGCATTAAGTTTTACTCATGTCCGTCCGTACGTACGTCCGAACAAATTTCCGTCAAGCTTTTCTCAGAAACCGTACCTGAGAACAATTTTAAATTTGGCAGAGTGGTTCAGTATCACAAGTTGTACGTCCTAAGCGAATTTCAGACCTGTCGGACAACTACTTCCTGTTTGGGACTTCATTTGTACGTAAATACGTCCGTCTGTATGTACAAATTTCCGTCAAGCTTTTCTCAGAAACCGTACATGAGAACAATTTGAAATTTGGCAGGGTTGTTCAGTATCACAAGCTGTATGTCTTAAGCGACTTTCAGACCTGTCGGACAACTACTTCCTGTTTGGGACTGGGCCGATATGAAAATGTTTAAACACAAGTATGAAAATTTCCGTCAAGCTTTTCTCAGTAACCGTACATGAGAACAATTTGAAACTTGGCAGGGTGGTTCAGTATCACAAGTTGTACGTCCTTAGCGACTTTCAGACCTGTCGGACAACTACATCCTGTTTGCAACTGGGCCAATATGAAAATGTGTTAACATGAGTATGAAAATTTCCGTCAAGCTTTTCTCAGAAACTGTACATTAGAACAATTTGAAATTTGACAGGGTGGTTGTACGTCCTCAGCGACTTTCAGACCTGTCGGACAACTACTTCCTGTTTGCGATTGGGCCGATATGAAAATGTGTTAACATGAGTATGAAAATTTCCGCCAAGCTTTTCTCAGAAACCGTACACAAGAACAATTTGAAATTTGGCAGGGTGGTTCAGTATCACAAGTTGTACGTCCTAAGCGACTTTCAGACCTGTCGGACAACTACTTCCTGTTTGGGACTGGGCCGATATGAAAATGTTTTAACACAAGTATGAAAATTTCCGTCAAGCTTTTCTCAGTAACCGTACATGAGAACAATTTGAAACTTGGCAGGGTGGTTCAGTATCACAAGTTGTACGTCCTTAGCGACTTTCAGACCTGTCGGACAACTACATCCTGTTTGCAACTGGGCCAATATGAAAATGTGTTAACATGAGTATGAAAATTTCCGTCAAGCTTTTCTCAGAAACTGTACATTAGAACAATTTGAAATTTGACAGGGTGGTTCAGTATCACAAGTTGTACGTCCTTAGCGACTTTCAGACCTGTCGGACAACTACTTCCTGTTTGCGATTGGGCCGATATGAAAATGTGTTAACATGAGTATGAAAATTTCCGCCAAGCTTTTCTCAGAAACCGTACACAAGAACAATTTGAAATTTGGCAGGGTGGTTCAGTATCACAAGTTGTACGTCCTAAGCAACTTTCAGACCTGTCGGACAACTAGTTCCTGTTTTCAACTGGCCCGATATGAAAATGTGTTAACACCAGTATGAAAATTTCCGTCAAGCTTTTCTCAGAAACCGTACATTACAACAATTTGAAATTTGGCAGGGTGGTTCAGTATCACAAGTTGTACGTCCTAAGCGACTTTCAGACCTGTTGGACAATTACTTCCTGTTTGGGACTTACTTTAGCGGGGGCATCCGTGTCCCATGGACACATTCTTCAATTTTTTTTACTACATTTGACTGAAACCCCTTTCCACAGCAGCAGTACCTGTTGGGATTACCTGTGACATTTCATACAACAAAAATAAGTTGGGGTATATGTACTGCAGGTAATTCTCTCTGCACATCATTTTAAATCCTATCATTTACAGCCATAGTAGTGTCAACCTATTCATTGCTTTATAATGTATTAGAATGCATACCGACATACAATTTATGCTTAGAACTGAAACTGTTCTTAGTTTTGGGGCATCTAACACAGGATCGGCTTTATTTTCAGAATTATTCAAAACATCAGTCTTATCAACACCATAATGATTGGCTAAAATATTAATTTCGGAAATACCGTACTCGTGTATTTCCTCCAGATTTTCTGGAATATATCTGGGATTTAGAACACCAAATGCTTTAAGTACATTTGAAAAAACAAATGCATCACTAATCTCATTGATTTAAGCATATATCATTGGTTTAATTGTATCTGTAACAAAAAGTTTAATGTCAAAGTTGTCTGGTGAGTCAGGAGCACTGCGAATTCGTCTTGCTGATGGAGCTCTCTGCTTAATGATATTAAGATTATTAAATTTAGTTAAATGTTCAGAGTTCTCGACATTTTTAGCAATTTCTTGATTGTACTTGTTACATACAATGGCAATTTAGTAAAATTTGTATCATCTTTCTGCAATATAAGACTAAGCTTGTTTGTTTGTTCAAGAATATAACAGAGAGCCAACATCATACACACTATGGTGGGTTTAAGTAATACTATTCTTATAGCCAATACCTCAGGCTCTCTCTTTTCGTCATATATTTGATTCAAAGTATCAATAAAAGATTCATATCTTTCAAATACTCTGGCACAACAAAATTTGTCTGATAACCACCTTGTGACAGAAAGTTTAACGGGCAAAAGAACCTTTTCACCTTTCAGTGTTTGAACATTTGTTAAAACTGATAACTGTAGAGCACTGTTGTCAAATAAATTGGCTTATGAAACAAGACACTTCTCCAATTCTTGTAACACAGGATAATTGTTCATAATGTGTTTAAAACAGAGGGCTAGTTTGTGTTTTCTACAATTGACATACTCACAAAACAAAGACTGGTGTTTAAATAACCTTTGAACCCCTCTAACAGGTCTGCTAATAGTGTTGCAATCATCAAAAGCAACAAAAAAGCTTTACAAATGTCAATATTTTTATCAATTAGAAAAGTATTTAATGCATTCAAAAGACTCTCAGCATTGGCTTGATCAACATTTACTAACCGTAAAAAATTTCACTCTGACCAATTTCTAACATAAATTTAGAAAAAAATTGAAAATTGCTTCCGATTGCCTTCATCTGTTGATTCGTCAGGCATAATGGCAAAAGCATTTAGACTTCTCAAATTATCTTAAATTTTCTTTTCTTTTCTAAAAATTTGTTGATTGACTGCAATAATTGATCAGTTGGAAATGCTGAAAAATAAGATTGGTTATTTTCATTCTCTGGTATTTGAGATTTTAGATCATTCATGTCCAGATCAAATGCAATAAACTTAACTAAATCTTCAAACTTATCAGAATGTGTCCATTTTGTTCTTATCATAAAATACAAAATTTTCAACAGTTTCTTTATATAATTTCTGTTCTTTAGTCTATTTTCTTCCTTTGCTTTGCCAGCACCCTTACCTATTTGATCAACAAATTTTCGTGTTTATCTGTAACCATCTGTTACAAAATTATAATACAGCCATGAATGTTGCTTTTGCACATTTGTTGATTTGCAAAATTTAACATGAAAAGATGTAGTAACAGCATCCGAGGAAGAAGGCACTGCATCAGAATTATCAAATGGTGCTGAAGGGCTAGTTTCAGGAATTTTCTCATACACATATTGTACACTGTCTATGGAATTTTTCTGTTGAGGTTATTATTGTCAGTTTCCTCATCAGCATTCAGACTTGGTGTATTTGTGACCGAGTCAACTTGATTTGCTGTTTTCATAAATTGTGTAATTTTTAAATTTTCACCACCATCCCTTTTCCTTATTTTAGGGGTATAGTATTTAGAATTATGACTCATACTGGAAAGAGCACCGTGCGGGATCCGGGTGGCCAAAAGAATAGACCGCAGTCGCGCTAGCTTGTCGTAAAAGGCGACTAAATAGCGCCCAGTACCCTGACCGGCGTGTCAGGTCGGTTTGCCTAAAGACCGACTGGGATGTGTGCCCCACAGGTGGTTGAATGGGGTACCCCTGGCAAGCTGGGGTTGTCGGGCCATAATACGGAAATCCTGACCGCAAACCATATTAGTGCACCGTGTTGGGAAAAATTCCACGTTCCTCGCACGTTAAAGAACGCTGCTGTAGTATTCGCTATGAGTAGGGATTTCGATCCCGCTACAGGAGGCTGAATTGCCCGACCCTATCCATCCTCCCATTTGCCAGTGGCAATCTAAAATCCGTTACCCGTATGTTTCCTTGTGTCCCATCCCATTTTCATTCATCTTCATTTCATGTTCATTTTATCATCCATTTCATGTTCATCGCCTGAATATAGCTGAAATAATGCTGCTCGGGCGTTAAACACCATTAATCAATCAATCAATCATACTGGAAAGAATAAAATAATTGTATCATAAAACTTTAAAATTTAAGGAAATGGTAACCATTATGTCATTTTTATGAATGGATATGTGCATATTCAATGCAAATTTGTCAGTTATGACTAATTCACATTTTGTACAAGGGCCCTTTGTGGCCGAGTGGTCAAGGAAGTTCTTCTACTATTGATCATGTGGTCAGTCAACACCGAGATTGCTGATTAGAGTCTCACAGCAGGCAGGGTGCACCTGACTCCAATCTAAATTGACAATGATTGCAAGTCTTCCTGCCGAAGGTCGGGGGTTTACTCCGGATACTCCCTCCCCTATAAAAACTGGACACCATGATATTGCTGAAAAATAGTGAAAGTGGCGTAAAACATCATTCAAAGATGCAAAAAAAAACATTTTGAACAATCCTTAAAACATACTTAAATTAAAACTCATAGCAGTAAGCTCGGCCGGTCGTAGGTACTAATTGAATTATAACCTTGGTATCTTTGCAAGCCAACATCCAACCCAACAACTTTCAAATCAAGATCATTTTTCAGACGTAACAAATCGAATTAAAAAAAAACAAAATTACGATCGATTGGTTTTAATTTTCTATTAATTTCATTCATAAACCACACAGTAAATAATAGTTTTTCTTTCTATAATAGTTTTCAGGTCACACAACATGTTAGAATACAGATATATAGCACCATATATATCAAACGAGTTCTTCGTGCGATTCAATCATTTTTGTTAAAACTTCCGGTAAAAACCGTATCTAGCAAGGTTGGACAAAAATTTACCGGACACGGATCCGAAAAAATCCGGATTTCAAAATTACGATTTCCGCGATTGGGATTTTTTACCCTTGGGGAATGGGGCCGCCAGGCGGCCCCAAATACTATAGTAGCGTCATCCTTGGTCAGGTCATAATACGGAAAGCCTGGCCGCAGACCATAGTAGATAACATGTTTGGACAGTTCTACGCTCCTTGCACGATAAAGATCCCTTTAATAGATTTCGAAAACGAGTAGGCTAATTGTAGCCGCAACAAAAGGCTAAATTCTCCTACCCTACCCAATACCCCGTACTTTTCCAGTGGCAGTCTAAATTTGTTCCCTGTGTCCCTTCCTACCCCTTTTACTTGATGTATTGTTTGTTAACTTGTTTCTGTCATGAATATAGCAGAAATGCTGCTCGCTGGACGTAAAACAAACATCCTATCAATCTTTCCGAACAAAATCATAATAAAAAATGTTTGTTTTAGCTATTAATATTCAGCAATTTTGTATAAATACGAACACTGGGACCATACTGGGAGGCTTCCCAGTGTTCGACCTACAGAGCAGCCCAGCGCGTCCCCGGTTGGCGGATAGGGGAGTTGTTAGGTCATAATACGGAAAGGCGGACCGTAGTGGGTACGTGTTTCGAGAGTGCCACGCTCCTTGCACGATAAAGATCCCTTTTGTAAATTTCGAAAAAGAGTAGGCTCATTGTAGCCGTTTCTAAAGGCTAAATTTTCCGCCCCTACCCAAAACTCCATACGTTTCCAGTGGCAGTCAAAATTTTGTTCCCTGTGACCCAACCCATCCCCATTTTCACGTTGATTTATTGTGTGTTAACGTGTTCCCGTCCTGAATATAGCTGAAATACTGCTCGCTGGACGTAAAGCAGTCATTCAATCAATCAATATATATACGAACAAATGGTCTTGCTTTACATGTTAGTGTTCACATATAATAGGAAATAGATGTCTAAATGATCTTTCTATTGTGGCAGCTATGTGTCTGATGTTTTTGACACTTTGGAATCTTTCCCTGATCAACAGGTAAACCCCAAGCACAACTCCATGTTGATTCAGTGATATATATATATATATATATATATATATATATATACACAAGTCTAGAAGATTATGCAACGATACAAATGACGGTGTTTCTTGTCAAAAATTTAGACAAAGACTGACCAACGAATGGCCTTAGTCATTGAATGTCAATATAAATAAATGACGTAAACAAGTCATAACATATTGATCTTGAAATTTCTCATTTCCAACTTAACCCAAAATAGTTGCTTCACAAGTCCGCCAGCCGGGAACGTGCCATGCTGTAACTTTGCTTTGCTCAAATATTCCAACAAGATGTAATCAAAATTACCAAGGTGACATTCATTACGCCAGACGCGCGTTTCGTCTACTAAAGACTCATCAGTGGCGTTTAACTCTAAATGCTTAAAGTATTTTTTCATTCGGTGATGGAATAATATAAGTCCACTGGGATCGTGTAAAAACACAATACAGGTAGTTCAAAATATTATATAAAAGTCTAAAGAGTCTACCAACCAGCAAGCTTATTAAGTATCGGATCGACAAACATGACGATACAGCATAAACAAAAAATAATATACAAGTCTAGAAGATTATGCAACGATACAAATGACGGTGTTTCTTGTCAAAAATTTAGACAAAGACTGACCAACGAATGGCCTTAGTCATTGAAGGTCAATATAAATAAATGACGTAAACAAGTCATAACATATTGATCTTGAAATTTCTCATTTCCAACTTGACCCAAAATAGTTGCTTCACAAGTCCGCCAGCCGGGAACGTGCCATGCTGTTACTTTGCTTTGCTCAAATATTCCAACAAGATGTAATCAAAATTACCAAGGTGACATTCATTACGCCAGACGCGCGTTTCGTCTACTAAAGACTCATCAGTGGCGTTTAACTCTAAATGCTTAAAGTATTTTTTCATTCGGTGATGGAATAATATAAGTCCACTGGGATCGTGTAAAAACACAATACAGGTAGTTCAAAATATTATATAAAAGTCTAAAGAGTCTACCAACCAGCAAGCTTATTAAGTATCGGATCGACAAACATGACGATACAGCATAAACAAAAAATAATATACAAGTCTAGAAGATTATGCAACGATACAAATGACGGTGTTTCTTGTCAAAAATTTAGACAAAGACTGACCAACGAAAGGCCTTAGTCATTGAATGTCAATATAAATAAATGACGTAAACAAGTCATAACATATTGATCTTGAAATTTCTCATTTCCAACTTAACCCAAAATAGTTGCTTCACAAGTCCGCCAGCCGGGAACGTGCCATGCTGTAACTTTGCTTTGCTCAAATATTCCAACAAGATGTAATCAAAATTACCAAGGTGACATTCATTACGCCAGACGCGCGTTTCGTCTACTAAAGACTCATCAGTGGCGTTTAACTCTAAATGCTTAAAGTATTTTTTCATTCGGTGATGGAATAATATAAGTCCACTGGGATCGTGTAAAAACACAATACAGGTAGTTCAAAATATTATATAAAAGTCTAAAGAGTCTACCAACCAGCAAGCTTATTAAGTATCGGATCGACAAACATGACGATACAGCATAAACAAAAAATAATATACAAGTCTAGAAGATTATGCAACGATACAAATGACGGTGTTTCTTGTCAAAAATTTAGACAAAGACTGACCAACGAAAGGCCTTAGTCATTGAATGTCAATATAAATAAATGACGTAAACAAGTCATAACATATTGATCTTGAAATTTCTCATTTCCAACTTAACCCAAAATAGTTGCTTCACAAGTCCGCCAGCCGGGAACGTGCCATGCTGTAACTTTGCTTTGCTCAAATATTCCAACAAGATGTAATCAAAATTACCAAGGTGACATTCATTACGCCAGACGCGCGTTTCGTCTACTAAAGACTCATCAGTGGCGTTTAACTCTAAATGCTTAAAGTATTTTTTCATTCGGTGATGGAATAATATAAGTCCACTGGGATCGTGTAAAAACACAATACAGGTAGTTCAAAATATTATATAAAAGTCTAAAGAGTCTACCAACCAGCAAGCTTATTAAGTATCGGATCGACAAACATGACGATACAGCATAAACAAAAAATAATATACAAGTCTAGAAGATTATGCAACGATACAAATGACGGTGTTTCTTGTCAAAAATTTAGACAAAGACTGACCAACGAATGGCCTTAGTCATTGAAGGTCAATATAAATAAATGACGTAAACAAGTCATAACATATTGATCTTGAAATTTCTCATTTCCAACTTGACCCAAAATAGTTGCTTCACAAGTCCGCCAGCCGGGAACGTGCCATGCTGTTACTTTGCTTTGCTCAAATATTCCAACAAGATGTAATCAAAATTACCAAGGTGACATTCATTACGCCAGACGCGCGTTTCGTCTACTAAAGACTCATCAGTGGCGTTTAACTCTAAATGCTTAAAGTATTTTTTCATTCGGTGATGGAATAATATAAGTCCACTGGGATCGTGTAAAAACACAATACAGGTAGTTCAAAATATTATATAAAAGTCTAAAGAGTCTACCAACCAGCAAGCTTATTAAGTATCGGATCGACAAACATGACGATACAGCATAAACAAAAAATAATATACAAGTCTAGAAGATTATGCAACGATACAAATGACGGTGTTTCTTGTCAAAAATTTAGACAAAGACTGACCAACGAAAGGCCTTAGTCATTGAATGTCAATATAAATAAATGACGTAAACAAGTCATAACATATTGATCTTGAAATTTCTCATTTCCAACTTAACCCAAAATAGTTGCTTCACAAGTCCGCCAGCCGGGAACGTGCCATGCTGTAACTTTGCTTTGCTCAAATATTCCAACAAGATGTAATCAAAATTACCAAGGTGACATTCATTACGCCAGACGCGCGTTTCGTCTACTAAAGACTCATCAGTGGCGTTTAACTCTAAATGCTTAAAGTATTTTTTCATTCGGTGATGGAATAATATAAGTCCACTGGGATCGTGTAAAAACACAATACAGGTAGTTCAAAATATTATATAAAAGTCTAAAGAGTCTACCAACCAGCAAGCTTATTAAGTATCGGATCGACAAACATGACGATACAGCATAAACAAAAAATAATATACAAGTCTAGAAGATTATGCAACGATACAAATGACGGTGTTTCTTGTCAAAAATTTAGACAAAGACTGACCAACGAAAGGCCTTAGTCATTGAATGTCAATATAAATAAATGACGTAAACAAGTCATAACATATTGATCTTGAAATTTCTCATTTCCAACTTAACCCAAAATAGTTGCTTCACAAGTCCGCCAGCCGGGAACGTGCCATGCTGTAACTTTGCTTTGCTCAAATATTCCAACAAGATGTAATCAAAATTACCAAGGTGACATTCATTACGCCAGACGCGCGTTTCGTCTACTAAAGACTCATCAGTGGCGTTTAACTCTAAATGCTTAAAGTATTTTTTCATTCGGTGATGGAATAATATAAGTCCACTGGGATCGTGTAAAAACACAATACAGGTAGTTCAAAATATTATATAAAAGTCTAAAGAGTCTACCAACCAGCAAGCTTATTAAGTATCGGATCGACAAACATGACGATACAGCATAAACAAAAAATAATATACAAGTCTAGAAGATTATGCAACGATACAAATGACGGTGTTTCTTGTCAAAAATTTAGACAAAGACTGACCAACGAAAGGCCTTAGTCATTGAATGTCAATATAAATAAATGACGTAAACAAGTCATAACATATTGATCTTGAAATTTCTCATTTCCAACTTAACCCAAAATAGTTGCTTCACAAGTCCGCCAGCCGGGAACGTGCCATGCTGTAACTTTGCTTTGCTCAAATATTCCAACAAGATGTAATCAAAATTACCAAGGTGACATTCATTACGCCAGACGCGCGTTTCGTCTACTAAAGACTCATCAGTGGCGTTTAACTCTAAATGCTTAAAGTATTTTTTCATTCGGTGATGGAATAATATAAGTCCACTGGGATCGTGTAAAAACACAATACAGGTAGTTCAAAATATTATATAAAAGTCTAAAGAGTCTACCAACCAGCAAGCTTATTAAGTATCGGATCGACAAACATGACGATACAGCATAAACAAAAAATAATATACAAGTCTAGAAGATTATGCAACGATACAAATGACGGTGTTTCTTGTCAAAAATTTAGACAAAGACTGACCAACGAATGGCCTTAGTCATTGAATGTCAATATAAATAAATGACGTAAACAAGTCATAACATATTGATCTTGAAATTTCTCATTTCCAACTTAACCCAAAATAGTTGCTTCACAAGTCCGCCAGCCGGGAACGTGCCATGCTGTTACTTTGCTTTGCTCAAATATTCCAACAAGATGTAATCAAAATTACCAAGGTGACATTCTTTACGCCAGACGCGCGTTTCGTCTACTAAAGACTCATCAGTGGCGTTTAACTCTAAATGCTTAAAGTATTTTTTCATTCGGTGATGGAATAATATAAGTCCACTGGGATCGTGTAAAAACACAATACAGGTAGTTCAAAATATTATATAAAAGTCTAAAGAGTCTACCAATCAGCAAGCTTATTAAGTATCGGATCCACAAACATGACGATACAGCATAAACAAAAAATAATATACAAGTCTAGAAGATTATGCAACGATACAAATGACGGTGTTTCTTGTCAAAAATTTAGACAAAGACTGACCAACGAATGGCCTTAGTCATTGAATGTCAATATAAATAAATGACGTAAACAAGTCATAACATATTGATCTTGAAATTTCTCATTTCCAACTTAACCCAAAATAGTTGCTTCACAAGTCCGCAAGGCCGGGAACGTGCCATGCTGTTACTTTGCTTTGCTCAAATATTCCAACAAGATGTAATCAAAATTACCAAGGTGACATTCATTACGCCAGACGCGCGTTTCGTCTACTAAAAATTTTTGACAAGAAACACCGTCATTTGTATCGTTGCATAATCTTCTAGACTTGTATATTATTTTTTGTTTATGCTGTATCGTCATGTTTGTCGATCCGATACTTAATAAGCTTGCTGGTTGGTAGACTCTTTAGACTTTTATATAATATTTTGAACTACCTGTATTGTGTTTTTACACGATCCCAGTGGACTTATATTATTCCATCACCGAATGAAAAAATACTTTAAGCATTTAGAGTTAAACGCCACTGATGAGTCTTAAGTAGACGAAACGCGCGTCTGGCGTAATGAATGTCACCTTGGTAATTTTGATTACATCTTGTTGGAATATTTGAGCAAAGCAAAGTAACAGCATGGCACGTTCCCGGCTGGCGGACTTGTGAAGCAACTATTTTGGGTTAAGTTGGAAATGAGAAATTTCAAGATCAATATGTTATGACTTGTTTACGTCATTTATTTATATTGACATTCAATGACTAAGGCCATTCGTTGGTCAGTCTTTGTCTAAATTTTTGACAAGAAACACCGTCATTTGTATCGTTGCATAATCTTCTAGACTTGTATATTATTTTTTGTTTATGCTCTATCGTCATGTTTGTCGATCCGATACTTAATAAGCTTGCTGGTTGGTAGACTCTTTAGACTTTTATATATATATATACTTCTACAAATTAAGCCCAACACTGTTTGAATTAGATTTTCAAAACAAAAATTTGACAGTGTTGAAAATCTAATTCAAACAGTGTTGGGCTTAATTTGTAGAAGTATATATAAAAATTTGATATTACCCTGTATTTCTGATGTTTCAGAAATCCGCTGGATAGATATATTATATGGTTGTCACAATACTTAGACGTTTGTATATATATATATATATATATATATATATATATATATATATATATATATATATATATATATATATATATATATATATTCAGTTTTATTTACAAACAGTTTATTAATTAAGAAATAATTCATTGGGGCATGAATATATACTGATTTTACCACCAGTTGGCCCTTTATGTCCAATATTTTACCTCAAGCGATAGCGACTGGTAAAATCAGTTTAGGATATATTCTTGGCCCCCAATGAACTATTTAAATTCTAATAGAACATATATATATATATAAAATTTTTATAACAACTTAACTTTAAAGTTGCAGGACTTATTGGCCCATCAGAGCACACATTTGATTGTGACGTCAATAAAATATCTGAAAAATCTTACTATGACGTAGCCAAAAAGAGTTTTAATCGTCTATGACGTCAATTAGGAACATATGCGCGTTTTACACATGGTGTGGACTCGAAGCATTTTAGGCATGTCATATTAGAATTTAAAAATAATACAAAGCCAGGAAGATTCCAAATGATGTAATTATGTCAAGTGGACTGAATAAATGAATTTAACTGGTTTTCAATATTTCTTTCTGATAGACAATGGAATAATAATAATTTACCGCTATTAAGCAGTATTTCCTTTGATCTTTAAATGCGGTATTATCGCGTAATTTTGTTACATCTTTGCATTCGTTTCCGGTCGTTTTCTTTTAAATGCTCTTGAAGTTGCCAATGCTCTCTGTTTGATTCTCTGGTAGTCCCTTAAACTAGACGCCGAGTGTAAAAAAATTTGGTGAAAGCCCCAACTTCTTATTAATCTGGAAAAATACAATATTTTTTTAAAACAACCATTGTCGTAAAACATGTTTCTTGGTACACAATATACACTTCAAAATATTTTCTATTTAAATTTAGGTTTACTTTAGTCGATAGGGTGTGTTCTTATACTTTCTCATCAAAAAAGAGGGGCCTTTGTGGTTAAGGTAGTTTTGAACATTTTGAACAATCCTTAAAACATACTTAAATTAAAACTCATAGCAGTAAGCTCGGCCGGTCGTAGGTACTAATTGAATTATAACCTTGGTATCTTTGCAAGCCAACATCCAACCCAACAACTTTCAAATCAAGATCATTTTTCAGACGTAACAAATCGAATTAAAAAAAACAAAATTACGATCGATTGGTTTTAATTTTCTATTAATTTCATTCATAAACCACACAGTAAATAATAGTTTTTCTTTCTATAATAGTTTTCAGGTCACACAACATGTTAGAATACAGATATATAGCACCATATACATATATATATCAAACGAGTTCTTCGTGCGATTCAATCATTTTTGTTAAAACTTCCGGTAAAAACCGTATCTAGCAAGGTTGGACAAAAATTTACCGGACACGGATCCGAAAAAATCCGGATTTCAAAATTACGATTTCCGCGATTGGGATTTTTTACCCTTGGGGAATGGGGCCGCCAGGCGGCCCCAAATACTATAGTAGCGTCATCCTTGGTCAGGTCATAATACGGAAAGCCTGGCCGCAGACCATAGTAGATAACATGTTTGGACAGTTCTACGCTCCTTGCACGATAAAGATCCCTTTAATAGATTTCGAAAACGAGTAGGCTAATTGTAGCCGCAACAAAAGGCTAAATTCTCCTACCCTACCCAATACCCCGTACTTTTCCAGTGGCAGTCAAAACTTGTTCCCTGTGTCCCTTCCTACCCCTTTTACTTGATGTATTGTTTGTTAACTTGTTTCTGTCATGAATATAGCAGAAATGCTGCTCGCTGGACGTAAAACAAACATCCTATCAATCTTTCCGAACAAAATCATAATAAAAAATGTTTGTTTTAGCTATTAATATTCAGCAATTTTGTATAAATACGAACACTGGGACCATACTGGGAGGCTTCCCAGTGTTCGACCTACAGAGCAGCCCAGCGCGTCCCCGGTTGGCGGATAGGGGAGTTGTTAGGTCATAATACGGAAAGGCGGACCGTAGTGGGTACGTGTTTCGAGAGTGCCACGCTCCTTGCACGATAAAGATCCCTTTTGTAAATTTCGAAAAAGAGTAGGCTCATTGTAGCCGTTTCTAAAGGCTAAATTTTCCGCCCCTACCCAAAACTCCATACGTTTCCAGTGGCAGTCAAAATTTTGTTCCCTGTGACCCAACCCATCCCCATTTTCACGTTGATTTATTGTGTGTTAACTTGTTCCCGTCCTGAATATAGCTGAAATACTGCTCGCTGGACGTAAAGCAGTCATTCAATCAATCAATATATATACGAACAAATGGTCTTGCTTTACATGTTAGTGTTCACATATAATAGGAAATAGATGTCTAAATGATCTTTCTATTGTGGCAGCTATGTGTCTGATGTTTTTGACACTTTGGAATCTTTCCCTGATCAACAGGTAAACCCCAAGCACAACTCCATGTTGATTCAGTGATATATTCAGTTTTATTTACAGTTTATTAATTAAGAAATAATTCATTGGGGCATGAATATATACTGATTTTACCACCAGTTGGCCCCTTATGTCCAATATTTTACCTCAAGCGATAGCGACTGGTAAAATCAGTTTAGGATATATTCTTGGCCCCCAATGGACTATTTAAATTCTAATAGAACATATATATATTAAATTTTTATAACAACTTAACCTTAAAGTTGCAGGACTTATTGGCCCATCAGAGCACACATTTGATTGTGACGTCAATAAAATATCTGAAAAATCTTACTATGACGTAGCCAAAAAGAGTTTTAATCGTCTATGACGTCAATTAGGAACATATGCGCGTTTTACACATGGTGTGGACTCGAAGCATTTTAGGCATGTCATATTAGAATTTAAAAATAATACAAAGCCAGGAAGATTCCAAATGATGTAATTATGTCAAGTGGACTGATTAAATGAATTTAACTGGTTTTCAATATTTCTTTCTGATAGACAATGGAATAATAATAATTTACCGCTATTAAGCAGTATTTCCTTTGATCTTTAAATGCGGTATTATCGCGTAATTTTGTTACATCTTTGCATTCGTTTCCGGTCGTTTTCTTTTAAATGCTCTTGAAGTTGCCAATGCTCTCTGTTTGATTCTCTGGTAGTCCCTTAAACTAGACGCCGAGTGTAAAAAAATTTGGTGAAAGCCCCAACTTCTTATTAATCTGGAAAAATACAATATTTTTTTTAAAACAACCATTGTCGTAAAACATGTTTCTTGGTACACAATATACACTTCAAAATATTTTCTATTTAAATTTAGGTTTACTTTAGTCGATAGGGTGTGTTCTTAAACTTTCTCATCAAAAAAGAGGGGCCTTTGTGGTTAAGGTAGTTTTGAACATTTTGAACAATCCTTAAAACATACTTAAATTAAAACTCATAGCAGTAAGCTCGGCCGGTCGTAGGTACTAATTGAATTATAACCTTGGTATCTTTGCAAGCCAACATCCAACCCAACAACTTTCAAATCAAGATCATTTTTCAGACGTAACAAATCGAATTAAAAAAAAACAAAATTACGATCGATTGGTTTTAATTTTCTATTAATTTCATTCATAAACCACACAGTAAATAATAGTTTTTCTTTCTATAATAGTTTTCAGGTCACACAACATGTTAGAATACAGATATATAGCACCATATACATATATATATCAAACGAGTTCTTCGTGCGATTCAATCATTTTTGTTAAAACTTCCGGTAAAAACCGTATCTAGCAAGGTTGGACAAAAATTTACCGGACACGGATCCGAAAAAATCCGGATTTCAAAATTACGATTTCCGCGATTGGGATTTTTTACCCTTGGGGAATGGGGCCGCCAGGCGGCCCCAAATACTATAGTAGCGTCATCCTTGGTCAGGTCATAATACGGAAAGCCTGGCCGCAGACCATAGTAGATAACATGTTTGGACAGTTCTACGCTCCTTGCACGATAAAGATCCCTTTAATAGATTTCGAAAACGAGTAGGCTAATTGTAGCCGCAACAAAAGGCTAAATTCTCCTACCCTACCCAATACCCCGTACTTTTCCAGTGGCAGTCTAAATTTGTTCCCTGTGTCCCTTCCTACCCCTTTTACTTGATGTATTGTTTGTTAACTTGTTTCTGTCCTGAATATAGAAGAAATGCTGCTCGCTGGACGTAAAACAAACATCCTATCAATCTTTCCGAACAAAATCATAATAAAAAATGTTTGTTTTAACTATTAATATTCAGCAATTTTGTATAAATACGAACACTGGGACCATACTGGGAGGCTTCCCAGTGTTCGACCTACAGAGCAGCCCAGCGCGTCCCCGGTTGGCGGATAGGGGAGTTGTTAGGTCATAATACGGAAAGGCGGACCGTAGTGGGTACGTGTTTCGAGAGTGCCACGCTCCTTGCACGATAAAGATCCCTTTTGTAAATTTCGAAAAAGAGTAGGCTCATTGTAGCCGTTTCTAAAGGCTAAATTTTCCGCCCCTACCCAAAACTCCATACGTTTCCAGTGGCAGTCAAAATTTTGTTCACTGTGACCCAACCCACCCCCATTTTCACGTTGATTTATTGTGTGTTAACTTGTTCCCGTCCTGAATATAGCTGAAATACTGCTCGCTGGACGTAAAGCAGACATTCAATCAATCAATATATATACGAACAAATGGTCTTGCTTTACATGTTAGTGTTCACATATAATAGGAAATAGATGTCTAAATGATCTTTCTATTGTGGCAGCTATGTCTGATGTTTTTGACACTTTGGAATCTTTCCCTGATCAACAGGTAAACCCCAAGCACAACTCCATGTTGATTCAGTGATATATATATATATATATATATATATATATATATATATATATATATTCAGTTTTATTTACAAACAGTTTATTAATTAAGAAATAATTCATTGGGGCATGAATATATACTGATTTTACCACCAGTTGGCCCTTTATGTCCAATATTTTACCTCAAGCGAAAGCGACTGGTAAAATCAGTTTAGGATATATTCTTGGCCCCCAATGAACTATTTAAATTCTAATAGAACATATATATATTAAATTGTTATAACAACTTAACCTTAAAGTTGCAGGACTTATTGGCCCATCAGAGCACACATTTGATTGTGACGTCAATAAAATATCTGAAAAATCTTACTATGACGTAGCCAAAAAGAGTTTTAATCGTCTATGACGTCAATTAGGAACATATGCGCGTTTTACACATGGTGTGGACTCGAAGCATTTTAGGCATGTCATATTAGAATCTAAAAATAATACAAAGCCAGGAAGATTCCAAATGATGTAATTATGTCAAGTGGCCTGAATAAATGAATTTAACTGGTTTTCAATATTCCTTTCTGATAGACAATGGAATAATAATTATTTACCGCTATTAAGCAGTATTTCCTTTGATCTTTAAATGCGGTATTATCGCGTAATTTTGTTACATCTTTGCATTCGTTTCCGGTCGTTTTCTTTTAAATGCTCTTGAAGTTGCCAATGCTCTCTGTTTGATTCTCTGGTAGTCCCTTAAACTAGACGCCGAGTGTAAAACAACCATTGTCGTAAAACATGTTTCTTGGTACACAATATACACTTTAAAATATTTTCTATTTAAATTTAGGTTTACTTTAGTCGATAGGATGTGTTCTTAAACTTTCTCATCAAAAAAGAGGGGCCTTTGTGGTTAAGGTAGTTCTACAACTGATCACGTGGTCTGTCAACACTGCGATTTCGGGTTATAGTCTTACTGCGAGAATAATAATAGTATTTATTCCGAAAGCAATGCAGCTTATAGGCTAATAAACATGTACAATATAATGGTGTACTGGACTCCAATCTTAATTGACAAGGATTGCCAGTTTTCTTGCCACAAGTCAGGGGTTTTCTCAGGGTACTCACGTTTCCTTCCCCAATAAAATATGGACGCCATTAAATAGCTGAAAGTGGTGTTACACATCAAACAAACAAAACAATCAACAAAAAGAAGTGAAAATATTATTTGAAAAATGGCTGTTTTGATTTAGTAATATTACTTTTGAAATTTATCAGTTCAAAGAGGGAAGTATAATTAAGTCTTGCACTCCACTCTTGTCAATAAATTTCTTTTGTTTATGACGTGTGAAAAACATCAGTTTTTGGCTTTGAATGGTGAGTTTTTAATTCATATATAAGGTCTGAATGGATCAATATTTCTGGTTATAAACATATTTCATATTGTGGCCTTGCATGAATAGGACTGATGTACCGGCAGTCAGACACATATTTAAAAATGCCACTACTTTGCCTGGGGTATAGTTAATACAGAAGAAATTACATTGACAAGGTATCTATTTCCAGTATTCTTCTGGGCGACACTTGATGCAATTCTGTAATTCAAGTTTCCTGGTGAACTGTAATGTACATTCTTTGGTGCTTTTGCTGAAACCATTATATTGAAACTTTCATTAGCTTGTGTACTACCAATAGTAGAAAATTTAAGGGTGTTCTGAGCATATCCTTCATATATATTTTCCAGTGATTTTTGCAAACCTGGATTTGATCGTGGTTTTCCTCGTGGAAACACAATTTGGATTACTGCACCATCGACTTGAGCAACATTGGTGATCACCAAAAGGATGTTTTGATAATACATGAAGGTCATCTGTTTTTTGATTCGGATTCCCTTCATTCTAACAATCCTGAATTAAGTACACCTCTACGTAGACAAAAAGAAGAATACTGGATCAGAAAATTAGGCACTGCAATACCGTATGGGTGCAATGACAAAATCGATAGTATAGGTAACCTTTCCAGTCCTGACTGTAGCAATGGGAATGTGATGGGCCTTTTTAATCAAAATCACAGGCGACAACGTAGTCATGGTCAACGTCACTATACATCACCTTTGTTACATGATGTATCTATTAATGGTTTACTACCGTTTCTTCAAAAACCATTAGGACTTCATCATATTCGCACTAAATTTTACTCTGTTCCACTCAAAACACTACATTATCTTTACAAAGAATGTCTCCGGTCATCTGTAACAGACCCTTCGTCCATTCTGTATAGATAATTAGTAGCTATTATTTTAGACATTGGAAAACACAGATTGTTCAAACCGGTTAACGCACAAAGATGAAGAAGAACCTCGTTTCTTTCTTTCTTTACTTTTTGCTTACAAAGGCATAGATGCTATCAATCTTGGTAATATCTTGCATCACAAGTCTGTTACTTCCAAAATTCCACCATACTTCAAAAACAAGTCCATTCCTATTATATCTTATACCTATTCTACCCCTATTGCACCCAGAATTTTCAATTACAAACGTATATTGCAGGATTTTTTTATCAAAGACTTCAAAGCCAAACCCCCGACTGCTCTTGCCACAATTCCCCATTCATATATAGTCCTTCCGGTCACGTGATAACTGGAGATCTTAATATTGTTGAAAATGAAAGACTCCGCAATATTTTGTCCAAAGGACCTAAGTACCGTGAACCTAAATCCATCAACTGGAATTATAACTTTAGATTATTGATGGATTCAATAGAAGACTATGCCAGAAAATGGGCAAAGCAAGAGGACCAGGAGGTTGATACTTTGTCCGAGTGGGCAAAGGCCTTGAGGTCATTGATTCAAATAAGAATAAGTCGTTTAAGAAGGTCTATGAGTACTAAAGCATCATCAATTTCAGAAATGTTAATGCTCTTAAAACTTTGTCCGACATTCATGACAAATATGTTGTTGTGCCAGCAGATAAGGCCCCTAACAATATCATTTTTATCTGCAAAAAACATTACATAGAGTGTTTAATTAATGAGTTAGGCATGGATAGTTCACTGGGCAATCCTACTTACACATTCACTGCGCTTTCAAAAGAGGAGATTATTGAAAATCACAAATCGGTATTGGCATCCTTTGATCTCAAAATCAGAGTCGAAGATCGTGATCTCCCTTTATTGTATTGGATTCCTAAACTTCACAAAAATCCATAAAAACTCCTGACCACTATGTTAACAACAGTAAAAACGGGACTTCAAAAATACAGTGACATTTGCTACTCCAGAAGTGGAATAAATGAAATGTGGATATTAAAAAATTCAAAAGACTTGATAGACATCTTGAGGTCTGGATCTGGTTCCCTTTCTAACAGCATTAAAACATTTGATTTTTCGACACTCTATACGGCCATCCCTCATACGCAGCTTAAAACCAGGCTAAAAGATCTTATAAAACGCTGCCTTTTCAAGAAAAACGGAAAAGAGACGATATAAACACCTGGTAATTAGTCATCAATGACTCCAAAGCTAATACTAAATATACTGAAGACCAAATCTGTCACATGTTAAATTTTCTAATTGATAACATATTCGTCATGTTTGGAGGACATGTTTTTCAACAGACTGTTGGTATTCCAATGGGTACTTATTGTGCTCCTCTGCACGCCGACCTGTTTTTGTACTCCTATGAGGCTGAATTCCTATAAGGCCTACTGAAGAAGAAAGAAAAGACTCTGGCCCAGACCTTTAATTTCACATTCCGCTATATTGATGATGTTTTGTCCCTCAACAATGCTAAATTTGTTTACATTCAATTTACCCTATCGAGCTTGAAATTAAAGACACCACCAATACACTAAGATCAGCCTCTTACTTAGACCTACTTCTAGAAATAGACTAAGGAAAACTACAAACTAGGCTCTACGACAAGCAACATTCCAGCAGCTCCAGCGTATGGTGTGTACATTTCACAACTTATACGTTATTCTAGATCCTGCGATCGTTATTCAGATTTTCTAGACCGATCACTGCTGTTGACTGCTAAACTACTCAAACAAGGGTTTGTTGTGCCTAGGTTGATGTTATCTCTCCAGAAGTTCTATGGTCGGCACCACGACTTAATTGGTCGTTACGGGAAATCAGTGTCTCGAATACGATCTGACATTTTCGCTGAGTCATAGGTAGTGTTTCCTATTCCTGGATTTGACTTTTCCCTAGACAAGACAATGAGTAACTCGACGGGTGTCTAATTAGAGGCAGGCACTGCTTACTCGTCCGGAGCACCTGAGTGCACCCATGGTTTTTATTGGGTTCGGGTTACTCTCTTTCTGTGTTTTATGTTTTTGATTTTTGTGTTGTGTTTGTCTATATCCGGATTTGTAACTGTCCCTTGTTTTTGGCTCTTGTTATTCGGTCGGTTTTCTTTGCTACTTTCCTTCACCTTGAGCAATTATGTAGTTAAAACAGCTTTGTAAATTTTATCATTTACATTTGCCATAACTCGTCTTATTGTTGTGGAATCATCATCCTCAACCACTGAAAATACTTTACTTTGAACATCTTTCACCATTTCTATGACCATATCGGCCTCCATTCCTTTTGAACTTCCTTCCTAATTTCGATAGCACTTGTGATCTTTCATTTTTGGATTCTGCTGCAAACTCTGCATTCTTTTGATCTGAGTAGTTGATTATTTTTTCGGTCTCTGGGCTAACCGTGGAACAATGTCCTACACAAAATAAGCCTTCATTTATAGTTAGCACCATATTTCTTACCACTTTTCTTATCCATTTTCCTTTAACTTCAAAATTTGACCTCAATGTCATTTCATTGTTTATGACTGATTGACTAGTAGCTACAGCAACAATAAGCATATTATATATACTGTTATGCTCTTTATCCTCTGAAGTTGTTTATAGATGCTTTCAAACGGCGGAGCCAGAATTTCAGAAAAGGGGGAGGGGGTGGGGGAAAGAGAAACAAAATTTAAACAAGGAATATGTTCAAATAAACCTTAAATTTGCTAAGGATTTGTGTCAAAACCTATTTTGGTTGCCAGATAAAATATTTAAAAGTTATAACATGCGTCAACCTGATATACGTATTTATTTCAAGTAAAGTTTGTGCGAAATTTGCTGTCGTAAGATCTACCACTTCCTCTTTTCTGCCACCCTGCATCCACTGAAACTATAAGTTTAACCTTCTTTCAGCAAAATACAATAAAACGTGCTAGTAACTCACGAAAAGAAGTCGGAAATAATAAAAGGTTAACGTGCAATGTAGGAAGATATTGTTTGTATTGTAATAAAATGACTTATAGGATTAGTATAATATCTTTCCATATTGGATGTTGTACTGTATAATGACCATATTATACAACCAAACCAATGATTCGATGGGAAATTTTTCGTAAAAAACGATTTTATATATTATAACACGTGTGCTGTTTGTGATGAAGACAAGGACATTATAATTGTAGTTAAGAGTCCCTCCTTTTGAAAACATTTTGTAAGAATCGAAGTCTGTGTCTGCTCATCATTTTGCTCCGCTTCCAACATAAAGATGTTTGACCATTTTTTCACCTACGATTTGTACAGCTTCCAATTCTTTTTCCAATGCTTCATTTGTTGACTCTTTAGCCACTTCTTCAATGGCATTTCCTACTTTTTTCAGTCACATAACAATCAACTTGTGATTAAATGTTGGAATATTTAGCTCTGATAGTGTCTTTCACAAATTCAAGAGCTGTCAAAAAAATTATGCACATATTATATGCAGTATAATATTGATTAATATTTGCTTCTTAATAGAGATTGTCATGCTGTATTTCATAATTAAATTTATAATTTTTATGTAGCCTCCACGAGTTATAAGTAGGACATGTTTAGAAAAAATATTGTGCTGCCCATGTCTAATCTTAACGCCATACCGGCATAGAATGACACTTTTTTGCAAAGATTTTTGTCATTTTTACAAGGCTTCCAGCAGATGACACACATGGCGCCGAAAATCGTTGATGTCGTAATTTTCTGTTTTTGTCCTGTAACTTGAAAACTATAACAGCTAGATTAAAACTGTAAATAGCAATAAATTATCAGCAATACAAGTCCTACAATTCACTGCGTTGGTCTGAAATTGTCAGATGACTCCTTATAGGAGTTATTGCCCTTAAATGGCAATTGTTTATGAAATTTTCCGTTTTTGTCCTGTAACTTGAAAACTATAGCAGCTAGATTGAAACTGTAAATTGCATAAATGATCAACAATAAAGGACCTACAATCCACATAATTGATCTACCCCGTGTGGGACCCGGGGCACAGGAGAATAGGCCCACGGCTTCCTCAGCCTGCAGTAAGAGTCTGCTAACAGAGGCAAAACTTGCCGTGTGTTGCGACCCGTGTCGATTACAGGACGGAATTTCAGTAATAACTTACTGAACCCTTACTTTTCTAGACGAAAAATCGAGTTAGCCCCGACTTCGATGATTCGGCATGTCACGTCTTGCCCTTTGTGAATCCTTATCATTTAAGCTACTCTATTAAATTTTTTACTTCAAACTGTTCCATGAAATGTATGTACCATTTAATAGACGGCTTCCTTACAGGATTTGCAAAGAAGGTGGTGGCTGAAAGGCAAAGTTTTCTCAGCTTTATAGAGGCGACATGTTTGCCGTGTGAAGCAACCCGTGATGGTGGAGGAAGGGATCCTGGTGGTTGAGAGGTCACTCTCTGCTGCATCCATTAGTGCGGGTCAGCGGGTTTGATTTTCAATACACCACTTTCGCCCTGACTTCAACTAGACGGGAGACCGGATGGACCTGGTTCGGTCAATCGGCTGGTCACGCCGAGCCCTTAACAAGCTTGTCGTCATTTCTCTTGTCACTTGATCATATCTTGTGAATTTCAGTTCCAAAGTTGTTCAGAAGGCGGTGGCTCATGGGTCAATCGAGTAGATAGAGTTTCGAACTGTTGTTTCGCCAGTTAATTCTGGCACGAAGCTTGCGTTCGTGAAGAAATTCATCTATTTGAGTATACCCCTCTTGGAACACCTGATGCTTTCTGCTGGCGATCCGCAAACATCAAGCATCCCCCCTATTGGCACTCCGTGGCGGGTGTGTGACAAGGGTGGTGAACCGCATTGTTTTAACATGGCTTCAAAACATTTACGCAAACAGGTAAAAAAAAGAAAAAATGACATTTCGCTTGAAGAAATAGTTGATGATGATCACTTTTAACGTTTTATTGTTTTGACTAGTAAGAATTCCAACAAACCTTTATCAAAAATGTCCCCTTTCGTCATCGGAAAAACTATTAAAGGCTGTGCAGATGTTAAAAACGTAACAAAAATGAAATCCGGATCAATTCTTTTTGAAGTTAAAAAAAACAACAATCTTTAAATTTACTTCGGCTCAATAAAATTCTCGTTTTAGAAATATCTCCCACTCCTCACAGAACATTAAATTCTTGTCAAGGGATCGTTCATTACAGAAACGATGATCTCTCTGAACTTACGGACGAGGAAATTTGTGAAGAACTCAAACCTCAGGGTGTAACAAAGGTAAAAAGATTCATTGCCAAGAGACAAGGTATTCGGGTAAAACTGAATACCTTTCTGCTCAAGAATCTAGAAGATTACAATACACCTTTTTCTTTGGAAGAGCTAAAAACTTCTTTGAGCAAATCTCACGATACAGCATGTGGTCCAGATGACATCCATTATCAACTTCTCAAACATCTGCCAAAATCTTCTCTCCAATGTCTTTTGAATCTTCTTAACAACATTTGGGAAACTGGTGACTTACCATCTATATGGAAAATGGCCACTGTTGTGCCTATTCCAAAACCAGGAAAAGATCACTTTGGAGCGTCCAACTATCGGCCTATAGCCCTCACAAGCTGTCTTTGTAAAACCATGGAAAGGATGATCAACGATCGTCTTGTCTGGTTTTTAGAATCGACCAACTTAATCTCACAAATATCCAATGTGGATTCAGACAAGGGCGAAGTACCCTAGATCATCTTGTACGTTTCGAAACGTATATTCGAAACGCCGTTGCAAAAAATGAACATGTTGTGTCTTTCTTTTTCGATTTAGATAAAGCATATGACACAACATGGAAATATGGTATTTTAAAGGATCTTTTTGATACCTTTATTTCAAACTTTTTATCTGACAGAGAATTTAAAGTTAGGGTAAATTCTACTCTATCTGACCTTTTTAAACAGGAAATGGGTGTTCCCCAGGGAAGCATCCTTTCTGTCACTTTATTTAGTATCAAAATTAATAGCCTTGCTCAAGTTTTAAAAGATAATATTGATGGTTCTCTATATGTTGACGACTTCCTCATATGTTACCGAGGAAAAACATGAATAATATTGAACGTCAACTGCAGTTTGTGTTTAAATAGAATAGATAAATGGGCAATGGAGAATGGTTTTAAATTTTCCAATGCAAAGACCGTGGGGATGCATTTTTATAATAAGAGAAATATGCATCCTGATCCCGAATTAAAATTACATAATAATCCAATGAAAATTGTTAAGGAAACTAATTTTCTTGGCATCATATTTGATTCAAGGCTAACCTTTATACCCCATATCAAAATGTTAAAAAATAAATGCATTAAAGCATTAGATATTTTAAAAGTGGTATCCAGTACCGACTGGGGTGCTGAGTGCGATGTTTTACTTAATCTGTATAGGTCGCTGGTTCGATCTAAATTGGATTACGGTTGCTTTATTTATGGTTCTGCTCGCAATTCATAAGTCAAAATCCTGGATACTATACACCATCAAGGATTGCGACTATGCCTTGGAGCTTTCATAACCACACCTGTTGAGAGTTTATATGTAGAAGCAGGCGAGCCTTATTTGTATCAAAGAAGAATAAAGCTCGCTTTGCAATAATCAACCAAATTAAAGGCATATCCTGGCAACCCCGCCCACGACTGTGTTTTCAAACCTCTATATCAAAACATTGTCGAAAAACATCCAAACAAAATTCAACCTTTTGGCAAAATTAAAAATCCTTTTATTTTAAAAATTATTCAAATCTACAAATCTCTTGTTGCTTTGGGAAAAGAGATTATCTTCTTCTGGATTCCCAGTCATGTCGGAATCCGTGGAAACACAGTCGTGGATCAGGAGGCTAAAAATGCACTAAAGCGTTGATTTTTAAATATATTTATAATTTGTGGCAGAGTGGTTGGGATCTCCAAGTTCATAGTGAACTTCATGAGATCCAGCCACTACTGCACACAATAATTTTAAATGTTTTATTGGTCGAAGAGACCAAGTTGTTTTAACAAGATGTCGTCTTGGTCATACCAGTACGACACATAGTTATATTTTAAACAATGAGCCACGACCCGAATGTGTGCCATGCAACAGTCCATACACCATTTAGCATGTCTTGATGGACTGTGTGGACGTGGCCCACATTCGGGAACGTTTCTATAGTGCAGATACGTATTTTAATTTATATAAAACTGTCGCAGGCGACACAATTTTAAAGTTTTTTAAAAGAAATTGATTTATTTTATAAAATTTAATTTCACTACTAAGTGTGATGCTTCATATCTTTTATTGTTTCAAGTTCTATTTTTATCTGTATATATTCTCATATTACTGATGTGGTCACGTTTTAGTATAAAAGGGAGTCATGAAGTACTACTAATTTAAAAATTGTAATTTTCACGTCCTGAATATAGCTGATATTGCTTGCTGGACGTTAAATATCAATCAATCAATCAATCATAATTGGTCTGAAGTTGTCAGATGACTCCTTATTGGAGTTATTGCCCTTAAATGACAATTTTTTACAAAATTTTCCAATTTTGTCATGTAACTGAAAGCTATAGCAGCTAGATTGAACCTGTAAATGCACAAATGATGAGCAAAGCAAGGCCTACAAATGATTGCTTAGTCCAAAATTGCAAAATGACTCTTTATAATAGTTATTGCCCTTTGTTAATTTGGACAAATGATCAGTTTTTGTATTATAAATTAGTCTATAACACACATAGAGTAAAACTGTAAATTTCTAAATTACCTTTAAAGACAAGGCCTACAAACCATTTAATTTTCAGAAATTGTAAGATGGCACCTTATAGGAGTTATTGTATTTAAATAAAATTTTTGAAGAAATGTTTAGTTTTTGCACAGTAACTTAAAAACTATAACAACTAGACTGAAACTGTAAATTTCAAAAATGTAAATCTAGTTGAAGTCATTTGGGTTCCAGGTGAGCGATTACAGGCTCCTGGGAGCCTCAAGTTTCATTGTTTATTGTTTGTTAACGTGTTCCCGTCCTGAAATACTGCTCGCTGGATGTAAAGAAAGCATCCAATCAATCAATCAATCAATGTAAGGGCCGAGTGTTGTTCTATGCAGATGAGGTTGATATTTCATGTTCTAATAAAAACCTAGATTTTATATGTTCAAAGCAACGTTAAGAACTACAATCTTAAAATAAATGGCTTGTCGATTACAAATTAAGAATCCATTTGAGAAAAACTGAATGCATTCTTTTTGGTTAAGGAAAACTAAAAAAAATTAAGTAGTTTAGTATTACTTGCAACAATCACACTATTGTGTCACAAAAAAGTGTTAAAATATTTAGGATTACAAATAGACCAGTACATATGAGGTGACATTATGCAAGATTGAAATTTGTATATAGAAATTCAAAATGTTTATCTGAAAACTCCAGAAAGGCACTAAATATGGCATTAATTCAATGCCACCTTCACTACTCGTCTTGGTTTAATGGTGTCAACAAAACTCTACAACCCAAATTACAAGTGATAAAAAATATAAGATTAAAGGGTAAGACTATACATATAGAATTTAATATCCAGTTTTTACAATATCCGTTTTTATATGTCAGTAATAGAGTTGGATAAACGAAACTCAACCATACTCATAAAATATATTATACAAAATGCCACACTATATGAAAACACAATTGCAAAAACAAAAGATAAGTATACTTTTTACACTAGATTAAGTGAATACAATTTTTATGTAGTATCTCTAAATGGGCAGTCAGCAAACACCTTTTACTATAATGCTTTCAAAGACTGACATGGTCTTTTCGTAGATATTAAAAAAATGAAAAGTTCTCATGCATTTAAATCCAAAGTTAAATACTTTCTATTTGAAACAGTGAAAGAAAGTAATAATAATATTTTTACCATATAGTTAAACTACAGTATTTATACTTTTATATATTTTATAAACCAGATTAACATTGCCACTGTCTAAGTCTTGAGCCGGTTGTTGTTTTAGTTTTATTTTTTAATCTACAATTGATTTTTCTTCTCCTGGGACCAAGACGACACCTTGTTAAACAACTTAGTCTCGACGACTTCTAACACACCTAAAATTATTTTTGTGCAGTAGTGGCTGATCTCGTGAAGTTTATTGTGAATCTCGAGATTCCAAACACTGCCACAAATTAGAAATATATTTTAAAAAATAATGGTTTTAGATCGGTAAATGTTTATCGTACATTTTGTTAAATATGTAACTGTAGATGGATGAGTAAAAGCTTCTCAGCTTGTTTCCGAATCCTTGTATGGCATTAACTGTATGTTCAATGATATATCTATCAATATTATTTTTTTAAAACTCGCATAGCTATTAATATTAATACTAAATAAAGTGGCAGAAAGGATCCTAACCCTGAGGGAACACCCATCTCCTGTTCAAAAAGGTTTCTTTAAGTAGAATTTACCCTTTAAATATTATGTAAGATGAAAAGTTTGATATAAAGGTAGGAAGTCTACCATTAACCCAATATAAAAAAGATCTTTTAAAATACTGTATTTCCATGTTGTATCATATGCTTTTTCTAAATGTAAAAAGGTGGATACAACATATTTGTCATGGGAAGTGATACGAATATACGTTTCGAAACGCACCTGAATATAGCTGAAATATTGCTGCTCGGGCGTTAAACACCATTAATCAATCAATCAATCGAAACGCACCAGATGATCAGTAGTACTACGGTCTTGTCTAAATCCACACTGGAAATTGCGATAAGGTTGTTTAATTGTAAAAACTAGACAAGTCGTTGATCATCCTTTTTATAGTTTTACATAGACAGCGTGTGAGGGCTTTATGTCGATAGTTAGACGCTTCTGAGTGATCTTTTTCAGGCTTTGGAATAGACAGAACATTTGTCATTTTCCAAATAAATTGTAAGTCACCCGTTTTCTAAAATGTTGTTAAGAAGATTCAGAAGGCATTTGAAAGATGATTTTATTATTATTGTGTTGATTCCTTGTTATATTTGTAACACTCATTAGGATGTTGTCGGGTTGATACGGAAAGCCTGATCGTGGACCACAGTGGGTAAATTGTTTAGAGAATACCACGCTCCCTGCACGATAAAGACCACCTTTCGATAAGAGTAGGCTCTTTGTAGTCGCTACAAAAGAATAAATTCCCCGACCCTACCAATAACCCTTACATTTCCAGTGGCATTCAAAACTGTCCCTAAAATGTGATGGATATTTTCCGAATTGATTATTGTTTGTTACCAATTATTCCTGTCCTGAATATAGCTGAAATACTGCTCGCCTGACGTAAAGCCCAAAATGCAGGAATGGAAAGTTTTATAGTGGACAAAGTTATACCTGTCAATGGAAAAGTATGAAGTCTTTGTTATGGATGAAAATTTTATCTTTTTGTAAATGCTACAATGAGCCCTCTTTTATGTTAAAACTACTAACGGGGTCCTGGCATTTTCTGAACACGTCACAAACCACGACTGTCTGTCAGCCTTTCCGCATTGTAACCCGACAACCAACCAAATCAAGAGCCAAAGCAAAAGTCATGCAAATGCAGCCTTAGACACATTTTTTAATAGACCAAGTATTGATAAACTTGGCATATTGCTAAGATTAATACAATTAAGTACATGTATTAAGTAATACAAGTATATGCATATCAACAGTATAATAGCAACTTTTAAAAGTCCCTAAATGTAGGTTCAGATAGAAAATGAAGCTAAAGAAAACAAGGCTTTTTGGTTCTTCCAATATAATGTGTGGTATGCTGGTTTGATGCTTTAGACATATCACTGCATTACCATTAAAATGATAAATAATGCATTCATATAGGACCACCAAAAAAAAGATTGTGTAGGATCTGTCGTTTTTGTTTTGCTCGTGTTCTTCTTGCTTCTACAGGTATCCACCCATTAACCCCGTTAGAAGCAAAGCGTATTTAATTTAGAAACGTCTTAAACTATAGAATATTAGAGAGGTTGAGATCAGAAACTTGTACTTGTACTGGTACGCATAGTTACAAGTACACGGTTTTACTTGTAGTTATTTGTGTTGAGATTTTATTCACTTGTACGTGTAAATAAGGCACCAAAATTCAAATCAAAAGTAAACACTTACCAAAATTTACTTAAACTGTATTGGTTAGTCGTTTCTATGAGCAATTATTATGATTTTTATATTAGTCCCAAATCTGAACAAATGGTACCCATTTTTATTTTTCAGCTTTTTCAGAGTGTTAGAAAAATACATTTCGTCCGGTTTTACAAAGACCTAACAGATAAAAGCATGAATAAAAATGATGCAGCATATCCTAAACTTAATCAATATAGCACTCAACATTAATAAGTAAGCTGCTTTATGCAAAGAAAACTACACGACCAACTTGTAAACTGCTTTCTAGAAGTTTGTGACAAACGCGTACGTCTCACATAACCACGTGACACCCCAGTCCTGATGACGTAGAAGGAAAAATTACACGTTTCACGTACCGTTACCGGTACAAGTTCCGAATCTCAACCTGTCTATTGAGTTGTCTTGTATGAACTGATCTTACTGCTCCCCCAACTCCCCCACGTCCCCAAGACATTTGTATTTTTCGGTAAAATTGGGGCACTGTCCTTTGTCTGCATTCATACTAAATTTACGTTTATATCATTGATCTTCTTCTTTCGTTGATCAGCAACGGTAGAACCATCACGCTAATTGCCGTGTCATCAATTTCAGGTGCTGTGCAAATAATGATCCAAAAAGGAAACAATAAAAGAGGAAAAAATCAAGGTTACTATTTACAGGTTCCAAAGTGCTCGGTGCAGGTTAAAAACAAGGCTGGTGGTCTACAGTTTGACTGGGGGTCTAGTCTCTGAATAGAAGCTAGAGCAGAGGTGCTCCTTAAAGGTGGAAGTGTCCGTTACAACATTAATGGGCATGATGGTTCCAGTCTCGAATTATCCTGGGGTAGAAGCTGTTTTCATAGTCGGTCGTGTTACAGAGTTGTTGCATGATGTTGACTCAGTGGCTGTGGCGTGTTTTCCTATTATTGACTAAATAATATGATGGAATTTCTGTAGCTACCTGATGGTAAAAAATCTTGTGGAATATACTAGAAGTCAGTTCACTGTTCTTCTAGTTTCTAGGGTTGGCCAATTAAGGTTGTCAAGTATAGCTGTCATCGATCCTGGTTGGTAGTTGTAATTATTTGTCACAAATCTTGTTGCTCTATGCTGGATCATTTCTCCCATTTTGGTTTCCTTTTTCCAGTGTGGGTCCCATACCGAGCTGCTGTACTTTAATCTTAGTAAGGCAATGTATGCATGTTGTTTAATGTCTCGTGGGCAGCGGTGCAAATTTCTTATGATATTTATATATAGTATAATATAATGTGTATTTATGTTTGTTATACCTGCAAGTCCTTAATAATAACTTTTAATAGGTTTTTGAATTGGCATTATTATTAATATTAATCAACAAATTCAGTTTATCAACATTGCTGACAAATTGGCAAATAAATGTTATCGTCTGCTGTATTTTTATTATCTCTTACCTCATCTTTATCCGGAACGTCCGAGTTGTTTTGACAGCAGTACCACTTCCGGTCAGAACAAGGTTAAAAATTACTATGTAAAATAGCCCAATCTACATAAAGCAATTTTTGATTTCTTGATGTACAAACGGAGCATAATCTGGACCATACGCGGTAAGCAGTAAGCAGTTTTCATTTGTCAAGCAAAAAACCCTCGCCAAAATATGTCAACATTTAGTACTATATTTTAAGTGAGAGAGAGGTGTAAAACGTTTTTATATAATGCCTCTACCACAGGAATTTGACCCCATATCATTTGGGTCGAAATATGGCCAGACAACGAAAAAAAGTATTATCGCGAACGAAGTGAGCGAAGGAGTCTAACGCAAAAGTAAACAATTCCTACCCCCCCTACCTTTGTTGTTGAGTTTGCTTTTAGAATTTGCACTGACAACATGATTGTAGGTGTTCTACTTACTCACGGACATTTATTCTTTAAGATTATGACATCGATTCCTTTAATATATCCATATTTTTGCAACCGCGGGGTTTCAAAATTTGGCAAGTTCTGTTTCAAGCGGGGGGGGGGGCTGCTACGAAAAAAATGGTATACTGGTTTACCTCTGTCTGTCCGTCCGTACTTCTGTCCGCAATATAACTTTCGTAACAGTTTTCTCAGCAACTTCTTATCACAACCAATATATATTTTCTATGTGACCTAACCATGTGGTCCTATATTGCGAGTACCGATTTCAGGTCTGTCACATATCTACTTCCTGTTTGCAGCTAGGGGTATACTGGTTTACCCATGTCCTTCCGTCCGCAACATAACTTTCGTAACAATTTTCTCAGCAACTACTTATCGCAACCACTTCAAATTGTATATGTGACCTTACCATGTGGTCCTATATTGCGAGAAACGATTTCAGGTCTGTCGCATATCTACCGACTTAAGTTAATTCAACGATGAAGGGTATACTGAGTGAGCAGTAGCTCACCGGTTCCTAGTTTTAATGCAGCCATACCGAACATTTGTGCTACAAAACAACATCTATACACTGCATATTTGAAAATGGCGGCATATCACTGTATTTAACGACTAAATAGAACTAGAACAACGAGAAAAAAAAGACATTGTAATGGCTGTGCTTTAAAACCATGATTGTATCATGTTTACTTTTTGTCCATTAAAACATATCGGTGATCAGTTTATAGGATGACAATATTTTGTAATCCTTACAAGAATAACAGATAAATGCGGTGTCATGTTTTTTTATTCTGTTAAAATAATTACAAAGTAAAATCTCGGTAAACCTCACATGTCGACGACTCGCTTTCTTAGCCATATATATAAATTCAATCTATGAAAAAACTCCACAAATGACGCTATAAACAAAAATGGCATTCCAAGAAAGAAATGACTTAAGAAATTAATTGATCCTGCGTCATATACTAATATTTTCTTAAAATTTCAGAAATACATGAATGATAGTATGAGTTCACAATTTTGTCTGCAGACAACAACACAATCTCCGGATTGCTATTAATAGTCCATGAGGTTTTGTCGAATTTCTGACATTCTCAATGTTCATTCTGTGGTTGATGTCACATAATTTCGTTCTGTTTCATATGTCTCATTATCAGCGTTAATAAATCGGTTTTGCTGAGAAAGTCCTGTGTCAGTGGTGAAAGTTTCTATCAGCTCTTTTTGTTTGCTGGTTTGTTGCGAATCTTGTTCTGAAATACTGATGTTCTGTTCCTCGGAATAATAGTTCTTGGCGGCTGACGACGGGCTTGTTTCCTGAATTGGTGGATTTCCTTCCTCGTCCAGTGGATAAATCTTCCGTCTATCTTGTCGGTGTCTGTGGAATTCTTTAGTTGGTATAGGCTGGTCCACGGAGTTGTTCGTTTTTGTTGGTGAATCCATAGCCCGTTTGCAACAAGTAAAGAATAAAAACCTCATAATGGGTCTTCGCCTTATATTTTTTACTCTTCTGACGATGTGTCTCTCTGATCCACGAATATTTGTATGAAAGGTATTCGCACAACATGTACACATGTCCAAATTACAGTGATAGCATTTGATGATTACCTTAGCATATTTGCTACAAACATGACAGCACAATTCCATTCCTTGCACAAAAATTAGTCTCAATTATTGTTTAAATATTGAACATTAACTGTTTTTAATGTTTGAAATAAACTCAGTAGAATGATTTGCTCGAGTTCATTTTTATTGTTCTCTTTTATTTTACTTCTGATTCTATTGTAACAATTGGTGTCTCGTGTCATAATGTTATGACGATAAGTGTACAATAAGGTTAATGAGTAGGTGATCCATACAGATGTATACTACGTACAACGTACGTATTTAACGCATTTTGTTAGTGTAATTATTTCTTGTCAAACGAAAACAGAATAGTTTGACCGATTGGACCATTTTATGGTGAACTCGAAATTTGTTTATTCGACTGTGGAACATATTCTTAGGGACTTATATAACTAGTTTTTTTTCCTTCCATTGTTTATACAATTTTCAAACCCGATTGAAGGGTTCGTTTATTCGTTAAGTGGAGCTATTTTTTTCAAAGTATGGAGGGAACCATTTCAGTATAGCGTTTTAATGACATAGATAGCATTGAACACGGGTAAACGTTTATAAATGTGTTTTCTTGATAATTATTTTATCCTGCAATCAGTACATTTGCTGTCCAATAAAAGTTGCCAAATAAGTTTGTGCTTTATTTTTCATTGCCGAATAAAGTCTCCTGGTACCCTTGTCCCCGCTTCTTACGATATTATAGTATTCTGCTCTGGTTTACGACATGTTGTCGAATACTATATTTGTTTTGAACGTCACGCAACGCCGAAATTTCAACTCAGAAATCGGCTAGTGTACTTTTTCATCTTTTACATGAGTGTAAAATGTAATTTAGGGTTACAGGATAATAACAATATTAATACATTGTCCGGGGAAAAATATTAAGTTTATTTGTACTCGCCGCGAAACAGGTAAGAAAAGCTCGAGAATATTGTATATTTATGATAGATCAAACATTCGTGTTATGGGTAAACAATTTAGGGGCAAACACATCGTAAAGCAATAATAGGGTTGATAAGACTCGAAACATAACTTATCCGTAACTTGTTTGATAATGGGCACAGCGAGAGAGTAATATAATTCGCTCAAAATTTAATTTAGATGCCGCATAATTAAGCGAAAATTGTGTGAATAATTAAAAAATAATAATTAGAGGATTTTACATACTTAACAGCTCTCATATGTCATCAAAGTGGTCATAAGACTGCTCCTAACGGTCATGGATATGCTCTGACATATTGTGGCTCTCTAATAAAACCGCTCGAGCAGGTGTATCGTTAAGTTGCTTAAAACTGTTCTGTGTAGAGCTGTTCTAGATTAAAATTGTTATAGGGTGAACTGCTGTTGTAACGAATCGTTCTTGAGTAATTGTTCTAGAGTTGTGATATTCTGGAGTTGAGCACTTCTGGTCATGATCTGGAATCGTTCTATGTTATAGTTATTCTGGAGTAAAACGTTCTAGGTTAGAGCTGTTCTGCTCAGAAATTGTTTTAGAGTAGAGTTGTTCTGGTGTAAAACTTTTCTGGGGTAGAGTACTTTAGGACAGGAATTGCTCTATGGTAGAGTTGCTCTTGTGTATAGCTGTTCTGGTCATAAATAGTTCCTTGTTACTGGTTGTGGTGTTTAAGGTTGTGCTTTTCTGGTCGAACTGTTCTCGTGTTGAGCCGTTTTGGTCAGGAACTGTTCCAGGGTAGAACTATTCTCGTGTAGAGCCGTTCTGGCCAGGAACCGTTTTAGACTATACTGTTCTCGTGTAGAGACGTTCTGGTCGGGAATCATTCTCGGGTAGAACCGTTCTGGTCAGAAATCATTCAATTATATAGTTGTTTTTATTGTTCTGGTCTGGTGTCGATAAATAGCGTATTGTTGTTCACGTCAAGAATTATTCTATGGTATATTTGCTCGAGTATGGAGCAGTTCTGGTAAGAAGTCGTTCGGTGTAGTTCTATTCTGAGGTAACATTGTCCAGTCAGGAATCTTAGTAGATCTAATCAGGAGAGTGGTCATTTCTATCCTTGTGAGATGCTATCCAACTTTAAATGCTACAATTCAAACGGAAACGGGTCATATTAAATAGGTACAACTCGTTCTGGTCTGACATTTAACGTCGGAACAAACTTCAACCTAAGATACAGATGGTCTACACGTTCCTAAGGTAATCTGTTTAAACATTAAACGCTTAGTTTGAGACCTAGTAATATATTATATTTTCCCATAAAACGCTTGTGGCTGCAAAGGGTTTGTTGTATGAATGAGTATCCGTGTTAGTTTAGTTTGATAGCAATATAAAAACGCCCACCCCACCCCCCACCAAGTCCGCGTCAGTCGCCTGATTTATGTACCATCGGGCAAGGAAGAAGGCAAATTTGAACATGTTTTGTATAGGACCCCATTGTTAAACTAATCCTTAATTGCGTTTACATGCATACATATACTCTCTGGGCCCTTATGACTCATTAGGCCAACATCTTGCGCCATCTCTGTCTTTCGTTTACCACAACTTCAGCCCTTTGCCATGTCTTCCATCCAAGCTCCTATCTTTCTTTTTCGACTGTTCTTAAATGCATTTGACTAGCATTAAACCTTTGTATAGTACCATTCACCGAAAATAACTAAGTTGGGGTTTAATTGGTTAAACAATTTCTGAAAAGCCTTTAGAAACATTTTGGTTTAATTTTTCTATAATAATTCCTGCAAAATATTGCTGTAAAATTTGGTTTAAATTATTTCAATGGTCAATGGTTTCACTAACAAAACATTTTTGCAGATTTCTATGCTAATCTTCTGTGGTAGCCATCTCGCATTTTAGATCAATTGACCAAGTGGTTCCCTAAAGACGTTTCTAGGCAGTGCTGATGACGACGACAATGGATACCCACCCCCTTAATAGACAATATTGATAATTATTTACATCAACACCTTCGAATATACATGTTTATGCACATTCACTATACAAAAAGGAAAATGGGCACATTTATATGCCTAAACTTGAAACAAGTACGTATACAAAGAAATAAAAAGTTATATAATAACACGAAGAGAAGAAGACTTAGATGGTCATTTGAGCGCTAGGTTGAATGTCGTTGTATTAGAGGAATCAAATGAATTTTATTCATTTACACGATACGATGAAAAATATCGCTAGATTGAAGTAATGGTTAACGATATAGAATAAAACCTATGCAAGCAGTACATGAGTAGATAAAGTTGGAGAGGTGGTACATATGCGCATGGAAATAATAGCAAGTAAACTAGCGACCAGCAGCTTAGCACTACTATGCCGTTTGACTGACGTTTTCAGTATTTTTGGAATTTGTACTCTGTACCGAGGCAGAAGGGATACATTATGTTTAATTTGGAACTTTTTTTATAACCAACCGTGTATGATTATCATTTGGATCTGTGTTAACGCTTTGTGTCGATACCGATAGGTGGTGTCGTACTCTTTAATATTACAGATGAAAACGAACACTGTGCATATTATATCATTTCGTTTTTAAATTAAAATTAAATTTAAAAATATCAATTATTCTTTGTTCCAAAAGCAATCCTTTTTATAGGTTGAACAATAAAATAAATTTTACGTACAAAAATAAAATTGCTTATTGCAAAATTTATTTTCTATGTGAGGAAAAATGTTTGTGGCTTGTTTGATAATTTATCGTAGTAGGTATTGCAAAGTGAATTACTAAGGACATGTACTTAAATGGCAATTGAAGATAGAAACAGGTTCCCCGGTGGCCTAGTGGTTAAGGTAGTTCGTGTACTATTGATCAAGTGGTCTGTCAACACTGAAATTGCAGGTTCGAGTCTCACTGCGTGCAGGGTACGCTCGACTCTAATCTTAACTGACAAGGATTGCCAGTTTCCTACTGAAGGTCGGGTTTTCGCCGGGTAATCCCGCGCCCCCCCCCCCCCCCCCCAATAAAAACTGGACGCCTTGTTATTGCTGAAAAATTGCTTAAAGATGCGTTAAACACCGTTCAAATAAACAAGATAAAAACAAACACAACACATTTTATTCAAATTTGAAATTGCATAGACATACACGAGAAAACTGCAAATATTGCATAGCTACCCAGACGATAATAAAACTGGTAGTGAATTTTCCACATGACATTTCATTTTTACAACTAAAGTATTTTATTTATTTCATTGATTCTAATAATAACCTGTACTTATCTCATTTGTGCTGGTAATTATCTAACTAAGAAACTCCTTTAAGAATAAAAGTATAGCTATATTATCTTTACGTTTAAAGAAGACGGAAATTAAAACGGTTTCAGGATTTAACGCTTTTTCTTTGATATTACAAGAAAAACAACAAAATACAATTATGGCCTTCTAAATAGGTGGACATCTAGAATTGTCAACTTGCGTGGGTAACAAGCAAGTTGACAATCCTGGATGTTCACTGAATACGAAGGTCACAATTGTTAAACCGAGCATATCCACACTGAGTAACTTTATAGACCAAACATGCTTCTGTATTAGCGTTATTTCTCATTAACTTTGTGTTTTCAAAAATTCGTTGCCATCCATTATTGTAAATGTAAATACTGCAACTGTTTCCGGATGTTGATCACGAGAGTTTTAATGAGGCTGAGACCTCGTTCACACATGCTTGACATTTCCTTATAAATCCCTTGTTAGGTAGAGGTGAATTAGGAAGTATGAAGATATGTAGCTTCTGTTTCGGAGATTAGAAAGTATTGTCAACCGTTTCCGTTTGCCGATCACAAGATTTCGAGTGTGACAATAGTCATGTCACCCCGGTTCAGGTTTCGAGGTTGTCGCCCTATGCAAGCAAATTTTCAGCGTTGTCTAGAAACACGTCTCTTTCGAAAAGTCACGTGATTTGATTCTAAGCCAATCAGTAAGTGTGTTTTAAGTGAGGTTTAATATCAATCTATATATCTCCAAGAAATAAATGGTCAGGATAAACAGAATTTCAAAATATACAGTTTAGAATTCAGCAAACTTCCCTTTTGTCTACTTGTACCTATAACTAAACGATCTTTTTGGCTGCAATCCAGAGATTGGGGAAAACTAACCCCCAAATTATTTCTGGTGTTGTAATATTGCAGTAGAGAACCTTGGTTATTAAGAATATGTAAAGTATGTTTGTGCGTTTCGCTTATAAGCAAGATACCAGTTTTTGTGACTGCAATGTCTTTTGGTTTAAATTTCTTATCAATGTTGAAGACCGGATGGCCATTGTAGATCTTAACCAATGATCCGCGATGATTTAGAATAATTATTCTGCCGTCACAGTCCGCACTAAGTCGGTCGAGAATGTACAAAAAGTCTCGATCATCACTAATTATGCTGTAAGGATATGTAAACAATGCATTATTTGGTTTGTCGTTCTCAATTGTGTCCTCGCAAACGCCTTTTGTGTCCATAAACATTAACTTACGTTCTCCAGTTGCTGGAAATGCTAAGCCAACACTCATGGCGCCAATTATTACTTTACCGTGTCTGTTGACATGAACAGCGGTCGGTAAATATGGAGAGACGTCATATTTAGATAGTATTATCCTATCTTCATTGGAGTTGATAATTCTCAATATGGAGCCAGTCGACGCAATTAATAAATCTCCATTCGGACTTTGTGCAATATCATAAGCCTTTATGTTAAATGTAGAGATCGTGGTCAAAAAATTGTTGTCCACTTTAACTTTCTGAAGCTTGTTAGTTGTTGCCCGTGTCATCCATAATGTTCCATCCTTGCAGCCAACTAAACGACTAACGACCGGAATGTCCGTCGTATAACACGTCATTACCTCAAACTGATCATTTTTATGCTGAATATGTTGTGACGTTTGGTTGCGTAAATTGTCCCGAACATTGGCACTTGTTAGTCCAGTATGATATTCCTGTTCGGCAGCAGACGACAGACCTTCTTGCTTCATCGATGGATATACTTCCAAATGAAAACCCTTCCTTTTATCTGACCTGTAATTTGTCCTAGTTTGTATTGGCTGGTCCATGCACTGTTTTAGATTTTCTGACGAATTCCGATTAAGTTTGCAACAATTGAAAAATACAAGTCTCATAATCGGTCTTTGGCTTGTATTTTTAATTTTTCGAACAATGTGTTTGGCTGAACCGTTAATTTTCGTATGGAAATTATCCTTACAGCTTGTACACATGTCAAAACTGCAGTTGTAGCATTTTATGATTACGCTAGGATGTTTTCCGCAAAACTGACAAATCAAATCCATTCTTAACTGTCACCGACTAAACACAACAATATAATCGTCGAGATTATTCTTTTAAACTGATTTTATTACTTTCAATAACCTGATTTCAATGATTTGCTCGGGTAAACGTGTATTGTTTTCTTTTATTTATCTGTGGTCCGTGATCACCCACATACATATATATTACTATATTTCATTGTCGATCGATTTAACACTAAAGATCATAAAGAACGCAATCATGTACTGGATATTTCAACAACGGGTCATACTGTTTAAAACTGAAAAAATTTCTAATTGATTTAGCAAAACGGTTTGCTTTAATGGGTTTATTGCATCGTAAACAAGCATCTAAATGACGTTGTCTGACGGTTGGCAGTGGATCCAAGGAAACTAGGAAAACATTAAATCTAATAAATACTCGCTTTAGTACGGAAGCTTATTAGTGCCAAAAAATATTTATTTATTTTTTATTTTTTACACTTTAATTTGTAAAATTTACACTTTATTCTGTAAATTATACACATTATTCTGTAAAATTTACACATTATTCTGTTATATTTACACTTTAATTTGTAAATTTTACACTTTAATCTGTAAATCTTACACTTTTTTCTGTACGTTTTACACTTTAATCCATAAATTTTACACTTTAATCTGTAAAAATTAACACTTTAATCTGTAAATTTTACACTTTAATCTGTAAAATTTATACTTTATTCTGTAAAATTTACACTTTATTCTGTAAATTTTACACTTTGGGTTTTTATTACATACGCCAGCATTTAACTCTATGATTTTTTGAGAGAACCCATCTACATGTATACAGATGTGCATTTTTATTCCATACCGTGAAAGTTTATCATACCCGTCAATGTGCCAAACCGAATTTGAACCTTAAATGGAATATGTTCTTCTTCTGAGTCTTCTTTTTTTTCAGTATTCAATACCTTCAGGATCAATAATTTGCAACAAATAGCGAACCGGCTTTTGGTCCACAACCAATTCCCTGTCTAGACACTTCATGTGCATCAAATGATACCCATTCATTTACCAGTGATTTTCACATTGTTGAAGTAAAAATAATGCAATCTCTAAAATGTCACTTTTAAACTTGCGACGATAATAAAGTCCTAAATTTTTCGTTAATCTTTTAAGCGTTCAAATACCTATGTAATGTCATGTAATTCTTATTAACATTTTACTATTTCACTGTATTTAAGGCCTAGTTTGAAATATTCTTTAATCAAATTTTCCCGGTCCATTTCTTCACTGTCATATATTTGACTATCTTACTGTATTGAAGGATTAATTAGAAATATTCTATAATTAAAGTTTCCAGGTCTACTTATAACTAATGTTATGGAAAGAAATGGCGTTTTCAGAATCAGTAATATCTACATGTATAAAAAGTACACATAAAAGTGAGATCATTGTGTTAATTTTAAATGTTCAAGTGTAAATTTTACAGAAAATGCATAACTTACAGAATATCGTCTAAATTTTACAGAATTAAGTATTAAATTTACAGAATAAAGTGTCAAATTTACAGAATAAAATGTAAAATTTACAGATTAAAGTGTAAATTTTGCAGAATAAAGTTTAAAATTTACAGATTATTCTGAAAAATTTACAGATTAAAGGGTAAATTTTACAGAATAAAGTAAAAAATTTACAAGATAAAGTATAAATTTTACAGATTAAAGTGTAAAATTTACAAATTAAAGTGTAAATTTTACAGATTAAAGTGTAAAAAATAAAAAAATATAAAAATATTTTTTGGCACTAATACGCTTCCGTAGTAACTAGAAGATCGAAATGTTACTTCACCGATTTTTGTGGTGTACCAAAAGCCTTTGATCGGGGTTTGCATGCTTGATTACTTATCAAACTTAAATCGTACGAAGTGGAAACTTCACGACTGGTTAGGCGGTTATCTTAAAAACGCAAAACATAGTATATTTATTTCATTTTTAAATCCACACTGAAACAAACAAATGCGGGTGTTTCACAAGGCTCTGTTCTTAGACCTTTTTTTCCTTGTCTTTATTAACGACATTGCTGATGATCTACTTAGTCTGATTCGGCTTTTTCTCAATCCAACACATAACCTTATGCAACTGAAGATATAAATATAGTTCTTGACACTATAAAGATAGTATAAAGTTGTCAACCCACTACAACGAATCCTTTCGGATAATCAAGAATTGTAATTTAACTAAAGATTAATATATTATTTCAAACACACATGAATCACCGCTTTTTCTTATCGTAGGAATACCATTCTATATCTAAGTTCCATTCCTAATAGCCCACTGAAACCATAATGCGAGGGTTCACACTCTTGAACCCCTAGCGCGTTCCCAAATGGCGGAGAGAAGAGGTCCTATCGTTGCGGGATGTCAAGTCACAATACGGAAAACCTGGTCGCGAGCCGCTGTGGGTTGCGTGTTATGAGATTGCCATTATCGCTGCGCGATACTGTATACTTTTCCGGTGGATGCCAAAAGTGTTGGTCCATACGTTTTCCTCGTGGATTTTATTGTCTTGATATCGTGTTCGCGCCCTGAAATATTGGAGGTAAAGCAAACATTCAATTAATCCAAAGAGCCCATAAACCACAATAGTCAAAGGGTAGAGCTAATAAAAATTAAAACAGATGAAATATTTTTAACATTAATATCATACGACTAAGGTATAATTTATCTGCATTATAATAACTTACAACATCTGAAGACAATACATTAATACATTTCGATAATAAAGAATAAAATTTTCAACGTGAGAACCAGTTCAAGTAGAATTATCTGAAATTCATTCAAGAGTTAATAATAAAAATATAGAATAAAAAGAACTTTTGTCAATATTAATGTTTCTTTGTTTGTACTTCCTGCAGTGCTGGTAAATAATAATAATTGCACAATCTCTCCATATCTAGCTGGAACAACAGTTTGTATTTCTTTATAAATGAAACAGTGAATTGGGTTCTCAGAACGTCAATTTAAAATCCAATTTATGTATATCATAGAAGTCCAGCCGATGTGTAAGACAAATAAGACCATGTATATTTCCTCTTCACCATGTATATTTCCAAAAAGTTGTTCGCATTAAAGAACATAGCCTATTTTATATGCAGCACATCGAGTTTAAAAAGGCACACCTTTGTTTGTACAACAATAACTAATGTGTAACGTTCTGTTCGTTCAGTATAGCACACATACTACCACCATGAATTGATGACGTTTCCACAGGTACACGTTGGTAGTTTATGACAAATAGAGATAAATCTCGGCGACATCCGGTACGTATTTCCGTTGTAACTGCACACTCCGTTTGGTGGTTGACCCCAAGATTTTTTATCTAACTCGATGGTCTCTGCTTGCATCCCCATGAGAAGGATAACCGTTATTTGTACGAGTAACATGTTCATGTTTTTCATTTTTCTGATAGTTTCCTTAGATGATAGTGTTGTGTTCGTCCAGTACGTCTGTTGATAAAACTAATTTAATGCAGAGTAAAACTACGTAAAAACAGACAGAAACCTGTAATGACGTCTGTCTGCGTATATTGAAGGATTCTATTAATCAATGATCTAGTATTTCAAATAAACGTATGAACAACCAATCGGCGTGAGAAAAGGGAAGTCTGCGATTACTTACGGTGCTGCACAAAGACCTGAAATTAATTGTACAATCACGGTTTTTATTCTATTTCTCATTTGATCTCCAGACTCCCACATAGTATGTTGTTTATTTATTTTGTTTAGACACAAGTAATGAAATATCCATAAAGTTAATTTACAACATACGCCGTAAATGGATGTACAAACAGTTTTATTTAATCACGCCGTTTCCGTTGATGATGTTTATAACAGCACGACTGAAAAGGATAAATTTGTTATTTGTATACAGTAATGAAGATATGTTTAAGGGAATGACTGCCATGATAATGTACTCTAAAGTAAACTGCTCTTTTTTATTCTTATGTCGTCTTGGTTTATCACGCTCGACTTTCGTCGGGGGTTTATAGGGGTGCCATGTCCATCGGTCTGCCCGTTCGTCCGTCCAAATTTGTTTTTCAGATGATAACTCACCTGCATTCGATTTCAATTAAAATATGTGATATAGTTACATATCAGGTGGGTAAGAAGCCAATTGATGGTGGAAGATTTCTGTAAAAGGTCACAGTCGACAAAAAAGCGTTAGAATTTTTTACAAAAAGATGTTTCCGAACTGTAACTCAAAAAGTTTGCAAACCTTTAGATATACACATATCAGGTGGGTAAGAAGTCTATTGATTTATGGAAAATTCCGTCTAATGTCAAGGTCACCGTCGCCACCGTGAGATATCTTCACACAAAAAACACGCTTCCGGATGATAACTTAAGTTTTCAATGAAACTTTTAGAATATTGTTACATATCAGGTGGGTAAGAAGCTTTTTTATTTTGGAAAAATTATGTTAAAGTGGACATGAAATTAATTGTACAATGCCAGTCGCATTTCCGAAATAAAATTCTCACATATTAGTTTTTCAATTAGGCGAAAAAATACATCCGAAGAGCAATGCTATAACATCAAGTTAAAAGTTTTGCTAAGAAATTTACAAATTTTACGAATTTTCTTAACAATATAAGTGCTTAACATATTGTATCGTTAATTCTATGTAACTTTTCGCATGGTGAAATAAAATAGAATTCACCTCCTACAACATCCACTGTACATACATGATTTTATTTGACCTATATAATGGTAACGGACAGTTTCAGAAAACATAGTATCTGATTATATTCCAAACTTTGCAAGATAAACTCTTTTACCGAACCTTTGTGGCCGAATGGTTAAGGTAGTTTTTCATCTACTATTGTCAACACAGAGATTGCGGTTTCGAGTCTCAGTGCAGACAGGGTGTACTCGACTCCAATCTTGAATGAGAAGAAATTCCAGTTTTCCTACGAAATGTCGGGTGGTTTCTTTAGGTTCTCCGTCGTCCTACCCCAATGAAAACTGGACCCCACGATATAGCTGAAGGCTGAAATATTGAAGAAAGTGACGTTAAATACTAAAACAAACAAAATAAATACTTTTAAGTAATCTGTGCATTGTGAAATTTCTTCATTGTATGATAATTAAAAAAAATGTGAGAATAAATTTGACAAATTTATGTAACAGGTTATTCATTGGAAAACGTTTAGGTTGAAATGGACCCCTTTTTCAAACACCGGCACAATAAGGTCAGTAGCTTAAATTCAAAGACAATGTCCACTGGAGTAATGAGACATTCATATATTCTATCGGAAGTTCTTTCAGAATACCAGTAGATCAAGTCCGTGACTTTCCCCCACGCCTTATTAAACCTATTTAAATCTTCTTTCTATGCCATACAACAATATGTTTCTTTATAAACAAAGGGGTCTGATATAGCAATGTTCTAAAATCTTCATGAATTTGTGAAAACTAACGACGTTAACGGTTTAATGTAACGCTGTACGCAAAAACATAGAATTTAATTGCACAACTTTTTCGCAATATTTGGATCATATCTTCTTTGGCATTTATACTATTTTTTTAACTTTATATTGTTGCGTAGCTTCTACACGACTGATGATTTTCAAAATGTGTTTTCATATGTTCGATCTCTTCTTATTATCTCTTAATGATATATAATTGTTTTCGGGTAAATTGAGCAAAAAGGTAAAAACCATACTCTACAATATAGTTCATGTTGTAAGTGATAAAATGGCAAATTTAAAATTAAACAAAATATTTCAATTACAGTTTTTCGTATTTGTTAAATCCTTCAAGCTTTAAAATACGTTTTTTGTCCTGATCTAATAAGAAGAAGTAAAGATGTACATAATTGCATATTAATGCGCGCTTTACCAGTATCTCGGTAGTATCAATAGATCCACTTCAATTTTTATTTTTGGATTATTTTACTATCTATAGGGTAAGCCTTGTATTTTTATTATTGCATTCTATTCTTGACATAATAAAATGTATAATCTTGAGTTTCTTTTTATTAATTAGTTATTTAATTTGATAAGAAAAAGGCATTTAAAAATTTTGTTATGTTATATTACGTAATGTATTTCATCGCTTCAATTGTATTTCTTGGATTATTTCGTGATTTATATGTCAAGCTTCGTAATTTTTTATGCATTCTTATTTTAACATGATAAAGTGTAAATTTGTCGGTTTCTTTTATTAGTTACTTAGATAATTTTACAATAAAAGTGCATTTTTAGATTTTGTTTAACGCGCTTGTGACCACTCATCCAGAATAACCTGGATTATTTCATAATTTATAAGGTAGAAAATGGAACTTTTACGCAGAAAATTAGTCATCTTGAACATAAAATTTAATTTCCCTGTGTTTTGTTTATTGACGGTTTCGAAATCCCAAACTCTCGTGAACGATTCGTGTGTGGTAGTGGTGGTTTTAGGGAAGGGGCAGAGACATTTCTGTGATGTAATTGTATATTAGATGTGCCTTGTTTATTTGCTAATTGATTATTTATTACCCGACACTGAACTTTGATGAAAGGTAAAAATGAAAGACCAATCAGACTCGCATAATAAGCCGCTAAAATGGCTAAATTAGATTATGATTTTGATATATATTCAGGAACCTATAAAAAAATAATAAACCTAGTTATACTAGTCCCAGATATATTGTATATAGCCTGTTGTTTTGTTTGTTTATTTGTTACTTTCTCTGTACCAATTGTATTATTGGCTGTGTGAGAAGAAACTATATAATCAAAATTAGATTTTCAAATTAATATTCAATATGCGATATTAAAAAAATTTCAACTGTACATATTCCATAGTATGCTTATTGCTTACATGTACTTGACTTTTGCTACGCAATCTGACACTTTTCTTTTCAACAAGTGTCTTACGATGTTTGCAAAAGATCGCCAGCTTTCGTGACGTTCTATGGCATTTGCGCCTAAACCGCAAACGACATTACCCCAAGGTTTTCAAATGGACAATAATCGCTTGCTCCAAGTTACACCCATTCTAATTTTGGTCAAAATTAAACTTGGAAAATCGCTCTATCAAATTAAACAACAGCATTTCAAAACGCTAAACAAATGTTAAAAAATAATTGCTGATTTCAATTTGCACTTTTTTGGATCTACATAAGGAACATAAGATCGAACATACGAGCTAAGAGGTTTTATTTGTCACTCAAAAAACGGCTGCTAAAACACATTGACTTGATCACATCTTCCTTTGTTTGAAGGAACACACAAAATGAAGAAAAATATATCGTTTTGCCTTTCGTTTAATTAGATTCCTAAAGCATAAAAATGCAACATCGTTTAAAACGATGGCAATTTCGTGAGGTAAACATGCACGAAAAATTGGTACGTTTTTGGCTTATTACGATGGGTGGTGACCAATTTCGACTCGTGTAACGAGAAATATTATTGGTTCAGCATGAATTACCAATTATAAAAATTAATCAAAAGGACCGGGAACAAATATTGTGTCAGCTTACTGCGGAATAATGTAGCGAAATGTTGAGTGCAATTGATCACCGATGTCGAATAATTTACTATTCTTGTGTCACAAACACCAAAATATCTTTTTTCAATACATTTTTATTAGTTAGAAGTTGTTATATATTTAAATATACTTGTATTTTATTTACGAAACTTCTACATGCCATTCTCCCAACCTTAAAAAATTTTATAGATGGCGCCGCTCTGCAAATCTACATCGACAAAGCACACACTTTTGTGTTGATTTTCATTTAATTAAACACGTAAAAAATAGAATGCAAAACCGTATGAAACGACGACCACACGATCGCATGAAATAATCATTAAATCACTTTAATCATAATAAAGTCGTCAAATATTATTAGACTGGTGCCACTGTAAGTACTACATTTGTCGGTTCAGTGAACAGCTATCGCGAGGATTGCCAAATATCGCGTTGATTTCCGAAACCAAAAAGTGTAACGAGTCTGTATCTCGCGGATGAACATGGAATATTAGTTTAAATCGTAATATTAGTTATCAATTATACAGTAAATGAGACATAATACGAAAGGACATGTATAGTAAAGTTGTTCAAGATAAATGTGGTGCACCGATTCATGTAATTGATAGATTCCTCAAATGTGACCTATATTTTACGAGCGTAAGGTTTGATTACACGCCGGTCGCAGTAGTTTCTATGTATTAGAGCGTTAGCAAGGGGAAAGTTTTCTACGCAACCTTCCCAAAAACCATGGGTGCACTCATAACCTGCACTACTCATAAGTCACTACTCATAGCAGTTATGAGATTCCTGTCATCAGAGATTTCAGATGAAAACATTTAAATATATAACGAAGTAAAGGCACAACTTACGTAAATGTCACCATTAACAATTGAAAACAGAATCTGGAACAATAATGGGATGATTCCAATTGCTCGACCTACATAGCTGCTTAGCGCGTACCCAGGTACCTTTTCAATTTGGGGGCGGAGGGGGGGGCTTGTGTCGGCATTATTCGGACAGAATGGTCGCGGACCATAACAGGTGAATGGTTTGAAGAGTGCCGTGCTTCTTTCACTAAAAAGACTAGATTAGAAAAAGTGTAGGCTTATTGTAGCAGCTACAAAAGGCTATATTTCCGTCTCTGCCCAATACTCCATACTTTTCCAGTGGCAGTCTAAATTTTGTAGCGTGAGTGAATATTTTTCTAATTTGATTTATTGATGTGAATGTTATGATTATAAATCAAGCGTATAACTATTTTATATTGCAGATTAGGTAACAGTGACGTAAGCTTACACCTTTTCGTCCTATGAAATTGGGTAATCCGTTAAGGTTTATAACTAATTAATTGTTGTCATTGTAAAGACCAAAACAGAACTGCAGTCAACGTAATTAGGGCATGTGATAAAACATATAAGTAAGGCTTGGGAGTTTAAAGTGATATTGGTAGAATTTTAATCCATAAACTAGAGCTTAAATATTCTGATTACTAGACTTGTTTCAGTCTTCCAGACTAGTATATGTTCAAGTAACGTGGTTAAATATTAGTGGTGGGCGGTATTACCGGTATACCGGTATATTGCGATTCGGGTCATTGGCGATACGCAGTATCGGTACGGGATCTGAATACCGGAATACCGCTATGCTCGGTGAAATTCGTAAGACTCCGTGCATCCTACAAAAAGTTTAATTTTATTTTATTTACGTAAAATTACCTGTGTATTCTTGCTTTTAAATATGTTAAAATGCCAATTAATATAACTTTAATGCATGCAAAATTGCACTGCGATGTACTCAATCCCGGAATAGTACGGTAATACCGGTAATACCACTAATTACAATAGCAATGCAAAATGGAGGACAGTCTTGACACCTCGGGAAGAAATTTAAAAAAAATTTAAAAGGAAAAGCTCCAGTGTGGAAGCATTTCGGACTTATTAAGTAAAAAACCACTCCAGACTATACTGAAAAATGTCGCTGGTTGTTTCACGTGCAAAATGACCTTCAAATGTTCGGACGGAACAACAAACTTGACAACACATTTACGTAGACATCATCCATTATTGTTGCCTGTTACAAATACTAGTAAAAAGAAGGAATGCCGACTCTCTGTTGAGGAACCTGGTTTGCTTCAAATGCATGTATAAAAAATTTCCGATATATCGCGATACGGCAGGCCCGTATCGAGATATATCGCGATACGATTTGCTCGGTGATACCCCTCTCTATTAAATATACTCTTGGTTTTGTGTTATAATAGATGGCTGTATAGAAGCATTGCGTGTATTTGCCATAGGCGGTATCTAATCAATTAAGCTTATTTGTCGTAGTCTAAGAGCATTGCCCTTCTAGACACACCGGTGATACATAATAGAAATGAGGACATTTAGGACGTAGGTTGCATGAACCAAGGTTTTTATTTCTTGGGGATTGTTGTATTGGATTTTTAAATCTGATAATAGCTAATATTGATGTTGGCGATGTTGTGTTATTAGTGTATTTCAAAATAAGTCATAAGCAGACAGCTTATAGAGTAACTCGACGGGTGTCTATGTAGCGGAAGGCACTACCAACTTGTCGGGAGCAATTGCCTGCATGGTGTTTATTGGGTTCGGGTTACTCTCTTTTTTGGGTCTTGTTTCGTATAGTGTATGTTTGTTATATATAGTTTGCACCATAAAGTTATGTATAAAACAATTGTATTAGCATTAACTCGAGAGGTTTATAAAAGCTAATAGACTGTTCGAAACGTCAGGTACAGACAACACGCTAAGACGCCTTACGGATACTAAATAATACACACACAAGAAACGATTAGTTAACTTGTTCTATTGCAAGCTTAGTACTATCGCGTGAAGTAGTTACAGTTTATTATATAGATAGAGATGAAATATCGAATTTTCCGAGTGACAGAAATCACGGTAAATCACATGTGAAAATTATCGTTTATTTTCACTCTCGGGTTTTTTCCCGCCAAAACGTCACAATGGTTTTGTACTATACAGATATTCATCCGCCGTTCATAAAATTTAGGATTTAGCATGAAAATTTTACGAAAACAATTTTGATCTATATAATAAATAGGATAATCAATTGGGCATCGTGAATATCCAAAATATGATCACTCGTGCCGCATAAAGCATCAGATTAAACTCGTGCGCGGAACAAGTTCCGCGCACTCGTTTAATCAGATGCGTTATGCGGCACTCGTGATCATATTTTGGATATTCACTCCGCCCAATTAATTATCCTATAATTACGGTCCTATCAATCAATCAATGAAACAATTTAGTACTATCGCGTGGCAGTAGTTACATTTTCCGGACCTATCAATCAATCAAACAATTTAGTACTATCGCGTGAAAGAAGTTACAGTTTCCGGACCTATCAATCAATCAATCAATCAATCAATCAATCAATCAATCAATCAATCAATCAATCAATCAATCAATCAATCAATCAATAAAACAATTTAGTACTATCGCGTGAAAGTAGTTACAGTTTACGGACCTATCAATCAATCAATGAAACAATTTAGTACTATCGCGTGACAGTAGTTACAGTTTACGGACCTATCAATCAATCAATGAAACAATTTAGTACTATCGCGTGACAGTAGTTACATTTTCCGGACCTATCAATCAATCAAACAATTTAGTACTATCGCGTGAAAGTAGTTACAGTTTACGGACCTATCAATCAATCAATCAAACAATTTAGTACTATCACGTGACATTAGTTACAGTTTACGGACCTATCATGGCGGCTACCTATTTATTGGAGAGGAAGCCGAATTGCCACAGAGCATAAAAGGCCTTATTCAGGAAAACGGGCAATTCTTGCTCATAAAAATCCAACAGGAGGTTGGTTAAGTTTTATTGAATACTTCACCTTTCAGTTGTCTACTCATACACATAGTAATATTAATTGATTCCGCCACATACATATTCATTGTGTACATAGCTAGATATGCACAATTCTACACAGAATTCAACAAGTACGAACATATCTTCACACAAATGTCCATCAACACTAAACGGACTGTTGAAAAGACGTCATTTATTGTACTTCTGTAGCATATTTATGCTATATCGTACATGCACTATTTATAGGTGATGCATGTTTGGTTTTGATAGTCCTTTCGAATCTTTGTTTTTCGTTTATTAAAAATGTTAATGTAAACTTTCGATATTCTTCGTCTGTGTTTATTTCTTAGTACGTAGATCCTTAAGAACATCTACCTCTTCAATCATGTTTTAATCAACACCTCTGCAAAAACGGCGGCGCTTCATACAAATTTATAGAATCATTTTAAATGTGTAGTTTACAATTTCGAAAAAATAATTATCAGTATAATTAAATTAAACTTTCATTCAATCACATACAGTAAACCCATTTACATAAATATTTGCATTCCTGTCAGTCTAACAGCAGCAGAGTTCTTCGGATTGACCCCACAACACCAGTCGCCTCACCATCTAGAAAAACAGACAGACCAGATGGGGAATTTCTTGGCTGCAATAAGTAAAAATACATATTGGGGCATATATTATCTTTTTTGTTTTTATGCAAACAATTTTTCTTTTAAACTGATAATGTAAGTATTGTATCATTCGCGGCGTGTAAACTTGAACATTTTCCTCCCTTTTTTCTGAAATAAATTGAAATCATTGTTTAATAAATGTCTTTATTTTAAAAAAATGCAAAGCTGACTTAAGCCATATGCGATGTTAATGCTATTTGTTTGTGAATATGCAACGTTTGTGAATAGTTTGTTTCGAATGGAAATCGAAGGTGGCTGTTATCGAAGAAATTATTTGAAAGGAAAAATGTTATCTTCCCTGAACCCGTTGAACCAATTGAAACAAGACTCAAGCAATATTGATAAGATTGCCCTACATTGTTCATACTTTTGATGTTGATTGAAAATAATAATTACCACAACAACAGGATAAAAAGGTGAACACGTGGAATTTGTTGCCATTACCCGAATTAAGTGAGCAATATGGCTCTTGTGAGCCTCTGGGCTTTATTTTGGGTTTTTACTTACATTGTCAAAACGAAAAAAGTGCACCCAATAAAATCTTATTTACTTTATTTATATCTAATCACTCCGCTGTTGGCATATTCCAAAAATATTTTAATTGTTCAAAGCGTGTTTTAAAATAAAGCCTTTAAACAGAACATGGAAATACTGCTTATTATAAAACAACGTCTTAAACCGAAGACTAGCATACATGTTCTGAAATCGGGGTCTGAATATATAAAGATTGGTTGTATATCCGCTGCACTACAGCTCCTTTGACACATTACTTATACACAGAACAACTTCTATAGATAGAAATAAATATATGATTTGAAGTGCCATTCAAAGCACCATAACAAACACACACGTTAAAAATAATTTGCAGCTATTAGATTCTCTTTCTTTAAAGTTTGTCAAGTTAAATTCGAATTAATGTATAGTCGATGTTCGATTACAAGATATATAAGGTAACAAGACATTCAGAATGGATTAATGTATAGTCTATATAAGGTAACAAGACATTCCGAATGGATTATTGTATAGTCGTAACTAGTCTCGTTCACCCAGACGCATATATAATAGCGTCTGGGATCACCTTGTGGTAATTTCGCTACCAATAGGTGGAGAAAAAACAATGATTCTATTTTCAGGGCCCTATTTATAGATCAGGAAAACCATGCAAACATGTCTATACTTATAAAATGACGTCACAGTAAGATTCTCTCTTGATTGTGCATAACAATAATATTTGTTTAATTAATTGATAAAGTAATATTTTATAAAAATATTCAAATGTAAACTTTGGTACAATTTTTTATACACTTCTTGATATGAACGGAAGTAATTTTTTAGACAATAAAAATATCATCCAATCAAAAATTACGCCCAGTTTTGGGCGTAATGGTAATGAGTTCAATATAGAGATGAATCCAGACGCACAAATGCAATTAAGCGTCTGGATGATCGAGACTAAGTCGTAACAAGACATTCGGAATGGATTAATGTATAGTCTATATAAGGTAACAAGACATTCAGAATGGATAGATGTATAGTCTATATAAGGTAACAAGACATTCAGAGTGGATAAATGTATAGTCTACATAAGGTAACAAGACATTCCAAATGGATTAATGTATAGTCTATATAAAGTAACAATACATTCAGAATGGATTAATGTATAGTCTATATAAGGTAACAAGACATTCAGAATGGATAAATGTATAGTTTATATAAGGTAACAAGACATTTAGAATGGATTAATGTATAGTCTACATAAGGTAACAAGACATTCAGAATGGAATAATGTATAGTCTACATAAGGTAAGATTGATTGATTGATTAATGGTGTTTAACGCCCGAGCAGCAATATTTCAGCTTTATTCAGGCGATGAACATGAAATGGATGATAAAATGAACATGAAATGATGATGAATGAAAATGGGATGGGACACAAGGAAAAATAGGGGTAACGGATTTTAGATTGCCACTGGCAAATGGGAGGATATATAGGGTCGGGCAATTTAGCCTCCTGTAGCGGGATCGAAATCCCTACTCATAGCGAATACTACAGCAGCGTTCTTTAACGTGCGAGGAACATGGCATTTTTCCCAACACGGTGCACTAATATGGTTTGCGGTCAGGTTTTCCGTATTATGGCCTGACAACCCCAGCTTGCCAGGGGTACCCCATTCAACCACCTGGGGCACACATCCCAGTCGGTCTTTAGGCAAACCAACCTGACACGCCGGTCAGGGTACTGGGCGCTATTTAGTCGCCTTTTACGACAAGCTAGCGCGACTACGGTCTATTCTTTTAGCCACCCGGATCCCGCACGGGGCACATAAGGTAAGAAGACATTCAGAATGGATTAATGTATAGTCTATATAAGGTAACAAGACATTCAGAATGGATTAATGTATAGTCTATATAAGGTAACAAGACATTCAGAATGGATTAATGTATAGTCTATATAAGGTAACAAGGCAATCAGAAAGTGACATATCTAGGGATTGCAGAAGGCCTAATAGACCAGAGAACATACAAAACAAATAAAACTAATAAAAAACATAATATATAAAACCAGAATGAAACGCCTGTGCAAATCTCGGGTTTTGAGAAAACGGTTATTTTTCAAGGTGCGCGGTCGAAGAAATAGAAAAATGGACTCTAAACACAAAAGGCAAGTCTATACAAAAATATAGGTCCTATAGTAATAATGTGTGAATTTTAATATCAGCTTGTTTTATATATATGCTACTGACGTCTTATGTCTACCTAGATCAACCCAAGTCGGAGGCTCTGGAGTTTACGTTCGTTCGCTCATCATCCATGACATTATTTTCGTAAGACTTAATATGAACATGATGACAAAACAAACAAGAATTCGTGAACGATAATACATGTACCGTGATTTTTAAGAATGACTTCGAATACTTTTATTGATTGTAGATAACAACAAATTTAAATTTAGGGTTTTTTATGTGCATGTGTAAGATTTTTTTAAACACACTGACGTAAATAGAATGAAATTACTGAACTTACGTTTGAAGTAGAATTTTGTTGAAAATCATTGTCAAAATAAGTTTGGTCTTCTGTGTGCACGGCTATCATTGGCTCTGTATCTTCTTCTGGCATCGGTGAATTATCGACTTCTTGATTGGTCGGTGATTTTCCTAGTTGTGCAGTTTGATTACCGTAATGAGTTTGGTCTTTTGTTTGCACGGTTATCATTGGTTCTGTATCTTCTTCCGGTATCGGTGAATTATCTACTGGTTGATTGGTCGGTGATTTTCCAATTCGTGAAGGTTTTTTCCTTGAATTTCGTCCTTCACTTGAGGTATTGTGTAACTTATTTTCTGTAAATGGTGTGTATTGTTTTAAATTTTCTAGTTCTCCTTTCGGCTCTTTATCGTAGACAGACGCCACATAAAACGGATCGTTCTTATTATTAGATCTTTGTTTTGCTGTGTTCGACAGATTCGGGCTGTTATTACCTCCCCCTGCAAGGAAACACAAACCAAGATTTCATTGTTCCTGAAGTTTAGCATGTTATCCCAGTAAAGTTTAAAATAGTATTTAGTTAATCGTTATAGTAGGAATATATGCGCTGCCTACATGTCATAAATGCGAGCATCGACGGCACATTTTGATCTAAGAAGTTACTTTCTAATCATCTGCATTTCTGTGAACATGACGTCTTTCTAAGATGTGACGTCACATGAATCAATTATAATTTTTAAAACAGCGTTTTAGAGTTTGCATTAAACTAGTCTCCAGGTTTAATATTTTTCATTTACGCAAACTTTACTTTTAATTATGACCCCGGGCAAGCTAGCCACCATAAGTCTATTACTGTTTTATTTGTTGTTTACAACTCTGTTTTAGCTTACCTTTCGCCTTTTTTTTTCGTCGGAAATGTCTGTCAGAATACAATCTAAATCAAGTAGCTACTTGCTTCTTTATTCCAGATTTCGATTTAAACTTATCATTTCCCGTAGAGTTTTGTCCACAGAAAAGACAAACATCTATAAAAGCATTCTTTTGATAAACTGTCAGTTACAGGCAATACTAATGTAAATTTTGATTGTATATTCGAACCGTAGTCTGGGCTACAAGCTAAAAATTCTCAACACTGTATGCGGACTTTCTGTTCGAATATACAGTTAGGTACCAGTCAGCAATGAATCCGCTAAAATTTTAACTGGTTTGCAACAATGCGATTGCAACAGCGGGCAGCTCCTTGCTTCCGTAGGCCACTTATACACGTGAATTCTTCAATTAGTCTTAATATATTTACTGCACGAAAACCAGCATCCTCCCAAATCAGGGGTTTTGATTCCACATTCGCTCCAAGCAAACGTGGAATCAGAACTCCTGACTTAGGAGGATGGAAAAACAGTAGTATTTCCTGAAATATTTATAATGTTTTTGCAGTTTTTTTTAGATTTTCTAACAAAGATTTTGTTGTTTTTGTAATAAAATTTCAATATTTAAAAATGCGGGTAATAGGATTACGGAAAGTGTTGCATATAAAGGACGGACATCAAAGGATAATATAGTTTATATTATTTTCAAGATTTAATATGAAAAAAAAATATTCTGAAGTTAGTACAATAACAGTCATGTAAATGTATATAATGTATATAGTACAGATAAAGATCAAACATTAAAGTATTTATGATTCGTAATGAACTGAACGAGTTATCGTTCTTATACTACGTGCCAGGTGAGCTTAATTAAGTGTAATTCTGGTGTTAAATATCTTGCTTTTCAGTTTTGTTTTAATTGATAGTTTAGTTCACATCTGTGCATTTGTGTACATTCTATTAAATTTAAGTATCAAGTTAATTTTAATAAACAAGGTAATATTCAAAACTTTTAATTGATATTTAAAAATATAATCGGTCTACTTTCGCTACTACTAGTAATTTGACATCCTCACAAGTCAGTGTTTGTGTCCACATGTGTCCACGAACCCCTGACAAACTTAGCTAGGAAATTCCCGGGCTCATAGTCACTATTTTGATTGGCTACATCATACCTTGATGTAGCCAATCAAAAGCTCGCTTTCATTCGCGGCTTGGTTAGGGGATATCCCGAGTCGATTGTAAATAAACCAAAACCGATATGTGTTGCATAGACCATGTAAAAGTCAGTGCATTTTGTACAGTAGTGTTAATAGTTTGTTATTACCGCGTTATTTATTAGTTGCGTTACGTTTTCTTCCCACTCAAGAATGAGTAAGAATGACTTCTGCCAAACACTTGCTTCTTTCAAGCAATTTCATTGGTTGATATTTTGAAGGATTGACGTCATACGAAAATTTTCTAGCCCGAGAATTTCCTAGCTAAGTTTGTCAGGGGTTCGTGGACACATGTGGACACAAAACCCCTGACTTGTGAGGATGGTAATTTGACGAACAAAAAGTAATTAAAGATTAATATTAGTATAGACGGCCAAGCAATACAAAATTTAATAAACTCATCAGTTGTACAGCTCGTGTTATATTCCAAATGTAGTTATATATTGTGAAGATTAAACACGCGTACTCTGGAACACCAAGTTTTTGTTCCAGCCACATTGTCCCAATGGTCACCTGACTTGGACTAACTCTTAAGATACGTTGCAATACACTCACAAACATACATAAAGCCAATACACTCAAACACTCTTCAGATTTTTCACTTCATCTGAAACACTGTTCAGATATGTCATCACTCCCGAACTCACTGTTCAATCGGACACACATTCTAAATTGCCGCTTGGCTCGGAAACACTCTTTAGATATCTCACTTCATCTGGAACACCGTTTTAATATATGGCATCACGTCCGGACTCACTGTTCAATCGGACACAATGTCCGAATTGTCGCCTGGCTCGGAAGAACTCTTAAGATATCTCACTCCATCTGAAACACTGACCAGATATGTCATCACTCCGAACTCACTGTTCAATCGGACACACTGTTCGCATTGTCGCCTGGCTCAGAAACACTCTAAAATATCTCACTTCGTCCGGAACACTGTTAAGATATGTCTTCACTCCCGAACTGACTGTTTAATCGGTTCACTGTCCGAATTTTCGCCTGACTCGGAAAAACTCTTTAGATATCTCACTTCGTCTGGAACACTGTTCAGATGATGTGTCATCACATGGACTCATTTGAGCATCTACCATATACGCTTTTAATGTTAACGGGTTTACATCTACTATTTTGTAGTAAAAAGGATAAAAACATTTACCTTGCAATTCTGCCATCCTTTATATTCGATCTATGCACCAGAACATTTTTCTCTTAACAGATATGTCCTTTTTAATATCACGAGTTTTTTATGTGTCTGGTGTTAATTAAATGTTTATTAAATGTCTGTATGTTATCACGACATTACATTATGTAGATATCATTTACCATTCAAAAATCGTCATGACGAATAAACAATTTATTGAATACATTTTAAAAGGGTTTTATACAGAAAATAGAATTTATTATTTCGCACAAGAATCCCTTCATTTTTACCATTCAATTTAGTTCGCTTTCATCACAATGTGCAAAATTTCAAATTGAATACCATTCTTTACGGTTTACACAAATATTGCTCTATTCAGAATAAGTTTACGAATGATTATACATAGACTCGGTGGAAATGTCATCTTTTTATATACAACGATAAGATTATTTTAACACTTACAATAATAATATACATTCTTCATTTTATACAGTTCAAATGGCTAAAAATGCAATCAACACCCGTGTTAATAACACAATATGCATATAACATATAAAAAGTATTATTATAAAATACTAATAACTATATAAACATGAAATAAACAAAATATTGTTAAATCAACTTTAGCTCGTGAGTGCCCCTTGTGTGGTACATTAACTTATACTGTTAATTAAAATCTTAGGATATTTTGTTACAACCATTTATTATAGAATAAATGTGTATTGTATTTAATAATATCTTTGTCTTTTGTGCCTATTATTGCATGTTTTTTATTTCCTTCTGTATTAATATGTTCAGGCCCTGGACCCAGCGCCATAAAACCTACTTGAGTAAAAATATTTTGCTCAGCAAGAGAATTTACTCAACTACCATGACAACAAGGGAAAAGGAAAAATTTCATTGGATGAAATTGAGAATAAAAAAATTCTCTGCAAACAAAATGTTTATGGCGCCGGGCCCGGGTTTCATAAAACTTCTCAAATTGAGATTTTCTTCAAACATCTGAGTTTTCCTCAAATTTGAAATTTCAAGCAATCTCTTTGGTCAATTTTTGAGTTGAGGACAAGTTGAGAAAACCCTCAAATTTGATATGTTTTATTAAACCGGGCCCTGCAGCTCCTTCGAGGCGCAAAAATATTTTTTTCAAATAAACTATTCTTCTTCTTCATATAATGACAAAATAAATGAAAATTTGTCAATATAGATGGTGAATTCTATAAGTTTACACAAATGTGCTCCGAGGCGTATAAGGATATTGGATGACGACATAAACGTTCTGACCGAAATGCAGATGATGAAATGTCACAATTTATTGTTAATCGGCAAATAATGCTAGTCCAATATAGTGAGATAATAAAATATGTTTTTGTTAGTTTGAATGGTGTTAACCGCCAATTTCAGCCATTTTTCAGCTGTATCATAGCGTCCTTAACTGGGTTAGGAAGCCGGAGTACCTGGAGAAAAAACCCCAACCTTCCATAGGAAAAGAGGTAATCCTTGTCAAAGATTGGAGTCGAGTACACCCTGCCTGCAGTGAGACTCGAACCCGCAACCTCAGTGTTGACAGATAACGTGATCAATAGTAGACGAAATACCTTAACCACTCTGCCATCAAGGCCCCTAAAATATTAAGTATTTAACAATTTTATACACATGCGTGTCTGAATAAAAGCGTTTTGAAGAATAAAACAGAGAGAATCTGTAGTTAAGATAATTAATTACATTCTACAATTTGCTTCTTTGATTGTCAGCTTTCGGAAACACGACACAGATTAAAGAAAACATTCCAATTTTAGATACAAGGATTGAATATTAATTGTTTCGACTGGGTAATATCCGGGATCCGTACTATTCTCTGTAATATCCTAGTTGTTTTCCCTCAAATTTACGGCTGGGACACAGAACTTCCCTGCGTGTCCCCAGGGGGGGGGGGGGGGCGTATAGGGTTTGTCATAATGGGTACTGTTAAAGACATTACCACGCTCTTTGCATGATAAAGACCACTTTTTTAGATTTCGAAAAATGGAAGGCTTATTATAGCCGCTACGAAAGTTAAAATTATTTGTCCCTACCAAATATGTCAAACTTATTTCAGTGAAAGTCTGAATTTTGTACACTTTTTTCCTCGTTTATTTATTGTTTTTAAACATGTTCTGTGTATAGCTGAAATATCGCTCGCTGTTGGTTAAAACAAGATAAAAAAAAAGAAAACCGACGCAGTAAAGAGATAAATTGAATTATGCATTGAACTACGAATCGCCATTATTGTCATACAAATTCCCTGTTTCAACAGACCAGAAATGTTTGATGGAAAGTTTTTGGGGGATGACTGACAATCAATTATTACTACGTGAAAACATGAACCTATACATTAACACTAGTCCCAGGTGAAACGAGTTTGAAATCATTTATTTATACATGTGTGCCCCCCCCCCCCCCCACCCCCAACCCCCAACCCCCAAATCATATGTGTTTTTATTTTTCAACAGATTATTTTATTTACGTGTTTTCAATATTAACAGATTTACCAAGCATACAGTTAACCTAAAATTGATCATTTACATATAACTACTTTGTTGTACATGTACATGTATTCAAGAACGTTTATTGTACAAGTTGTTTGATATAAAATTTTACAAACTGCAGATCATCTCTATCGTTCTTAATACATAAATTGCACTATAAAATAATTTTATAAACAAACAGAACGGCAAAATCTAATAATAATATTTCAAAATTTGAAAGGTGAATTGCCAATTTACCACCCTGTTCCGAACCCCCAGTCCAATTGGTTTTTGACTAATCAAGAAACAGAATAAAGATCACTTGAATTGCTTTTTCAAAGAGGTCAAAGTGTAAAAAAATAAATATAATACCTACTGCGCCGCCGTAGTCTCGATCATCCAGACGCTTAATTAAATTTGTGCGTCTGGATATATCTATATTGAACTCGTTATTATTACGCCCAAAACTGGGCGTAATTTTTGATTGGATGATATTTTTACTGTCTAAAAAATTACTTCCGTTCATATCAAGAAGTGTATAAAAATTGTATCAAAGTTTACATTTGAATATTTAATAAAATATTACTTTATCAATTAATAAAACAAATATTATTGTTATGCACAATCAAGAGAGAATCTTACTGTCATTTTATAAGTATAGACATGTTTGCATGGTTTTCCTGATCTAAAAGTAGGGCCCTAAAATAAGAATCATTGTTTTGTCTCCACCTATTGGTAGCGAAATTACCACAAGGTGATCCCAGACGCTATTTATATGCGTCTGGGTGATCGAGACTATCCCAGACGCTATTATATATGCGTCTGGGTGATCGAGACTAACTGCGCCGGAAAAACATTTCATCAATCAATATCCGGTCTATTTCTAAAATGTGTTTCAAGTTACAAATACAAATACAAATACAAATTTTTTATTTAATCCAATTATGAAGCCCCCAGAGAGGCAGAAGAATTATTCATAACAAAACAAAATGAGTAAAAATCAAAATATCAAAACATGTTATTATTCTAATTAGTTTTAGTAACAATAACATATAAAAAATAGTTTTATGATAAAAACAAATTAATTTTAGTCTCTGTCTGGATGAGGTGTTGGGGGGTGCAGCTCTTATCTTTGGAACTTATAAGAATATTTGATATACTATTATACAATTAATGACTTTGATATAGGTCACTATCAGGATTTATCAGCCAGAGAAATGTAATATTCACCGAGCCGCTAGGCGAGGTGAATATACATTTTGAGGGCTGATAAATCCTGATGGGGACCTTATATCAAAGTCATTAATTGTTTTATTACATGAATAAAACCACCATCTCCCTTGATCAGAAAAACTGAGGATGTATATTCTATTCGGGAGCGCCTGCTTACATTTTGTAATTGTTGTAATGTTAGTTACCCTTAATATGTTTTATTTAATACTGCATTTTGATATCAATTAGCTGATAATCCTGAAATTCCAGTTTCAAATATTGAGAAGAGTATAATTGAAGGAATATATCGCAGAACCGACGTGTCTCCCATTTGTTGTTGACACGCACGATGTATGTATAGTTGACGTCATTGAATTGTGTACAATTAATACAATCGATTTGATTGGACGACTGAATTTATTAAGACGGCTATTCTGATTGGCTAAAACATAAAAACCAGGTCGATATCGGATTCCGCTTGACTACTATGCAGCGGAATCGTGCAGCGTACAAACATTTTATATAATTTTAGTACTGTTGCGATTTATCGTGACCCGAAAGTTGTTTTTTGACAAATAAAAACCACGCAAAATTCTATTCATGTAATAATATAAATTATACAATATATATACTTTATGAAGACACTTGATTAACACAAAGTAAGGAATCTCTTTTCAAGAATAGTTCTTCTAGCATTTGGAATAGAATTATCTCTCTTTTGCCATTTGTTTGTTTGTTGTCTCGTCGGCGTACAGGACCTTCGACACGAGAAGTCAGTTATATATCGAGTCGAGCACACCTAATCCGCAGCACAGCTCATGCACGGAACCTTAGATCATAAATTTAACACATCTAAACAATGGTTACTTTCAAATTTCTAATGTAGAGAGGTATAAAAGGTTGTATATTTTCATTCAGAATATTGCATCGGTATTTTATGTTACAAATTTGTGTGTACCATTTTATTTTATTGATTGTGTATATCTTTCTTATCATTGTCAATTTCTATTTGTGTATTTTTTGTGCAAACTGTAAAAAATGTGAATTTAGCGTTTTTATTTGATAAACTCATTTTGTGTTTTTACAGCTCATGTGACATGTGACATATGTTATGTCTGAGTGTTAAATAAAATCTTTAAATCTTGTTCATGATGTTCAAACTACTACATCACTGTTTCTTTGTATATGTTGTTCGTGTTGTTCAATCTATCACGTCACTAAAAGTTTTAATATCTATGTTTGTTCACGGTGTTCAGACTATTACGTAACAGTATAAAGTTTTGTATCGCTATGTTTGTTCACGGTGTTCAGACTATTACGTAACACTAAGTTTTGTATGTCTATGTTTGTTCACGGTGTTCAGACTATTACGCAACAGTAAGTTTTGTATGTCTATGTTTGTTCACGGTGTTCAGACTATTACGAAACACTAAGTTTTGTATGTCTATGTTTGTTCACGGTGTTCAGACTATTACGCAACAGTAAGTTTTGTATGTCTATATTTGTTCACAGTGTTTGGACTATTACGCAACAGTAAGTTTTTTATGTCTATGTTTGTACACGGTGTTCAGACTTTTACGTAAAAGTATAAAGTTTTGTATGTCTATGTTTGTTCACAGTATTCGGACTATTACGTAACATTAAGTTTGTATGTCTATGTTTGTTCACGGTGTTTAGACTATTACGTGATACTAAGTTTTGTATGTCTTTGTTTGTTCACAGTGTTCGGACTATTACGTAACACTAAGTTTTGTATGTCTTTGTTTGTTCACAGTGTTCGGACTATTCCGTAACACTAAGTTTTGTATGTCTATGTTTGTTCACGGTATTTAGACTATTACAAAACACTAAGTTTTGTATGTCTTTGTTTGTTCACAGTGTTCGGACTATTACGTAACACTAAGTTTTGTATGTCTATGTTTGTTCACGGTGTTTGGACTATTACGTAACAGTAAGTTTTCATTACTTTTTTGTTCACAATGTTCAATCTAAGTTCCACAACATCTTACTCATTAATATTGTTTGGATTTGGGCGCACTGACGAGTCTTGATTAGACGAAACACGCGTCTGGTGTAGTAAGTTCTATTAACTTCGGTATCTTTGATGACATTTTTTACTATAACTTACCAGTAGGTTTTCCTCGCGGTTTTCTAACTACCTACGTCACTGTTAGTTAACATGTCTTTTGTGCACGATGTTCAAACTTCTACATCGCTGTTTCTTTGCCACAGATTTTCCCTAGACATGATAATGATTAACTCGACGGGTGTCTTTTTAGAGGCAGGCACTGTTACTCGTCCGGAGCACCTGAGTGTACCCATGGTTTTTATTTGGTTCGGGTTACACTCTTTCTGTTTTTGTGTTTTTTGGTTTTTGTGTTGTGTTTGTCTAAATCCGGCTTTGTAACTGTCCCTTGACTTTTTACTCTTGTTGTTCGGTCGAATTTCTTTGCTATTTTTCTTATAAACGTTTATATAGCTGCATTATGACAGATATGGCAATATTATGAATTGACTTGTCAGTGTTCTTTAAAGTTATTGAGCTAGTGAAATCTCCTTTCAACATATACATAAATGTTTGAAAAATATCTTGTTAATGACCAATTAAAGATCATCTGTCCTGTCTTTACGGTGACATACCTCGACAGAAGACATTGCCCTATTACCGTAGTAACAGGATCTTCTTGTGGGTGAGGGTCTTTTGTATTATAAGGTGATAATAACTACTGTCAAACCCGATAGTGATCTTGACTCTGATAATTACAGAGCCGAATATATAGTTTATTGGACATGAGGTATCTGTTAAGTGGTATTTAATTTTTGTATATCTGTCTGGGATACACGTGGCTTCACATGCGGCTGCCAAACGCAGACGTCACCGAGGTTTTTTTTATCAGTTTGGTTTTTTTACGGATCGATCATATTGTTAACATAAAGGTGGGGAGGGGTACTAGAATCTTTTTGAACAATAATTTTGTTTTGGTCTGGCAAAAAATGAAAGCAAATCCATTCAAACTACCACTGTACCCTATATATTCTTTGTTAATTTAAAAATGTGTGGGTCTTCATTCACGAACAAGAACGATAAAATACTGGTTGGCTTATGATATCAAAATAGTATGGTTCCCTGTCGTCTAATTTAATTTAATTTAACGTCAGTCATACATGTATTAACACAATGTTAATGTCGTTTTAATTGGTAAATTATAATTATTCGAATGCAAATAAGAGCGGAATCTTGTAATGGTCTGTGTGGATAGTTGCATGGTGTCTTTTGCAACAACCATTTTCTTACCGGAAAAGGGTGCGGAGGACTGGATCTCCTGTTCTCCTGATTTTTGTTTCTTTGCGGGTACTTGCTTATCTTTGCAGTGTATCTTTATACCTATTTTGTTTCAATGATCATTAATTCGAATAGTTTGATTGACAGAAGCCTATTACAAGTACTAACCATATAATATATATATTTATTACATGTTATTACATGAATAGAATTTTGCGTGTTTTTGATTGGTCGATAAATCGCAACAGTACTAAAATTACATAAAATGTTTGTATGATTCCGCTGCATAGTATTCAAGCGGAATCCGATATCGACCTGGTTTTTATGTTTTAGCCAATCAGAATAGCCGTCATAATAAATTTATTCGTCCAATCAGATCGAATGTATTAATTGTATTGTACACAATTCATTGACGTCTTCTACACATCTATCGTGCGTGTCAACAACAAATAGGAGAAACGTCGGCTCTGCGATATATTGATTCATTTATACTCTTGTAACCATTTTATTATCGGCGAGAGGTACAATTTTGGTTTCTCCACCATGTAACCATTTTATTATCGGCGAGAGGTACAATTTTGGTTTTTGCAATATTTACACTCAAATTTTTTATTCTCCGCCAAAAACTATCGAACAGACGACAGGTATCTATACCAATCTATAAAATATCATGAATATAATGCTACCCATATTTAAATAATCCATAAAATTGGGGCAGCCATGAATTATTTCGATTCTGATATGAAAATACAGAAATTTTACATTTCGCGACTACCTAGGTAAAGGTTTATTTTGGCTGTTCCAATTTCCGAGAACCTCCCTTGTTTCAAAATTATTATATTTCTCGCGTAAAACTTAGTAGAAAAAAAACGAAGAAATAAAAAAACAAACAAACATAATTATTAACATTTACAATAAAATTTAACAATCGAAACAAAGAACGACAAAATTAAATGCTTCATTACATCAGTCGCCGTGTGGCGTGTCTGGGACTGTTTATGTGTTGCTGTGTTTGCGTGAGAAATGCAAACTGCTTACCGCATTTGGTCGATCTTATGCTCCTGTTTTAGATCCACAATGGTGCAAATTTAAATCGACAGTTATTTTCCACAATTAATCAATATTTTGAAATTCGGTTGCGTTTTCATTTTGATACGTAACGGTAAATTCGTTTGTGGTGGGGGCGGGAAAAGTCTCGCGGTTTGCATTGAACGTCATTGTAAACAACGCAACGTCCCTTGAATACACAACGTAGCTAAAGTCAAGGAAGACTTGTAACATGTAAACAATAAAGGCATAGAATAGAAAATGGACTTGTTATCGTGAAAACATGTTATCTATGGGATTTTCTTACAAAGGTACAAAATAAAATAAATTTTAAAGCAAAAACATCAACACACGGGGGTTTTTGAAATGGATGGAACAGTCGTATTTTGTTGAATATTTAAATAGAGGTGTGTTTCCAAAGCGTTTGAAGGACGTCATATTAGAATCTGTAATAAAACAAATAATGACTTTGATACGGTCGCCATCAGGATTTATCAACCCTTAAAAATGTATATTGACCTCGCCTAGCGGCTCGGTGAATATTACATTTTCTCTGGCTGATAAATCCTGTTATTACATGAATAGAATTTTGCGTGGTTTTGATTTGTCAAAAAACAACTTTCGGGTCACGATAAATCGCAACAGTACTAAAATTACATAAAATGTTTGTACGCTGCACGATTCCGCTGCATAGTAGTCAAGCGGAATCCGATATCGACCTGGTTTTTATGTTTTAGCCAATCAGAATAGCCGTCTTAATAAATTCAGTCGTCCAATCAAATCGAATGTATTAATTGTACACAATTCAATGACGTCAGCTATACATACATCGTGCGTGTAAACAACACGTCGGCTCTGTGATATATTCATTCAATTATACTCTTCTCAATATTTGAAACTGGAATTTCAGGATTATCAGCAAATTGATATCAAAATGCAGTATTAAATAAAACATATTAAGGGTAACTAACATTACAACAATTACAAAATGTAAGCAGGCGCTCCAATAGAATATACATCCTCAGTTTTTCTGATCAATGGAGATGGTGGTTTTATTCATGTAATAAAACAATTAATGACTTTGATATACGGTCCCTATCAGGATTTATCAGCCCTCAAAATGTATATTCACCTCGCCTAGCGGCTCGGTGAATATTAGATTTCTCTGGCTGATAAATCCTGATAGTGACCTATATCAAAGTCATTAATTGTATAATAGCGACCTATATCAAAGTCATTAATTGTATAATATCTACTTTCAAAAATAAAGGGTCATCCATAATTGTCAAAATTTTTCACAAGTAAAGAGCACTCTTTTTAAAAACCCCGTTCCCTCTCCATTTAGGGTTAATAACTGGTGGATTTAAAAACCATTTTTATTATTATACATTTATTGACTTTGATATAGGTTAATACTGGTTTTATCAACCCTGAAAAAATTATATCCACCGAGCCAACGGCGAGTGTGGATATTATTTTTGAGGGTCGATAAAACCAGGTATTAACCTATATAAAAGTCGATAAATGTTTTATTATATGACTGTTTTTACACTGGAAGTCTCTAATAAAATAAGATAACAATAAAAATTAGTTTCAACAATAACAACAGTAAACTATCACATTTTAAATTGAAAGAATTTAACATTTTCCAATAAAAATTTATTGTAATATTAAAGCAATTATGAAAAATTGGAAAAAAGTTCCTGTTCATTGACAGTTGCAAAACTTGTATGCTGCTCGTCAGCCATTTTGAAACAATGTCAACAAATAGAATGTTTTAAAACAATGATTTTGATTGACTGATGTTATGTTTTTAATTCAACCAATCAAATTAATGCTTATTTCCTATTGTTGAATTCTATTTTTAACCACTGAAAAGTGATAAATATTCTATTTTTAGCTACTCAAAAGTCAAAACTTTTATATCAGTCTATTTTTATCTACTTAGAGGTTAACACACTGTCTGCATAATACTTTTCATAATACCCTGGGACAATCAAAATTAAGATAAATGTTAGTTATTTAATAAACCTATACATTAAGCTTAATATATAAGTTGCATATAGCATGCATTTTGCCATGAATTGAAAAACTTTTTTGGTCTTCAAAGTTAGTTGTCCCATTCTCAACTTATTGTTTACTTTATCATGAAACAAATAGATTACAGTAGTGCAGGGTAAATATCACACATTGTAAAGGCAACAAACAAAATGGGAAAGTATGAACAAGACAACCAGAAAGAAATAACAAATACATAGAAACTACTGAACAGGTTTATTGTTTTAAGTTTTTGATTTTCCCTTTTAAGAGTTTATGGTTTTGCTTGTTCCTGTGCTTTAACAGATGCTATCTTGATTTGAGGATAAATAACATTTTACAAACATTTAAGGACTTTATATACCAGTTTTAATTTCAAAATTTATAACGACCAACCAAGAGACTCCGTAATTAGGACACGAAAAATGTTGAAATTTAAATCCTCTCCACTATATCGCACGCTTTGTAAACTGAAAAATGTCGAAAATTACAGATGACTCTCAAACTGTATTTGGGAATAATTGTAGAGGTATTTCCCGAATGGAAAAACTATGATTGCAAATAATTGAGCTATTGTACTATCGTTGGCGATTACCTTTAAAACATGGCGCTATGCGTGTTATGCGACCTAATATTCCACCACCATTACTAGTTACAATGTATAGCATGTCATAAAACGGGTACTAATAGCCACGGACTATAGCTGGGTACCACGTTATTCAAAATTAAAGATTAAAACGCGGCGTCCACATGATATATAGCGTTCACTGATTGTACTAAAATATATATAAAGTTTTAACTCCCCAAATATACATTTAAAGTTTTTTATTGTTCATGAATTCAAAATACTCGTAATTCCTATACTTGTTGCAAACTCGGAAAGTTAAGAAAAAATGCACAACTAATTCATTAAGTCTTAAAAATACACAATTAATAATTTCTAAATAATACAATAGTATGATGCTCAGAAATCCGTTAAAGTAAACTGATGATAAGGATTTGTTTGTCCCGATCACAAGAATAATCTAACATTCAAAGGCATTAGTTGAAAAAATTGTGTGTGTTCACTTAAAGGTAGCACAGTAGTAAATGTTTTGGCTATAGTCGAAAACACTAACATTACTGTGATTTGCATACCTTTCTAACATTGATCAGCATTTACCTGGACTAGGAAATTAATAAACTTTCATTTACCATTTAAAAAATATATGCCATATATATCCGTGACCAATTCCTTTTTTCGCTAGTTAGAACATTTTGAGACGCTCCCACTTTTACATGCAATTTCTAATGCAGTGAATGTAAAAATACTACATTGTTTAAAAAATTACCAAAATTTTATCTTGCAAGATCTGAGAAAAATTTTACCACTTTTTTAAAACTTAATTTATGCAGGAGCTTACAGCTAAAAAATTGTATACATCTAACCACTATTTACCAAATCAGAACACAACGAAGTATTCAGTACTGTACTTAAGGTATCAATGTACTATTGCATAACGGTATGGGCGCAGCCATTTTATGAGCACAAAGTAAAGCGTGAAAAAACTGTCAGGTTAAACGCGATTGGTCAATAATGATTGTTAAAGTAAAAATATTTTGGAAAGAAATGCAATCTTTGGTATGAAAATACACAAAAAAGGAGTTTTATACACATTTAGGAGGAAGAAATCAAATTTCGAATACGTAGGGGCACCTCGAGGAAATTTGAAAAAAATGAGACTCCCCCTTTTTGACCTTCATTTTTCAGCCAGAAAAGCAATGCGAACCTATATTTTTAATAACACCGAATAAACCCCCTATTCTTTAACATAAATAATCTCTCTTAATTTAACATCAAATTAACTTTGTCTTTCAACGAAATAATCATCGAAAAGGGGTACCCCATATGGAAATAACATAGAAAGGCCATTGGTCCATTGTATTCTATACATGTTTCTTTTGGCATTTGAATTCGGCAAATTTTACTTTAAGCGCATAAATTCTGCATAAAATCATAGATTATTACAAAATTCATTGTTTATATTCACGTTTTCATTAGCTATAGTCTATTTCATGAAACATGCTATTTTCAATGCAACGTTAGGGGTGGGAATGATAAAACAATGACTGAAAGGCTCGTGGTCAATGTGTACACTACATTTGGAGCTTGTATGTTACAGGACGCATACACCAGCAAATTTAGTCTAATTCAGTGATTCAAATTGAACTTTTGACAATTATAAAAGAACTCTGATCTTTACGTTTTTTCGGCCCTAGTCTGACTTTCTGGTTGTGTTATAATAATGGGCGATAATTTCACAAATGTTAAACGATTTCGAAACGCTGTTTACAAATCACCGAAGTAAGGTCCAGCATTCAACCATAATGTTGTACTATGAAATTTAGGTCAGTTTTGAACAAGTTATAGTCTGTTTCAAAAACCGTTAATTTTCGGAAGATCATTTAGACCGCATTTCGTTCGTTCAATTGTGGACCCTGAATGAAAGTTTAAGATAGAACAATCGTCGAACATAGGCATCTACACATGCTATGTGAAAAACACCAACAGGAAAGATAAAAAACATCAATTTTGAAGCGCAACACAAACTGAGGAGAAAAAAACTACTTGCAAAAACGCGCCTTTTTTTCTAGGGGTGGCCTTTAAAAAACGGCACTTAAAGCATAAAGGAACATCGATGTATATGCCCAACTACATACAAGTTTTGTAATTGAATCAACAGTACTAAAGGTATGCAATTTGCTTAATTCTGCATCCATTTAATATCTCTATAGGTATCAATGTACTATTGCATAACGGTATGGGCGCAGCCATTTTATGAGCACAAAGTAAAGCGTGAAAAAACTGTCAGGTTAAACGCGATTGGTCAATAATGATTGTTAAAGTAAAAATATTTTGGAAAGAAATGCAATCTTTGGTATGAAAATACACAAAAAAGGAGTTTTATACACATTTAGGAGGAAGAAATCAAATTTCGAATACGTAGGGGCACCTCGAGGAAATTTGAAAAAAATGAGACTCCCCCTTTTTGACCTTCATTTTTCAGCCAGAAAAGCAATGCGAACCTATATTTTTAATAACACCGAATAAACCCCCTATTCTTTAACATAAATAATCTCTCTTAATTTAACATCAAATTAACTTTGTCTTTCAACGAAATAATCATCGAAAAGGGGTACCCCATATGGAAAATAACATAGAAAGGCCATTGGTCCATTGTATTCTTAATGTAGGGTACACAATCTGGTAACTTGTTACTGGTACACATTTACTACTGTTATGCCTAAAATAATCTCCTAACATGATATCAATCGACTACAGTCATGGTCCTATATATGTTTAACTACACGATCAATGTCGTATAGAAAATAAACATTCAATATTTAAATTTTATCACTGCTGACTTCTTTCTCCAATAGGAAGATGCGGGAACAGTTCATTCACAGTTTTAATAAATGTAACAGGATTAGAAACGCCTAATAATAGTTTTATGTACGTACCTTGAGATCATGGTATGTTGAGTACTTCATGTTTCCTTTAATTCTAAATCTTGTTAACATTGCATTCAGTTAATCTCTCCGCATGATTTGCATGTTTATACCTTGCAGTGTTAGAGTTCTGTATGAGCCTTATGTGGGCTTTCGTCCTCGAATTTTGTAATATGAGGACGTCACACAAATTCTGATTTAATGTATCTCTACGGTTTTACGGTCAATATGTCTGTAGACTAAGATCATAGTTCTCTGGTTGGTTGTATCAGTCTCTTTGGCCAATATGTCTGTGGCATAAAACCATTGTATCTGTGGTTGGTTGTTTCTATCTCTACGGTCAATATGTCTGTGGTTGGTTGTTTCTATCTGTACGGTCAATAAGTCTGTGGCATAAAACCATTGTTCTGTGGTTGGTTGGTTGTACATGTATCTATCTCTACAGTCAATGTCTATGGAGTAGGACCATTGTTCTGTAGTTGGTGGTTTACTACTGACAATACTTGTATCTATCACATATAGTTATTATTCTTTACATACATGCACTTAAACAGTCTTGTGTATTTGAAGAATCAATGTTTATTTGTAATTGTTTATGTGTATGCTTACAACCCTTAGGGGTATAATAATGCATTATTGAATAAAGTTTTGAGGTATCTATCTCTACGACAACATGTCTGTAGAATAAGACAATTGTTCTGTGGTTGGCCGCATCCACCACTACGGTCAATATGTTTGTAGAGCAAGACCATAGTTGTGTTGTTGGTTGTATATATATCTACTATAATGTGTATGTAGAGTAGATCATTGTTCTGTGATTATAGTTGTATCTATATGAATGGTCAATACGTCAGAAGAGGAAGACCATAGTTCTGTGGTTAATTGTATCTATCTGATTGCTCAATATGTCTGAAAATGATTTTTTGTTTAAACGATGTTTAACGCCACTTTCAGCAATTTTTTAGCTATATCATGGCATTCAGTTTTTATCGGGGAAGGAAGCCAGAGAAAACCGGACCTGGAATCTTGTCAATTAAAAATGGAGTCGAGTACACCCTTCCCGCAGTGAGACTTGAACCAGCAACCGCAGTGTTGACAGACCATGTGATCAATAGTAGACGAAATACCTCAACCACTAGGCCATCGAGGCTCGCTGTCTGTAGAGTAAGACCGTAGTTCTATGGTTGGGTGCATCTATCTCATCGGCCAATGTGTCTGTAGAGCAAGACCATTGTTCTGTGGTGGGTTGTTTCTATCTCTACGGTCAATATGTCTGTAGGGTAAAACCATAGTTGTGTGGTTGGTTGTATTTATTTCTACGGCCAATATTTCTGTAGAATAAGACAGTTGTTCCGCGGTTGGTTGTATCCACCACAAAGGTGCATAAGTTTGTAGAGTAAGACCATTATTCTGTGGTTGGTTGTATCTATCTCTGCGTCAAGTATAACTGTGATGTAAGATCTTAGTTCTGTGGTTAGTTGTATCATTTTTTTAATGTGTCTGTAGTTTATGACCATAGCTCGTTGGTTGGTTGTATCTATCTCTATAACCAGTATGTCTCTAGAGTAAGACCATAGTTATGTAGTTGGTTGTAACTGTCTCTACGGCAAATATGATTGGAGTAAGATCTTAGTTCTGTAGTGGGTTATTTATACGGCTTATATGTCGGTGCAGTAAGATCATTGTGCTGTGGTTGGTTGCTGTATACAACCGTAGTATCTATCTAGAAATTATTTCCATCTGCTTTATATCTTTGATCAAACGATTTAACGATATTACACCTATTGTTCCTGTAAGTGTATTGTTACATATGTCTAACTACCTCTAAATAGTGTCTCTGTCTTTTATGATTCATTTACGTTTATCAATCAATAAACTGAATACAATTTAAGTACTTGACCTTGACTTTAACCAAAATAACAATGCAAGACTGGTACAGCATGAACGAAGTGAAAAATACAGGATGCAGTCAATACAAGGATCAATTAGAAACTCCTTTGTCTGACGTACTAATCACGGATAATTTGTAATGAATTGAATACGGACGTTGTAGAACAAAGTTTTGAGGAATGTCTTAGAAGTATATGTCACTCATAGGAGGAAACCAACTATATGACTCACCAAATGACGTCAAATATAAATGTCCTTTGTATAATGATATTATATATGACATTTTGTGAGTTGAATAACGCCGAACATTTTAAATGTAAGGGCTATGCTTTTTGATAGGTTTAGATGGCATAGCTCTACAACATCTTAACTATTTGGATTTTAATATTTTTTGGGTTAAATCGCCACTTGATTATACGAAACGCGCGTAGTAAATTGTATTATCTTGGTATAGGGGTTGGTTAAGGTAGTTCGTCTACTATAGATCACGTGGTCTGTCAACACTGAGATTGCGGGTTTGAGTCTCATTGCGGGAAGGGTACGCTTGACTAAAATCTTAATTGACAATGATTGTCAGTTTTCCTACTGTAGGTTGGGTGTTTTCTCCGGTAACTCCGGCTTCCTCCCCATTAAAAACTGGACTTCATGATATAGCTGAAACATTTCTAAAAGTAGCGTTAACGTCATTAAAACAAACAAACAAACGTTACTATTGTTAAGCCAGATGCAATGCAAACAAATACCTAACCAGTCATTCAGTTTCCAAATCAATGATGTTAATACTATTTTGATTCTATGACAGTTATATTAATGGTTGTTTTACCAACACACCAGTAAAGTAAAAAAACCCAGAAAAATAGTGTTTCCAAGCATAGCAATAAAGTTAATACAAAAAATGTTAATACTAGAAATGTCTTGGTTTCCTGATAACTTATGTCAATACCTGAAAATGTGTGGTTTAAAGACAAAACACTAATATAAATAGCAGAAATGTGTTTAGTTTAGTTGTGAAAAGTTAATACCATAAAAGTCGTTTGATTGTCAGACTAAATAAGTTAATACAAGTCCTTTGGTTTCATGCCAAACATTTAGTGCCCATAAATCCGTTGACTACCGGGCCAGTCACGTTGAAACCAGTAAATCCTTATGTAGTCCATGTAAACCAATTTAATACTGCCAATGTCATTTGGTTACCGGTCCAAACACGTTGATATCTGTAAATCCATGTGTTGTCCAGGTCAATCAATCTAATACTGTCAATGTCATTTGGTTTCCAAACCAATTACGTTAATACCAAACATGCAATGCCATCGCGTTTATTTTCCTAGCTGATAGTTATTAGTCTTTTGGTTTGGTAGCAACAATGTTATGTAAATACATCAATAGTCATATGCATGGTTTCAAGTATTTATTTATGGTATATGTTATATGTCTTTACCAATTCCAGAATTAACAAGAAAATGCTGAATGATGTAATTTTATCTGTAGGTAGGTTAGTTACACGTTTTACCAGTTACCAAATATAAATGGCACGATTGCACAAACAACCATATCTATAGTATTACATCAGAACTATTAGTAATTTTTACATGTAAATACTATAATTAGGTGTAGTATTACATGCAGGAAATGTTAAAATTAGATAACTAACAAATATTGTACGTCTATGTTTTACGTAAAGGAGAAGTATCAGACATGGAATCGGATAACTTTAGTTTGGTTGATTGAATGGGATTCGGTAGAAAAAGTGGCGATCAATGGAAGGTAACTACCATAACCACTTGGCCACTGAGGCCACGATAACTGTAGTAATTACATGTATACATATATATATTTATAAATGAAAAAAGAAATGCCCTTCTGTTTAAGCAACTCAGAGTTGTATTAAATGTTTCTGGTAACATTTTTTATTATGATAAAAAATCACAAATCTCAGTAATCGCTTCAAGCACAAAATTATATCATGTCCTATTGATTATTTACTCAACACTCAATATGTCGGATGTTTGATATTTATCAAATAAGGACTTTTTACGAGGTCAATACGTAGTTATATGGACCGTGGAGGAAAATATTGACCGAGAACGAAGTCCGAGGTCAATATTTTTCTACAGGTCCATATAACTACGTATTGACAGAGTAAAAAGTCCTTAATTGTTATATTACATATGAATTTTTCTCTATTTATTTAAATTTAGAATAATGAGTCGGAAGAGTATATCCGGATCTATTTTTAGAAACAAGCCTTAAATATGCTTTATAAATAGTAACATGCCTTAAATATGCTTTAAAAATAGTATCAAGCCTTAAATATGCTTTAGAAATAGAATATATACACAGAATATTTTGGGGGGACATTGTCTACACGAACCAATCAAAATTAGGACTTAACACACCATATGTAATATATTTCCGTAGATATTTTGTTAGAGAAACACTTTGTAAGATATCTAATTGAATATAGAAGATATCTAATGATTTGTGATTACGTCAGACACAGGAAACTAAGTGCCCTCGGTCGGTTGGACGGTTGTTAGTAGTATATTGACCAATACAAGATGATTAGTCGAATCTTGGCCTTCGGAACACCATGATGAACAACTCGGGTGACGTTGGTCTACTTTGGACCGGACAGCTCTGAAGTGGCGTTGGCCCTGTCCTTCACCCAAAGTGTGTCTTAGAGCATTCCCCAACTTCGTGGAAGTCTATCAAATATGTTAGGTGCATAAAGTATGGAACACGTCAATCTCTGAAGACCATTATGCTTTTTCTGGAATCCCATATCTTAAGGTAGATCGTCTAATATTGATCACGTGGTGTGTCAACACTGAGATTGCGGGTGTATTCTCTCTGCGGGCAGGGTGTACTCGACTCCAATCTTAATTGACAAGGATTGCCAGTTTTCCTACCGCAGGTCGGGGTGTTCTCCGGGTACTACGACTTCCTCCCTAATAATAAAAACTGGACGCCATGATATAGCTGATAAATTGCTGAAAATGGCGTTAAACATCATAAAAAAAAACATATCTTCAGAGATGATCAGATCTTATTAGACCATTAGTTATTATGTCGCAGATCTAATAAAAGAGCCCAAGGTAATACCCTACAACTGTATAATGTTATATGTAGGTTTTATTAAAATTTATTTATTTATTGATGAAATTATAGCCAATGTGTTTTTACGTAGAAAGTTCTTGTTAAAAATATTATTTTATACAGAACAAAAACTCAAAATATATTTAAAATATACCCAAGTGGTAACATGCATTTAAGCAGTTTGCACAATATATAGTTTTCAAGTTACCAATACAATGTACAATTTTGTGCGACTGAGCCACAGGGGGGGGGGGGGGTAACTTGGTATATATAGGGTAATACGGATGTGCGGCCCGAATAGGTCACTTTTTTAGCTCTCCAAAATATATGAATAGGTAGCTTTTTTCATTGAAAAATATATCATTGGGTAGTTGTAAATTATCTAAATATATTCCATGCCTCAATTCTCATCTTAAGCATGTTAAGCCTATGTAAACCGCAGTGATTTTACAAACAAAGTGTACCATTAACATCAGTTTATCAATTTGGTAGTAAACGTACTATTTTGTCAATGGGGATGTGCAGTAATAAATATATGAATAGGTCTGATTTAATCATTCAATATATGATTAGGTCCTGTTTTAAAGTGTCCGAAAATATATGAATAGGGTGGGTTTTCCAATGTCCGTCCGCACACCTGTACCTAAAAGTATCCTTAGTGACCCCCCCCCCCCCCCCCCGTGGACTGAGCATGCAAACTTCTTAAACATATTTACAAATAATGTACTTTTTGGACTACCCTAAGTTTAGGTAAAAATGTTTATTACCGAAGAAACATGATTTTGTAATAAACACTCTCTAACGAAATTAATATCTGCAGGAAATACACTTCAAACACTTATATTTTATGTGTGAAAAACTTAGTAACTGTACCTGATCTTGTAGAGTTAAGAATCATATTTCCAATTTCGTTTCGCATTTTTATTCATTTATGACCGACATTTAGTTATAGAGGTCGGTAACTTTGTTAAGTTTATGCAACTCATCATGGTAACAATTTGGTCAATCAATGCAAATTACTCGTGAAATTACTACATTTGTGTATTTTATTTAGGGGTACATGAACATTTTCCCTGAAAAAAATGTATAATTCAATTGCAGCAATTAGGAAAATGTTTCCGTTAAAATTAAAGTACGGACGTTACTTTTTAAATCTTCCCCGTCCACAGAAATACGACTTCAACAATAAATATACAAATTTACTTAAAATAAAAAAAGAAAACAGATACATGCAGATGTACAACTTTATCATTAAGGTTGTACAGAGTGCATGTAGGAGTAGAGGGCTTAATGCAGCGTGTTTACGGCCATACGTTGTTTTTTTATAACAACTGCAGTCTTGGGCCATCCAGAAAACTGTTCATTTGCTTTTTTTTTGTCACTGACAGAACAAACAAATCGGGTTCTACAGTAATAACAAGTCTTATCGGGTTTTGAACTTTAAAAAAAGTTTTTTCATGATATTAAAAATGAATCTTTTGAGTTTAGGACTTACATGAATTGTGGATATTCAATAGAAAACATTGACGACTTTAAGGCGGGAGAAAGAGCAAACAGCTGTTGAGTCGGGAAAGATAATATAGCTCAAGGCAGTGTGATGAAAATGACTGAAATTCAAATCCAATATTAAAGGTTGTTTTATCTAGACTATTTACTGGTTAATTTTTTGTAATTTTAAGATAAATTTAAACATTTTAAAATTAATATATTGGTCTAATAAGATACATGAATCTCGTTCTCACAATGAAAAATGCAGAAAATGTCATGCACTTAATACAGCCAACTTACTGAATAAATTGTTGTGAATAAGTAATAGTTGAAATGGAATACATGTCTTATTAATAAATTACAAAACAACTTTATCAGTTTATCGGTCACAATTCAAATATCACTGTTTCATATTTCATGTTTTTATCATAAGACATGTCTTTATTAACAATTTATTTCATCAAAAGCATGCTATACTTGTGTCAGATTATATAACTCTGTGTAGATAACATCTTATTACTTATATTAAATCATTTTGCTACCACTTTGATAAAAAAAGTTTGTAATTTTCATCTCGATGTCTGCACATTTGAAAGGATATCACCTTTGCTTGACTAAATTGTCTAGCATTAGCATAAATATAATAATAAACTCAATTACTGGTCTGGTTTGTGATAAATTCAATTATGATGATTATTATATAACTGTATAAAAAACTAATATGACTTAAGTGGTTATTAGATATTATACAATAGTATTGGGTTGTCCGTGTTATACACAAGGTTAGACGGAGACGGTGCACGACCCGGAAAGTAAATAATTAGCAGTGTTACTTACAGTACCTCCATGATTGATTGATTGATTGATTGATTGATTGATTTAACACTGTTGAACACCCAGCAGCAGTTTTTCAGCAATTTATTACAATGAGAATACAGTTATCATACAATAAATCGCTTGGGAGAAGTAGGGCCTACGCTAATGTCTGGTACTGGTAACTAAAAAAACTCGGACCATCTACTTCTGAGACAACTCGAACCGCCTTAGAAGACAACTTGGGCCATCTTACCAAGAGTGAAAATGCAGTATATCAATACTTGTGCGAAGTTATCAGAAAAACAACGTAAAACGAACATAGTAAGAGAATCCTTTGCGGTCCAAGCCTTTGATAGATTTTTGTTTAATAAATAATACCACTACAAAGTAAATTTTATTAAGGTATAAAAGCATATCATTTTTTGTTTGAATGTTGTATAACGAAACTTTCCGCTGTTTTTAGCTATATCGTAGCGTCAAGTTTTTTTATACATTTTTTGCAGGGGTGGAAGCCGGAGTGCCCGGTAAATAATCCCTGACATTTGATTTTACGACACTCTATACGGCCATCCCTCATACGCAGCTTAAAACCAGGCTTAAAGATCTTATAAAACGCTGCTTTTTCAAGAAAAACGGAAATAGACGATATAAATACCTGGTAATTAGTCATGACAGATCTTACTTCGTCATCAATGACTCCAAATCTAATACTAAATATACTGAAGACCAAATCTGTCGCATGTTAGATTTTCTATATTTCGTCATGTTTAGAGGACATGTTTTTCAACAGACTGTTGGTATTCCAATGGGTACTAATTGTCCTCCTCTCCTCACCGACCTGTTTTTGTACTCTTATGAGGCTGAGTTCCTAGAAGGCCTTCTGAAGAAGAAAGAAAATACTCTGGCCTAGACCTTTAATTTCACATTCCGCTATATTGATGATGTTTTTGTCCCTCAACAATGCTAAATTTGGTGACTATTTACATTCAATTTACCCTAGCGAGCTTGAAATTAAAGACACCACCAATACACTAAGGTCAGCCTCTTACTTAAACCTACTTCTAGAAATAGACTCAGGAAAACTACAAACTAGACTCTACGACAAGCGTGATGACTTCAACTTTCCAACTGTCAACTTCCCGTTCATCGACAGCAACATTCCAACAGCTCCAGCGTATGGTGTGTACATTTCACAACTTATACGTTATTCTAGATCCAACGATCGTTATTCCGATTATCTAGACCTATCACTGCTGTTAACTGCTAAACTACTCAAACAATAGTTTGTTGTACCAAGGTTGATGTTATCTCTCCAGAAGTTCTACGGTCGGCACCACGACTTAATTGATCGTTATGGGCAATGTCTCAAATACGATCTGACATTTTCGCTGAGTGATAGGTAGTGTTTCCTATTCCAGGATTTGACTTTTCCCTAGAAAAGACAATGAGTAACTCGACGGGTGTCTAATTAGAAGCCTACTCGTCCGGAGCACCTGAGTGCACCCATATTGCACCCATGTTTTTTATTGGGTTCGGGTTACTCTCTGTGTGTTATGTTTTTAGTGTTTTGTGTTGTGTTTGTCTATATCCGGATTTGTAACTGTCTCTTGGCTTTTGGCTTTTTCTTGTTCGGTCGGTTTTCTTTGCTATATTCTTCACCGGGTTGAAAACTTGCAATTCTGTCAATACAAAGATTCGAGTACACCCTTCCCGCAGTGAGACACGTCGGTCTTGAAAGGGCACGTGAAGTAAGTAAAAGTAATTAGTAAATATATATTATTTTAGTCACATTTCAGTTTTAAACCAACAAAAAACCAACAAAAAACCGATCAAGTTAAAATTTAAAGTTTTCTTTTTTGTCATTTGAGATCTATTTTTATTTAGTCGTTTTTCAGAAATTTGAGAGCTTTCCATTCGGGAGTTACGTCCCCTTGCCCTCGATTTCGTAAAGGGAAAAGGTGATCAAAATTAGAAATAAGTGTTATAAAACAAAAAAATAATAATTGTATTTATAATATGGCTATAGAAACAAAGGAACATAAACAGGATTACCTAGTCCAGTCTTGTAAAAAATAACCATTTCAATCCCAGTGAAAATCATGCCTCATACCTTTTATTTTAAATCTATAACTTTTAAATCATATTTATATTTCAACTATGGTTTTTAAAAGGTTTGATTTCTTAGGTATATATATATAGATGTGTGTGTTCCCAATTTTTTACAGGAAATATATATAACACATCCACATATGTACCTGCTTATAGTAAGTTTATTTATATTTTCTGTTTAAGTTCTTAGTTTTAATGTTTTAAAAATGGTAGGCTGTCATTTGGGTTTCATGTATTAACAATAGACATGTTTTTTAACTAAAAATTAGTAAGAAAAAGTATGAGGGGATACAGGTATCATTATAATTTCGCCCAAAGTGAAAGTCAGGGGGGCCTATTGTTATCACTTCCTGTTAGTAAACTCTGTCATAATTCTATTAACTTTTTACATTTTTATCTTTTTTGTTTTTGCAATCAATGGCACAGTTTTAAGCAACTTTGGTTTGTATGATGGAATGGATGGCTTGTTGCCACACTTGTATCCACGGCCAGACTGACAATCCATGTAAGTTTTGTGCCATTACTAAAAGTATAAAAATTCATAAATTGGCTGAGTTTTTAAACATTTTTCAGCAAAATCAGCTCAAATTGAACTGCAGTCTGATGATATGTAGTTGGGAAAAGGTATAGTCCTCAAGCATCTAACCCCCCCCCCCCCCCCCTTGAAATACTGAAAGCCATATGATATAGCCAAATTGATAAAAGTGACTCATAATACCAACAAAATATTCTTTTTACTTGTGGATAGTCCCTCTGATAAATATCAGAATGGTTGATCCAGTAGTTGGTATGCAATAAAATCCTACATGTAAGTCATTAGAGAAAAAATCCTGCATGTAAGTAATAAGAGAAAAAAATCCTACCTGCATGTAAGTAATTAGAGAAAAAACTCCTACCTACATGTAAGTAATAAGAGAAAAAATCCTACATGTAAGTAATAAGAGAAAAAAATCCTACCTACATGTAAGTAATAAGAGAAAAAAATCCTACATGTAAGTAATAAGAGAAAAAAATCCTACCTACATGTAAGTAATTAGAGAAAAAATCCTACCTACATGTATGTAATTAGAGAAAAAAATCCTACCTACATGTAAGTAATTAGAGAAAAAAATCCTACCTACATGTAAGTAATTAGAGAAAAAATCCTACCTACATGTAAGTAATTAGAGAAAAAATCCTACATGTAAGTAATTAGTGAAAAAATCCTACATGTAAGTAATTAGTGAAAAAATCCTACCTACATGTAACTAATCAGAGAACAAAATCCTACCTACATGTAAGTAATTAGAGAAAAAATCCTGCATGTAAGTATTTAGTGAAAAAATCCTACATGTAAGTAATTAGAGAAAAAAATCCTACCTACATGTAAGTAATTAGAGAAAAAATCCTACATGTAAGTATTTAGTGAACAAATCCTACATGTAAGTAATTAGAGAAAAAATCCTACATGTAAGTAATTAGAGAAAAAATCCTACATGTAAGTAATTAGAGAAAAAATCCTACATGTAATTAGAGAACAAATCCTACATGTAAGTAATTAGAGAAAAAATCCTACATGCAAGTAATTAGTGAAAAAAATCCTACATGTAAGTAATTAGTAAAAAAATCCTACATGTAAGTAATTAGAGAAATAAATCCTACATGTAAGTAATTAGTGAAAAAATCCTACCTACATGTAAGTAATTAGAGAAAAAAATCATACCTACATGTAAGAAATTAGAGAAAAATCCTACATGTAAGTATTTAGTGAAAAAATCCTACATGTAAGTAATTAAAGAAAAAAATCCTACCAACATGTAAGTAATTAGAGAAAAAGTCCTACATGTAAGTATTTAGTGAAAAAATCCTACCTACATGTAAGTAATTAGAGAAAAAATCCTACATGTAGGTAAATAGAGAAAAAATCCTATATGTAAGTATTTAGTGAAAAAATCCTACATGTAAGTAATTAGAGAAAAAATCCTACATGTAAGTAAATAGAGAAAAAATCCTACATGTAAGTAATTAGTGAAAAAATCCTACATGTAAATAATTAGAGAAAAAATCCTACATGTAAGTAATTAGAGAAAAAATCCTACATGTAAGTAATTAGAGAAAAAAATCCTACATGTAAGTAATTAGAGAAAAAAATCCGACATGTAAGTAATTATAGCTGCAGCATTTAGTTGTTAGATCTGAAATAAAACCATTGATTGGTTTTTATAGAACACATCATCATCTAAGATGGATTCCTCCTAATGACTTCCTTGTAGGATACACATTACATGTATAATTGTTATTCAATAGGTAATTAGAAGCATTTATATGTTATTTTGTTACAATTAATTACACCAAACAGCTAATTATATTATTCATTACAAATTTTTAAGAGAGTGGGAATCTTCAGTTTTGTATAATAAAATGTATATGACAATTGATTTAAGAAGTTATCTATAATTTGAAGTTGTAAATCTGCTGAATACATGAAAATAGTTTATAATGGAATGTATGTGCTTTCCTTCATTTGTTTTGATATCTGTGCCAAATGTAGATTTATTTGCAGTATACTAAACAAGCACCTGTTGGAATCTCATTAATCAGGGATTTGTTGTTTTATGAAAATATATCTGCCAACTTTTGCACAACAAATGTTAAAATTGTTGTAGTTGGTCCAATATATTGTTTAGTCTTAATTGATAGGATGGTCTGCCCTGCAATAGGAATTTATAGTATCAGAAGAGCAAAATCCCATAACAGAAATTTATATTACCAGAAGAGCAGAACCTGAAACTGAAATTTGAAAGCACAAGTATAGCATCCTTAACTGCTTCCCTGCCAACTCAGTAAGTTGTGCCCTTCTCAAAAAGTTTCATTACGCTTTTTTTTACATTTTGTTTTAATGTTTGTACACCAAGTGTATCCTTTTGGAATCTGGTTGCCTATACATACAGGCATTGGAACCAGGTCAGTGTTTATGGATGTATTGAGACATAGCAACTGTTGAAGGATTGGAAACCAGATCAATGTGGACAAAGCAACTTTTACAAGATTGGGAAAAAAAATTATAATTATAGTATTTATTGAGTACTGTTACGTAGCAACTGTTAAAGGATTGGGAAATGAATTAATGTTGCTATAGCAATTGTTATGTGATCGGGAAACACAACAATGTTTTAAAATGGCCTGAAATACAGCAGTTACTGTATATTAATCCACCCCATTAAATAGCAAAGAATTTTAATTTGCTTTGAAGTCAATGTGAAGTCCATTAGTGTAGCCTGATTAATTTAAATGTGAATATCTTAACAGAATCTAACTACTTAATACCCATGTTTAAATTGAATACAATAATACTGTAACTATATCATAAATAATTTTACGTTTGCATGAAAATTTTCACCTTTTGTGCTGTGTTGGGAATTTGTATAACACTTGTAAATTAGCTTTAGGTGTTTTGTGGTTTTTAAATTATTTTATTGATACAATGGTTTAACACTTAAAAATAAAATGATCATCCTTTTGCTATTTGTATGCCCTTTTTTATGACTGAGAAATTGATTTAGGAATAAGTTCAACATCCAATCGTGAACGTATAATTCCAGCTGCACCTGTATATAGAGTTATTGATTCTCAGATAATACAGGTACTATTCCAATGGTTGTGCATAGATTCATTCATTAGCGAGGGTCTGTTTTACAAATAATTCAGAATTTGCTTGCAGCTGTTGGAGTAACCTTTTGGTTTATTAGTCTGTTTTTTGACTGATAATTCTTTTGAATAACGGGACAGATGCCTCATGTTGAGCAAGACCTACCTACAATTCTGGAGCACCTAAATTCACCAACAGTTTTCAGTTGGGTTCCCCATCTTCAGTTTTCTGTGTTTTTCCCTAATGATTGTTTTTTTTAGATTCTAGTTGTCTTACTGTACATATTCAAAGCAGAATCTTATCATGCATAGCATCCTTGAATCCATATTCTGCCAGGGATCAAAATTCATGCATCTTTATTATTGCATATACATATATACAACATATGTATTATTTGTATTTATATAAACATATATGTATATATAGGCTCCAAGGCTATTGATGATGTCAACATTGTAAGCATGTAGCATAGTAAAATGGTTATACCTTATTTTCAAAGAGATAATGGAGCTATTAAGTTTTTATATTTACAACAAATGATAAACAGATTATATTTAGAACTCTAGGTTAATAAATACCACTGGATTAGACATATATTGTAAATGGTTCACATCCCAGATAATTTCATTATCATACATTTCATTACTTAAAAGATTTTAATTTAAATTTAAAAGTGTTTCTATTTTTTTCCTTTGTTTACCTTCACATGTAATCCCCAATAAGGTCAATAGTCGTTGTAATTATTTGGTATTAGGATGGATCTTGTTTGAGTTTCTTTCAGTGAATAATTGCTTGTTTAATTCAGCAATCAAAATGAGCATTAACAAACAACATTTAATTTGAGGCTGTTTACTTCTAATTTACGATCTTTTATTAGAAAATTATACTTTCTTAGTCCAGTGCAATATCTAGTTTAAAGTTTTATATTTGTTTAAGCTATTTTATCATTAACATAAAACATAATATTAAAAAATTTGCTCTCTGCTGTTTACATTCTGTCTTCATGAATATCTTTTGTGTCGTGGTATTGTGTGTGTATAAGCATTTTAACATTCTCCGGGTCGGGGGCGGGGGAGGGTCTCACTGGGTATCTTTTCCCATAGATACTGTACAATATTAGTAAATGTGACCTAAACCCTCAAAACAAACAAACAATTCTTGACTTGGGGGAGTTTTTAATGCCCTACACCGACAATCTAAAGCCCTTGGACGGACGGAAACCAACAATAGATCCTCTGAATATTATTGGCAAGATAATTTTATCAGGTCCCACGCATGATATATGGAAACGTTTGCTAGAAGTGTAGTACTACCAGATCCTATCATCAGAAAAATATTCTTATCTGAGAATTTTATTATTCTGAGTTTTATCCAGTCCAAACTTTCAATTTCTTTTATTGTTAATGAAATTGAGAATATTCTTATGCTGAACAAAACATGTTTACTCAAAAGGTTTTATGGCGCAGGGCCTGATGTTAACAATAGATAAAATCTGTTGGTTTTGTTTTGTTTGTTTTTATTTTGTTTTTTTTTTTTTTTTTATTGAAAAAGGGGGGGGGGAGGGTATTTTGTATGTTTATCTGAATCAAGATTTGTAATCATCTCTTGACTTTAGCCTCTTGTTGTTCGATCAGTTTTTTTAATATTTTAAAATCTGTTTACAAAAATCTTAAGCAGTGCCATGGAAAAACTCTATCTTGGCAATTAAACACTCATGTCAAAACAAGAGCACTTGAACAAGCAAGTATTTATTGTTTGTAAGAATGGAATTTCGGAACCACCCAATTACTGCTTTTGTTCTACATATACACATAATTGTGAATTATAGAAATGAAATAAATTTAAACGAGTGTGACAAAAACTAATGATACCAATAGATTTTTAATGTCATAGCTCAGTAAATAGATTTATTGTCAGATCCTTCAATGCAGGGTACATAAACACGAAGTCATATTTCATATTAAAACTTTTACAGAGAGGCTACATTGATATAAATGTAAAGGAAAGTGTCAAACAAAAATGGATTGAAATCATATTTCATATATAAACCCTGGACAGTGACATTAGATATTGGACAATAAAGCAGCTACAGTTTTAAAAATTGTTAGAGGTTAGTCGAGGTGAAGTAATGACATTTTTCAAAAATACCGAACAATTTTCCGATTTGTTAGGTTCAAGTCATGTTGAAGATGCAATGGAGTGCTAATTGGTTTTTTACACAGAACATTTCTCGCTCCGATAATTACAATATCTTAAAATGTATATCTAAGTGAGAAAGTACAATAATAGTAGGTTGTAGTAATCCCATGGTCTGACCGAAGACCATTGTCTGACTAGAGCTCTTTGTTGACGGGCCATTTAACTATACATTATCTGTAAACTAATCCATTTTATCTCTGGTCAGATATCACACACATATTGTTTACACAGCATTTCTTATTGTGCGGACCTATATGGAGTAGGTTTATATGTTTTTTGCCCTTTTTATTGTTTTTTAAGAAATTGGGTTACTGGTATGTGATATGTGACATTAAAACCACTAACGGACATTGACCGACAGATCTAAGATAAAATTCTGAGGATGTATAGCTACAAGGACATTGAAGATTAAAAAAACCTTATTAAATAATGAAAAACCAAGAACCCACCTTACTGGAACCATTCATGATAATGTTAAAGTTTCATTCAATTTCATTTTTTTAATATTGATATAATATATTACTTTTGCATAAATAATTATTCAAAGATAGATACTAGAATTAGTAAGAGATCGGTATTTATGACTACCTGTTTAACAGTGCACACTTAAATGGGCTTACCCCTACACCTGTTGTTACACTTGGGTCCAGTAGTGTTACCCTATCACCAGTTGTTACATTTGGGTCCAGCAGTGTTACCCCTACACCTGTTGTTACACTTGGGTCCAGCAGTGTTACCCCATCACCTGTTGTAACATTTGGGTCCAGTAGTGTTACCCCATCACCTGTTGTAACATTTGGGTCCAGCAGTGCTAGCCCTATACCTTTTGTAACATTTGGGTCCAGTAGTGTTACCCCTACACCTGTTGTAACATTTGGGTCCAGTAGTGTTACCCCATCACCTGTTGTAACATTTGGGTCCAGCAGTGTTACCCCTACACCTGTTGTAACATTTGGGTCCAGTAGTGTTACCCCATCACCTGTTGTAACATTTGGGCCCAGTAGTGTTACCCCTACACCTGTTGTTACATTTGGGTCAAGTAATGTTACCCCTACACCTGTTGTAACATTTGGGTCCAGCAGTGTTACCCCTACACCTGTTGTAACATTTGGGTCCAGTAGTGTTACCCCTACATCTGTTATTCTTGGATCTCGCAGTGTTACCCCTACACCTATTGTTACATTTGGGTCCAGTAGTGTTACCCCATCACCTGTTGTAACATTTGGGTCCAGCAGTGTTACCCCTACACCTGTTGTTACATTTGGGTCCAGCAGTGTTACCCCATCACCTGTTGTAACATTTGGGTCCAGTAGTGTTACCCCTACACCTGTTGTTACATTTGGGTCAAGTAATGTTACCCCTACACCTGTTGTAACATTTGGGTCCAGTAGTGTTACCCCATCACCTGTTGTAACATTTGGGTCCAGTAGTGTTACATCTACACCTGTTGTAACATTTGGGCCCAGTAGTGTTACCCCATCACCTGTTGTAACATTTGGGTCCAGTAGTGTTACCCTTACACCTGTTGTTAAATTTGGGTCCAGTAGTGTTACCCCTACACCTGTTGTAACATTTGGGTCCAGTAGTGTTACCCCTACACCTGTTATTCTTGGATCCAGCAGTGTTACCCCTACACCTGTTGTTACATTTGGGTCCAGTAGTGTTACCCCATCCCCTGTTGTAACATTTGGGTCCAGTAGTGTTACCCCTACACCTGTTGTTACATTTGGGTCAAGAAATGTTACCCCTACACCTGTTGTAACATTTGGGTCCAGCAGTGTTACCCCTACACCTGTTGTAACATTTGGGTCCAGTAGTGTTACCCCTACACCTGTTATTCTTGGATCCAGCTGTGTTACCCCTACACCTATTGTTACATTTGGGTCCAGTAGTGTTACCCTTACACCTGTTGTAACATTTGGGTCCAGTAGTGTTACCCCTACACCTGTTATTCTTGGATCCAGCAGTGTTACCCCTACACCTGTTGTTACATTTGGGTCAAGTAATGTTACCCCTACACCTGTTGTTATTCTTGGATCCAGCAGTGTTACCCCTACACCTGTAGTTACATTTGGGTCCAGCAGTGTTACCCCATCACCTGTTGTAACATTTGGGTCCAGCAATGTTACCCCATCATCTGTTGTTACATTTGGGTCCAGCAGTGTTACCCCATCACCTGTTGTTACATTTGGGTCCAGCAGTGTTACCCCTACACCTGTTGTTACATTTGGGTCCAGCAGTGTTACCCCTACACCTGTTGTAACATTTGGATCCAGCAGTGTTACCCCTACACCTGTTGTTACATTTGGGTCCAGCAGTGGTACCCCATCACCTGTTGTTACATTTGGGTCCAGCAGTGTTACCCCATCACCTGTTGTAACATTTGGGTCCAGCAGTGTTACCCCATCACCTGTTGTTACATTTGGGTCCAGCAGTTTTACCTCATCACCTGTTGTAACATTTGGGTCCAGCAGTGTTAAACCTACACCTGTTGTTACATTTGGGCCCAGCAGTGTTACCCCTACACCTGTTGTTATACTTGTTTCCAACATTGTTACACCTACACCTGTTGTTATACTTGGGTCCAGCAGTGTTACCCCTACACCTGTTGTTATACTTGGGTCCAGTAGTGTTACCCCTATACCTGTTGTTATACTTGGGTCCAGTAGTGTTACCCCTACATCTGTTGTTACAGTTGGATCCAACAGTGTTACCCCTACACCTGTTGTTACAATTGGGTCCAACAGTGTTACCCCTACACCTGTTGTTACATTTGGGCCCAGCAGGGTTATCCCTACACCTGTTGTTATACTTGGTCCAGCAGTGTTACCCCTACACCTGTTGTTATACTTGGGTCCAATATTGTTACCCCTACACCTGTTGTTACAATTGGGTCCAACAGTGTTACCCCTACACCTGTTGATACATTTGGGTCCAGCAGTGTTACCCTTACACCTGTTGTTACATTTGAGTCCAGTAGTGTTACCCCTATACATGTTGTTACATTTGGCTCCAGTAGTGTTACCCCTATACCTGTTGTTACATTAGATTCCAGTAGTGTTACCCCTATACCTGTTGTTACATTTGGCTCCAGTAGTGTTACCCCTATACCTGTTGTTACATTTGGGTCTAGTAGTGTTACCCCTATACCTGTTGTTACATTTGAGTCCAGTAGTGTTACCCCTATACATGTTGTTACATTTGGCTCCAGTAGTGTTACCCCTATACCTGTTGTTACATTTGGGTCTAGTAGTGTTACCCCTATACCAGGTGTTACATTTGTATCCAGCAGTGCTATTTATACACAAAAGGGCATAATATTGTATTTATTGCAAGTCTGATTTTAAACATAATTATATACATCAAAATGCTTGAGTAAACCCACAATTATTATAATATGAAAACATATTTACAAAACTGTAGAATTCAATACTATTAAGTAAAATACAGATGAATAATATATGAAAAAAATGTCACTACATAGTAGAAATTAAAAAAAAATTAATAAAGATCAGATAAAAGTACATAGACTTAAGTTATTTAATGCTTTCATACTGCAGGATAATTTACATTATCTGGTAAAATGTGAACAAACTAACTGCCATCAGACAAAGTGTTTTTATTAAGTTGTCAGTATATAAATGTTATATATTTTTGGTAGATTTCAGATCATATATTCATGTTGTAAAATAGCAGCATTTAAGTGACATAGAAAAAAATTTTAAGAAGGAATTTTATAGAGTTGCCTCCAATAATACATGTACTGTAGCAAAGTATGCACACAAAGTGTAAAACTACCTCCCTTAATCAAATTGATAATGGATGTAATGCACAATTGTTTATTGTGAATTTGTGGCTTCTCATTTGTACAACGACAGAGTTTTTACAATTTAAAGTTATTCTTGATGGCTGTTGGAGTGTGAGAACCAAATTATGGAGCATTAATTTTTATTGCTGATTGAGCATGAGATTCAAAATTTAAAGCTAATCTTGATGGCTGATTTAACGTATAAAATATGTAGGTGTCTACCAGAGCAAGATACTAGCTGTCTACCAGAGCCAGTTACTTGCTGTCTACCACAGCTAGATAATAGCTGTCTACCAGAGTTAGATACTAGCTGTCTACCAGAGGTACTAGCATGTCTACCAAAGCTAGATACTAGCTGTCTACCAGATTTAGATACTAGCTCTCTACCGGAGATACGAGCTGTATAACACAGCTAGATACTAGCTGTCTACCAGAGCTAGATACTAGCTGTCTACCAGAGCTAGATACTAGCTGTCTACCAGAGCTAGATTCGAGCTGTCTACTGGAGTTACTAGCTGTCTACCAGAGTTACTAACTATCTACTAGAGCTAGATACTAGCTGTCTACCAGAGTTACTAACTATCTACCAGAGCTATAGATACTATCTGTCTACCAGAAATACTAGCTATATTTTGGTCCTAACAGCCAATGAAATACATTGATTCTGGTAAACAGAAATTTCTCTCTCACCAATGTATGTTGGCATTAGGTTGGGTTAGGGTGTGTATTATGTTTTACAGTGTATATTTGCAAATTTTTTCAAATGATGCAATATTGCTTTACAGTCTTAAAACTTGATTTGATGAGAATCAGGTCACCCAAGAAGATACTACCAGAATTATTATAAAATGTTTTCAATTAGAGGTGGTTTCTTCAATTTGTAGCAGGCAAATAGTTAACAAATATTCTCATTAAAAGGTTGTCTTTGCAAGCAGATGAAACAGTTTAATTATGAAATGTTTTTATAGAGGAGATCTTTTCTAGGAGAGAATTCTTAAGTTCTTTTTGAAAGTTGTTCGTTGAGTTTTGCTTTGTTACAAAATTCCAAATATTTGCTACAAAACGAAATAAGAGAAGACAACATGATTAGTTGCATATTTTATTTTCATTTGCTATGTAATCATGTGAAGAATGTGTTTTTACATTGTTTGGAAGTTTTGGCATCAGATAATACATAAAGTCTAGCTTTAATTCTTCTCTTTTTTACATTGAATTCTTTGAACAAACATAACAGAAAATTATGTTTTTCTGGGGAGTTTTCTGGACTACAAGTCTGTATGGGCTATAAGTTTCTTGACTATTGATTTTATATGGGCTATTGGGTTCTGGACTAAGAGTTGATATAGACTGTAGGTTTCTGGACTACAAGTCTATATATGTTTGTGTACTACATGTCTGTATGAACTATTGGTTTTTGGACTATATGTTATGTAGGTTATAGGTTTTTGGACTATATATCTACATTGATTATTGGTGTATACATGTATGAGCCTCAGGTTTCTGGACTATAAATTCTGTATGGACTATAGGTTCCTAGACTATAAGTATATATAGACTTTAGGTTTATGGACTATAAGTATATATGGGCTATAGTTTTCTGGACTATCAGTGTATATAGCTAGGTGTTCAGGGGCGTAGCTGACCCTTGTGCCATGTGCAAGCAAATTTAATTAGGCGAGGGGTCTGGGGAACGCTGTATGTCCCCAGCGGGTCCAGGGCGGAGTCTTTGTAAGGGGACCAAGGGGTGAAGCTTGCATATTGGGGTTTTAAAGAGTTTAATACATACATAAATTAAATGACAAAAACGAACCCTTTTTACCTTTTTATGTATAGCATTATGCTTTACAAATGGATCTCGTATAAAACAAAGATTTTTGACAATCTGATGTGCAAGCAAATGATTTTTTGCTTGTATGGGAGCTATGCGCCTGGTGTTTCATTGACTTTAAGTGCATATGGGCTATAGGTTTTTTTACTATGTGTATATATGAGCTATCAGTTTTTGGAATTTTAAGTCTATATGAACTATTGTTTATATGGACTACAAATCTGTATGGACTAAAATCTATAGAACTATAGGTTTCTATAGATTATCATTCATTACCTCTTTATTTATATCAGGGACCATATCAGGGGTTCAACCTCAGTTCTTTTAATGCTTGTCAGGAGGCCCCACAGATTGGTGCAGATTATGAAAGTGTAGACAAGTATACCCAGTAGTACAATTAGTCCCCCAGACATTTTTTACTAGTTTCAACCAACAATAAAAAAATACTAGGTTTCCTAGTTAAATAGGTCTGTAGGTGAATTTCCTTAGGAAAACTATTCCTTGCTTGGTAAAACATAATCTGTTATGCTTTAACTAGGAAGTTCATTCATGGGCCTATTTTCCTAGCACATGGACTTATTTTTCCTAGTTATAATTGTCAAGTTTATATTTTGTGCTATACATATATACCGAACAAATGCAAAACCTATAAAACAAGATATTCTGAAGTTAATTGACTGCAAGCAATATTTCAGCTATATTGAGGATATTTCTGAAGTGAAAGGGCTACCCTATTTACAGAGGGTTTACCCCAAAAGCTGTTCTCTTAGATGATTTAAATATGGTGATGACATTTTGAGATATCATGTGCCTGGCATATAGGGTTATAGATAAATATAGTGTTGGTCAAGTTAAACAGCTATGTACATTCAAATATCAACAAAAGTAGTAGAAAATCTTAAATAATTTAATAAGTGTTTTTACCTCTAAAGTTATCTCAAACATTTATTTGAAATACAACGTGATCTCAAACTTTTATCAGAATGATACAGAAACTAAAATGTCTGGTTGAGAAACGGAAAGGTCAAACACAACAGAAGGAGAATAAATTTGAGTTACCAAAAAAACCCCTCAATGTTATCATCATTTATATCATTATTCTCTTTGATTTTATCATCAGCCAGTTGTTTTCTTCAATCATTTAAATCAAAATCTGTATCTTCAGTTCATGATATATCAAATTGTCATGGCTGTCAAGTGAAAATTTGTTGTTTTTCCCCATTTTTTGTTATCAGATATTTCATCTTAATATTCTTTTGTTCTAGTATCCAGCAAAATTTGACTTGGTTTGCTACATGTGGAATATTTTAACCACATGATTTAACCAGTAAAAATGTAGACTTATATATGGAAAATTTATCTGTGGACTAGCTTTACTATGCATGAAACTAATGAGGGCAATTAGTAATCACTGATTAATTTTTTTGGTATGTCTTGACTTATTTTACCAGGACTATTTTGACCCCTACCAAAGTAGTTGCCTTGACTTATCATAGATTGTCATTTGATTTTTTGACACAAAATTACCCCAATATATTCTATTTATGCTTTTAACTAACAAATATGAAAACATCCAATTAGAGAAACATCAATGTTGTCCTTTTTATAGAAAGTTCGACCTGGAAATCCGATTTTTTTTTTGTGCAATGACAGACAAAAAGTTAATTGGAAGTCCACTTCATACACCAAAGTACATAATTTAAGTCTTGACTTTTCTGATCTTATATATAACCTATTATCCCTCATTTTTGTGTAAAGGCATAATTTGGTATGTTAATTATCCCAGTGAAGTCTTTGATCTTTAGACAAAGTTATCTAAATTTTGACTTTAATGTGACTTGGTAAACAAATTGTTTGTGTTATATGAAATAAATTATTGTGTTATTTACTGTTTATAATCAGTGGTAATTTATTCCTACCAATGAAACCAATTTTATATGATTATTGCTGACATATTAGTAATTTACTTTTCTCGGCCAGTCTAAGTGTCTTTACACAAAACAAATGTGGAGCAGAAACGAGGTATATAGTAAAAAAAAGTCTCACAAAATAAAGTATAAAATAACCAAATTTGTGCTGCAGTAAAATTTGTTTGAATAAGAACAGATGTTTAGCATTCAGCAATATGCTAATACGTTTGATTGTATTAAAAGTACAAGTTTCTATTAAATATATTGCCTTATATTCTTATATGCCATATTGGTTATGAAGTGAACTTATTTTACTGCATGTTCAACATGTCAGGTTCTCATTCATCAGTAGCAACATTCCAACAAAGCATGCCCAGTACATGGTGTTTGCATTTCACAACTAACATTATGTTAGATACAATCTGTATTTCTGATTGTCTAGACCTAACACTGCTTGCCCTATAGGTAAAGAAGTTCTGTAGCTCTCGCCATATACATCCAGGTCTCAAATACATATACCATAGTTTTTGCTGGTCTTTTCTTGGGTGCATTGGACTTTTCTCTAGACAAGACTGTCAGTAGCTTGTTTAACTAGAGGCAAACACACCCTCAATGTCAAAAGCAACCATGTGCACACTTGATTTTTATTTTGGGTTGATCACTTTCTGTTTTTTGGGATTTTTGTTTCTATTTTATTTTGCACGGGTCCAATATTGTAAAGTCTCCAAATGACTTTTGGCTTGGTTACCTTGAAATTTTTGTACCCAGGGAAAAAAATCTTGAATTTAAGCAGAATCTTAGTTTCCATCAAATCAAATTGCCTCATTTTTTTTTAATTGGCACATTTATGTGACAATAAAATAAAATTGAAAAAAAATGTTCATATGAAATTAATTCATACAAATTTCTATATAGCCTGTATTTGTTTTGGACCATGTATCATTGGAAATAAACTGACTGACCTGCATCAAGAAGTCAGAGTATTTCTAATAATGAGAAGTAATTAATTATTACCAAGTGTGCTAAGTATGAAATTATTATATAGCACTTTCTGTTCCAGAATACTGGCAGGTACTCAATCTCTTAACATACTGTTTTCGTTTGGACAAATTAATGACCTGCTTTATGATGTTAAATGGATGTCACATATTAACACTTAACAAAAAAAAATCGTTTGGGCAATATCTTGGTTGGCAGTATTGGTTGCACTTCTACCAGGGCAATATCTTGGTTGGCAGTATTGGTTGCACTTCTACCAGGGCAATATCTTGGTTGGCAGTATTGGTTGCATGTCTACCAGGGCAATATCTTGGTTGGCAGTATTGGTTGCACGTCTACCAGGGCAATATCTTGGTTGGCAGTATTAAGTTGCACGTCTACCAGGGCAATATCTTGGTTGGCAGTATTGGTTGCACGTTTACCAGGGCAATATCTTGGTTGGCAGTATTGGGTGCACGTCTACCAAAACTGTGTATGAAATTAAAAGAATTGTTACAATACATAGACGTAAATTGGCAAAATAGCAGTCAACATATGTTATTAGAGGAATAAATAAATCTGTTAGTAATTTTTGTTAAAAGAATTGTGAAAATTGTGATGACATATTATTTGTGGAAACTGAGATTCATTTTCTTGCCATAAAAATTTAAATTATGGTCTCCAAAAAGTGCAATATCAGAAAAATTACAAATGTAATAAACCTGTGACATTTATATCAAAAATTTATTCCTAATCACAAGTCAAGGAACTGATGAATGCCAATAATAGTAGGTTTCTCAAATTCTATTTTCATTGCCTTATTTTGTTAATTTTACCCTGAGTATTTATGTGTAAGTTGTGTCATATATAGATGTTATTTCCATATATAAAATTATCACATTTTAACATTGTAATTTCGTAATAATTGTCCTTTTATTGCACCATGCAGACTATGGGTAGCCAAGATAATTTTTTGATGAACCCTTTACGGAGATTTATGAATGAAATTACTTTAAATTCCTTCTAAATGTGCTTTAAATACGATTGTATGAATAAAACTTGGTTTAACTTCGACTTAATGACCGATGTTATCTTTTGGGTATTTACTGCTGTAACGGTTGAAACAGAAAATCCTATTTAAGTATGAAAAGATGAAGTCTATTATTAAATCACCTCCAGCTATTTGATTGGGTATTCATGTTTTTTAATGATCGTAATCAATAGGTAAGGTGTTAATTATGATGTTAAAGTTCAGCCACATCAGAGAAACACTCGGAAAACTAAGATGACTCTACGGTATTAACTTGGGGCAGACAAATATTTTTTGTTTATTTGGGTTTTTGTTTTGTTTGTTTAAATGGTTTTTAAATCCCACTTTCAGCAATTTTTCCGGCCGTCTAGTCTTTTTAGGGAGACGAAGCCAGAGCGCCTGGAAAAAAACCCAACCTGCGGTAGGAAAACTAGCAATAATTCTTGTCAATTAAGATTGGAGTCTAGCACACCCTGCTCATATTCAGACTCGCACGTGCAACCTCAGTTTTGACAGACATTCGACCACCAAGGCTCAACAATCATTATGTAATATATTACTAAAAGAACAAACAAAACAGAGTACATGTAAATCTAATATGCTAAGGAAGTTTGTGTTAACTTGTTTATTGTCTATTTTTAAGAGTTAATTTTTTCTGATGTGCATCATATTGGGCTAAATGTTGTTGAGTTTTCAATTTTTTTGTGGTAATTCTTTAACTTTAAAATTTAACATTATGCAAAATATTTTTCAGAATACAAGACAATGTAAACAGTAAGTTAGATTTTTTATTTCTTAGCATTATACGAAGACTGTAAAAAAAACAATTAAAGGGAACAGACTGAACAAGATAGCTGAAACTTAAGAGATCATTACAAAATCTGGATTCAAGCTAACATATAAAGCACAAAACAAAAACTAAAACACAAAAACATAAACGGAGTACGGTAACTTAATATACTATCTTTATTGCATTAATATGGATGATGCATTGACTTACCAGGACATAAATCTTGATTTTCAGTCTGAAAAATATTGTAATTACTTATAAATTAGACATTGAGGTGAACTGGTTTAACTGTTTATAGCTAACATCATTTTGTATCCCAAGAAGTCATCTATTATTGACCACTGTCATGTAAGTTAGCAGGTCAGTTGGTTGATTAAATGAGGATTAATACCACTTTCAGTAATTTGTCAGCTATATCATTGCTTCCTGTTTTATTGGGTGGAGGAAGAAAAACCCTATAACCTTCAGTAGGAAAACTGGCAATAGTTTGTCAGTTAAGGTTGTAGTCAAGCACACCCTGCCCACAGTGAAAACTTACAATCTCAGTGTTAAAAGACTGGTAACTATGGTACCAATGAACTATCTGCAAAGTCTGGGGTTTATTCCAGGTACTCTGGTTAACCCACCAGGAAAAACTTAATAGAATGATATAACTAAAAGTTAGCAGGAATTGGCGTGAAACTAACGAACAAACACATTGTTTTGTATTGATGAATCTGGCAGAATTAACCCAAAGATTTCAGCAAATTTCCTGTCTAATTATGTCTAGTTATAAACAATTCATTACTTTGCTTGTTTATTGTTACTTCAGCTATTCAGTTTTCACACATTACAATTAAGGTGTGTTTGACTTGCTTCCTTGGAATGTTACCAGATATTAAGGTGTGTTTGACTTGCTTCCTTGGGATGTTACCAGATATTAATGTAAGTTTGAAATCATTTCTTTATTTTAGATGAAATGATTTATATTTCTATATATATATGTTTTATCAATTGAAAAAAAAATTGTTGGTACATGTAGTAGTTTTTATTTTTTAACGTTTGAATGGTGGATATTTATTTTTCATTTTTAAATTTGGATTGCTGATTTGTCAAATACAAAATTTTCTATTTAAAACATAATTTTAGTAAAGCTTTAATAAAATCACAGTCGTATTAAATTTGCATAATTTGGAGTTAATATGTTCTGTGCTCTACAGATATTTGTATGTAAAACTAATGGAGTAAGTCATTTTTGGGGCATGCAGGGAATCTTCAATTCTTAAAATGTGAAAAAACAATAAAAACGTTACAACAATAGCATTAGACATACAACCAGTTCATAGTCAAATGAAAGTAATGATTCTTACTGACAAAGAAAAATAACTATGTTCCAATTGTCAGACAATTAAGTCCCCAATTAGCACCCTCTCATAACTCATCCAGTCTAGAGATTTTTTTTTCAATTTGAAACTGTCAGTGGGGGTTCAACATTAAAGACGAAATATTATGTTTAATTATGTAATGTAGAATTGGGTTAAGTATCAGAGCTGTTTAGTCAATACCCTCCACCGTCAATGTACTGTTGACACAAAAAAATTAATGAACTTCATAACATTCTGTACAAATTGTAGGGTAATCAGACTATTATTGGATCTTTTTGAAAGACACTTAATTTCACTGTTTTGTAACATAGCTTAAAAATGTTACCACAATTTGTCTCATCAACATGTATATGTACTGGTAGTAGTTGGTCAAAAGTTTAGCTGTGTTTTTTTAAACATTAGGTCTTCTTATGAATATGCATTCTCTGTTTTCATAGTACAAGATGCATTAAAAAAAAGTTCACTTTACATTGCAGACATGTTTTGACATAGGGTTAGCTTACCCCAAAAATGCAACAGCCACTATTTGATTACATTTCTTTTTTAAGTAAATCATTAATTGTGACCAGCATGTTTAAAATACTTGACTTTTAGATATAAAAATTTATATTCAATTGTCAGTGATCTATGATACTGAGTTGGTATATAGTCTTTTAACCATTAGTAGGACTTAAGTCATTCTAGGGGACTAATGTTGTTCTAGATTGCATGGTATCAAAAGAAAAACAGCTGACTCCATTTTAGAAAACATTCTAGTCTGCATCTAGAAAAGCATATGTTTAATGATTTTGTTTATGATAGCACAAGCTGCAAATCTTAGGCTTTCAGAAAAATGACCTACTTGTTTCTTTACCTAAGAGTTCAAAGGAAGGGAGGTAATTAATGCATTTATTAGTTGCCTATCATAAGTTAGATGACCTTCATGTAATTACACAACATCAGTATCTTTTGATGTTAAAAATAGAAATTTTTGTGATAAAGTAATTACTAAATTACTAAAACAAAATAATTTATAGTTAATTTAATTAGATATGTGGAGATTCAATAGGCCCATATATATTTCTGAGTAACAGCATTATGTAATGTAAAATAATACATTAATTAAGAGAACTAATAACTAACCTGACATCCCCCCTCCCCACCCCAAGCACCTCTGGGATTGAGTAATGAATGACTTGAATTTTGGGTCCACAATTTTCATGCCTTTAACCAATGCAGCAGAAGCCAGACATGCATGGTAGGTGGCGACATTTACATCACTGCAGGTAGGGTGCACTCGACTGATCTTAATTGACAAGGATTGCCAGTTTTCCTACAGAATGTGGGGGGTTTTCTCCTGGTACTCATATAAAACTTGATATAGCTGAAAAGTTGCTGAAAGTGGCATTAAACACCATTCAAACAAAACAAAGCAGACCAAAAATTAACACTTAACATTTTGCTTTATATGTTTGTATGCCTGAGTCGAAGGTCTATTTTATGGTAGCTTACAATGAGTGCTTGTCATTGAGTCAGCACAATAAAGACCCCCTTTGTAGATTTCGAAAAAGTGTAGGCTCATTGTAGCCACTACAAAAGGTTAAATCGCTGGACGTAAAGAAAACATCCAATCAATTATATAGGTTTGCTCACGTGGGTGTCCTGAATGGAACCGACAGTATGGTAGGGGTCATACGACATCTACCTCAATTTCATGGGTCAGTTTCAATGTTTAAGTTTTCGGGTTACATCAGTTCCTCTGTAACTTTGCATGGTAGGATGACAATAGTATAATATACAAGTAGGAAATTCATCAACAATATATCAGTCTGTTAGGTGTCACTTGACCTTGACTTTATATCAGTGACTGCATCAGAATTTTGATATATATATATTTTATATTCTAATATATTCATATTTATAGGTTGTTCATGCAGAGTAATTTTTATCATTACTTATGGCGAATGCAGGCAAGTCATTTTTTTGTTTCCAAACTTCTAAAACAGAATACATGTTACTAAATGTCGGTAGTATATGTCTATGAATTTGCTGAACAATATGGAGTTCTGTATAGAGCACAGACTTGAGTAAAAACTATCTACTGGTTGGTTGGTTGGAGTTTTTTTACCTCCTACACTGACAATGCAAAACTGGCATTAAATAGTATAGTGTTTATTAAGACATCCTCACAAGTCAGGGTTTTTGTGTCCACATGGTGTCCACGAAACCCTGACAAACTTAGGTAGGAAATTCCCGTGCTAGAAGTCACTATTTTGATTGGCTACATTCCACTTTGATTTTGCTAATCAAAAGCTCACTTTCATTTGCGGCTTGGCAAGGGGATATCCGGATGTCGATTTTAAATAAACCAAATGGATGTGTTGCAAAGACCATGTGAAAGTGTATTTTGTACAGTAGTGTTAATAGTTGGTTATTACTGCGTTATTTATTAGTTGCATTACGTTTTCTTCCCACTCAAGAATGAGTAAGAATGACTACTGCCAAACACTTTCTTCTTTCAAGCAATTTCATTAGTTGATATTTTGAAGGCTAAGTTTGTCAGGGTTTTGTGGACACAGAAACCCTGACTTTTTTTATCAGAAAAGTTTTCTGTCAACACTGCATATGTACCATTGATATTCAGGCAGGTGTGTGAAAATTCTGTAGAAAGCATCAATCAAATGCCCTAACATGTATGTTTATAGAATATACTACACTCAAACATTATATAATCTTATACAGATACAGCATATGTACTTCTCATAAAGAAATTAACTTTAGTGATCAGTACAGTAGAAATGAAGGTCAATAAACTGACATTTTTTTTTCAAATACTTATACAGAAAAGGATGTAAAGTTAATTGAAATTACCTTTATTTTATATTGATAACAATTTCAATAAATTCAAAATCTACAATTCCAATATCTCACAACATATAGTATTACATAATGTTGATTACCTCACATAAGACATTATTTAAATAACATGTTTATGTTAACTTAATCTATATTTATATTAATATGAAATTTATTTGATTTTCCAGTAGTCTAATCAGACAGTGCTAATAACAGGTGCTTCCTTCAGACTGCCACATTAGTGAGAATTATGCTTGAGTTAAGCAATCTTTTAATGTTTTGATGTTGTTTATGCTTGTTATTTTGAGGGGGGGGGATTTTTTTAGATGTATATTATTTTTTTTGGTGAATTCATGTATGTAAAGTTAATGCAATTCTGTTCAATTTGGCAAAAAACCTTTAATTTAAAATTTAATGCAGTGACAAACAAACCATATGCTTATACACTTTCACTGAAAATTTGTCAATGAATTTTCTTAAAATTCGCCATATAGTTAGTTTTTAATACAAGTTATCAAAATTCAAAATAAAAAATAGGGGTTTCAGAGCTTATTTTCGAGGGGTTGAGTGCTGAATTTTTAAATTTTCTAATAGATTATACAGAAAAGAGAATAAAATAGCACTAAAATAAAAGGTAGGCAAAACTCTGTCCAATGAAATTTTCTGAATTTTTTATATAATGTCAAACAATTGGTATACATTTTAGTGATGGAAAGTAAAATAGGGGCCTCTGAGTAAAATTTTTATCCTTTGGGAAATAACTGCTCAAAAAGTGCTAAAAATAGTATTTTTTGTCAAAACTACCTCCCTAGTTACAAATTTCATTTTCATTATTTTTGCCAATACCAAACTCATTTATACAAAAACTTTTTATTTCAACCATTAATAAATAAAAGTAATAATAGAGGTATAAGACTTTCATTATTATTTGAAATTTTATGGAAATTAAGAGTTAATAATGAAAGAAATTATTATTCAAATTACTAAATGTGATATCTATTTTGAAATTTTCACAAAAAATAGCAGATGGTGTCCTGCATCCCCTTAAATACATCGTATATGGTTTGTCATTATGTTAAAGTGTACACAACAAAAGTCCAAATGTATTATAAGCAAAAAAGCAAAGGAAAAAACACATTTAATATTTATAATTGTCAGAAAGGAGAAACCATGATCTGCATTTTTATTTTATGATCAAAATATTTACTGTTTAAATCACAACCAAAACACATTCTTAATTTTATTTATATTAAAAATCTTTTATGACTATTTTATATCAGTGCTAAATGTTTTATTTAGATATATAACTGCATATCAAAGTAGATGTCTGGCTAACTAACATTTCTCTTTTCTTTTTTCAGAGACAGAAATGAGTAAATTATTTGAGAAAAGATTTGTAACATTAGGGTGCAGATGTTTTTGGTAATTATTATGTCACCTAATTCTTTGGACAATTAAGTAGGAAAAAAATCTGCTTGTCAATTAAAAGATATACCAGTACACTTTATTGAAACTTTATTTGTACCCTTTTTGTACCATGAGAAAAACTAAGCCAGAAATTAAACTATTCGATTTTTTTCGTTTTGGACTAAGTCAACAAACAGTTGCTATTGAACCCTGTTTAGTTCCCCTTTCTACCCTTCTAAACAAACTTTGATATGTATTAACCATATATTACAGTAATAGTGTATTGACACAGCCCTTATAGAGCAATTAATATGAATAACATTACTGTCTGAGGTTGGGTCATAAATACTTACTTCGTTTGTTTAAATTCAATTGAAATGTAATTTATGTTATCAACCCCTCTTGCCAATTTCAAATTATTCTTTTGTGTGGACAAATACTTTGAAAGTTTCCTAACTGAAAATTTATCTAAGTGTGAACATTTAGATTTGTAATTTGCCATAAAACTGCAAGACATTATAAATTTTCCTAAATAGAAAGTTAGTGTTAAATAATTTGTAAGAAAAATGTAGTGAGGTCAGATTACTGGTAGGTCTTCTTTATAATCATTTCTCTATTTCAAATACTTAACTACCTGGTTATAATGCTCTGATTATTTTCCTCCCATTTCTAGGAGTTATTTTCAATATCTAGTGGTTGTTTCCCTCATATCCCAGTTATTTCTCCATACCTAGGATTTATTTTCGTAATTGTCCTATATAAAGAAATTATTCCCACAACTTTTGCCCATACTCATTAGTTATTTCCCCCATAATTGCATTTATGCAGGATCAATTTTTTCCATATCCAAGAGTAAGTTCACATATGCTCAAGTAATTTACCTTATCTAGTTTTATGTTCCATATCTAGGACTTATTTCTCCCACCTATTAGTTATTTCCCTACAACCAGGAGTCATTTTCCCCTACCAAATAATTTCACTTATTCATTAATTATTTCCCTTATCTCCTTATTCAAAAGTCTTTTTTTCATTATAAATGAGTTACTTCCCTTAACAATCAGTCCAATAGTTTATATTCCAGATCCAGTAGTTGTTTCCTGTAACCAGGAATTAAATCTTATATCACTTACTTCCCTTGTCTAGGCATTATTTCTGTTTTGGGTTTTTTTCCTATAATAACCTATTTCCGTGAGTTTCTTCCCCTAACTGAATAATGTTCTGTAAACAGGAGTTATTTTCATATAATCAGTAGTTGTTTCTTATATCCAAGAGTTATTGCCCTAAAACCGATAAGGTGCTTTCTTTATTTTGAATTTTTTTCCTAGTATTCATGGGTTACTTTCCTTATCCAGCAGTTATATCAACAAGTTCACAGCATTCTAGGTTGTTGATAATTGCTCTTACAACATTAAGAAAACTTAATTTTTAACTGCCTTTTAATAGCAATGACTGGACAAGATATTCTGGAAATTTTTGCAAAGAAAGTACATTTTTACCAAAAACATCCTTAAGCTATATTCCCACACAAGCTCAAATGTAAAATGTTATATTATTTCCTGTAAATTTAATATTCAGTGATAAAATTTACACCAGTATGATGTTATATGTTGTAATCTGACCTTGGAGTAATCTCCCTTGACTAGGGATTTTATGGAATTATTAGTTTGCTTGTAAATGGTTGAAGTCCAAAAGCTAAACAAGTTAAAAAGCTTCATACAGTTCCAAATATTTAGCATCAACAAAAAATGATAGAATCATTCAGATTTCTCACTTAGTTACAAAATGTTCACTTAAAAAAATTGTATATGGTCAAGTTAAACTTTTCTGTGTCACAGAATTTATACCTGCATGCATCCTCACAAGTCAGGGTTTCTGTGTCCACATGTGTCCACGAACCCCTGACAAACTTAGCTAGGAAATTCTCGGTCTAGAAGTCACTATTTTGATTGGCTACATCGTACCTTAATGTAGCCAATCAAAAGCTCGCTTTCATTCACGACTTGGTTAGGGGATATCCAGATGTCGATTGTAAATAAACCAAACAGATGTGTTGCGTAGACCATGTGAAAATCAGTGTATTTGTACAGTAGTGTTAATAGTTTGTTATTACCGTGTTATTATTTAGTTGCGTTACGTTTTCTTCACACTCCAGAATGAGTAAGAATGACTACTGCCAAACACTTGCTTCTTTCAAGCAATTTCATTAGTTGATATTTTAAAGGATTGTCGTCATACGAAAATCTTCTAGCCCGGGAATTTCCTAGCTAAGTTTGTCAGGGGTTCGTGGACACATGTGGACACAGAAACCCTGACTTGTGAGGATGACCTGCATGGTGAATCTGAATTCTTGAGGGAACTGTGGGGAACTGTTTGCCGAGAGTCTAATCCAAATAAGTTTATGAATACCCATATTTAGCATTTATATTGTACTTGGTCTCTATTATTTAACAAATCTTTATTTGGTCTTAAACAGCTAATTTTACTTAAAACTATACTAATTGAATTAACTTTTTAACAAACATATAGTTGCCTATTTAGGGGGGTGATGGGTGTACTTGCATGATGAGGTAAGTCAAAAATTGATTGTGGTTTTGTGGTAATTGGTAATTCCATTTTCCTACCAATTGTATATACTTTTTATTACCAATTTACTGCACTGTACTGAATGACCTCACAATCTGTCTTACATATGGTTACCTACAGGATAGGTTCAAAATATCTACCCTTAGATTTACAAGAGATGTCAGAAAAAGAAATTTGTTTCGGCACAACAAATACAATTTGCTCAAAATTGCTGCAAATAAAGTCTTGAAAATATTTTATTATCTGTTATTATTGGAAATTAGTGCTTTTGGGTTTTTAAATATTTAATCCCTTTTGATACCTCAAATAATTTCATTTACTCAAAAATAGTTTTAATATTAAATTTTACCTGCATCAGTGTACCATATATTTTAATGTCTTAATTTGATTTTAATGCATGGTAGTAATTGAAAGTTTCAAAACACATAAAAGAATCATTGAATTATATAAAATATCACCCCACAGAGCTTCTGTAGAGGTAATTTCTACTGTTACGAGTTGTCCAAGTGCATATTTGTAGGTTGGTCTAGATTTGGAAAAAAGCCTGATTTAATTATGTCTCAGTACAGATTGAAAGGCAATAGGAAAAATATACATTTCAGTTATTGGACCGTGTATGTATTAAAGATTTAAACTAATTTATTATTTAACAAGTAACATGTCCAAGTGGACAGACGGGTCTAACAGTGGACAGTTACTTTAATGACCTGAGCACTATAAATTTGGTCAGAGAAATTTGGAAAGAAGTCTTGTTCATTCAATGGTATTGTCGAAGTATGAATGTAACACGACATTATCTGTGCAATTTTCTTTAATAAGGGAAATCTTTATACAATGCAGTTCATAAATGCATAATAAAAAAAAATAGGTACTATTAGAAGTTATTGTATACAAGATGAAAACAATTTTAAAATAAAATTGTGTATTTCACAATAAATGATTGATAAATATCTAGTGACATGGTTTTTATTTTTTTGAATTTACATGTATAAAACATCTGTCAGTTGTCAGTCTCAATTTATATAAGGAACAAGTTTGTCTTATAGACTAATAAATCAGATGGGTGTGGATAGTTCATTTTTTAGCTGGTGGGGGGTGGGGGCAGTCTCAGTTTACATTGTTAAGACAAGATAAAAGGTTGTATTAGAGACTGATTATAATCGGGTGGGTGTAGATAGTCCCTTTGTAGCTTGAAGGTCCAGTCTTTGTTCGCTTTGTTAAGACGGGATACAAGGTTGTCTTATAGACTAACTATATTCAGATGGGAGTGGATAGACCCTTGTTTAGCCAGTGGGGGTGGTGGGGTTGGGGCAGGGGCAGTCTCAGTTTACCTTTATTATCAGGTGGGTGTGGGTGGTCCCTTTGTAGCCTGGGGTCTTAGTTTACCTTGTTAAGACAGGATACAAGATTGTGGTATATAGACCAACTATAATAAAATGGGTGTGAATTGTCCCTTTGTAGCCGGTTGGCCCCTTACCAATGAAGTGGCCTGACTGACAGTAATAAGAGTGTAGGTAACACAGGTATATCTACCATGGGGGCATTTAGGAACAATTATCACACAGTAAAATTGATATAGGAGATTTGACTACAGCCATTATTGACCAGTTTACCTCCATTAAAGCCTACCACAATCTTCCCTTTAAATTAATATGTATGTTTAGCTAGCCATAAATAATTGACATAATTGGAGGCTGACACTTTAATGTGAAATCTTTTGAAATTTGACTATGTAAGTGGACAACTGTTGACCCACAGTGACCAGTGATTAAGGGTGGATCATAAAAGAAATCAGCCACTTATTATGTGGACTACAAAATGAATGTTATCATAGTTAAGTTTTCATCCTTGTTAGTAATTCTAGATTGATGCATACAACTATATTGAATTTCAAACTTTATGATGAAATATAATATACTTCAAGCAGTTTTACATTTATGGGGAATTAAATAAAAATTTATGGCCAAGATTTAAACATTTACTGTGTAATCTTAAGATTTAACATATTATATCATGCCAGTTTAGTGAGAAGTAATGTTTATAGGTTTGTTGTGCTTTGATATTTTTTATTGTCCACCTATCCTCTTAGTTTTTTTATGGACCCACCCCTCCCCTTGGTATTGTTTTTTTGGTTTTTAGTGACCCCCCTATTTATTATTTGTTTTTGGGATAAGGTGATGTCCTTCAAGCAACCCCCTTAATATAGTTTTATGGACCCCCTTGAATTTTTGTGTGGAATAAGGTATACATTTTAATGGTTCTCTTAATCTCAGATCTGTAAAGAACAGGACATTATCCATTGTTCATTTTGTTTTGTTCATTATATAAAACCCGTCTTATTTGTCCAAAAATGTTACTAGTATTCAGTTATAAGTTAACTGTTAATAAAGGGAGGTAATCAGCCTTTTGGATCTGTTAATTGCTTGTATGAACCCTTCTATTAGTGTCAGAATGAATACAATTGAAATTATTGGCTGTATCCCTGCTGTCTAGTTAGGGTACCAGCTTCACAGCTCTGTTTGTTAGGACAATAATTACTTAGTATTGGCTAATGGTGTATCTGTCTCAATTGTAATACTTTGCTGATAGTGAAGGGTCCATACTTTAAATGAACAGAAGGGGACACATTTTGACCAGGTTATTTATTTTAATGATAGAGATTTTAAGCAGTACATCTGCTCATTTCTTTTGTAACTTTGTTCTAGATTATTTTAATAATACCTAATAGCACCTGGAGATGAAAAGATCTATCATTAGTAAGTTCATTTTTAGCAAACAAGGTGGAAGCAGAGTGGAATTTGAATTTACTGTACATGTACTTTATTTTACATTTATCAGTTCCATTGATGCATTATAGCTTACAAGCACTTAGACTGAGAAATATATATAAATTATAGTGTACTGAGGACATGGCTTAGAATTGAGGAAAAGGCCTTTTTTCCATTTTGTGTCATATTTTGTTTATCCTGCAATCTGCAGTACAATATTTATACACATTTCCATAATTTAGTAATTCCTATATATGTTTAAATGACTTTAAAAATTCAAACCCGAATCTGGCATTGTTATTCTGACTTACCTCTGAGTGTATTGAAATCAATTTCAGCAAGAAGTCAGATTTTTTGTGATAAACAGTTACTGACTGTATAAACATATTGTCAACACATTTAGGCTGCTTGAATGGGACAATTGCAGGATAAAGGCAGATTTTGTTTTGAGGCAAAACACTGGTGGTAACTTTATGGGGGTGAGGGGTGGGGGATGGGGGGTACATAGGGTTGGATCAAGCACCCTTTACAAAAAAAGTATTTACTGAGAATCAAAATATTTTTACGCCAGAAATGCCCAAAATGTTCTCATCTGTGCCCTCAGTTGGCATAAATGCAGACAATCATGTCATTGCTTCCATCTGTCCATGTGGCTGTGAGAGGCTTTCCTGATCCATAAGTGAACTTTTTCATTGTCAAAGAAGACAAAAAAGATAATGAAGGTTAAATGGATGCATATAATTATAATGACAATTTTTTTCAAGGTTAGTGTCACCAAATTACCATGACAACAGAAGCAACTCAATTTGATTGGATGAAACTGAGAAAAAAACCTAAAGAATTGACTTTTGCCATCATAGCCAGATGATTGGATAATGAAGTTTATCAGTGTAGTGGAGTGTCATTTCCTCAGGCTCTAGAGCACCGGCCCCTTATACCAGTCCTTTCTTCAGCATGGTAAAATCTGTCACCTATTTTGTTCAAAGAAAGTTCACAATTTGTAAGTTTATTTAGGGTCTATTTTGTTGCTAATCTAGATAAAACCTTTTACAACAAGACAATGTCTTTATAACATTAGTGAGGATATAAGCAGGTGCCATTCTTTGGTCAGTTAATTAAATGTCATAGATTGTAATGATAACGAAGATAGAAATACAACACCCAAGGAAAACTCTTACAATACCAGGGTTAGATAGCAATTAGTGAAAAAATGATCACACAAAAAAAACTGCAGAAAGGTGTACTAACAATGGGGGTGTTTTAATCTGAATAGCCTTGTCATCTGTACAGAATGGGAAATTACTACCTTTCAAATGTCTCATGTTATAAGCAAATACTAAAACAGTCTGGTTTGTTTGTTCATTAGGTTTAGCTCTACTAATACATGGCTGTCATAAAAAAGATCTGAAATTGTCATAAAAAATTTAATATATATTTTGGCTAATAGAAAAATACATTTGAAATAAATCTCACGTTCGTTTTTTCAATAGAAAATAAATTGTTCCTTTTATGTCCAATGATTTCTGAGACAAGGTTGTAATTTAATCAGTAAAAGTGTTTACTATAATTAAAAATGAAGGTCTATGTTTACAGATCTCACCAAATAATGAAATACCTGTGACTACCTGTTTGTCTACCACAACTTCAAAGGTAACAATTAACAAGGTATATAGTCTAAGTAAGTAATAGGTTGTCTTTTATTTAGAGAAAATTCAAATTCGAACAACATTAGTGGTAACCATGGTTATAGTATCTTGTGGCTTTAAACATGTTTGTTTAAATTTTAGTAGACATAATTCAATGTTTGTTCAGATAAACAAGTTTTTTGTTTATTTGTTTAAATTTTATTTTTGTTGGTTAATTACTAGTTTCTTTTATTTCTAAAAAAGTAGTTTCACTCCAGGTAGTTTACATGTTTAAACTTTAGGATAATCAGATTTGCAGTTTAAACACAAATGAAGCTCATTTTAAATAAATCTAATTCCAATGAAAGCTTGATCACATGTGAATTCAATAATTTTATTCAATTTATATAAATCTACAATGTTCTGTAAATAAAGCTCTCATGTAATACCAACATTTCTTAATATTTAAATAAAGTATATTAAAAAATAACAATAGTGTTTTTTTAAATGATTGCCATTGGCAATCAAATATTTTACTGATGGAAATATAAGTTTTACTGTCTTGTTCGATTTTTACGTACAACTTGAACAGTAAAATCTTGGGTTAATGTTGGCAAATACAAACTAATTATGGCAGTTTTGTTCCAAAAAAAGGTTTGATTTACAATATTTTTGACTCTTAAATGTGCTCATTCTCTAATTGTCTTAAATCTTGCTTAAATTAAGGTCAGACAAATATTGTAAGGGGAGACAACTTCTTACATGTATTGTGGTAAACCACAGACTTCTGTTAATTAATTGCCAATGTTTTAGAGATACACTGTTGACAAACTTCTTGTGACAGTTTTTATCAACTTCAAACTCCCACAGTTCCAGCTCTGATCTGAATACTAGTCTCCACCACCAGTGGTGAAAGATATGGCCTGGATCTATACAAACACTGTTCAGGGTTGTACTACAGTTATATGGTAACCAGAACATTTAAGTAACTGATAATAAAAATCATAAACATGTCCTGTTGATTGATTCTGTGGTTTCACAAAATTGTACATAAAACCTCAATGATAGAATGCTAATTTCTGGTCATCTGTAATACAAAAATATCAAAAAATTTTATTGCTCACTGGACATAAGCATACATTCAATCAGGAAATTTAACCAGGCAATAGGTGATCAATTGTTTGAATAAACTTTTAATAAATTTAATTAATTTCAGTAGTTGTTTCATTTCAATACCTATTTGCAGTTTTGGGGATTTACAAAATTAAAATATGTATTTTTAGACTTTTTTTTTCAGAATAAACAGTTACTACTCTATGCACAATTCAGGGTAAGGCAATACATGTACTATTATATGTTGGGACATCAGTGTGTCGAAGTTTATAAGGTAGTTTGTCATCAACTATTGATCAATGGGTGTCAACACAGAAGTTTTGAGTCAAGACTTCAGTCTGTCGTGCTTGACTCTTACCTTAATTTACAAGGATTGCCAGTTATTCGTCCAAAGGTCACATCTTCGCCAAGTATTCCATGTTTCTCAGCCAATAAAAACTGAATGCCATGATAAATCTTGAAAAATTTGGATAAAAAGGTACCATGTTTTATTTCTTGTACAACCATGAAAAAACAGAGATTATGCAAAGTGATGTTAACATACAGAGAAATAATGTAGTGCACAACCTTAGAAAAGCTAACTAAACAGTGATCTGATTTAATCAAACATTGATTGGATTTTGTGTATCTATTTATTAGCATAAAATTATTTTAGGACCACGCTTGTGCTAATTAGCCAAAATGTTTTTAAATTTGCTTTTTATTGCATGTTTGCTATAATCTTAAAATCTAACATATGATGTCATATGCATGGTCAACATTTGGCATGACATCTCTATTGTAGTGTCACAGTCAAATTGAATAATCAAGGTTTGGCAAATACTAACTTTTTCTGACATGGATTGTTCTGATTCTTTCAATTCTGAATATTAATACATGTATATCATACATCATTTTATTTTTGGTGATTTTACAGGACCAAATACACCCCCAAAGGTACATGTATATTTCATTCGAGTTGTTCTGTTTTTCTGATGGAGAAAATTGATTGGTTATAGTGTGTTGTTTAGTTCTGGAAGGGTAGAGGTTCTGGAAGGGTAGAGGTTTTTGGAGGATTTCAGTAGGTTGTGAGATTGTGAAGTCTACAAAATAAAATATGAAGCAAAACCTTTCACAATCTTATTGTAGTGTGCTTGAACATAATGAAATTTCCAAGTTAATTTAATTAACTCTGCAATGTTATAATGCTACTAAAATAAGGCAGAAAAAGCAATTACCATATATTTGTTTGTTTGTTTGTTTGTTAGATGTTTAATGCCTCTTTCAGCAATTTTTCAAGAAGCCAGAGTATCAGGAGAAACCTCGACCTTCTATATGAAAACTGGCAATTCTTGTTAATTACGATTGGACTTGAGTACAACCTGCCAGCAGTAAGACTGGAACACGCAACCTCTGTATTTTACAGATCATGTGATCAATGGTAGACTACCACCTTAACCACTTGGCCACCGAGGCCCCTCATATATATGTAATTGTAGACTATTATGTAGACGATACATTAGATGCATTTAACTGTAAATAGCCAGGTACAAAGAAGATACTTTACAGTTGACCTTTCAACCTTCAATGCCCATGGAAAATTTTTTTTTTTCTGGTATTTGTTTAATTAGCATGGATGATATGGATTGTATTGTAAATCTCTATAATATGTACCACCTGGGTGTCTACCTGTTACAGGTGTGACCAGGTGTATTTTGTGGATATTACTATTCATATCAAAGTATTAAACAAATAGGTCCATAGGTCATTCACATAGGATGCTGAAGACATGTGACCATGTAAATATGTTGTGTTGGGATAACATCATTTCGTAATGTAAGAAAATGTGTACCAAGATGTTGTCTTGGATGGCCACGTGATGCTTTGGTCTGTCCCACAAATTTTTTAGGACAGAAATAGGTAGTGGGCTTTGCTATCCTACAGAGTAAAAATGTTCCATAGAATGATGAGCCATTGTCACCTCAATTCCCTGTAGTAGTCCAAATACTGTATGTGGTTTTTTTTTCGTAAGGGGCAAATTTAGTGTTTTTGTTAAGATCTGTGCAAGTTTATTTTTGCATAATGTAATTTTTGAGGTTCATAATTAAAATGAATAACTCTTTTGTTTTTCCTAATGTTTCATTGGTTTTTATTTTCTCATTCCAACTTTTACCGCAAACAGAGCGAATATTAAATCACTGGAAAAAAACCCACTTATATGGTAATCAGCTGCTACACGCAGAATTTTGGAATTGCACCCAATGTAGTAGAAAAATTGTTGATGTACCTTAAAATGTGTAAGTTGAATCATTTACAGTGTCCAACTTATTATGCCTAAAAGTTGCCACATTGAGATTCCTTGACAGTGGCCAAATTGACATCACTTGGCAGTGGCCAAAACGACTTCACTTGGCAGTGGTCAAGTTGACATCCCTTGGTATCCCTTGGAAGTGGTCCAGTTGGCATCCCTTGACAGGGGTCAAGATATCCCTGACAGTAGCCAAGATGACATCCTTTAACATTGGTCAAGTTGCAACTGCTTGAAGATTGACATTACTTGACAGTGGCCAAGTGGATATTGTTTGATGGCAGCTAAGTTAATATTGCTTGATTGTTTCCTTTATGAATTTAGGCCATTTACATTATTTAGCATTTATGCAGTTGGCTAAGTTAACACCACTTGCCATTGGCTTAGTTTATAAATTGCTTGATAGTGGCTAAATGTGCTTTTCTTGGCAGTAGCCGAGTTAAAGCTGCTTAATGGTGGCCAGATAGACAAGGTTAATTGTTTGATGGTGGCCAGATAGACAAGGTTAATTGTTTGATGGTTGCCAGATAGACAAGGTTAATTGTTTGATGGTTGCCAGATAGACAAGGTTAATTGTTTGATGGTGGCCTAGTTAACATTGCCTGATAATAGGCAAGTTGGCATTGCATGATGGCGGCCAAGTTGACATTGTTTAACTGTTGACATGTGTGATATTGTTTGATTGTGTCCAAGTTGACATTAATTGATTTAGGCAAAGTTGACCTGACTTAACAGTGGCTAAGTTGAAATTGTGGCTAAAGTGACATTGATTGATTGTGGCCAAGTTAATATTGCTTGACAGTGGCCAAGTTTACATTGTTTGATATTGTCCAAGTTGACATTGTGTAAGTGACATTGATTGATTGTGGCCAAGTTGACATTGTTGGATTGTGGCCAAGTTGACATTGACTGATTGTGGCCAAGTTGACATTGTTGGATTGTGGCCAAGTTGACATTAGTTGATTGTGGCCAAATTCACATTATTTGATGGTGGCCTAATTAAAATTGTATGACAAAGGCATTTAATGTAAACCAAGATGAATATTTAGCACTTATTCTACTACATGTTAACAAGCAAAATCCAGTTCATAAAACATAGTAAAAAGCCTGCAATAAAACTGTGGTTCTCAGACTTAACCTTTCCAGATCAAGAGGTCAAAAGGGGTATTAGGCAGTTTGTTACAAAAAAAATTATGTTTATATAACTTTGTGTACATATGTCAAGATTATCATTCAAAAATATTAATAGCTGATATGGAAACGATGTCTTCTAATGCCATGAAATTATCTCATGGTATGTAATATGTATATTAAATATATAAAGTGAACAATTCTTCCATGTTTACAAGACCTATGGTGATTTTATCAATAAAAAAATAAAATGTTCACCCATTGTAAAATGACATGTATTATGATTTGTCTGTGTACCTGTCGACCTCAGTGTGGTGCAGCTACATGGATCAGGAAGTCTAAAAGGAAACTTTCATGGAGAAGTAAATCTAAAGATGTTTTTGAATACTTTTACATTTTCACTGAATTTATTAATTTTATACAGGTTTTTCATATGCTGATCAAAGTTTATGTGTCATTTATTCTATTTTTACTTTTTTGCACTAAGATAATTTTGTATTGTAGAGACTAATTTATTATTTGTTTATTTGAAAGAGACTCGTTACTATCATCTTTGTATGTTATAAAACTCAGTCAATAACTCAAAGAAAATAATGGACCAAACTTTTACAGATTTTAATTGCTGATTAAATTCATATATACATTTATTGTTAAAAAATATGTCATTAAAAATGTAGAAAACCTTGCAATCTACATATCATTTCTTGGTCAAATGTATATAATTATTAAACATTAATATCATTATGTTTTGGAAGGAATCTTGGATTTTTTCTTTTCCAGACAACAAGTAAGTGGTAGCACAACAGGTGATGCTTTTCAAACATTCAACAAAAAGGGAAACACAAAATGGAAAGGTGAATATTATTTTATACTGACTATTTTATTAGGCCCCTTTGTGACGGACACCCTATAGTGATCAGTCCCTCCATCCGTCCGAAGATAATCGTGCCAGAGCTATAACATTTTCTTCTTTTGAGGTAGGCTTTTGATATTTGGTATGTGGGAAGATAATATCAAGGCGATGTGTTACATACCATACTTGATCAATTTTGACCTTGACCGCAAGGTCGGCGGGGCCCTCAGAGATGGGTACCATCTCTCTGATATCTAGTTTAATTTATTATTTAATTAATGAGCTGATCAACATTATCCAATTGTCTAAAGGAGACTTTTTGGGAAAAACCTAAGAAATAATTATTTAGGCTTACTGATTGGGTTAATTGCTTGCCTATAGAGGGCAATAAATCTGCCTTACTTTTGAGTGATTCAAAAGTTTACCTGGAGAGAAGCAAAAATCTGAACTTGGGTTTAAGTAAGTCAAAGGTTTTCCTGGGGAGAAATGAATCTGTGTTTCTGTTCGAGTTAGCGAGTAGCTTGCTTAGAGAATAATTAATCTGGCTTACTGTTCAAGTAAGTCAATGGTTTGATTAGAGAATAAGAAATCAGGCTTAGCTATTGGGCTAATGATTTAATTGAAGATTAACTTTAGTTAAGTCATGGAGAACCCTCTCCTCCTATTAAAGTAAACTAAATACATTTTTATAATTTGAATTTGTTTTTTATGCCCCCGCGACGACATGTCGGGGGGCATTAAGTTTTACTCATGTCCGTCCGTCTGTCCGTCCGTCCGTCTGTACTTCCGTACAAATTTCCGTCAGAAACCGTACATCAGAACAATTTGAAATTTGACAGGGTGGTTCAATATCACAAGTTGTACGTCCTAAGCGACTTTCAGACCTATCGGGCAACTACTTCCTGTTTGGGACTGGGCCGATATGAAAATGTGTTAACATGAGTATGAAAATTTCCGTCAAGCTTTTCTCAGAAACCGTACATTAGAACAATTTGAAATTTGGCAGGGTGGTTCAGTATCACAAGTTGTACGTCCTAAGCGACTTTCAGACCTTTCGGACAACTACTTCCTGTTTGCGACTGGGCCAATATGAAAATGTGTTAACATGAGAATGAAAATTTCCGTCAAGCTTTTCTCAGAAACTGTACAAAGAACAACTTGAAATTTGCCAGGGTAGTTCAGTATCACAAGTTGTACGTCCTCAGCGACTTTCAGACCTGTCAGACAACTACTTCCTGTTTTCGACTGGGCTGATTTGAAAATGTGTTAACACGAGTATGAAAATTTCCGTCAAGCTTTACTCAGAAACCGTACATTAGAACAATTTGAAATTTTGCAGGGTGGTTAAGTATCACAAGTTGTACGTCCTAAGTGACTTTCAGACCTGTTGGACAACTACTTCCTGTTTGGGGACTTCCTTTAGCGGGGGCATCCGTGTCCCATGGACACATTCTTCAATTTTTTATTTAAGAATTTATCTCCCTTGAATTTGTATAAGATGCCACAACATCTGAAACAAAGGTACGTAAATGCAAGTGCTATTGTTTGTTTGTTTGTTTCAATGTTAATGCCACTTTCAGCAACTATTCAGCTATATCATGGTGTCCAGTTTTTATTAGAGGAGGAAGCTTTAGTCCCCATTGAAAACCTTTGGTAGGAAAACTGGAAATTCTTGTCAATTAATATTGGAGTCGAGCACACCCTGCCTATGGTGAGACTCAAACCCGCAATCTCAGTGTTGACAGACCACGTGATCAATAGAAGATGAACAACCTTTACTACTCAGCCACTGAGGCCCCTGCAAGATCTATTTATTGTGTTGTATATTTAAATCAATCTTGTTATAGTCATTTTATATTCTTCATAATGACATGTAAAAACAAAGTATCACAAAACCCATGTGACTGAATCTTTTTAATTTGTGGCTGGGTTCCAAAAAGTGCAAACCTGGGTTAAAGTTACATGTAGCATGAATTTGGGCGGGCGGATGGGTGGCATGCAGGGGAAATTGGGTACTTATTTGGTGTAGTCAACTCCTCCTACAGTTTTCAACCCAGATCTCTGAAACTTCACAGAAAGATTGCACATGTATTGAAGTTGTACTCCTGCTATTATGGAAGTGTTTTGGTTCAGGAATGTTTTCCTACTTTTCCAGATTTGGGAACTAAGTCATTTTTCAGAATATTTGCAGAAGACAGAATCAACTTGGGGGCCTCAGTGGCCGAGTGGTCAAGGTAGTTCGTCTGCTATTGATCACGTGGTCTGTCAACACTGAGATTGCGGGTTCGATTCTCACTGCAGGCAGGGTGTACTCAACTCCAATCTTAATTGACAAGGATTGCCAGTTTTCCTTCCACAGGTCGGGGGTTTTCTCCAGGTCCTCCGGCTTCCTCCCCCAATAAAAACTGGATGCCATGATAAAGCTGAAAAAATTGCTGAAAGTGGTGTTATACACCATCAAACAAACAAACAACAGAATCAACTACTCCAACTTGCTTTTACACAGACCCAAAACTTTCTTCTAACAAATTGTAAACCATTCCCCATTTATTAAGGCACTTGCTTTGCAATCTGGCCATTTCAGACTGTTGTGATTTTTTTTACACATTTTTTACTATGGGATATAATAATAGTAAACATGTAACTTTAAATAGCACAAAAAATTTCAAAGGGACTTGTACATCCGTATGAAGATTTTAATTTTAATAGGCCACAAATACATGGATGGGAAAAGTTTACAACACTTCAAGGCATTTTGAGTAAACATATAATACTTCTTTTTTACATTAGATTTTAAATATCATATTCAAGTCTAAATGATTACATAAGTGTATGATAAACACAGTAACATAATCATTTTGGCCTTTTATTCCCCCCAGACAAAAACAATTTACTAACAATTATATTACTATCTACAGTTAAAGAGGTTGTAGTGCTATCAGAGTCACTCAATGAACCATGACCTTTTATTATGCAGTGCTCACTCTACCAAAATACATAAGATATACTTGAAGCAAGTCACTTTGCAAAACAGTACATTGTATTGGGCTGGATTGATTAACAGACATCTGTACATTACTTTGCTGAAATTAACTTTTTTCTTACTTGTGCAAAAAGGTGTGTTAAGTAAATTGTGTTTGATATCCAAGATTGTGATATATGGCTGTGAGATAATATTATAAAAGATTTAGTTCACACAGAATATTTTTTAATCTCCGTGAACTGATTATATTCAGGATGTACTGTTTTGGAGTTTAATTACTTTTGAATGAATTTGTTTTTTAAGAAGATTCTAAACAATTAGCCAACTTTTTTATGCTAATGATTTGTGCAGGGAGGTGCTAGAAAAATTGACTAAATTTGGATAATTAATCTAGGATTTTTGTGACAATATTATGCAGCCTTATAATAATGTGATATAAAATTTACAACTTTAATGTGGAATAATTTCAAAATTTAAAACTGAGGTAAGTAAACTTTTATATATACATTTTGATAAATGTTCAATCGATTAGATATTGTAAAAAACATATAGCAATGTTTATCTATTTCATAAACCTTTTAATCCTAATATAGAAATCGTTGAACATATTGTTTATCTAGCCATTTACATAAAAAAAAAATGTGTTGGACAAAAATAGACTTTTATTTTGCAGATTATATGCTGTGATCAGGGATATTTAAACAGCTATTAAATGTTGCAGTTTTTTGTATGACTAAAATAATAATACTAATAATAATAATAAAATGCTTTCAAAAGTTTGCCAACAATCAAGTTGTAATAATGTTCCGGAACATTTTTTGGTATTAGTGTATGTCCTGTTTAAAAATAAGAAAAAGTTAGAAAGTACATCATAATGGTCATTTTTCTTAATTGTCTTACATAATTGTTATATGAATAAAACACAGAGAAGACCTACAATTTATTGATGTGAGCTTTTAAACCAAATAGATTTGTAATCCAAGTTTGTTATTATAGAATATGTATCTTTACAATTTGTAAGTTTTTTTTCATTCTTGTTCCATATTATTAGATATGAAATTAGCTCAACATGCCAGAATTGTAAAATTAATAAATTGGCAAAGTTCTCAAGAAGAAGTTGGTAAACAAAATAATTCAGTTACTCTTATGACGCAGATGAACAGAAAAATCAACAACTTTCGCAGTCAGCAAATATTTACAAAAAAATGCAAAACTGAATTTGATGTGCATCAGAGCTTAGTCTTTCATTCACTCACTGTAATATTCTCTTTTGAAGTCGTAGACCAAAAAATTCACATAAAATCTTTTCATATTCATAACCATTCATTGAACCAGTAGACAAAATATTACATACATTGAATAAAGATTAGCATTTGTATACTATATAATAATAACATGCTTGATGATATAGCCCGGAGGTGGAATAAATTGCAGGTCTTCGGGCTGTTGGTGTTTTTTATCTTTTCTTGTTAATTTTCACAAACAGTTCATTCTTATATCTGGACCTAATCTGTCAATATTTTCTCAATATATGAAACATTATTTGAATCGGTTTTATGATTTTTATTGTCAATTATAATCGAAAATGATATTCAAAGTTCTATTGTATTTCCATATAATAAAAACTTTGAATGAAAAAGTAGGTTACTGAAAAATTCATTAATAATGGTTTACTAGTACATGTGTCATAAAAATACGTATTTATTAATCTGCATAAAAAATTAATTAAGAGTGTTATAAATCATTTTCATAAAGAAATCGTGGACATTTAATGTCTGAAATAAAGTACATTTATAAAGATGACCATTTGGTGATTGACATGACTGGTTACAGATGATTTTATTATATGTTTAAAATTAAATTCTATGATTGTTATAAAATTCTCTTTTATAAGCCTTCTGATATCTTTGTAAGACTAAAATAGTTGTGCAATTAGGATTGTTACTGGGGACAAAATTTAATTAAACATGTCTTGTTAATCTATGTTTAAAAGATCAACACAATTACCGGTAAACAAAGCTGGCTGACAGGGAACTAAGAGCTAGTCCTAAACTTTTCACATTAATTGCACCTGACAAGTGAGCCATGCACTCCCACTGGAGAGTTAAAAAGGCTACATTGAACTATCGAGGTAATATGACTACCAACTTAGTCCTTCCATTATGTTGGTCCACTCCTTAGTCCTCCCATCATTCTGGTCTACTCCTCATTCCTCCCATCATGTTGGCCCATTCCTTAGTCCTTTATCATGCTGATCCACTACTGAGTTCTAAAATCATGTTGACTCGCTCCTTAGTCCTCCCATCATTCTGGTCTACTCCTCATTCCTCCCGTCATGTTTGCCCATTCCTTAGTCCTTTATCATGCTGATCCACTACTGAGTTCTAAAATCATGTTGACTCGCTCCTTAGTCCTCCCATCATTCTGGTCTACTCCTCATTCCTCCCGTCATGTTTGCCCATTCCTTAGTCCTTTATCATGCTGATCCACTACTGAGTTCTAAAATCATGTTGACTCGCTCCTTAGTCCTCCCATCATTCTGGTCTACTCCTCATTCCTCCCGTCATGTTTGCCCATTCCTTAGTCCTTTATCATGCTGATCCACTACTGAGTTCTAAAATCATGTTGACTCGCTCCTTAGTACTTCCATCATGCTAGTCTATGCATGAGTCCTCGCATCATGTTGGGGTCCAATCTTAGTTCTCCCATCATGCTGATCTACTACTTAATCCTTTCCTCATATATGTCTGTTCCTTAGTCCTCATATCATGCTGGTCCACCCTTATTCCTCGAATCATGTTGGTCTACTTAGACGTCCCATTATCTTGGTAAACTACTTAGTCTCCCCATCATCTTAATTGGTCCATTTTTTAGTTCTGTCATGATGTTGGTCCACTCCTGAGTCCCCCCATCATATTGGTCCACACCTTAGTCCTCCCATCAGGCTGATCCACACCTTAGTCCTCCCATCATGCTGGTCCACTCCCAAGTCCCATCGTATTGGGCCTCTACTTAAGCATTTGTACTGGAAAATGTTTATAGAAGTAAAAAGGGATTGGCAGGAGTAACATGTATATTTTATTAGATCTTTCTGTTATAATAGCTTTAATTCCTTGCATCACACAGTTCCTCCCCTTTGATGTTCCTTGGATTACAGAAGAAAACCACAAGACTATTTTAGTTTCAAATCAAGAATTATGAAGTTGGTGTTTCCGTTAACTTAAGAGAATTTCGGAAGGATGTACTATTTTAGAAAGAATTGTTTCAAGAGTGCACTTCTGTGTAGGAAATATTAAATGGTATCAATTAAAGTTGTAGGAACAACCAGTATAATAAAAACTTGGCAGAAATTTAACATGGTTCTGTTCAGTATATGGTTCATCTGGATAATTTAAATGTTATGGCTGTTTTGTAATGCTGAAAATTTAAATGAAAACTGTTTTATGTGCATTTTTCTTTAGATCTGAAATTTAAAAGCCACATAGTGGTTTCAAATAAATGCAAAAAAATAGTCAAACCAGCAGGTGCCCTTTATAAACAGGTTAAAAAAACATTTTATTATACCCCGCTTCAAAGAAGAGGGGGTATACTGTTTTACCCTTTTCCATTTGTTGGTCCATCCGTCCCTCCATAACAAAACTTTCTGTCACATTTTTCTAAGCAACTATAGGATGCAGAAGCCTGATATTTTGCATATTGCTCTATCCTATAGTACCATATGGTGTATAGTGATTTCATGTTCCTTTGTCATCTACTTCCTGTTTACTGAATACTTAGATTTTTATATAGTTGAAATACATGCAAAATAATTTGGTGAAAGCGGGGTATCACTAGTGAGCATAAGCTCAGTCCACACTTGTTCAACCAAGGTGGAAAATCAGATTTGTTATAAATAGGTGATCTGTAGGGCTGGTTTGACTGTAGAGTCTACTCATGTTCTGAAATCACAAATTACATCTCAGGAGTTTCGATGCATGGGTTTGTGTCTAATGGCTCTGCTGTACTCGTTATTGACCTAATAATTTTGGTTGTATTGGATACCTCCAGCTTCAAAATATTAAAATCTTTTCTTTTATATATGAACTATATATTCTGCAATCCAACCCCAATAAAAAAGCAATTGTAAGACTTACTTGTGCAATTCTTTAAAATTTTATATAAATATAAAGATTTATAAATATAAAGATTGTGTTTGTGAAATAAGGTCCAGGGGACCATTGATCAAGGCAAATGTCGATGATGATAAATGTTAATAATATTAATTTATTTAAAAGTGAAAAATGTATAAACAGAATAAAATCTTGTACATGTAATAAAAGTCTTCATATTGGAATACCATGGATTAACTACTTATCTTGTAATGTTAATTTGATATCATATTAGACTAAAATCTAAAAATCTAAATCTAAAAAAATACTACTTAGACTTGCCACAAGTCCCTTTGAATTTTTTTTTCTATTAGAGATGCATCCTTATTGTCAACATTTCTTGTACTATCCACCTATGTCCACATGTGAATAGTATAGAAAATGTTGATAATAAAGATTTATCTCTCTAATAGCAAGAAAATTAAAAACAAATTAAAGGACTTGTGGCAAATCTAAGATATCATGCTTTGATAGGGGTCAAATAAAAGAAAGTCTTTACAAAAATTAGTAAACACAAAATATTGTTATATCATCTATGTATTAATTATAAGTGGAGAGCTTATAAAAAAAAATTGTATGAGATATCAAAGGAAATTTTGGAATGTTGCAATATTTTGACAAATCATTGTATCTAAATAGCATTATCTCACATTATTTTACTTGTGCTCAAGTTTTGATCATCTCATAAAGAAAAGGCATGATTTTACATTTAAATATGCACGATGAGTAGGCTTCGTCATGATTAAATCTAAGTTTATTGTAACATATGTGGAATGTTTTGTCATTTGATAGAAAAGAAAATGCAGTAAATAAATTGTATTAAGTGCAGTCGATCTGACATATTCTGTATAGGGTCTTTTCTCAACAGTGGGACTCCACACGCTGGTATAGAAAACGGTGTGTGTTTATTTAAGAAGTTATGAATACCCTATAACTATCAATCACTCAGTAGAATACCTATTAAATATATTTAATATTAGGTATAGACTTGGCTTGTTACCTATCTGTTTTGTCTGGTCCTGTTGTTCTTGTATTGTTGGGTCCTGTTCGATTTAACAATAGATTGGATACCTTGACTTGGGGGGAGTTTTTTTTTACATCCTACAGCCACAGCCTAATGCTATTGGTCTTTGGATATCTTTAGACCCTGGATATATATGTACACTGAAAAACATCTAATCCTTGTTAATTATGGGTTAGAGATTGTTGATGGGGTAAAAATTGTGTTGATAATTAGACCCTGGACATATATGTACAGTGAAAAACTTCAAATCCTTGTTAATTACGGGTTAGAGATTGTTGATAGGGTAAAAATTTGTGTTGTTAATTAGATCAATGACACCTGTTGCCCAGGTGTGATAATAATTTAGCCCTGCTTTGTATGATAGAAGGCCTCTTACATCATGTTATATATCTATATAATTCATTTTTATGCTTTCTTATCTTTTGAATTCTATCACCAAGTTGTTAAATTGTGTAAAGCTGTGAAAATTATTGCATCAATTTTATGAAATTTCTTATTTTTATTGCTACCTCACCTATTGAAGATCTTTTGGTTGGGTTCAGTGTTGTATGCCTTAGTAATTTGTAATGATGTAAAAACGGTATAAGTCATTAGCTATAAAACTTTCACTAGCTGCCTTACAGTGTATGGTTTATGTATGTTTAAATAGACCTTAGAACCTGATTATGTGCTAGGTCTATGTGGAAATTTCTGTCGCAGTTAAAAGTTAAGGAAAAAAATTTTAATGCCCAATGTAATCCAAAAAAACAAGACTTGTCCCTTATTTACTAATGCAAGTGAAAGCAACATTAAAAGCGCTATTCCTTGTTTTATTATACCACCCCCCCCCCCCCCAACTTGTTTTTTTGGGAGGGGGGGGGGTATATAGGAATCACGCTGTCTGTCTGTCCGTCTGTCCACATCCCCTTGTAAGTGCACTCCTCCTTAACCACTTGATGAAATTGAATGAAACTTAGCATAAAGGAAGTACATTATATGTAGATGTGCATGAAGGATTTTTATTGACCTCGGATATCATTAAGGGGAGATAATTGAACTTGATTGGTATCGCTTTGTGAGCATGAAATTATTATTTGTCTTAAATTTGATTTGGGGGCCTTGGTGGCTGAGTGGATAAGGTAGTTCTTCTACTATTGATCACATGGGCTGTCAACAGTGAGGTTGTGTGTTCCAGTCTCACTGCAGGCTGTGTGTACTCGACTCCAATCCTAATTGACAATGATCGCCAGTTCACTACCCAAGGTCGGGGGTTTTCTGGGTACTCAGGCTTCCTCCCCAGTAAAAACTGGACACCATAAAAAATTGCAGAAAGTGGCATTAAACATCATTCAAACAAACAAACAAACAAAATTAACCTAAAAAGTATTGTTTGACTGGAGATTATGGAAGATAGATAAGGAAGGCTTAGGAATTTAGGAAGGTTATAGCAGGATGTTTAAAAAAACTTCCAAGTAGTCAGGGTTTCTCAAAAAATGCCAGAGAACAGCAGTTTGCAGAGTATGGACTGATAAAATCCATTAGAAATTTGAATTTCTATTTTAACCTGTTCAAATTGAACTCTGATAGTATTTTTTATAATTTAGTAAAAAGTTGTATATAAAAAGCAGACTACTGTATATATGGCATGTCTGCAAAGATTCATTGACTATTTTATTTAACTTTATTCCTATTGGGTCATTTTGTCCTAGGACAGTATCTAAAGATATTATTAAATCACTTGTACCTTGTCACATCAAAGTTAATATTAATTTTTTATGACTAAAAAATATGCAAATGTCAGAATGTTTGACATTTAATTGACCATGTGTAACATTACATAAACACACATATTTTTGTGTAATGATGTTGTGTTTTGCATGTTCATTTACATTTATATGTGGGGATGTATAATATCTGTGTAAGTTTTATATATTTATGTGAGTATATATATTTTGCTGATTCATTAAGTTTAAATGTTCAATGATTGTAGATCATTTCATTTCATCCTGACATATTATCTACCACAGGACCGTTTTTTTAGGTTTTTGAAAATTTAAGAATGTTTTTACTTAAAACTAAAAAAGTGTGTTTTTGCAGAAAAATGAATTTTTGAATCTATCTGCTAAATTGTTGGTCAGGAGATGGAAAAGTAAGAAACTTTAAAAAAAAATCTGTCTTGCTTTCTAATATTTTGGTTGTTTTTTTGTTGTTGCCTGGTTTGTGATGTGCAGACGTTAATAAAAAGAAATAACATATGTGTAAGATTTGGGTTGTTTCTTATATAAACATACTTCTTTATTATTATATTTTCTGAGTGATGCGTCCTGTAATATAGTTCCTTGGCAACATCGTCACAAAATTACAGTGGTCTAAAACTTCTGTTTTATACTGTTTAGAAAAAATAAGCATGTAGATGTGTTGACTTTGTTCATTTGAGGGGTGTCTTAAGCAATGTTGTCATTTTATCAAATAAATGACTGAAATATATATCTTTGACATGCGTTTTCCATAACTAGATGTTCATACAAAAATCACAGGTATAATTTTAATATTTTGTTTATTGTAGGTGAGTAAAAAGATGGCAATATGTACATAAATTTACAAAAATTAAGATAAATATCAACTTATATAGACCTTAATTTTTTATAAAAAAAGATAAAAAATATTTGCATAAGTGCCTGTTTTTATGTTCGTTTCCTGTTGTTTGATCATAAAATTAAAATCTTCATATTATATGAAATGCAATTTGTGAGAAATATTAAAAAAAAAATTAAATGCAAATCTATGGAAAAATACATTTTATGTGAATTTTATGGGTTTATCGTTATATTTGATAAGTAAACAGATTTAGAAGCTATCACAATTATATAATCCATAAAAAAAACTGTATGGATTTGTTTTCAAGGGAGACAATTTGACTTTGGTTGGCAGTTGGGTTCGAAGTGGCTCTGGTAGTTTTTTTGTGGACAAAGTATTTATTATTAAACCATCTTGAACAGATGATTTCCATTTTGTGTATAAGCTATGAAAGTATTTATTTTTATCTATTTAAAGGAAGCAAAATTTTTTGGTTTTTTTTCTGCAGTGCTAAATAAAGTCTTCCGATATCCTTTCCCTTACTTATCGGTATTTATAATTCTGTTCTAGTTTGCGACAAGTTGTTGAATATGATATTTATTTGGGATGTCCGGCCATTACTAGAATATGTGCCAAAATTTGAATTCATAAATCAGCAAGGATTGCAATTTTTTCATGTTTTTTAGTAGTATAAAATGTATTTTAGGGCTACAGGACAAAAACATTATTTATAATATTTATATCTCGATATTGAAAGGAAGGGAGAAATTCTTTGCAGGGCCTCTCATTTTTGCCGGTTTCTAAGGCTCCCTACAAATAAATTTTCGATTTTTGGACAATGTACAAATATTGTATATCTATTTTTTTTCCTGAATATTGGTTTTCCAATTTCCAGTTCTTATAGCTAATTTGTTTGTGTACAAATGTTGTGTATTAGCTTATATTGTAGCTTAATAAAGCCAGTATGACAACATGTTAAAACAGACATTACAACAAAGTTCTATTAAAATTTACAAACAAGTTAGACAAATTGCAATTTCTGTGTCTGTACTATTTTGTAGGACTTGTCAAGTGTGTCCTATTATTGCTAGTAAGGTTTATTTCTGTAAACAACCAATCAGAAAACAGATAAAAATGTCCAGTTATTAGATTTTAATATTGGACCTTAATAAATTGTTTTAGTTCATTTGACAAACAACACTTATATCAACTGTAATTAGTGTGTCTGCTGGGCTGTTCACTGCACCATGTTTGATCCTATTTCAAGCAATAACCATCAATTAAAATATTTAAGATAAATCTAATCTTCAAAATTGTTTATTTGTTTGTCAGTATCAGTAGATATAGTGATACCATGGACATTTATGGAATTTTATGATTTGAAATCGAATTTAAAGTGTGGTGTTGTGAGGCAACCATGTATAGTTGGGAGGAGGTGTTCTCTTGTTGAATGACAATGAGATAAAAAAGAGACCTCACATACTGTCTTGTTCAAAAATAGTATTTCATTAAGGTGGAAAAAGACAAAGATATAGTCATTCTGTAAAATAATTGTTGATATTTGATCATTTGTAAATGGGCATTTCTTCAAAAAATTTGATTTGAAAATAATAAAATGCAGCATAACAGTGCTTTTTCAGTAGATCTAAATTTTCAATGGCAAATAAATGTCCAGTTTTCCTTTTGACCTTGACACAAAAGTGTGCATATTTAACTGGATTTTTAAACTATTTTTTTTTTCTTTTTATTAGCCACCTATGCAAGATGCAATAAATGTAAATTTTTAGGTACTAGTAACCAAAAAAAAAATAATAAACTGCAATGGTCCATAGTAAATATCATTGTTTTATAAGGTACCAGTACAAAAAAAACTGTAACAATATTTGAACTTTGTTTGGTAAATATCTAACAACAGGACCAAACTTGAGATCTGCTTTGATGTTCTACTTAGATTTATTTACAAATATTTTGTCAGGTTAAAGAATCAAAGTTAACAAGTTTTTGTTTGGATACAAGTGTTTTAAACTCAAATATTTGACCCTTTGACACAGTTTTTAAACTGGGACTTCATATAAACTATGGTGTTTGTCCCACTTTATCTTGTAGTTTGCATCTTTTTATGGTTAATGTATTTAAAACAATCCAACTAAGCTTAATTTAGTGTCTTTGCAAAATGGTAAAAAGTAGAAATATTTTAAATGATTGATTGATTGAGTGTTGCATTCCAATTTTAATCATTTTTTGCACTTATCAGTTCTATTGGCTGAGTAAATGGACAGAGATTGCTTGGATTGGTGCTACTTATCAGTTTTGTTATTTTTTAAATGTGTTAATCTATTGAAGTTTTAGATTTTTGTATGTACTTTAAAGATTTTGGTAAACAAAGCACAAATTTTAGTACAAGTAAAAGTAAAACTTTGAAATATCATTCTGAAGGTGCAGTTTTTTAAATTGTAAATTCCTTTACATGCATGGTTTTGATCTTAATTATTCAATGTTGGAGCAGCTAGCCCTCAACAAATCCTTCAACTCAGTATTTAAGCCTTCCATTCTGTTTCTACATTCCTGTTTGGTATTGGATCAGATTTTTAATACATGGAATTAAAATTACATAACACCTCAATAAATCTTAACATCAATACACACCAAATATTTAACATTGTAAATTTCTTAACAATGGAGGATATTTACAAATAAAAACTTCAAGTGTGGGTCACGGAATGTATTAGGAGGATTATCACCATATTCAAACTGGAACTTGAGAGATTTTAGCTCCTATTGGTTGAAAATCTATTAATGGTCATCTCAGTATATTCTTATGTAAATATTTCCATTACCATATCTACTTACGCTATTTTTTCTCAATGTAAATTTTCTTAACTTGTGAAAGGACTACTAGTATTTAAAAAGCTCATATGCATATAGTGTTAAGTGCTGTCATTGTATATCTTAAGACGGGGAAATTATATTCTGTGGTGAAAATGACCTCTTAAAGTAATGTGAATGGGGTACTTCTGTTTTATGGCTTGATTAGAAGAGGAGTATTAACACATTAAAAATCTCCCAAAGTGTCCATTGTATTGTCAAACATTGAATAAGAGACACATATGAGATAACTGTATGACCATCTTTTACAAACTTTCACACTTTGGATGTGTTCAAGATGACAAACTTTAAAATTTTGTCACAGTAGATTGTATGATGCTTTGATTACTATGGTGATGGATGCTCTATTAAAATGGGTCAAAACGATAATGGTAAGTTTTTCATTTATGGTTGGGTTCTTGAAAAAAGGGGGACATTGCCCCAATTATAAAGCTGTACTGAGGATTAAAAAAAAAGGAAATTTTTTCATACACCCAGTTTTTTGTGGGTTTGATGTGGAAGGACATATTTAATACTCAATTACAGAAAAATGAATCCACCAAATTAAGTATCTGCATTCTAAAATTGTATCCATAAACATAGTTATTTTCACAATTCACTATAATTGTGTTATTTTCATGGTCAATAAAATCATTAAAAGTTCACAAATTATATTGTTCCTTAAAAGACCAAGATTGAAACTGTGAAAATAAGTACACACTAATATGTCAAAATTACATGATCCGTGAAAAATTAAATTTTTGACATGGGAAAATCAGTAACTCGATGAAACTCAAGAAAATCTTAGTACATGTATTCAGTTGTTTGTGCAAAAACCCGTATTCTTCTTTCACAGACAAAACAGTTATGACATCACTGCCATTGAGCAGATTCTAGAAAGGTTTAACATGAAATATGGTAAATTAACTGTTCAGGAAGCAGTTATGAGAACAGTTTTATCCTAATATAGATAATACAGTTATGACATCACTGCCATTTGTCAGACTCCAGTAGTTAGTTTCACAAAAGTGTAAAATACATAGTAAGTGCTGATGTCACAATGCAATTCCTATTGGTCAACATGAATTTCCTTTTGATCTTCCAACACTTACGATTTTACATTTATGCTGTTTATGAAATCTACTGCAGAAAGTGTTTAATATAAATATGGTATGTTTAATGTTCAGAGAACCAGTTGGGGAACCAGCTCTTTATGCTCTCCCTATTGCATTACTTTGTATTGTTCAACTGTGACAGCAATAGCAAAATTTAAGAAAATAGAATGAGTTAACCACCATTCATTCCATAGATCAGTGCTGGGGCACCTTGTTTGTTAACCTTTACTGACTTAGATATTATCATTGACCTGGGCATTACTTTACAGGCAGCTTAACCTAACCAGATTATCTTTTAAGAAGATTAAGGTGGATTAGTAGAGATGTATGTGTTTTATATACAATTTAATATTTATATTAAAATACCTAGAATGGTATGTTATTTTACACTAGATCAAATATTCTACTGAAAATAAGATTTTTAGGATTTAGAAAAGATCAAGTATTTTACAGACAGAATAAAAACTGTGTTTTATCTGAGTATATAAAGGTTTAAGAGTTGATATAATTTATATAAACAGTTGAAGCTTGTGGAATATATTATAGTAATATTGTTTGTATACTACAAGAAATATAAAGATTGTGATAGGGTAAATTATTATAGTGCAGTGTTTAAACCATGTTTTCTGTGCTTCATCAACATTGACTTGAAGGCAGAAATTTTTCGATTCAACTTAAATTATTCAGCTCTCTATTTTACAAATACCCAGTATACTTGGTCAACATAAAACAAAGCATGTATAATTTATGTAAATTTTGTGGTATTGTTTTCTCACACAAATTTTGTATGAATGACAACTAATAAAGATTTATGTTGATGCTGTCACACAGTAATTCACATGTTTGTTTGTCAACACCTGTAAACAATTATTGTAATTGGATAATTCAGGTAAATTTCTTTATGATTGACAATACCTATAAACAATGTATGTCCTTATACTTTTGCTGTCATTCATGGTCAGTGGTCAGTGTAAAATGGTGAATGTCAGGCGGGCGGCTGGCGAGCAGGCATGTGGGGGGGGGGGGGAATATTTTTGTAACAGTTTTCTCAGGCGACTACTAATCACAGCCTCTTGAAATTTGGTATGCAGCATCAGCATGGCCTCACATAACGTGGGATTTGATTTCAGGTCTGTCACTCGCCTACTTCCTGTTTATGACAATGTTGATGTACTAAAATTCACAAAAAACCTATTACCAAAGAAAAATAATAAACCCACAGTATTTATGGTATGTTTATTTCAGAATCCACTGTCTATAAATTAACATTTGTAATGCCCCCTTTAATAGTGGACCATCTAGAAACAGGTTACACTTTAGTGTGTTTCAGCTTTAATTCTACAAGTATAGATCTAGCTGTATCTCCATACAACATCGTAAATTGATCACTAAGACAAAAAACATAGGGTCCGTAGAAATACCGCAAACTACTAGTTAGTGCACTAACAAGGAGAAACATGCACTAACAACATGAAGGATAACAGTAATTACAACAAACAACACATAGTATCAAAGAGTAATGCATAAATATAGTTTATACCAAGTTTGGTTTTTTTTTATTTTGTAGTTTTAGAGATATTTACATTTTGATAGGCACGTGCCGATTTTTGTATTGTTAATTACCGGGTCACCTGTGTAATGTGTTCACTCAACCGAAGATAATTGCATAATTGTATCGAGATTATTATATGCTTGTGGAAACAGGTTTATTCACGTTTCTCCAACATTTGTAAAATAACAAAGAGATGCCTAGACTTATTTAAAACCGAAAAGACATTCGACTAGACGGAAAATTGACAGACACTTACTTGCAGGGGAAAGATATTTACTAGCGGACGACGGAAATGCACAAAAAATACTGCTTTCGACTACCCACAACTTAGCAGCAGTCGAAGAAACATTTATGGAGACGGGACCTTTTACTCAGCACCAACCCAGTTCACATAGCTTTACACCCTGCATTCTATCGTTAACGACATAATGTACCCACTTGTTTTCGCCTTACTGTCTTCAAACACTAAAGACAAGACTTAATCAACTATGACATAACAGTATTTGACTACGCCGACCATGTTATAAAGACTTACCATTTAATTAGTACTGTAATTCAAATAAATCTATATAATATTCTATAAACTGGGTGCCGTTTCATAAAGCGATCGTTAGCTTAACGTGCACGTTATCGCATTTACATTGCAAGGGATAACGAGCACGTTAGTTAGCAATTGCTTTATGAAACGGCACCATGTACTTATACCTTACAAAAAATTAATTTATACATGTTTTACTGTAGTCTTAATTACAGGTAAAATTAATAAAGTTTGCATACTACCTATTCACGTTTCTCCAACATACTTTTTACCTGAATTATCAAATGTTGGAGAAACGTGAACACACCGTGGAAATCTTATGTGAACGTAATTAAAACAGAATATATACTAATTTATGATTTATATCATTTTATTAATAATAACAAACCAGATGGAAACATAAATTAAATAATATAATGTTAGCACCTACATTTAGGGAAAATATATATATTTACACAAGTAGCAATTTGTACGTCAGATTATATATCTAGGCAGAGTCCTCGCGTCTTTTGTCTTTGGTCGTTGTTTTTGTCCCGGCTTACGTGCCAAACGTCTTGCATGGGGTATTATTAATCGGCCATCCGACGATTCTATTAACTTGATGTTAATAGCACTGTTTGGTTATTTAAGTCATAAATTATTACAGAGCAATCCTCACATACAAATATGTGAATATTGATGATTAAGAAATATTTTGTGAAAATTATCATTTTAGAATGTTTAGCCTCAAATTAAATCAACACTATACTGAGTACTGCAGACGAAAAACGGGAACATATTTAATGCACTTATTCTAGTAATATTAAACAATAATAATAATAACAGAAAGTAACACATTTATACAGCAACGTTATTTTTAGGACACACTAATAAATCGACCTATTTAATATGCTGATACAAGATGTAATTTTCCTGCTACTTCAAAACAGATTTAAAGCAGAAATTAGATATAAATATATTACCTCATGAAGTCTTCCTAGACATCTATTGTAGTCGTAACCTGAACTCCACGGACGCCACATTTTCTATTTATTTACTTAGATGAAATACCGCTTGTTCAAGAATGACTTTAATTTATATTTCAAGTCACACAGATTTTCTTGTGATTTTCTCATAATAACTCAATGTTTTCGGTGCTTTGAAGTTAAAGTGTTTTAAGTTTATTTAGCTATTTCAACACGAACATTTCACTAAATTAGTAAAAACAAAATAATTTTTATTCTTTTGAAAATTGTTGTCACCACGCTTAAAGTGTCTATATTTGTTTATCAATTATCTAAAATTAGTTAGGATCAAACATCAATGTTGTTTATAAGTTTTAGTTTATGTGTTAATTGCTCATTTAAGATATATTATAATGACCATATTATTGTTTTAATAAAATACATGTTTCATTAATCAGAACTTTCTATTATGTAGTTAGTGCAGTTGTGTTTTATCGATCCTCGGTTGAGTAAACACATTTCACAGGTGACGCGGTAATTAACAATACAAAAATCGGCACGTGCCTATCAAAATGTAAATATCTCTAAAACTACAAAATAAAAAAAAACCAAACTTGGTATAAACTATATTTATGCATTACTCTTTGATACTATGTGTTGTTTGTTGTAATTACTGTTATCCTTCATGTTGTTAGTGCACTTTTCTCCTTGTTAGTGCACTAACTAGTAGTTTGCGGTATTTCTACACACCGAAAAACATATGCACTCTCCAGATATATTAAAATTAAATAATCTAGGTTATAAAAACTGGGGATCCAGTTTGCCTTGGTATTTGGAAATAACTTTATCAAAATACCTATTATTCTATCAACATAAGAACTAAAACAATGGTTGACCCGTTATTTTGACCAAACTGGCATTTCATAATAGGTTTTTATTGTGATAGTGTACTGTTGTGTTAATGGTATGCTGTTATGCAGTTGAATGTAAATACAATAAATCAACAGTGTTTTAATACCCCCTTCCACTCTCATCCACCTTTTACCAACAACAAAATCTCCAGAAACAACTCTTTATATGTACCCCTCCTTTTTTTTTACCAACAACAGAATCTTCAGAAAACAACTCTAGATAAGTATCCCCCTCTTCTTTTTATCAACAACAAAAATCTCCAGAAAATAACTGTCAAGTATATCCAGAAGGTTAACCTATATGTAATTAGTTACAATTGACCTGACCGTAATTACAGGTGACACTAATTACATGTAGATACCTGTTATAGAATGTTCAGGTTGTTGTTATTGCATCATAAATTCACAAATGTCTGGGAGGTTGATGGCTGACAAAACCTTGGCAGTTGAATTTTGTGCTTATTTATTAAGTACAGTTTTTGGCTTGTAATCTGGTTACAAGCTTCAGAGTGCTATCACATATTTGACTTGATATTAAACTTCTGCTTTTGCTAATTCTGATGTCTACCATAATGTCAGTTCTGTTGCAGTATTTCTATAATTTCATGTTAAAAATCATAGTCTAATTTCTAATCCTTATTGCATCAAATTTGTTTCACAATTACAGCATTGAAATGCTTTTGTAATTACTTAGATACCTCTGATGAGGTTTTAAGTGAGCTAGCTATGTTCTGACTGTAGGTTTCAAATTTATCACAGTTTTTATATAAATAATTAGTATTTAAATACTTTGTATAACATGGGTTTGAATCCCTTGCAGTTTATGTTAGATGAAGGTTATTCCTTAACTTGTAATGAGTTATATGTTTTTCATCACACCTTTAAAGCCTGTTCCATGCCTGATTAAGTGGAACACAGAAGATGCATATATATAAACTTGATTACCTTCTGCAGAAAAACAAGATTGATCAAAGTTCTAAATGCAAAGAATCATAAAAAACCCAATTTCTTTGGAAGTTCTATGTGAACTTTTAAAGTTCCTTAACCCACCACATTATCTAAACTTTACATGTGAGATCAGTAAGATGTTTGTAGAGATAGTTTTTTGTGGGTTTATCTAAAAGATTCAGGAAGTAGGAGATGGTATAAACAGGTTGTTTGATAATGCACCGCTGTTGTTTTGACAGCTTCCTTATTTTAGTTGGTGCCACTCAACATGTACAAATAAGGTTTAACAGTGATATACTGCCAGTTGGTGCCACTCGATATGTACATTTATGATGAAACTAATTTGGAGCCATCAGCGATTTACTGCTCAGGTTGCTGCTAGTTGGTGCAACTTAACCTGTACTTATATGGTTAAACTGACTTGGAACCTGGAACTAACAGTAGTATACCGCCAGTTGGTGCCACTAACTTGAAAATTATATACTGCTCTTGTTACTGCAAGTTTGTGTACACCCTACCCGCAGTGAGACCCTCAACCTCAGTTTTGACAGACCACGTGATCAATAGTAGACAAACTACCTTAACCACTTGGCCACTGAGGCCCATGTTTCTGCTATGAGCTAGCTCTGTTTTGACTTCAGACAATATTCTTCTGCTTTGGACTGGCTCTGTTTTGACTTCGGACAATATGCTTCTACTATGAGCTGACCCTGTTTGTATATCAGACAATATGTTTCTGCTATGAGCTAGCTCTGTTTTAACCTCAGAAAATATGTTTCTTCTATGAGCTAGCTCTGTTTTGATTCAGACAATATTCTTCTGCTATGGACTGGCTCTGTTTTGACCTCAGACAATGCTTCTACAATGAGCTGACCCTGTTTGTATATCAGACAATATGTTTCTGCTATGAGCTAGCTCTGTTTTAACCTCAGAAAATATGTTCCTACTATGAGCAAGCTCTGTTTTGACTTCAGACAATATTCTCCTGCTATGGACTGGCTCTGTTTTGACCACAGACGCATTATCCTTGAATTCGATCTGGATACCTTTTATTGGAATTACATGTACCTCATGCACATCTTAGAACCATTTTCTTAAAACGATTGAAAATTACGCTGTTCCCACAACTGCACAAATAGTTTGTTTGTGAAACAAAGATGGTGGATTAGCTATGTTTACACATCAGCTAATTATAACTGAGCGTTCTGATTGGATAGTAAAAATAAAATTGGAACCATGAATATGCTTCTAATAAGAGCTGACCCTGTTTGTACCTCAGACAATATGCTTCTACAATGAGCTAGCTCTGTTTTGACTGCAGACAATATGTTTCTACTATGAGCCAGCTCTGTATTAACCTGGGATAATATGCTTCTAATAAGAACTGACCCTGTTTGTATCTCAGACAATATGTTTCTGCTATGAGCCAGCTCTGTTTTGACCTCAGACAATATGTTCTGCTATTTAGCTAGCTCTGTTTTAACCCCAGTATATGTTTCTACCTTCCATCAGACATATAACAGATGATGACCATAAATTTAAATAATTGCACTTTTATGTTCCTTACAAGCCCATGTCACAACAATCTGGACTCCATAAATCACTGCCTAACTAGTTTGACCACTGGTCAATATAAATTATCTCCCCCTTGTAACAGGTGCTCTTTGACACTAACCAGTTATACCTGTAGGGGACCATTATTTAATTCTTAATGGGCATTTTCACAATTTGTGTGTTAAAAAATTTAGGCAGGTTTAAGATTTTTAGAATAGGACATGGCTATTAAACATGCATTGATTGGATTTTTACTTTTACTAAATATTTGACAATTACTGAGGAATACTTTCTTTTCAGGTAAGGCTTTTAATTAATTAACTTACTAAAAATACCACTTAAAGAAAATTAATCCTGATAATTTATGTATTATATATGTCACTTAGAGGTCAACAAGAATGTGTTTGATCTCAGAGATTAACTTTTTACCATAAAGAAACTGCTAATGTTAGCATTTATATGTGAATCAATATATCCCTGTTTGTTACAATACCTCTTTCAAACATACCGTTTACATTACCAACATAAAAAATAATAGCTTTCGATCATGTATTTTAGATACTGTTATGGAAATTTTGAATTTTTTTGTGATACATGTAAGATAAATAATTAAATGGTTAATTTTAAGTTGTTTTAACCTTGTTTTAAAATTATAATATAAAACATAAAAAGTAATTGGACAACTATAACTAGTATTTATAGTTTATTATTTATTGTAATAATATTTATTTTAAATTTTCTGGAAGATACACATGGTTTTTTTAAACTGAATAGAAATATAATATTATGCAGTTATAATCCAGTCTTTCATTCTTCATATTGGACAATTAAATATGAAAGATTCCATTATACAGTTGCATGCCTTAGAGAAACTTTAGATATTTAGATATAAGTGTTTAATAGAGAAATGCCAGTATAATTAAAGGTAAATATCGTACAACTCCATAGAATAAAACAGTAAAACTTGTACTTCTGTCTGGGCTGTTCACATTGACATGCCTTCAATCTGCTTGGGTTGTTCAAAAGACATCTGGGCTGTTCACAGGAACACATTCAATTCTGTCTTAGCTGATTACTAGAACACCTCCCATTTTGTCTTGGCTGGTCACTGGAACACCTCCCATTCTGCCGCGTCATCCAATCAAAACGCCAGAAACAAGAACATTGTCATGGAAGCATAACAACGTTCTTGTTTGACGTTCTTGTTTCCGGCGTTCTGATTGGACGTCAGAGACAATGGAGTCTGAAATGTGAAAGTTGTTGGTTTACGGAAGAAATAGGTACTTTCATACGTTTTTGTGAAAGTCCGTGTGATCTTTCACGAGTGATAGAAATTTTTATGTCTTTTGGCGCGTTCCACTGCGCTCCACTTGCAAAAACACATAAAATTTCTATCCCTCGTGAAAGATCAACCGGTCTTTCCCAAAAACGTATGAAAGAACCTTTTATTCTCCCTTGGTTTTTTTATAGAAATACTTTCCATTCTAGCTGGGCTGTTCACATGGACATCTCCAATTCTGCCTAGGCTGTTTACAGGAACATCTCCCATTCTGCCTGGGATCTTCCGAGGAACACCTCTCTGTCTGTGATGTCACTTAGACATCTCCCATTCTGCCTAGGATGTCCACAGGACATCTCCCATTCAGTCTGGGTTTTGTCACAGAGACATTAACCATTCTGTCTGGCCAGTTAATGAAAACACCTTTTTATATATCTGGGAGCCATATAATTTGGTTTCGGCTGTTCACAAAGCCAACATCTATTCAGTCTGAACTGTTCATAGGAAACACTTCCTATTTTGTCTAGTCTGTTCCCATGTGCATCTCCCATTCTGTCTAAGATGTTCACAGGAAGATCTCCCATTCTGTCTTAACTGTTCACATTGATATCTCCCATTCTGCCTGGGGTGTTCACAGGAACAGCTTCTATTCTCCCTGGCTGTTCACATGGACATCTCCAATTCTGCCTGGGCTGTTCATAGAAACCTCTCTCATTCTGTCTGTGATGTTCATGTAGACATCTGATTCTGGCTAGTCTTTACAGAAACCCCTCCCTATTTTGTCTAGGCTGTTGGCATGGAAATCTTACATTCTGCATAGGATGTTCAAAAAACATATCCCATTACGTCTGAGGTGTTTGCATAGACATCTGCCTGGGGTGTTCACATTGACATCTTACATTCTAGCTGGACTGTTCACAAAAACAACTCCCATTCTGCCTGGTGTGTTCACAGAAACACCTCCCATTCTGTCATGGATGTCACAGAGACATCCCACATTCTTCCTGGAATGTTCACATGGACACCTCTGACTCATCTGGACTGTTCACATTGACTCCTCTGACTCCATCTGGACTGTTCAAATGGACATTCTAGCTGGACTGTACACACAAACATCTCCGGTTATTCACAGGGGCACAAATATCATTCTACCTATTCACAAAAACAAACCAGCCCTTCTGCCTGGATGCTTTGGGAAATTTAAATGTGTATTAATTGTGTAAATTTTAATATTTATCTTTATATGGTAATTTTATGCCAAGTTATTTTTGATTGGCTAGTTTTTTCTTACCATTATTTTATTACTGAACTGAAAGTGTCTAACTTGAACTTTTAGACCAACCAAAATGTGATAACATAGTACCAGACACAATTTCATGGTCAATTTAATGTTAATTATATCATGACTGGACACAAATGTTTTGTAACCATGATATTTAGTTTACATACAAACATTGATAGGAAACCTGCCAAACCATGCAATAAACCCTGCTTATTATTATTGTAATAAACAAGTTAATGTACAGCAGCTAATAGTGGGAACATGGCCAGGTAATATACCGTAAATACCGTAGTAAAATTTCTGGGGGAGGGGGTAAGTCATGGTCAGGGCTAATAGTGGGAACATGGCCAGGTAATATACCGTAATTACTGTAATAAGATATCTGGGGGAGGGGGTAAGTCATGGTCAGGGCTTATAGTGGGAACATGGCCAAGTAATATACCATAAATACCGTAGTAAAATTTCTGGGGGATGGGGTAAGTCATGGTCAGGGCTAATAGTGGGAACATGGCCAGGTAATATACTGTAAATACTGTAATAAGATATCTGGGGGAGGGGGTAAGTCATGGTCAGGGCTTATAGTGGGAACATGGCCAAGTAATATACCATAAATACCGTAGTAAAATTTCTGGGGGATGGGGTAAGTCATGGTCAGGGCTAATAGTGGGAACATGGCCAGGTAATATACCGTAATTACTGTAATAAGATATCTGGGGGAGGGGGTAAGTCATGGTCAGGGCTAATAGTGGGAACATGGCCAGGTAATATACCGTAATTACTGTAATAAGATATCTGGGGGAGGGGGTAAGTCATGGTCAGGGCTTATAGTGGGAACATGGCCAGGTAATATACCGTAAATACCGTAGTAAAATTTCTGGGGGATGGGGTAAGTCATGGTCAGGGCTAATAGTGGGAACATGGCCAGGTAATATACTGTAAATACCATAGTAAAATTTCTGGGGGAGGGGGTAAGTCATGGTCAGGGCTAATAGTGGGAACATGGCCAAGTAATATACCGTAAATACCTTAGTAAAATTTCTGGGGGAGGGGGTAAGTCATGGTCAGGGCTAATAGTGGGAACATGGCCAGGTAATATACCATAAATACTGTAATAAATATCTGGAGGAGGGGGTAAGTCATGGTCAGGGCTAATAGTGGGAACATGGCCAAGTAATATACCATAAATACTGTAATAAAATATCTGGGGGAGGGGGTGTCATGGTCAGGGCTAATAGTGGGAACATGGCCAGGTAATATACCATAAATACTGTAATAAATATCTGGGGGAGGGGGTAAGTCATGGTCAGGGCTAACAGTGGGAACATGGCCAAGTAATATACCATAAATACTGTAATAAATATCTGGGGGAGGGGGTAAGTCATGGTCAGGGCTTATAGTGGGAACGTGGCCAAGTAATATACCATAAATACTGTAATAAAATATCTGGGGGAGGGGGTAAGTCATGGTCAGGGCTAATAGTGGGAACATGGCCAGGTAATATACCGTAATTACTGTAATAAGATATCTGGGGGAGGGGGTAAATCATGGTCAGGGCTAATAGTGGGAACATGGCCAGGTAATATACCATAAATACTGTAATAAAATGGGGGGAGGGTAAATCATCAGGGCTAATGGGGGAGGGGGGAACATGGCCAGGTAATATACCATAAATACTGTAATAAAATATCTGGGGGACTTGTGATCAGGGCTATAACCAACATATGTGAGGGAAGGAACATGGTCAGGTAGTCTCCCTTAAAAACTGCTTAGATACATCTATTAGTATGATGACAAACATTAGAAACATGTCCAGGTAATCTACTCTTAATGCTGTAGTAACACATTGCATAGAGGGTGGCAGGAATTCATAATCACTTCTAACAGTGGAAACATAGTGATGTAGTCCACTGTTAATACGGTAGAAATGCATCAAGAAAATAGGGAGACATTATTTTTATTTATTCTACCATTTATACTGTATTAACACATCCAGAAAAAATTAAGTGGGAAGGGGAGGGGGGGGGGGGTTATCATGGTCAAGGCTAAAAGTAGGAACATGGTCAGGTAGCAAATATTTGAAGATAATCAGGAGGTTGCGAACAATAATATGTGATTGTACCACTTTTCATTTTATTAACACCTATTTTACCTGTCACTAACTGTGAAATCATTATTAATGTTGATAATTTGTCATGTCCAGAATACACATGTACATTCATATACTAATTAACACATCTATTATGTACACTTTTATGCAGATTTATTTTAAAATAACAATAATTTATTACAAAATAGGATCATGAACTGAAAAGCTTAACCCATTATTAATTAGAACTGTTATTCCACTTAAAGTAAAAACTAGGAAGTACTTGAACAAATAGGATTTAATATTACACTAATATATACGAATGTCTGAAACCTTCCTAGTGCAATAAAGGAGGTACTATTTGTACAATTAATATTTAAAAAAACCACAAGGTGTTATTAAGCATAAAACTTATAATTATGTTGTTTGGAAACAGTAACTGAGGATTTTACTATTAAATAGATAGATATGATAGATAGAGTACACACATATTGGTTCAATCAATAAGTATACTTTCTACATTTAAAACATAGTAACTTAAGATATACAAACCCAATCTAATTAAAATTAAATCTTTCACTTGCTCCCCCCTTTTTGTTATTGGTCTCTTTCTTGTAAATGAGCAAATGTAAGATATAATTTTAATTAATTTGATAAGCGAACCAGAAATTCAATAGGGTAAAGATGGTAATTTATAGAAAAGTGTAGCTAGAGAGATTACTTGTGTAAAAAACATAGTTAAATTGATGATGGTAATGAATTGTTTAACACTACAGTGAGAGGAGGAAAGATGCCAAATCCACAAAGAGAACGTTATTGTGTAGAATAGATAATAGGGAATATAGTAGAATTAATACTAGTATATTGGTTGTATAGCCCTGAGAATGTTTGTGTTACATAATCATGTTATCATCTGTAATCAGGATAACCAATAAATTATGGTCCTGAGTCTGATAAAAAACATCCTTTCCCCCATTCACAGAGTACAGCAGCTAACATCCATGATATGTCGTCTGGTATCATACATACTGTCATTGATGTGTATTACCATAGTGGATTGCAATACATGAATCACATCTGATACCATATAGGATAAGTCTAAGATACCATATAGGAAAAGTGTAAGATACAATATAGGATAAGTCTAAGATACCATAGAGGCAAAGTCTAAGATACAATATTGGATAAGTCTAAGATACCATATTGGCATAGTCTAAGATCCAATATAGGCAAAGTCTAAGATACCATATAGGATAAGTCTAAGATACCATATAGGATAAGTCTAAGATACCATATAGGATAAGTCTAAGATACCATATAGGAAAAGTCTAAGATACCATATAGGATAAGTCTAAGGTACCATATAGAAGTCTAAGATACCATATAGGAAAAGTTTAAGATACCATATAGGATAAGTCTAAGATACCATATTGGCATAGTCTAAGATACAATATAGGCAAAGTCTAAGATACCATATAGGATAAGTCTAAGATACCATATATGATAAGTCTAAGATACCATATAGGATAAGTCTAAGATACCATATAGGATAAGTCTAAGATACCATATAGGATAAGTCTAAGATACCATATAGGAAAAGTCTAAGGTACCATATAGAAGTCTAAGATACCATATAGGAAAAGTTTAAGATACCATATAGGATAAGTCTAAGATACCATATAGGCAAAGTCTAAGATACCATATAGGATAAGTCTAAGATACCATATAGGATAAGTCTAAGATATCATATAGGATAAGTCTAAGATACCATATAGGATAAGTCTAAGATACCATATAGGATAAGTCTGATACCATATAGGAAAAGTCTAAGGTACCATATAGAAGTCTAAGATACCATATAGGAAAAGTCTAAGATACCATATAGGATAAGTCTAAGATACCATATAGGATAGGTGTATAGGATTAGAATTTCTTTTTTGATAAAAACATAAAATGATAGTATGTTTACAGTCTGTTTTACATAGTTGCACAAAGAAACTGACCATAATTGTTTATTTTAACCTTATAGCTTAAATTGTTTACTGGGTATGCAGATAAAGAGCAATTATTACAAATTGATGATTAAAATATTTTGTTTGACTGAAGCTTAACTTTATGGTAGGTAAATGTTTTCTGCATTTATCTTAATAATGGTTCATTTATAAGTAATACAGTATGGTCAAAAAGAGTTGGGTAGCAAATTTTTTTAGGTGAATTTAGAAACTGAGAAAATTTATCAAAATTAAAAAGCTTATAATAGCAAGTCAATGCTGAATATAAAACTTAAGTTTAAATGTTTTTTTCATATTTCTTGTCTGTAATTCATCTTCTTTCAGAATAAAATTAAGGATATAATAGTTTGTCATATCATAGAATTTGATATGTTGATAAACTGTTTGTGGTAAAGGACTTGAATGCTTTTTATAAGAATGAAGACATGGGTGTGTTAGGGGTATAAGTTTAGTCCACTCTTCATCTAACATTTTGTCAGATATTGTATTCCATAGACAGGTTCATCAGTAAAGCTTCATTCATAAAAAATCAAATCTAAATGAATGAATATTTATGAAGTGTGAGAAATACCTGATGGCGACAAATTGTATTGTTTATGATATTTTTTATCGTATATGATACATCTCGTTTGTTAAGGTCGACAGGTAAATCTGAAACCAAATAAGGACGTATTAATTACTCGTGTGTTATATCGGTAGATGTGTACCACCTGTGTTAATTCATATGGAATACGGTGAAGCGGATCTTAGTTTTCAAATTTATTTAATTACAGTTGTCAAAAAACGCACACTGGGTATAAGTTCTTTTGAAATCATTTAGCATTATTTGAATTGTGTTTGTCATCAGCTTCAAACATTTGGTCTAATATTACCAACTGTTTATGGTAAAAAACCACAAGTTCTTAGTAAATTATATGTACAACCAACAGTTTGCGGTAAATCACCACAAGTTCATTTTAAAATGTCACCAACAGTTTGTGGTAGATGATCACCACAAGTTTGTTTTATATCGCCATAACTATCACCACAGCATGGGACTACATTACTATACAAGTTGTTTACATATCATCAGTAGCTGTCATAACCTATTATAAATATACTTGGTTTGGTTTTGTACATTTGTACTATTTTTTGTAAATTTCACCAACTGATGATAATGTTTTGTACCTATTCATTACCTGTTGACTTTATTTATCTGTAATTAAGGAAGTCCCACTATTTTATTTAAGGTATTTGTTTTATTCCCCCCCCCCCCCCCCCCCAAAACCAAAATTGACATGATTTACTTCCCCTGTCATACAGTTTCTTGTATTAATACCCAATGACAAGGAAACCTACCGTCGTGTATACTCTGTGTTTCTTGTTTGTGTTCCTTTTGTTAGTCCCTTGTCATACATTTTTTTTTACATTTATTCCGTACACAGCTTTATTTTATTGAAGAAATATATTCAATACTTTTCTTAAAGGGCAATAACTCTCATATTTGTTAATGAAGGCTGGTATAACACGCAATATAGACAATTATTGCTTTATTTACATAACCTTTTTATGATTACAATAAAAGCTTCATAATACACATTTATTTTTATTTGTAGAAACATCTTGGCACAGGATGTGAGATCGAAATGTGTAGAACTACCAGATATCAAGGATGACAGTATTGGTGGCGCTACTTTGTCTTGTTGTTATGACAACAGTCTGCAACACATTTAGAGAACCAGAAACAAAGTCATCATTCCCAAAACAATTTGATTTCCGTTTTACAAGTTATGAAGGTAAGATTTTCATTTGCATGATAAGTACTCTATATTTTATGTATGTATTTTGTTGTCACCGAGAAATGCCTAGCGACATTTTTATGTACCGGTACCTCAGTAAGTTGATTGGGGTAAGCATTTGTAAAAAAAGTTAAACTCAATAAAACTCAATGTGATTATACCCAAATGACAGCTGGGTATTATCAACAAAAAAATAAAATAAAAAACCAGAAACAAATTCGTTAATGAAACATCCATCAATTTCTAATCTGTAAAAGCTATCCACAAATATGTATGAAAACATAAAGGATTTAATTTGCTTATAAAAGAGCTAAAGCTTCCAATTAAAGTAATTTTAATTATTTTTAATGTTTTGTTTATGGTCAGGATAACTTTACAGTATATAATACATTGACTCTATAAGTCAATAACCTGCAAAAGGACCGATGTCATGTTCTATATCCTTATATATTGGACGGGCCTTTTATAATCAGAAGTTTATTTTACAGTACTATTTAAGATAAAATATACTGCACATTAACAGAATGTACAGTTAGTAACACAGACATGTGAACAATAAAACCACCTTATATCATTGTGAATCACTTTTACCTTTCGTTAATTGACCTAGAACAGGAGTCTTGACACTTCGAAGGTACAATAATAAACATTTATTTAACACCCGCAGACCGAATGTAGGTGGCAGTATGAACACAAGTTACATAATATGCAGTTGTTGTAAGCTACTTATCAGCTTTATTGAAAATCCGTCCAATATTAATGTTGAATGTTGGAGGTACCTAGAAGAATTATCCTGGGAGATATTTTGAACCCAATGTTTCTATAGCAAGGTTATTATGAGGTTCAGATCGTTTAAGATTTATTTATATTGAAATCAACAGGGTCTTTCTAAAAGTCTATGGTCATTTGCATGACATACATGTAGGATTGTATTGTATTTGGTACATATTCATTTTAATCTGGTTGTAATTTCTTGGGTTATCTCCCATTCCAACTTATGACAATTAATCTTTTCATTCTTTTAAATGAATTTAGTTGAGACAGAATGGTATAGATTTTCTACAGTAGGACATTAGTCTATACCGCATGCTTTAAATGCAAACATACAGGACTGTGGACAGTGGCATTAGTCCGTACCACATGACTGATTAATGCAAACATACAGGACTGTGGACAGTGTCCACTGGATAAAAACAAAAGTAAAAAAGTATTCTTTGTTTTGGTTTGCAATAGTAACACTTGTATAACAAGTTCTTTTGTAAAATATTTTCTTTCACAGACCTCACCAAGATTTGTTACATAAAGAATCTGATATATAGATACTGCAAGGTCTGTTATAAAAATAATGCTTTCAGTCTCAACTAAACTTTAAGTTGTTCTTAACATCTCATTTCATTTCACATGACAAGAACAAAGTTCTAATAGTGACAAAATGTACCACACTATACTTCTAAGTTACTTGTGTGTATTGCCCAGAAAAAAGAAACAGTTGTTATACACTTGCAGAGGTAACTGAAGGACAATGTTCCCTCATCCAAGCATATCTTTAGGATGTGAAGGATGAGGGTCATTATTAAAATGGAGCCAGAGGCTCAAGAAGTAATTACTCACCACCCTGATTTTTTCTCTTTTTTCCACCCAGCAAAGTGTTTGTTTGACTGTTGAGCACAAATTTTTGTCTGTAAAGAATGACCAGTGCGGCACGGACTCGGGTGTTAGGTCAAGGTTATTACATATAGTTTGTTTCTTTGAAAAGAGATTACATTTATACACTCTACTGCTCATAGGAAAGGAAAGCATGGTAATTACTTTGTAGAGCCGAAAACGCGAATATGAAGAATAGTAATTTATTAAGGGAATTTTTTGCATTTTTTTAATGCCCCTGCGATGACATGTCGAGGGCATTAATTTTTACTCATGTCCATCCGTCTGTCCGTATGTACGTTCATACATCTGAACGAATTTCCGTCAAGCTTTTCTCACAAACCCTACATGGGAACAATTTGAAATTCGGCAGGATGGTTTAGTATCACAAGTTGTACGTCCTAGGCAACTTTAGACTTGTCTAACAACTACTTCCTGTTTGGGACTTCATTTAGCAGGGGCATCTGTCTCCCATGGACACATTCTTCGATTTTTTCTTCATCTTTTAATCCTGAGAAGACTAATATTCCTTAACCAAAGATAGTTTTCTCTCTGTATGTTGTTGATATTTAATTTTCTTCAGTTTAAGAATTTGTTTTATTGAACTACTGATTCTGCAATTTTATTATCATTTTTTCCCAGATACAGTTGATAAACAATTACAGTGTGTAATCTGGAAGTTCCTGTCAAACTAGGGTTTAAAAAATAGTGTAAGGCTGTTAAGTGTAATGTTGTATTACAAGACAACAGGTAAGAAGACAGCCAGGATTCCTTGTGGGGGATGTTTAATGTCTAGCACACTGTATAATAAGATACCCCACTAAACATGTTCGATTATTTGTCAATGACTATTATACTAATCCAGCTATGTTGTAAATCTTTTCCGTATTAAAAAAGATGTTGTAAACTTTAATTCACAAGTATTTACAAATAATTTAAATGCATAACAACATGATTTTTGAATGGAATACATGTAAATTCCTAGTTTGTCAAAAATTGGTCACCTGGTGACACAGTGACAGGAGGCTATATACGAGCTCACGCTCTTTTAATTTGTAGTTACCTGGACTTGGAGGGTTTTAAAACACAGAATATAATAGTTTTTTATTGTGATATTGGTCAGTAATCCCATCAACAACTTGAACACTGCTGATGTTATCATCTATGACAGTGTCTGACATTAAGTGATGATATCACTATTTAACATGCTGATTAATTAGCTGATTAATGTTACTTTTGGGTTATCTTCTTCTTTCCATTTTGACTGGACATAGATTTTGTCAGAACTAGAAAGAATATCATTTCTGTTAGTTATTTCGGTCCTCCCCCTCACCAGCTAAAAAGGAAGAAAGCAGTAAATTACTAATAGAACATTATGTGAGTACTTTTACATTTATATACAGTCCTTAGATGACATATATTTAGACCTATGCCTATGTGAGTGTTTCTGAAACAATAAACCAGTCTATCACAATTTATAGTGTACATGTTTACTGTGCATTATATTTTATTTTTCCAAATTTAAAAAGTCTCTTCAGTGGTCTTAAAATGGAGCCTCATAAATTGACAGATTGTGACCACTCAGTGATCACCAGGCTACCATTTACATAGCTATTTAAATGACAAGTGTTACCTGTCCCTTGTGGTTGAAGTGTCCCATCATGCACTTGATGTGGATAAAGTACCATCAATAAACATTGGTTTTGTCCATTATTTTCCCATCATGCCATCTTATTTGTCAAATGATTTGTAAGGGAGAATTTATTATTTGATAGATCTTGGTGTTGAGTGGGGTATTGTTTGTATGAAGTACCAATTTGTCATCTTTGGGTTCAACAAAGAGCTGTACTGGTTTCTTATGCTGCTTTGATCAAAAGCTATTGACTTACACATTCTGTCCAGTAACAGGACAAAGGATAACCCAGGGTTTGAAGAAGAACTCTCTAAATGATTGACCAGTGATGTCATGCATGAGATATTTTAGATGGAAAAATTTCTTACTTGCATATTCTATTCATTTCTTGTGGGATGTAAAAAGCAACAAAATGTGTCCAAATCCGTGTAAGCAGTTCACATGCTGAGATCACCCCTAGGCTTAACTGATCTCTGTAAGCGGCATGCTGAGATCACCCCTAGGCTTAACTGATCTCGGTAAGCTGCATGCTGAGATCACCCCTAGGCTTAACTGATCTCTGTAAGCTATGACGCATGCTGAGATCACCCCTAGGTATAACTGATCTGTGTAAGCTTTGATGCATGCTGAGATCACCCTTAGGTTTAACTGATCTCTTAACTTTGCCGCATGCTGAGATCACCCCTCGGTTCAACTGATCTTTGCTAGCTTTGCCACATGCTGAGTTCACCCCTATGTTTAACTGATCATGGTTAGCTTTGCTACCACATGCTGAGATCACCCCTATGTTTAACTGATCACGGTTAGCTTTGCTACCTGTCATGCTGAGATCACCCCTATGTTTAACTGATCATGGTTAGCTTTGCTACCACATGCTGAGATCACCCTTATGTTTAACTGATCATGGTTAGCTTTGCTACCACATGCTGAGATCACCCCTATGTTTAACTGATCATGGTTAGCTTTGCTACCACATGCTGAGATCACCCCTATGTTTAACTGATCATGGTTAGATTTGCTACCACATGCTGAGATCACCCCTATGTTTAACTGATCATGGTTAGCTTTGATACCACATGCTGAGATCACCCCTCTGTTTAACTGATCGTGGTTAGCTTTGCTATCACAACTCTCCATGGTGTATTGCCTTTACCCTTCCCCATAGTGTCCAGTGCAATGTCATTTTAAAAAACACGTTGAATATGTTTGTTTTTTATGCACCACTTTTAGCAAATTTGTCTAGTGTTCATTTTTTATTGAGAAAGTAAACTAGATTACCCACTGGGAACCCTAGACCTATAACAGGAAACTTGAATATAACTTCACCTATGCTGAAGGTGTGACAAAAATGATTGATAATTTGAAAATAAAAATGTCAAAGTGAAATTTTATTAAATAAATCAGTATGTTAACTTTTGTTCATTATCTTAATTTTGAAAGCTTATGTTCTATTTTTTGCACTTGGAAAAAATTAAAATAATCATTTTAAACATTAATCAATTAAAAAGTATACAAATTTGTTGGCAACATCTAAGATTCTTGAGAAGTGAATTGTGAACAATTAAGATATGAACAGATGTTTTTGTAATAATGAACTTGTTCTATAGTAAACAATGTCTGTATCTCACTGGGGCTGCGAACATCTTATTATCCAAAAATCACCTCAATTACCATACAAATTACCATCACAACATTCCCTTTTGCTCATTTGGAACCTCGCCAGACTTTAAGGAATATTGAAAATTAGTTCAATTGTCATGGATAATGTTTTTTGCATCATGGTTCATGTTAAATAATACAATTTCTCTGATTCTTTGTTTGAGCAGCTGTCATTACAGAAGTCAGTTATAGAAATGCCAACATGATTGTTTTCCTTACCAATGCTATGTTTATGGTTTTTGATGTGTGTTTTGTTTTGCTTGATATAACATGATGGCAGTGCTTGCTAAACAACTTTGTTTGTTATACACAATGACCAATAAATTAGTTTGTTACACTCTGATATTGTCTGACACAGCTTTGGCTAGCCATGGTCAAGATGAATGTTGACTATATCTTATGCTTAGTGTACAGAAATACCATTGTGATGCTAGAATATGTAATTAGTGAAAAAAGTTTCATGCATAAACATTTTAAATGCTGGATTTCGACCATTTTTACCCTTAATATACATTTTTTTAAATTAAATAATTTGTTTAGATGTTTTAACTTGCTGTCTTCCCTTTGTGAATATTTTAACTATTTGTTGACCAATTTTTATTCATATTATAGTTTTGGTCACCATAATGTCATCATGACTGACCAATGGTCAAGTGGCTGATGTCAAAATCACAATAGATGTTCTTATAACAGATGGTCAAATAGAGAAAACATGTACATTGATAACTGACAACAGATACACCTCATAATTAATCTTAAATTTATTTCATTTTAATGTGACATCAGTATGTTACTATGAAATGTGTTTTGACCTATTTATGGTGTAATATATATGACATGTATTGTAGATATTGGTCACTAAGGCCAAAGGTATATGGTGATCTTTAAGGTCCATATTAGATGTTGGTCTTCAAGGTCTGTGGTAGATGTTTCTAAGTTTTAGGGTAAATATTGCTTTCTAAGATCCTTGTAGATTTTGGTCTCTAAGGTCCATGGCAGATTTTGGTCAGGATGCTTCTAAGGCCCATGGTAGATGTTGGTTTCTAAGGTTCTTCTTTAAGGTCCATAATAGATGTTGGTCTTCAAGGTCTATGGTAGATGTTTCTTAGTTTTAGGGTAAATATTGCTTTCTAAGATCCTTGTAGATTTTGGTCTCTAGGGTCCATGGCAGATTTTGGTCAGGATGTTTCTAAGGCACATTGTAGATGTTGGTTTCTAAGGTTCTTGGTAGATTTTGGGATCTAAGTTCTAAAGTAGAGTTGGGATCAAATTAAGGTACATGGTAGATGTTAGTCTCTTAAAATCTATGGTAAATATGTGGTATTTTTATGAAATTTTTTTTCAGGACTAAAGATTATTTTTAGCTTTGAAATTAAATCAAACTGGTTAAATCAAACTTACTTTTCAGTTAATTTTTTTTATTATAAGCAGTTTTAATCTAATTAAAATTATATCTTCACTTGGTTTCCCTTTCTGCTAGTGTCGCCTTTAAGTGACACAGTGACATTAGCTAAAAGAGGGGAGCCAAGTGAAGATATAATTTTAATTAGATTGAAGCAGTTTGGAAAAGAAGAAAAAAAAATCACTTACAAAATGGATTATTTGTTTTTAATTTCTTCATTATGACAGTTATTATCAGTTGTCCAGAACTAATTATATGGTCTGCTGATGTTAACCAGAACACAAGAGGTAATATAATTTGTTGTAGCAGAGAAATTAAATAGATATAAATGAACTCTAGTCAAAACAGTTTTTCTGTTGGTTTTCAAGAACAAATTATATGTTCTGTGATACACCAGGTGACCAAAACAACTTATATGGTGTGTTAATTACCCCAAACCAACATCAGCTGACCAAACAAACTATATGGACTGTGTCAAGTCTCCTCAACTGATTGAGCACAAATAATAACTATGTGATTGTTTTAAACAATGTTTGGCAGGTTAAGAGGTAACATTATTTTTTAGGCCTTTCTTAGATTGATAGAGCATGTTGTTTGCATAAAAATGTAAAGTTGTCTGTTTATGAATTAATTTTCTTACTAATTTAATCAATGTGTACTATGCCTTAACTTTCAAAGCACCAAATGAACTTTGACTTTTCAGCAGTTGGTATGGAAATCTAATTTATCAGAGATTTTAATGATTTTGACTGCTGTCTCAGTAAACAAACAGTTACCAATTTATTCAGGAGACTGTTCAACTCCAAAGTATTGTGGATATTTACTTTTATTGCTTATGGTCACTGTAATTAAGTTGTCTGCAACTAAAACCTGACAGTGTTAATGCAAATAGCAGCCAATGAATAGAAATATAAACAATTCAACAAAACGGGTTATACATGTGAACTGTCTTTTATGATTTGGAAACAATTTAATCTAACCACATACAGTTAAATTTACCATTTTTTTTCTGTCACCAGTGTGGTTTGAACTCTGCAAAGGTATATTAAAAAAAACAGGTGTATTTAAGGCTTAGTGGTGGTAACCATGGTCTGGGCTGTTTGACTCATGTAGATATGGTCAACTTTACATGACAGTCTTATCTGTCATTGTTTGTATCAAGTGTAGAGGGTTGTTGTGTGGTCTAGATAGTCAGCTGACAGTAGAATTTTACCTCTCAGGTGTGAGTCTCAACCCTTCATTACAAAAAAGGTCAACTTGACTCACAGATATAAAAATAAAACTACCTGACTGGTTCCCTCTACAAACAGTCACTTGAGTACAGTTGAAACACTGCGGTGAGCAATCTGGTAACTCCCAAATTATGCAGTATATAATGTAATTGTGTATTCCATCTGTTATAAGACCAACCTGACATTAAGAAGAGAAGGTGGAGACTTATAGGGCATATTTTAAGGATAAACAACACCAGGCTTGTAAAAAGAGCACTGAGGTGGTGGACACCAGCTGGCAAGAGGAAACCAGGAAGGCCAAAAGGTACTTAGAGGAGGACCTTAGAAGCATAGATGAAAGATTTGGATACTGCTAGGTAGAACTTGAAAGAAAGGCAAAGTACAGAGCTGGTTATGGCCTTCAGTTTTATAAGGTGAAGAAGACAGAGCACTCCCCTGCCTTTGGCAGAACCTTTATGAAAAAGGGGGCCTCCGTTGAGGAAATACTTATGTCAATAAAGTAGAGTTTAATTCTATTGATAGCTCAAAAGAAGTGTTCTTTGGTGAAGGTATGACCTCTAGTGATATACCTTAAAAGAAGTGACCTTTAGTTAGGGCATTATTACTGGTAAGATCTTATGAGAAGTGACCATTGGTGAGTGCATGACCTCTGGTGACCTCTGGTCATAGGACCTTGCAAGGCATGCATACCCTTTTTAAAGGCATGGGCCTTATAAGAAGTGGCATACATTCAGAGCCTGACCTCTGGCTACAGGGGATAAAAAGTGGCCTTTGGTAAGGTCATAACCTCTATTGATAAGGACATAATAAAAAAGGACGAATTTTAATAATTCTGAATCTAGTCTGTTTTGCCTGTATATCTATACTGATATCACTATGCATTTGTATACACCAGTCAGCCCAGGTGTTTGTTTAAATCTAACAATTTAGTGAGACAGGTTTACTTGTACAAAAACCTTGTTTTAGTGTTAACTTGAAACCTTAAATCAAATATCAGACACAACTTAACAGTGCATTGTGCAATAAAATACAATAAGACTATCAGACATATAAACAAACTCAAGTCAAATGTTTATCATGTCAGAATCATTTAATTAGTTTAATCAGAGATTTATCTAGAAAGATAGACAGACAGTAGTTCAACAAAAACACATCTTCAAGATAAGGTATCTCCAAAGATGTGAGATTGGGATATTAAAAACTTTACACAAAAACAAGAAGAAATATCTGTTGTGATATATGGCCTAACATATTGTAATGGTAAAATATATAATTTGTTAAAACATTTTATTGTTTATCACTATACCTCTGATTATCAAGTGGGATTAAAATGTTATTTCTAGTCCAAGTCATATGGAAAAAAGAGCTTTATTCACTCATGCCTTAGTTTTTTCCTACACTTTCAGATGTTTTGAACTTTTTGCACCAATCTTTAAAGTGCCACCTATTTCTTCTACTGCATATTTTTGTAGTTTACATACATCTGTGATATGATAAATTTTTATGCATGCTTTGCAGAATTTTCTGTTGTCAGTGTTTTCAATTAGTATGGATTTTCTTGGATTACATCATTTTAATTAAAAAAAAACAATACAAAAAATGAAAGTGTTACATAACAAAAAAGGAATATAAATTACACTGGTATACCTGACCGAATTAGTTTGTGACAAGAAATTGTTCAGCTGTCTGGTAGGAAGGAACTATGTTTTTTATCTTTTCATGAAAATATTGTTCTATCAAGAAATCTAAATTTCGAGCCACTGAATTCATGTATATTTCCTGCATCAGAATGACTGAAAATTTAAAACTGTCATGAAATCAAAAGTGAATTAAAATCTAAGCATCCAGGAATTCCTTATTTCCATGTTAGTTAAAAATTTCAATTTTTCTTGGATATGTGTACTGGCATTGCTGGACAAAAGAGGGACACCACTTACAGTCAGTTTTCAGTTATATCATGGTGGCAAGGTTTAGTGCAGGAAGTCTAGAGAACCTAGGGAGAACCACCATTACCATCCACAGGAATACTGTCAGTCTTGTCAACTAAGCCTGGAGTCTTGCCCCAGAGTTTGGCCCCTAGTGCAGGCTCAACATCACAATCCTTGCTTTTACATATTGGGGATCAATAGTGTATTTGACCAAATGAAAACTAGATCACATGACCTTGGAAGGCTCCCTACCTAGACCATTTTGGCATCCAGCCCCTACTATTGGCCAGTCTTGTCTCCATGAACCACTGGAAAACCTAGTATTCAGGCCCTACCACTTGGCCATTCAGGTCCCCATGGACCACTTAATTGACCACCAAATATTGTGAGAAATTTAAAAGCGGTAATTTTATGGAAATCGCTGACCAATACTGACAGTTGTTTATAAACATGTCACACATCAACAGGATGACACAACATAAAGCTGAATGTTTATATACCATAGATCATAACTGTTCATCATAAAAGCCTCACTATAATGGATAGAAATAACATATAATGCAATAATTAGAATACAATAACATTCATTGATGTTATTGTTTCTCATATTAGAGCACGGAGCTGTTGAGGTGTGCACATTTACATATCAGTTATTTTTGTGACTGCAGCAAACTTTGGGAGGTTAGAGAAATGATTTGTTTAGGTCTGATTCCACTTTCAGAAATGTCTTCCTTTTTATTGAAGGAAGAAGCTGTTGTACCAAGTGTTTGGCCATTAAACGTTGGAGTATACCCTATCTTGCCTTGATTGATTTGTTTTAAGAGCTTCCAGCTATTTTTAGCCATAACATCCATTTTTGGAAGCCAGAGAACCTGTAGAAACCTCCAACTGTCAGTTTAAGGTTGGGTCGAGCACACCCTGCAGCTGTAAGGCTCAAACTCACTACTGCAGTTTTAACATCAATATTAGATGTCTAATGACCATAAAAACTTGATAGAAATTAATATGTTTCTATATATCTTTGGTATATATTGACACCTCAAAATACATTTGACACCCAAACCTGACATTATTTGAACATTAAAATTCATTATTACAGCAGATGCTCTGGCTTTGTCATGAGTTTAGCAAACTGCAATCTGTACAGTTACTGATATTTAACATTTGTAATCTTTATGTGATGGTAAATTATGTCATAATTATTTGGATAAATATGCTAAAATGTACAAATTATTTAGTTTTAAAAGGGGAGGTAATAACAGATTTATAGCTGGCAATGACAGAAAAAAATTAAAAAAAATAAATTATGTATTTTATTATTAAATTTGTTTTGTTGCTCTAATTGAATTATTGCATGTTTTTTATTGTGAAGAACTGAATCATATTGTTTTCCATTAAATATTCAATTCAAATTATTTTAACAGTAAAATTTTTAAAAATATTTATTTATTGGAGGGGCCTCAGTGGACAAGTGTTGAAGGTAGTTCATATAGTATTGATCAAGTGGTCTGTTAACACTGAGGTTGCGGGTTCGAGTCTCACTGCGTGCTCCAATCTTAATTTACAAGGATCGCCAGTTTTTCTACTGAAAGACAGGGTTTTCACCAGGTACCTCAGTGTTCTCCCCCAATAAAACTGGACGCCATGAAATAGCTGAAAAATTGCTGCAAGTGGCGTTTAACACCATTCAACAAGCAAACAAACAATATTTATTGGAATTTTTTGTGGTAAAAACAAAGAAATAGAATTGCAAGACTAGCATTCATAAACATTTTAGTAGCACTTTTATTACAGTGTATTCTTCATCATATGTAGCCTTTTATTGCAGAAGGACCTTCTTAATAGGTAGCCTTTAATTGCAATAGGACCTTCGTAATAGGTAGCTGTTTATTGCACAAAGACCTTCTTAATAGGTAGTCTTTAATTGCAATAGGACCTTCGTAATAGGTAGCTGTTTATTGCACAAGGACCTTCATAATAGGTAGCCTTTTATTGCACAAGGACCTTCATAATAGGTAGCCTTTATTTGCACAAGAACCTTCATAATAGGTAGCCTTTATTTGCACAAGAACCTTCATAATAGGTAGCCTTTTTATTGCACATTGTTGCCAAGGACCTCCATTTATTGCAAGTTGTTGCAATGGACCATCATAATAGTAGTCTTTAAGTAAGGACTGTTGGTGTCTTATCACAGGGTGTTGCTGAGCAACAGGTACGGTAGTCTTGATCTTTGTAAAGGCATGTTATTTAAAACAAATGGCCCATTTTAAAACAGAGTCCTGCCATAGGTGGTCTCATACACAGAAAATGATGATGACTTTTATTGCTATTTCAGCCCAATTTGTTTATTCTTGAGTCCTTTGATGTAAGATTGATGACCTAACAAGTTGTCCATTGTTTTTCAAACATCTTTAGATTGGACATGTTTTCTACCTTAATTTTTAAAGTAGGAATTTAAATTGTGACATAAAAACAAGTCCAGTGAAGAAGATGTATGTATGGTGTTGTATATGTCACTGTCTGATGAGGTCAGACAAGATTTTTTGTTCTGTAATCTTAAGTTTGTCACATTTAAAAACTAACATGTTATAAATCACTAAAATTCTGTGACAAACTTAAAATCTTTAGACATGCCAATCACTGAGATTGGAATGATTCAGACATTATCAACAAAAAACTGTGACAAATTGGTTGTCAAATGTTCGTTATGTAATACTGCTGGGAAACAAAGCTTTGGCATGAGAACTGAGGGAGACATCATTATCTGAATACTGCTAGGAAACAAAGCCTTGGCATGAGAACTGAGGGAGAAATCATTATCTGGATAATAGTCAGCACTTGTTATAACAACATATCGGTGATACTGCATATTTTTGGTATATTGCATGAACTTGTCATTTACTTTTTTAAGATAACTAATTGGATGTCCTATAAGCATAATAGATTAGATAGTTCTTAGTTGCCTTTCAAGTGTCACAAGTAAATAACAAAATAACAAGTGGTGATCCTAACTTACTTGCCCCAGGTGAAGGGGGATTTCCATCCCCCACCCCACTGTGTATTGTCAATAAGATTTAAAGTGATGAACATTAAGCAATTTGTTACTTGTCCAGGGGAAGGGATTCACTTCCTATACTCTCGCCTCCCTGCACTGCCCCTATTAGATTACAAGTTGTGAACAGTCTGTCATCTGTTACTTGTCCAGGGAAATTGATTCACTTCCTATATTCTCGCCTCCCTGCACTGCCCCTATTAGATTACAAGTTGTGAACAGTCTGTCATCTGTTACTTGTCCAGGGGAATTGATTCACTTCCTATGCTCTCGCCTCCCTGCACTGCCCCTATTAGATTACAAGTTGTGAACAGTCTGTCATCTGTTACTTGTCCAGGGGAATTGATTCACTTCCTATACTCTTGCCTCCCTGCACTGCCACTATTAGATTACAAGTTGTGAACAGTCTGTCATCTGTTACTTGTCCAGGGGAATTGATTCACTTCCTATACTCTCGCCTCCCTGCACTGCCCCTATTAGATTACAAGTTGTGAACAGTCTGTCATCTGTTACTTGTCCAGGGGAATTGATTCACTTCCTATACTCTCGCCTCCCTGCACTGCCCCTATTAGATTACAAGTTGTGAACAGTCTGTCATCTGTTACTTGTCCAGTGGAAGGGATTCACTTCCTATACTCTCGCCTCCCTGCACTGCCCCTATTAGATTACAAGTTGTGAACAGTCTGTCATCTGTTACTTGTCCAGGGGAAGGGATTCACTTCCTATACTCTCGCCTCCCTGCACTGCCCCTATTAGATTACAAGTTGTGAACAGTCTGTCATCTGTTACTTGTCCAGGGGAATTGATTCACTTCCTATACTCTCGCCTCCCTGCACTGCCCCTATTAGATTACAAGTTGTGAACAGTCTGTCATCTGGTGCTTGTCCAGGGGAAGGGATTCACTTCCTATGCTCTTGCCTCCCTGCACTGCCCCTATTAGATTACAAGTTGTGAACAGTCTGTCATCTGTTACTTGTCCAGGGGTATTGATTCACTTCCTATGCTCTCGCCTCCCTGCACTGCCCCTATTAGATTACAAGTTGTGAACAGTCTGTCATCTGTTACTTGTCCAGGGGAATTGATTCACTTCCTATACTCTCGCCTCCCTGCACTGCCCCTATTAGATTACAAGTTGTGAACAGTCTGTCATCTGTTACTTGTCCAGTGGAATTGATTCACTTCCTATACTCTCGTCTCCCTGCACTGCCCCTATTAGATTACAAGTTGTGAACAGTCTGTCATCTGTTACTTGTCCAGGGGAATTGATTCACTTCCTATACTCTCACCTCCCTGCACTGCCACTATTAGATTACAAGTTGTGAACAGTCTGTCATCTGTTACTTGTCCAGGGGAATTGATTCACTTCCTATACTCTCGCCTCCCTGCACTGCCCCTATTAGATTACAAGTTGTGAACAGTCTGTCATATGTTACTTGTCCAGGGGAATTGATTCACTTCCTATACTCTCGTCTCCCTGCACTGCCCCTATTAGATTACAAGTTGTGAACAGTCTGTCATCTGTTACTTGTCCAGGGGAATTGATTCACTTCCTATACTCTCGCCTCCCTGCACTGCCACTATTAGATTACAAGTTGTGAACAGTCTGTCATCTGTTACTTGTCCAGGGGAATTTATTCACTTCCTATACTCTCGCCTCCCTGCACTGCCCCTATTAGATTACAAGTTGTGAACAGTCTGTCATCTGTTACTTGTCCAGGGGAATTGATTCACTTCCTATACTCTCGCCTCCCTGCACTGCCCCTATTAGATTACAAGTTGTGAACAGTCTGTCATCTGTTACTTGTCCAGGGGAATTGATTCACTTCCTATGCTCTCGCCTCCCTGCACTGCCCCTATTAGATTACAAGTTGTGAACAGTCTGTCATCTGTTACTTGCACAGTTGTCCTCTCTGTACTCCACACTCCTCTACCAATATGGCTGCCAAAATAATAGGTAAAATCTAATGCAACTTAACATGTATGTATTTATGTCCTGGAATTCTATACACTTTTTAAAAATAAGATTAAATTATAAAGAAACTTGTTTTAATAAGCATTCTTTTTTAATTCATTCTATAAATTGCTTGGGAAATTGATGAAGTTTGGTTCAAAGTGCGAAAAAAAGTTGTCTTTTCTAAAGGAAAAAAAGTATGTTCATACAGTATCAAATTTAAAATGTTTGTTTGCACATAATAAAATCTTGTTTTTATGGATATTAGATCTCTTTGTACAATAAATTGTATATGTCTATAATGTAAAAGAGTGGTTCAGAGAGGAGGTTTACTCTTTGATTTAAGCATATATCATATTAGATACTTAATAATATTGAGTAAGCAGTGCAAAAGGTGCATTGGTTGGTACATTTATATTCAAGAAATGACAAGTTAAAACCCCCTTACTACTTTTCCTTATATAATGTTTGTTATTTTAAAGATTTTGTTTGTTTGTTTCAATGATGTTTAATGCCACTGTCAGAAATTTTTCAGCTATACCAGTTTTTATTTTGGGAGGAAGCCAGAGTACGAGGAAAAAACCCATGACCTTCTGAATATTTTAAGAAATTCAATGCCCATCTTGGGGGACCAACAATTCAAATGCCAACCCTCCTCTCCAGAACCCCTGTGTACTTGTATTTACTTGTTGATCAGATTAATGGTTGGTAGTATTATGTCATAGAATTTGTAAATATCAAGTGTTTTCATGTTTCTCTTCTATATCTCAATGAACATCTTTGGATAGACTGCTTTAATAGCTCTTTGAATAAACATTTAGCTGAGTAGAAACCACATGTTACTGAAGCTGATTTAACTCCTTGCCATACCTCACTGGGTCAAACAAGGTCAATTTAATAATGTCAGAGGTTACACAAGGTCATAACTTTGTCTTTGATCATTTGCAATTATTTAATGTTTTATCAACATGGATGTCTGTTAGTTAAAGCAGGTGTGTTTCTGTTGTGTTGTTATTACTTGAGGAGTTGCATGTCTTGTACAGGACATTTGAACACTGCAGTCCAGTATATATCATGTTGATTGTTTTCCATTATAAAATCAGATGCAAGCTTTTTAATCTAATAACAATAAGATCTTTCACTGGATCTCTTTTCTGTGGCACCATTGACCATATCCCATTACAGGCCATCTAAAATTTACCTTTTGAATTAACAAAAAAAATGACTTTACCAACCTTTATTTTTGGGGAATGCTCCGTTAATATGGAGTAGACGTTGCAAAAATGCCAGCACAGACAATATAGTCCTTTATTATTAATATTTAATGTGCATTTCATAATTGACGTAACTTCTGAACACCCTAAAAGTGCCTCTATATTCCAGTGGTCATGTGACGTCTTTCTTTTGTAACGGTGATGTCACATGAAATGTTATTTGATTGTCAGTTTTTAAAGATCGATTTAGAGATTGCAAAAAAATAGTATGAAATTTCTGTTGTAAATTTTAAATATAACATTTATTTTTTATCAATGTCAACTTCATTTTCAAGTCTTTCTTAAAATTATTTTTAGTACTTTTCTTCATTCACTTTGTTATAGTTTTTTGATGATATCAACTTCCGGACGTAAAAAAAATCAATATCAGCATTAAGCAGATTTTGATCACATGATTTCATTTTGATCACATGACACATAATTGCCATAGAGCTCACTGCTCTTAGTGGGCAGCTAAGCTTGGCTCGCTATTATTCTGCATCTCTTTGGCATTTACCACCATGAACCATTATCATTGTTAAACCAAAATTAAATAAAAGGTAATATTTGATTGGTTTCTTTTTTGTTGGAATAACCAAATTTTTCATTGGATAATATATATATCAAAAGGCTAATGTTTGTAATCAGATTTGTTTTCTAGAAATGTTAATACAACTTGTGTATGTACAGCCTGAAAAATATGCCATCATTAAGTCCTTACAGTCTATATAAAGACAACACAAAACCATTATTTCCAGTAAAGAGCCAACAAGGAGCAAAGTCTTTAAAAGTATAGGTTAAACAAACTGTGACATCAATACAATGAAAATACCTAAAAAACACAAATTGTAAATAACATTGACAATACGGGGGGGGGGGGGGGGGGCTTTTTAAATTAATCCCAGAGAAAGATCTTTCTCCAGACTGGGGTATGGGGACAATTATGAATGGGCATGCCTTTAGAATATAACTGATTGTTTTATTGTTTAGTTCTAAGACATGGTTATAACCAGCTGTCCTGCCATCTCTCCAGTATTATTGGTATTTTTTGGTATTTGTGGGCTGCTAAGGTCATCAATGGTCAGGCATATTTACACCACTTAATGTAATTAATGACCAGACATCTGTAAATTATCCTGTATACAAAGGTTGGCCAGACACACTGCTTAATAAGAGGTCATGTAAGGTCATCACTTGACCAGAGGTTGCTGATAACTACCTGGACACATTTAGATCCCTTTGTCCCTGTTTAAATGATCATAGTTACACTAAAAAATGTATTATATACTGTAAATTAACCATATTGCATCTCATGCTGTCTCACCATATTTATAATGGTGTACGTGTACACATTCATGCTGCACTCGTGTTTTCTTAATCACATGCAAATTTAATGCTATAAACAGTCTTATATGATTACTTATGAACATTTTATTTAGGATTTAACTTGTTTTTGGGACCTTTGTATATTATTTATCAAGTGAAAAGAAAGTTTTCCAGTCACTCCCTATACTTGAAAACTGCAGATGGTTGCTTTTTAAAACATCAATTAATTTGCTATCATCTAAATTTGTGTCAGGGCATGTATATATCAATGATGTGTCATTTGTCAATGATAGGAATATTTCATATAAATGTCCGAAACACATATGACAGGAGTATTTTTCCAAATGGACATTGTGGAGTCAGACCAGGCTTGTCTTTAGTGTCTTATCAATTAAATCCAAAGTGGCCAAACTATGATTGACATATTGTGATAGATATTTTGATGAAATTATCTCCCTTTGACATACCCAATTGAGTTATCTCCCCTTTCTGTATTTCTGACAGGTTTACTTTGTGATTATCTTTTGATTATTACTTTATATCTATAAATATAGATAAGTATAGACAGTTTTGTAAGTTTTTCTGGCAGGTTTATAGCTGGGTGTCAATACAATTTCTGATTGGTTTATGGCAAGGGTGTCAATACTATTTTCACTTGTTCCATCAAAATCACACCCCAAGTTTGTCAGTATGTGGTAAATGATAAATTTAAAATGCAGAAAATATTGCAACAACAAATTATTGTTTTTAAAGAAATTTTAAAAACAGAACTGTAGAATTAAGTAATGGGTGTTTATGATAAGAGTTATATTCTAGTATACATGTAGATGTTTTAATCAGGTAGGTGTTTTTATAAAGGGACACATACATAACAAAGGCTTTTTTCAAAGTAATAGATGTTGACACTAAATCAGCTATAATAATATTGTGTTAAATGTCAACACAGATTAAGTTTTTACAGTCCCACCCACTATGTCAGGAAGTAATTGTCAGGGGAGATAACTTTACAAAATGTTAATATGGCAGCTGAATCATTTTGCTGACTTGTACATTTTTATCACGAGGAAGTCGAGATGTCAACAATGATTATTGGTATAAAACATGACAGTTAAATTGGGACCTTTTTCTCATATACAGAGGGCAGCAGTATACAATAATAATAAGATACAGATATCTTCTCTCATGCTTAGCCATAGGTTTTTAGCTGACATGATTATGATTATATATAAAAGGGAGCACTTGACTTGTAACTTTTGGAATACAATTTAAGAACTGTCCATTGTTGTTGGTTATCCTTGGGTTTGATATAGGTGGCAATTTTAGTGAAGGAGGTGGCCATTTTGTCATATATACCAGATCCAAATGTTTCCATTTTGTTCTGGTGATGAGGTCAGATAGATGACTGGTGATTGATCATCAACATATTTTTATAATGTTCGGGGCACCATAATGCAGCTGAAAAGTTAAAGAAATCCAGTGCAGTCTAGTGTTTGTAATTATGCTGATTCATACTGATGATACATGTTTACCAGTGCTTGCATAGGAGTTTGATCTGGATCCATCTTCCTTGCTTGTCATTGAACATTGAAAGGTCATTTGACAACTTTATCTTGTCCCATAGTTGCCCATATTTTTATAATTTTTTCTGCTGGTTTGATTAGTTACAATAATTTAAGATCAGAACAAAGAAATTATCTGACAGATTGTATAATGTAGTCTTACAGTGGGTTGTCATTATGATACCAATCTAGCCTTTTGTGCTTGGAATCAATTAAGCATTAAATTAAATTATCATGTAATTTGAGACGTCTTTATCAGTGAAATAGTCAATTTGTGTTATTAATTATAATGACAAATGCTAAATATTAATTTAGCATGATTCATATTTCACAAATTTTCAAACAAATACAAAGATTCGGGATTAGTACCTCCAGGCACCACCAGTCCCACGATGTCTCGGAAAATTATGTTTGAAAGATTAAATTCCAAGGTGCCAGTTAACTTCTTACAAATAAAACATTTGAACTCTAGTCTTTTAACAAATTATGAATGAATTTAAACATTTGTCAAGGAGTTCTTCTTACTAACAAGACATAATTTGTCTTGATAAATTTTTATTTATATAGACAACAAGATCATAGACTTATGTCTGTAATAATTTATAGTAGATTTATTCCCTGTTGACCAATAGGACTGGATATCCAAAGACTATTTTTAAATTAAATATTTTTTGGAAATAAGTAAGGGTATATAGATAAAAGTTTCTGAAGTAATAAGTGTATTAGGTTTCTAACCATTAATGAAGAGCTCACTTTGATGTCAATGATTGATAGCTGGGTGTGTTTAGACAGTGATGGGATTGTTCTGCAGGTCTGTACATGCATTGCTTATATTGGTGTGTACATTTTCAGTGATGGAAAGTTTACCTATGTAAAACTTGTTTGTTTGTTTGTATGATGTTTAACGCCACTTTCAGCAATTTTTCAGCTATTTCATGGCGTCCAGTTTTTATTGGGGGAGGAAGCCGGAGTACCCTCGACCTTTGGTAGAAAAACCGGCAATCCTTGTCAATTATGATTGGAGTTGAGTACACCCCTACCCGCAGTGAGACTCGAACTCGCAACCTCAGTGCTGACAGACCAAATGATCAATAGTAGACTAACAACCTTAACCACTTGGCCACTGAGGCCCCCTTATGTAAAAACTGGACAGTGAGTTAAAGTTTCTTTCTTTAGATGAGTACTGGGCATGTAAAACATCCATACATGGGAAAGTTCTTTATTACCTCTAAGATCAAGGTCATAGTAACTATAAATAGACATAAATTAGTGAGGCAACAGAGTTTTCAGAATTTTTAAGGTTGGAACCATAAATATAGATTATTTACATTTTTTTAAAAGGAGATGCATTTTCTCGCCCAACCTGAACCAAGATGATGAGAAAATGCATGGAGTTGCATAAAAAGTAAATAATCTGTTTCACTGTTTTGTAACATTCTGACATCATGGTGTTTACAGTGAGGTGAGATATGCCCATCACAAGGCTAGTAGAACTAAATGAGATAACACAGCACATGAAAATCAAAGGATAATATTGGAAAATAAATTAAATATACTGTCACATGTTAGGTGTAGCCCCTTCTTATTTTCACATCACAGTTACCAAGACCAAGTACATACTTATTCAAAATAGACTGAAATAAGTGCAGAAAAGAAATTTCCAGATAATAACTCCAGAACCAGAAATGGTTGTATACATTGTTATATATAAACAAGAGAAGAATCCTTATTGATTTTGAGGTTATTGCTAAAAGTCAAGGTCATAGTTGCTAAAAAATGACTCTCTAGTTTATAATTTGAAAGCAGGTTTGCAGATAACACAAGAAATTACAGATTGGAACTTACATGCATATATGATCACATATATAAGGAGGAAGATTTCTTAAGATTGTGAGGGGAAGATGTCAATAACATGTCTATTTCTAGCTGTCAGTAGCCTTGTAGTGTATGTTTTAGTACAATTCAGGGTTCATTTCATAGACAGCATAACATAACATTGTGGTTTATTTAAATTAACAAAATTCTCTGTTTAAACTATTATACTTCTTAAGAAAGGGTCATGAGAAAGTAAGCTGGTAAAATAAACACTTATTTTTTTAAAGAATGTTTGTATGTTAAAGAAAATTAAAAGAAGAATTTAACACTAAAAGAGCTTGCAGTGTTATGTCAACATACATCTCTCTTATTTCTCATAGAGACAGAATAAGATAGTTGGGGTCTATTTTTTCTTACCTACTACTTTGATGAGGGGCCTTGGTGGCCGAGTGGTTAAGGTAGTTCGTTTACTAATGATCACAGGGTCTGTCAACACTGAGATTGCAGGTTCGATTCTCACTGCCGGCAGGGTGTACTCAACTCCAATCTTAATTGACAAAGATTGCCAGTTTTCCTACCGCAGGTCAGGTGTTTTCTCCTTGTACTCCAGCTTCCTCCCCCAATAAAAACTGGATGCCATGATATAACTGAAAAATTGCTGAAAGTGGCGTTAAAAACACCATTCCTACAACAACAACCTACTTTGATGCATTCTGTTATGATTATTGTACCATTTTACTATTTTTAAGTATAAAACCATAATACTGCCAACCTGTAACTAATGACAAATAAAACAATTCTATAGCAACCAATATTACTTCGACACTTTACGTGCTTCAAACTTTCTGGTGCAGACTTGCTGCCATTGTATCAAGCTCTCCACCAACAGAGCCCCATATTCAAAATAAAAATAACCCCTAAAGTCAGTCATAAAATTGTCTGATAATAATAAAGTATATATTATGAAAAGAAAGTTATACCTTGCTAATGTAAACAAAAGTTAGTAAGTATAGTCATATAAATGTAAATTTCAGATTTTAAGACATTAATCTACTTTTAATGCTCACCACTATAATATACATTTGAAACTGAATATCCTAAGATAATAAATTTAAATATTTAAATGGTATTAACATTGTTACCGCCTTTCCCTTATTGACAACTCGGACAATATACATATGGTTATTATAGGATTATTGCCCTGGTCCTTACAGTCATGATTTAGTTAATGAATATTGGAGGGATTTTGTAAATTCATAAAACAAGTTCTGAAAATAGCTTCAGTCTATATTTCTGATGTGTATTTTAATTTTCATACAGAAATCTGTCCTATATCCCAAACACTGTATTTTGCCATATATTTGATCAATATTAATGGTAATTTGTTTAGGTGATTTATTGTAGCAGTGAAATGAGAGATGATGGTGGTCAAGGAGGATCATGACCTGTCGTAGTATACAAATTATAATGGCCAAAAACCGGAGACTGTAATCTATACCATTAAATCTTACAAAAATTATATACGGAAATTTATTGTTTTTATACGTGAGATATTCAGGTCTACATAAAACAACAATGTAAACAACTGTACTAGGGTTTTGTACATGATGTAATACCACTAGTTATGACAGGGATGTAGCTAGCGCAAAACAAAGCGTATGCAAAATGTTAGGATCTACTTACTTTATTAGGGTCACAATAGGGACCCTTCCTATAATGCAAGAGGTGGTTTTATGTCGGGGAGGGGGGGATGTAGGTCCCTAAAAGCTGTGACATAAATAACACCAAATCCTGCATTATGACCATTTTTGAGGCCATAATGTGAATGCAGATACATTTTTGCCCATGGTTTGGTACACATCAGTATGTTAGTCAGTAAAATTGTCTGTCAAACACACCCGCTCCTCCAACCACACAGGCAAGCCTACATGTTTGAACATTGTTTTATTATTTACCGGTATTATGCTCATTGTCATAGATTATATACAGGATTTACTTTTTACCAATTACCGTGGTAACCTGTTTTCACAGTACAATGACCCTGTATGTTTCTGTACCAAAGGTACACTTACCATTAACTTTAATGAAATATATATTTATACTCTAGGAACATTGAAGATTATTATGATCAATATATATCTAGTGGAAGATTATATGAGGAAACTAACTGATTTAACGTTTGACAAGAAAGATTGTAATGTTTTATCTGATGTAGATAAATAGTAGAATCCATTTGATTCTTTATATATTTCATAGAAACTCAAATCTATTTTCTGTATAGAACTAATTGGATGTTTTATTTTAGCAATAATGTGATTATCTAACTGTGTGTTAATCAAGGTGTTCTTATTAGAATGGGGTGCATCTTTGCTAGCCAAGGGTTATGATTAGGTCCCCCTCTCTTCACCTGATCATAACACCTGGCTAGCGAAGATGAATGGGGTGAGGGGTATTCAGATCGTAATTGCAGAGAAATCCCCTACCTTGTCTAACCCTTAAGTTCTCTAACTGCAAACTATACATCATTTATGTAACATGTGTATGTCTGTTTGGAAATGGTTCCGCTTTTGTTTTATTTTTGTGTTTGTTTGTTTGTTTGTTTTTTTTAATTGTTTTTTGTTTTTGTTTTTTTACAAAACCATATATACGAAATACAGGTTTTATATACATTAAATTGTTCTAATACATTTTTGTATTAAGTTTTAAGGGGATTTTAGAAGTCAATACTAGACCCTCTTTAATTATTCAAGTCACATCAGTCTGAGATAGTCTGCAATCATTTATCAAGAAGCAGATTTTCCTAAAATCTGGTAGGATGATCATTTTGTGATTATTTGTTGACTTAAGAGATCAATGATAGACCAGTCCTGTGGATGATGGATCTGTAAACACTATACCGGAATTCTGAATATAGTGTAATCTCATTGTTGAAAATGTTACATATCATAACGCATCTTTGTTTGTTTTATATATTAAGTTTGCATGATAAGGTTATTGCTTTAACCTTGACCTTCATAATAGATTAAAATAGCAGATCTTCTTAAAATTTATGTAATGGAGAGTAAAACTTTGTAATGGAGAGTAAAACTTAAAGTCTTTAAAAATTTTGAATTCAGAAAAAGAGACATAGAAAACAAACTAGCAATGGAAGCAGGCATTGCTCTAAGTTGGCCATAGAAAGTATAAAAAATATATAAATGGGATAGGGAATACTGATTTTGGTTGGAAATAGGAAAAATAGACTAGTAATATGCAAAATATGATAAATTAATGGTGACAAATAAAATTATATAAGCATTTTTTGAAAAAGATATTAAAAACTGCTGTACTCTAAAAACATTGTTTGATAAATATGTTTAATTTGTTATGATATATATTTTGAAATTAAATGTATTTAAATATCTCCTTTCCTTTTTTTATACACAAGAACATAAATATTGCTAAAAACCCCAAAAACACATTCAATACCAATACAACTTATTAATTGTGACTTTTTTCATGTGACTTTTCTTCTTGTGACTTTTTTCCTGTGACTTTTTTTCTGTAACTTTTTTTCTGTGACTTTCTTTCCTATAACCTTTGAATCAAAATATGACCCATATATAAAATCTCCATAATAGAAACTAACAAATTCAATTCAGCCTGTGTCTAACTGTTTGAATTGGTATTTTGCCATCAGTAGAATGAATTAGAGATACAAGTAATACTGTAAAAAATAAATATTTTTGATTTTCTGTGTCATGTCAATATGACTTGATGAGCACCTACTTTAGTATGTTTAGATATTACAACTATACCAGCATAACAATAATGTGAAATAATAACACCCTTTTATCTCTTGAGAACCATGCAGATTTTTGTTGTTAAAATAATCCATTCCCAGTGGAATTACTTCAAAACAAATTAAAAGATGTGTCTGGATATAATTTTTTGTAGCCATGGTATCGTAATCTGCCACTATCTTGGGGTTCCAGTAATGGCAGCCATCTTGGGAATTAACTTAATCTTGCTTGGGATCATCTTGTGAAATCTGAATGGTAGACTTTATATTTGACTGTGACGCCAAAACATTATGATATAAAATCCTTACAGCTGTATTACATCTGTCGTATATTGCATTCAGTGTCAAAGAAGAAAGTGCACTTAATTACCAAAAAGCAGGATTGCGTTTGTTGTGGTGTGGTGACTGTGGGAAAATGTCAGTTTAATTTATGTTTTTAAATTGTCTTAAAACTAGTGCAATTTTGTCTGCTAGCTTGTTTAATAAAAATTCTGCAAAATCTTATTTTCTTAATTACCTTTACACATAGGGGTGCTAAAATGTTATTAAAAGTATAAATATGTCAAAATTGATTGAACATGTATACAGCAGGCATGCTTGTTCATTTCAGCAAGCACAGCATTTTTTTGTTACATACTGACACAATTTTGTTAATATAGCCAGGATATTAGACTTATTATGTCCCTTCGATTGTCTTTTTTTGCTGCGAGAAAATTCTTTCGATTGTTGCAAAATATTAAAAGACTTTCTTTTCAAGTATGTTCTGTTTTTTTAATGGTGTTTAACACCACTTTCATCAATTTTTCAGGTATCATGGTGCCCAGTTTTTATTGAAGTGTTTGAAGGCATTAGGAAGCCTAGCTTACACAGTAGTAAAGTATATAGATGAATTTCAAATCATCCCATAATCTCCATAATTTGAAAAACCAAAAAATACCACCACCTTTACGTTTCTGTATTTCAGGTATACATCACATCTATTTGCTAAGTTCTGAGTACTCAAACGTAATTAAAAAAAAAAACGAAATGGTCAGTTTAATATGTAGAACTTTTCATCTGTCCATCTGTCCATCTGTCCTTCTGTCTGTCAGTACTTTATCCATCCATCTATTCACCTAGACTGCCATGCAGACAGACACACACACAGACAAGGATAAGGTAAACAGTTGTTGGCCAGCATTGATTAATTAATTAAGGAGTTGGCCTCCGGAGATTAATTATAGCCTCCACCAGACTAATTGTTTGGATTAGTAATTATTTCTTTGCCATGTGTTTTACAGTTTCAACTCAGGCCAGGTATATACTTATAAGTATTATATAACAGTTAATTTAAAATAAAGTGCTCTGGTCCTTTTCAATAACATTGGGGTCTTTTGTGCAGATGGTGACAAATTGGTCTGCACTGGTATTATTTTCAGTAAATATTTAAATAAAACTAGAGGAGCACTTGAAAATAAAAGGCAGAAGATATTTGACGATAGATTGCATACTTAGGCAAACATTGAAGGTCAGAAGGGTCGTTTTTTGATTAGAAATAGATATTTTGTTAAAAGTTGATAGTTTACAAAATCCTCCCATTTCCACTTGAGAAAATTACCTCTTTTACTTCATCAAATGTTTTTTGTTTGTTACATAAAGGGACAGACCTAATGTCAAATTTATGATCTGTAAAAAAAACTTTTTAAGTTTTCATGAAAGATTATAATGTAATTGACAACTTGTATTATATTAAATTTGAATTTTTCAAATTATTTGTTAAAAAGAGGTTAAGTTATTCATTGGTATTTTGCAAAATTGATTTCAGTGAATGTTATCTTTTAAAAAATCATTCGGAAAGGTGTTAATTAAATCAATATTACAAGATAACATGGAAGATGAGATAAAAAAAGTACTTTTCATATGAAGGGTGGGGGAATCCTATTGACCGATGACATTAATTTGTATGATGTTCTGATAAGGGGACATAACCCTTGAATTTCCAAACATATTCAATATTTCCAAACATATTCAATATTGAACCTATGACTTAAAATTACTACATGTATATGACGTTTCAATTGACGCCCTAATCTATTGAATCTTTTTGAATTTATTATATTTTAAGTATACTTTTTTATAGCTGTATATATTGTTGTAGCTGGCACAGAATCCATAAAGCTAGATTGAAAATATAATAGTAGGGGAGATAATCCAACTGACAGAATTTGATTGCTTTCAAAAATTTAATCCTGTTATATATAATTGAAAATATGCATTCTCATTGTTCTTCAATTGAACATAGCATCAGTTCCAGGTTTAAATAATTCATATACATCAGAAAGTCTAAGGTGTGCATGACAAACTTAAAAACAGGTTGGGGGTCTTGTTACAAAAAGTCAAAATTACAATGGGCAGAAACAATAACTGTATTTTATTGCTTATGATGATATTGAATCCCAGTCAAAACCCAAAATCCACTGGTCACTGAATATAAGACAGACCCTATCCTTATAGAGATGTTAGTGTAATGTAATCACTATAGTTTGTTTGGTACATGCATACCCTATAACTGAAAAACATATGTTAAAACATTGTATACTTAAAATTTTATTTATTTATTTACAATATCTGTGTATTTATGTTTGAAATTTGAATGATTTGTGGGGATTTGTTTTTAGTTTTATGTTTTGGGGGAGTTTTTTTAACTTTGAAGCATTTTTTTTAAACCTTTTAATAAAAAAATGAAAATGTTTGAATGAAACTGAAAGAGTAATTTTATTGGTGTCCAATACACAAAAGCCAGAAATCAAACAAAAGTATCTAACTGATGCATTTTGTCAACAAAGTTCCACAAAAGTCACAGAATTGCATTACTATTCCTAAATAATAGATAGTTATTTCTGTCACCAAAATGGCAGACAAGGTCAAATGTGTTATTAGGAACCATACAGTCATAAAGTAACATAAGTAAACCAGACCAATATGGAAACAAATAATTACATTTCTTTGAAACAAAATAAATTGTTTGCTTACAATTTTATGCAATGTTTTGATGTCGAGCCAAGATTATAAACATAACTAAGCACAAAATAATTACAGGAAAATCTATATGTAAGGTACCATGTTGTAACATAGTGTCTTTTAATTTGTGTTTTATGTCTTGTACTCCGACCCTCAGCAGGTATACCTTCTCTGTAACCAATAAACCATATGGAACAGTCATTAACCGTAACCGAAACCGACAGAAATGCAAATAAGCATGTCCAAATTGTTGTATACAATCAAAAGAAAATTGTTGTTTTTTAATTGGATATACTTACTGTAATATACAGAAGTGAAATAGTTAACCAGATTTAATTTAGTGATTAGTTTTTTATGAGACAGAGCATGTATATGCAGACTATGTCTGGGTCAGTGTAATCTTACTTGTATGGAATGCTTTTGCATGTTTTTAGTTGGAAGGAAGAAGGAAGAATATTGAAAAGAATGTTATTGTTGTTTTTTTTTCAAACTATTTTTAGTTAACAACCAGGTCTGCAGTAAGCCTATAACTAACTACATGCGACTGATGACTGGTTCCTTGTTTTAAAAACTCTCCCTCCTTGTCCCTACATTATGACCCCCTTCCCCCCCCCCCCCCAAAACAAGACAAATAACCAGATTTTTACCGGAGTGATATGACAGATGCCATGCATGGAGCAAGAGTTACTTACCCTTCTGGTTTACAGATCCTATTACTAAATTTTTAGTTTTTTGCATTTGTTTTGTTATGGTCTCCTCTATTGTTTAACCATAGTTTATCTGTCCTTGTCCTGTCAACAGATCCTATTACTAAATTTTTAGTTTTTTGTGTTTGTTTGTGTTGTTATGGTCCCCTCTATTGTTTAACCATAGTTTATCTGTCCTTGTCCTGTCAACAGATCCTATTACTAAATTTTTAGTTTTTTGTGTTTGTTTGTGTTGTTATGGTCCCCTCTGTTGTTTAACCATAGTTTATCTGTCCTTGTCCTGTCAACAGATCCTATTACTAAATTTTTAGTTTTTTGTGTTTGTTTGTGTTGTTATGGTCCCCTCTGTTGTTTAACCATAGTTTATCTGTCCTTGTCCTGTCAACAGATCCTATTACTAAATTTTTAGTTTTTTGTGTTTGTGTTGTTATGGTCTCCTCTATTGTTTATCTGTCCTTGTCCTGTCAACAGATCCTATTACTAAATTTTTAGTTTTTTGTGTTTGTGTTGTTATGGTCTCCTCTATTGTTTAACCATAGTTTATCTGTCCTTGTCCTGTCAACAGATCCTATTACTAAATTTTTAGTTTTTTGTGTTTGTTTGTGTTGTTATGGTCCCCTCTGTTGTTTAACCATAGTTTATCTGTCCTTGTCATGTCAACAGATCCTATTACTAAATTTTTAGTTTTTTGTGTTTGTTTGTGTTGTTATGGTCTCCTCTATTGTTTATCTGTCCTTGTCCTGTCAACAGATCCTATTACTAAATTTTTAGTTTTTTGTGTTTGTTTGTGTTGTTATGGTCCCCTCTGTTGTTTAACCATAGTTTATCTGTCCTTGTCCTGTCAACAGATCCTATTACTAAATTTTTAGTTTTTTGTGTTTGTTTGTGTTGTTATGGTCTCCTCTATTGTTTAACCATAGTTTATCTGTCCTTGTCCTGTCAACAGATCCTATTACTAAATTTTTAGTTTTTTGTGTTTGTTTGTTTTGTTATGGTCTCCTCTGTTGTTTAACCATAGTTTATCTGTCTTTGCCTTATTATTTCCTCCTTGGTATCTTTGATCTGTTGAAGGGGAGGATACAGATAACACTCAGAAGTTAATCTAAGCAAACTATCAATAACACCTATAGTGGAATTAAAGTTATTATATAATTTGTAGTATGTGTTAGTACCCTTGCACTTTGTTAGTTAGCACACAGCATTTCCTTGTATTGGGATGGTAGGCAGTTGGCGGAGACATAATTGAAGATGGTGTTTATGAGGCCTTCTGCAGCTAATCTGTACTCAGTGTTCAGTATAGCAACTGTTTCTTGTAAAAACAATTTTTTTTACTTATGAAAAGAAAATACAGATAAAAGAACAAAAACTTGGAAAACGTCCATGATATACCTTAAGTTAATCTTACAAACGATCATTAACACTGATCACAGTTATCAATTAGTAGTATGTGTTACGCACCTGGTATGATGTAATATCCTGTTTAACAGGTGTCCATGTAACAGCATGTTTCTCCCCACTCTTCGGGTCCACAAGTTGCAGAGTGGTTATGGTAGTTAGTCGTCTACTATTGATCACATGCCTGCAAAACTAAAGTTGCGGGTTTGAGTAACACTGCAGACAGGGTGTGCTTGATTCCAACCCTTATTGACAAGGATTGCCAGTTTCAGTTTTTCTAACCTTTCACAAGGCTATGGTTAGATGGTTTAGTAGGGAGGGATCTTTGTGTAGAACATGACTTCCAAGAGGCTATGGTCTATAATGGGGGGATGGGGTTAAGGATTTACACTAAACATGACTTCTGTAAGGGCTATGGACTTTGCTAGATTAATGAAGAGGGATCTTCACTTTAAGCATGAATTTCAGGTGGCTAGCTTAGGGTCTTTGTTGGAGTAATGAGCAGGGATCTATAACATATTGTATCTTTTTATTTTCTGTGACTTGTAAGATTATGGTCTTATTCATTGTGTTTCAGGTTTGATTGTTTGTTGGAATGATTTTTAATGCCACTCTCAGCAATTGTCCACCTATATCATGATGTCCAGTTTTTATTAGGGGAAGAAGCCAGAGTAACTGGAGAAAACATAACCATCGGTAGGAAAACTGGAAATCCTTGTCAGTTAAGATTGGAGTCACCAGTACACACTGCCCACAGTGAGACTTCAACCCGCAACTTCACTGTGGACAGACCACGTGATCAATAGTAAAAGAATTACCTTAACCACTCTGCCACCGAGGCCCCCATTGTGTTTGGTGATAAAAATAAAGTTTATCTACCTTTCTACTTTCTGTGATATTAAAAAGTTTTAGTTTTAATTAATCTCGAAACTCCACCTCTAAAATGCTAAACATTTCTCAGAAGTTTATAAGAAGGTTTATTTAACTTGTTTATTATTTCTAGTTCTGATGATACAGTCATTTGGACTTTATCATATACTTTAGCATATTCCAATTTTCCTAGAAATGATACAGGCTGATCCATATGGTGTTTACAGCAGTAGTACTCTTTCCCATTACCTCTGCATTATAAATCATTTTTCTAGTGATATATGTTAATTAAAGTGACTGCAGACTATAGGCATTGTATAACAGTAGCCAGGAGTCTATTAACACACCACCCACTTCTGTGAGATTCCAATTTATTCTGTCATTTCTTTTAAGAGAGTAATATTGATTTCAGAAGAAAACTATAAGTTAACGTATCCCTTGTTTAAATAAGACATTTGTTCAATTACTTTTATCAGATTCAAAACTTACATATGATTTTTTTATTTGACAATTGCCAAAAAATAATTGGCAATTGATGATGTACTGTCTACAAGTTGTTTGACTGGTCTGACTCTACACTGCACTGGTCAAGGCAGGCTGTCATTAACTAGTAATCACAGGCCTTACTCCACAGTGTATTGTATAGCAATCACTGGTCAAGGCAGGCTGTCATTAACTAGTAATCACAGACCTTACTCCACAGTGTATTGTATAGCAATCACTGGTCAAGGCAGGCTGTCGTTAACTAGTAATCACAGGCCTTACTCCACAGTGTATTGTATAGCAATCACTGGTCAAGGCAGGCTGTCGTTAACTAGTAATCACAGGCCTTACTCCACAGTGTATTGTATAGCAATCACTGGTCAAGGCAGGCTGTCGTTAACTAGTAATCCCCTCCTTACTCCACAGTGTATTATATAGCAATCACTGGTCAAGACAGGCTGTCGTTAACTAGTAATCACAGGCCTTACTCCACAGTGTATTGTATAGCAATCACTGGTCAAGGCAGGCTGTCGTTAACTAGTAATCACAGGCCTTACTCCACAGTGTATTGTATAGCAATCACTGGTCAAGGCAGGCTGTCGTTAACTAGTAATCCCCTCCTTACTCCACAGTGTATTGTATAGCAATCACTAGTCAAGGCAGGCTGTCGTTAACTAGTAATCACAGACCTTACTCCACAGTGTATTGTATAGCAATCACTGGTCAAGACAGGCTGTCGTTAACTAGTAATCACAGGCCTTACTCCACAGTGTATTGTATAGCAATCACTGGTCAAGACAGGCTGTCGTTAACTAGTAATCACAGACCTTACTCCACAGTGTATTGTATAGCAATCACTGGTCAAGGCAGGCTGTCGTTAACTAGTAATCACAGGCCTTACTCCACAGTGTATTGTATAGCAATCACTGGTCAAGGCAGGCTGTCGTTATCTAGTAATCACAGGCCTTACTCCACAGTGTATTGTATAGCAATCACTAGTCAAGGCAGGCTGTCGTTAACTAGTAATCACAGGCCTTACTCCACAGTGTATTATATAGCAATCACTGGTCAAGACAGGCTGTCGTTAACTAGTAATCACAGACCTTACTCCACAGTGTATTGTATAGCAATCACTGGTCAAGGCAGGCTGTCGTTAACTAGTAATCACAGGCCTTACTCCACAGTGTATTGTATAGCAATCACTGGTCAAGGCAGGCTGTCGTTAACTAGTAATCACAGGCCTTACTCCACAGTGTATTATATAGCAATCACTGGTCAAGACAGGCTGTCGTTAACTAGTAATCACAGACCTTACTCCACAGTGTATTGTATAGCAATCACTGGTCAAGGCAGGCTGTCGTTAACTAGTAATCACAGGCCTTACTCCACAGTGTATTGTATAGCAATCACTGGTCAAGGCAGGCTGTCGTTATCTAGTAATCACAGGCCTTACTCCACAGTGTATTGTATAGCAATCACTAGTCAAGGCAGGCTGTCGTTAACTAGTAATCACAGGCCTTACTCCACAGTGTATTATATAGCAATCACTGGTCAAGACAGGCTGTCGTTAACTAGTAATCACAGACCTTACTCCACAGTGTATTGTATAGCAATCACTGGTCAAGGCAGGCTGTCGTTAACTAGTAATCACAGGCCTTACTCCACAGTGTATTGTATAGCAATCACTGGTCAAGGCAGGCTGTCGTTAACTAGTAATCACAGGCCTTACTCCACAGTGTATTGTATAGCAATCACTGGTCAAGGCAGGCTGTCGTTATCTAGTAATCACAGGCCTTACTCCACAGTGTATTGTATAGCAATCACTGGTCAAGGCAGGCTGTCGTTAACTAGTAATCACAGGTCTTACTCCACAGTGTATTGTATAGCAATCACTAGTCAAGGCAGGCTGTCGTTAACTAGTAATCACAGGTCTTACTCCACAGTGTATTGTATAGCAATCACTAGTCAAGGCAGGCTGTCGTTAACTAGTAATCACAGGCCTTACTCCACAGTGTATTGTATAGCAATCACTGGTCAAGGCAGGCTGTCGTTAACTAGTAATCACAGACCTTACTCCACAGTGTATTGTATAGCAATCACTGGTCAAGGCAGGCTGTCGTTAACTAGTAATCACAGGCCTTACTCCACAGTGTATTGTATAGCAATCACTGGTCAAGGCAGGCTGTCGTTAACTAGTAATCACAGACCTTACTCCACAGTGTATTGTATAGCAATCACTGGTCAAGGCAGGCTGTCGTTAACTAGTAATCACAGGCCTTACTCCACAGTGTATTGTATAGCAATCACTGGTCAAGGCAGGCTGTCGTTAACTAGTAATCACAGGCCTTACTCCACAGTGTATTATATAGCAATCACTGGTCAAGACAGGCTGTCGTTAACTAGTAATCACAGGCCTTACTCCACAGTGTATTGTATAGCAATCACTAGTCAAGGCAGGCTGTCGTTAACTAGTAATCACAGGCCTTACTCCACAGTGTATTGTATAGCAATCACTGGTCAAGACAGGCTGTCGTTAACTAGTAATCACAGGCCTTACTCCACAGTGTATTGTATAGCAATCACTGGTCAAGGCAGGCTGTCGTTAACTAGTAATCACAGGCCTTACTCCATAGTGTATTATATAGCAATCACTGGTCAAGACAGGCTGTCGTTATCTAGTAATCACAGGTCTTACTCCACAGTGTATTGTATAGCAATCACTGGTCAAGACAGGCTGTCCTTAACTAGTAATCACAGACCTTACTCCACAGTGTATTATATAGCAATCACTGGTCAAGACAGGCTGTCGTTAACTAGTAATCACAGGCCTTACTCCATAGTGTATTATATAGCAATCACTGGTCAAGACAGGCTGTCGTTATCTAGTAATCACAGGCCTTACTCCATAGTGTATTATATAGCAATCACTGGTCAAGACAGGCTGTCCTTAACTAGTAATCACAGACCTTACTCCACAGTGTATTGTATAGCAATCACTGGTCAAGACAGGCTGTCGTTAACTAGTAATCACAGGCCTTACTCCATAGTGTATTATATAGCAATCACTGGTCAAGACAGGCTGTCCTTAACTAGTAATCACAGACCTTACTCCACAGTGTATTGTATAGCAATCACTAGTCAAGACAGGCTGTCGTTAACTAGTAATCACAGACCTTACTCCACAGTGTATTGTATAGCAATCACTGGTCAAGGCAGGCTGTCATTAACTAGTAATCACAGGCCTTACTCCAGAGTGTATTGTATAGCAATCACTGGTCAAGACAGGCTGTCGTTAACTAGTAATCACAGACCTTACTCCACAGTGTATTGTATAGCAATCACTGGTCAAGGCAGGCTGTCATTAACTAGTAATCACAGACCTTACTCCACAGTGTATTGTATAGCAATCACTAGTCAAGACAGGCTGTCGTTAACTAGTAATCACAGACCTTACTCCACAGTGTATTGTATAGCAATCACTGGTCAAGGCAGGCTGTCATTAACTAGTAATCACAGGCCTTACTCCAGAGTGTATTGTATAGCAATCACTGGTCAAGACAGGCTGTCGTTAACTAGTAATCACAGGCCTTACTCCACAGTGTATTGTATAGCAATCACTAGTCAAGACAGGCTGTCGTTAACTAGTAATCACAGGCCTTACTCCACAGTGTATTGTATAGCAATCACTAGTTAAGGCAGGCTGTCGTTACCTAGTAATCACAGGCCTTACTCCACAGTGTATTGTATAGCAATCACTAGTCAAGGCAGGCTGTCGTTACCTAGTAATCACAGGCCTTACTCCACAGTGTATTGTATAGCAATCACTAGTCAAGACAGGCTGTCCTTAACTAGTAATCACAGACCTTACTCCACAGTGTATTGTATAGCAATCACTAGTCAAGACAGGCTGTCGTTAACTAGTAATCACAGGCCTTACTCCACAGTGTATTGTATAGCAATCACTAGTCAAGGCAGGCTGTCGTTACCTAGTAATCACAGGCCTTACTCCACAGTGTATTGTATAGCAATCACTGGTCAAGGCAGGCTGTCGTTAACTAGTAATCACAGGCCTTACTCCACAGTGTATTGTATAGCAATCACTGGTCAAGGCAGGCTGTAGTTAACTAGTAATCACAGGCCTTACTCCACAGTGTATTGTATAGCAATCACTGGTCAAGGCAGGCTGTAGTTAACTAGTAATCACAGGCCTTACTCCACAGTGTATTGTATAGCAATCACTGGTCAAGACAGGCTGTCGTTAACTAGTAATCACAGACCTTACTCCACAGTGTATTATATAGCAATCACTAGTCAAGGCAGGCTGTCATTAACTAGTAATCACAGGCCTTACTCCACAGTGTATTGTATAGCAATCACTGGTCAAGACAGGCTGTCGTTAACTAGTAATCACAGGCCTTACTCCACAGTGTATTGTATAGCAATCACTGGTCAAGGCAGGCTGTCGTTATCTAGTAATCACAGGTCTTACTCCACAGTGTATTGTATAGCAATCACTGGTCAAGACAGGCTGTCGTTAACTAGTAATCACAGGCCTTACTCCACAGTGTATTATATAGCAATCACTGGTCAAGGCAGGCTGTCATTAACTAGTAATCACAGGCCTTACTCCACAGTGTATTGTATAGCAATCACTGGTCAAGACAGGCTGTCGTTAACTAGTAATCACAGGCCTTACTCCACAGTGTATTGTATAGCAATCACTGGTCAAGACAGGCTGTCATTAACTAGTAATCACAGACCTTACTCCACAGTGTATTTTATCGCAATCACTGGTCAAGGCAGGCTGTCGTTAACTAGTAATCACAGGCCTTACTCCAGAGTGTATTGTATAGCAATCACTGGTTAAGGTAGGCAGTCATAGACTATAGTGATCACTCTGGTTTTTTGACTGGCCTGACTCCACACTGTTTTGTATAGATTACTCTATAAATTTTTTGACTGGCTATATTTTTTCTTTTCACATTGTAATGTATAGCAGACAGAGCAGTCTATGTGTAGATAGACATTGATTATCAATCATTCTGCATGTTCAACTGGCCAGATTTAGTCTTTTCACATTGTATTGTATAGAAGTCGCCTCTGTTGCCAGTAGTCTAGATTGACTTCAATCAAGGTGTACTTAACTGCAACCTTGATTGACAAGGAATGCAATTTTTTCTGCTGATGATTAATAGTCCTTACCAGGTACTCTGGCTTTTTGTTATAAAAACTAGATGCTGTGATATAGGTATAAACTCCTAATTGTGTTAAACCCAATTTAAGCAAACAATATGGAACAGAAAGATACAGGTAATTGTGAGGTAATATGCATTGAACCTCATTACATTAGATGACATAATATTATAGAAGCCATTTTTATACTTGTAGATTTAGTCAGTAATATAGATGATTACAAGACATTCCAACATAATGATTTGACAGGATATATACAGTTGGCAATAGATGTTACAAGAAACCAGCTCATTGTGGGATCAAAGTGAGTATTCCCAGAAACCAGCTCAATGTGGGATCAAGGTGAGTGTTTCCAGAAACCAGTTCATTGTGTGGTCAAGGTAGATGTTACAAGAAACCAGCTCATTGTGGGATCAAAGTGAGTATTCCCAGAAACCAGCTCAATGTGGGATCAAGGTGAGTATTTCCAGAAACCCTCTCATTGTGGGGTCAAGGTGAGTGTTTTCAGAAACCAGTTCATTGTGGGGTCAAGGTAGAAACAGCTCATTGTGGTATCAAGGTGATTGTTCGTAGAAACCATCTCATTATCGGATCAAGGTGAGTGTTCCCAGAAATCAGCTGATTGTGGGGTCAGGGTGAGTGTTCCAATAAACCAGCTTATTGTGGTATCAAGGTGAGTGTTCCTAGAAACCAGCTCATTGTGGGATCAAGGTGATTGTTTCCAAAAACCAGCTCATTGTGGGGTCAAGGTGAGTGTTCAGGGAAATCAGCTGATTGTAGGACAAGGTGATTGTCTCTAGAAACTATCTCATTGTGGTATCAAGGTGCATTGTATATTAATGGAGGATGTATCTGGAAACCAGCTCATTGATGGAATAAGGTGAGTGTTTCTAGAAACTTGGTCATGGAGGGATCAAGAAGAGTTTTATGATTAACAGAAGATCTTCCAAGAAATAAAGTCAATATCGGTTGTTTTACAGTTAACAGTGCATTTCCCCAGAAACTAACTATTGTTGGATCAAGTGTTGTGTTTCTGATGGTTAGAAGTAGCAATTATGCCCATTAAGTTACCGTAAATCATAACACAACCATTATAAGTAATGCACAATATATAATATTGATGTTATTTTCAGAGATATTTTGATACGACTTGACCTTGATGACCTTATGCCCTTGGAAGAGGTTGTTTGGAAATCTACAGATGAAAATATAGCTTTATGTCTTGCCAAAGGACAGTCAGAGGTAAGGATTACAAATATATTCAATCCACCTTTAAAACAATGAAGTCATGACCATAAATCAATATTCCAACAGAATGGGGTCTTGATCTTAAATACTTCTTCCTTTATTTATATATTTCCTGTTTCTGGGGGCCTCAGTCTGTCAGCACTGAAATTGTGGGTTTGAGTGTCACTGGTGGGAAGGTGTACTCAAATCCAATCTTAATTTACAATGGTTGCAATTTTTTCTACTGAAGGGTGGGGGCTTTCTCCAGGTATTCTGGCTTCCTACGCAATACTGGATGCCACGATATAGCTGACAAATTGATGAAAGTTGCATAAAATACCATTCAATCAAACAAACAATACTTCCTGTTCCATTAATACAGGTATGGTTTTGTCCCTGATCAAATTGTTTTATTTGGGTGAGTGGCATGGCTGTAGTTACAAAGTAAAAGTTATAGTTTCCAATTGAAGTGTATATGTTACATGGATATATTTGTGTCATAGCCTTATGCAGACATGCAACCAATGTCATGTTGAAATTGTTTTAGTTTTTATGCCCCTGTGACAACATGTCGGGGGGCTTTAAGTTTTACTCATGTCTGTCCTTTCGTCCATCCGTCTTTACGTCCGTACGAATTTCCATCAAGCTTTTCTCAGAAACCGTACATGAGAACAATTTGAAATTCAGCAGGGTGGTTCAGTATCACAAGTTGTACATCCTAAGGGACTTTCAGACCTGTCGGACAACTACTTCCTATTTGGGACTTCATTTAGCATGGGCATCTGTGTCCTATGGACCATCTGTGTCCCACGGACAATTCTTCGATTTTTTGTGTGTCTTGCATTACAACTATATTTTACAGGATTATAATATAGTTTTTGTATTTTGTCTGTCTCATGAATTTTTTTAATTACACTTTTCAGAAGTTTGCCAAATACACACTCTCCCAACAAATACAATCCCTTTTTTTTCTAGTCTACAAATAATTATTACTGGTTTTTACTTTATGGTATTTTATGTATAAGACAGCATTTTTAAGATGACCGTGTGTTGCCCGTCACCAAGTGGGTGATTTTTGTATGTTTTCGTGTGATAACATAATCTTTTAATCTTTGTTTAGTATGTATATTTGTCTTAATGGTTGTCTGTTATAGATTTTATAGTTGATCTTGTCTTTGAAATATTTTAATCACCATTGAAGTTGGACTATGATTCAGCTCTATAATGTTTGGGCATTTGGGGGTAAAATTTTTAACTTTAGTATTTTTCTACATAAGCACTTTGTTACATAAAATTACATTTTCATTATTTTGCCTTTACCAGTCTTTTCAGCAAAATGTTAGCTACATGTATTTACATAATTGATAAATTGTTTTCATAGTATAGGTATAAGTGTTCTATAAATATTTTATATTTTATTAATTAAGGAGAAAAATAATGAAAAAGAATAATATTTTATCTACCATTAATGATATCTATTCTAAAATTTTTGAAAAAATAGAAAATTGTGTCCTAAAGATATCTCCACACAGAGTGAGTTATCATATGCTATACCGCTTTAGATGTAAAGTTTTATAATACATAATGAGTTATTTGACAATATTGATCAAAGTAATAAGTTATTGTATTTTAAGATACATTCAGACATAATGAGTTATCTATCATACTATACTGTTTTAGATTTGACCTATTATCTAATGTAAATGTTCAGATTAATGAGCTATCTTATGTTCTGCTTCTAATTTTTGTTAATGATAACTTTAAACAACTTAGATAACCAGACTGGTACCATGTCTGTAAAAATATCAAATTGTTTTCCTAAAACTTCTCCACTAAAACACATTTGAATGGTTTTCTTCATTAAACAATATTAAAACCTCGACAGCTTTTGTACTTTATGAAAATATATTTTGAAGCCTATGATATATTTTACTATTTTTCTGTACAAGATAACTTATCTACACCTTTTTCAATCTTTGTTTTCCAGGAAACTTGTCATAACTTCATACGAGTGGTTTTACCTCATGAAGATTCAGTATTTACATGTGGCACCTATGCCTTCAAACCAAAATGTACCTGGAGAAATGTAAGTTACTGATGTGCTAACACGTATGTACTAAACTGTGCATTTTTTGTGCTAAATGTCAAATAGCAGTAAAAGGGAGATAACTCAATTTAAAATTATTCTCAGATTTACACCACTGTTAACAATGTTTCAGGAATGTTTAGAGAAATGTCTGCTGACACGTATTGTTCAAGCTTGCAAGGTATTGTTATTCTATAATGAGAATATTTTTTAACATTGATGCAATAACTCACTCATGATTGATCACTTAATTATGAAATGCCAACAATTTTTCCCATTGTTAGTGAGCCAGTAAACTATACCTTAATTTTTGTATATATAGCATTACCATTTAAATTGTTGCCATTTTTTGAGTGGTGAGCCTTGAAACTGTTGTCACCTCTTTGAATGGTAAAGCTTTGAAATTGTTGTTATTGCTTCGAGTGGTAAAGGCTTTATTTAAATTGCTGTTCTTTCTTGGAGTAAGTGGTAAAGGATTTTTGACATACATATTTAATTGTGATGTTTGTATAAATCTCAAGAAATTAAAAATACTTTTTATTCAAATATTTGGTCACTTTACAGGCAGAAAACTTAACTGTGATAGAAAAAGCGGAATTTGATGCTGTGGGTTATTGCCCCTTTACACCGGACCATAATTCTACTGCTGTTCTAACTAAGGATAAGGTTTATTACAGTGCCACCGTGCTGGACATACAAGGGCGAGACAAAGCTATTTATAGACCAATGGGTAGTAGAGCTCTGAGGACCAAACAATACAACTCTAAATGGTTAAATGGTAACTAACGTTTGTATGGTGTCAAAGTTGTCAGTTTATAAACAGAGTAATTTCACAAGGTGTTTATGTCACAAAAGGATATCAGGATGATACTGTATACTCTTATTTTCTGAAATCTTTGTGTTGCTGCAGCAATTTATTATTTTTTTTAAGCTAATGTCAAGTTCACTGCTTTTATTTTTGTCACATGTAGAAAAATTCAAAAACATACCATATATATATATATATATATATATATATATATTTTGGCAGTGATTTAATTTTCACTATATTTGCGATAAAAGTTGGGATGCAAGAGTAAAAATGCGAGAAATATTACTACAAATGATAGAATTCTTTATTAGGAATACAGACTACAAAAATGACATTATGCCAAAATAAACTCAATTAGTTTTTTAACAAAAATGCTTAATTTTCCACCATGCAAAAAAAAAACACTTATACAGTATTTGCTGTTGTTTTTTTTCTCATTTCTATACCTCTTTGCGAGTTAAGCAAAATTAATTGGCTTCGAATAAAGACTTCTGTGACAGTATAGATTTATAGAAGATATAAATATCAGACTTGTAACAGTACCTGCGTGTAATGTTTAAATGGAACATAAAAAGTCCAGCCATTGTATAACAGTATAGTTATCGCTTACTTTACTTAAGTCATAAAACAAAAAATAAAACGTGTTACCTCAGAAATTTCTATGATTTCAGATCCACATTTTGTCTCTGCTTATGACATAGGAGATTATGTCTACTTCTTCTTCAGAGAGGTTGCTGTTGAATACATAAATTGTGGAAAGGTCAGTTGTAATTATTGTGGTATCATTTGTAATCAATAAACATGCAGCAGTTAGGTGAAAGAGGTATCACAATGTGGTATGCATTGTTATAAAATTTGCTTACAAAACCACCTGTTTCCGAGGGAAGGGTTTACTAATATAACAGTCTAAGAATTTAAAAATGAAATTAAATAATTATCCATGAAAATTTCAGAAGCATAACAAACTGATTATTTTATTTATCTTGGATTGCTCAAATGTCGGAGAAATGTTAGACTTGGACAATTCAGGGTTATTTTGTAATCTTAAATATCAATGTGCAAACTGCACAGCTGAATATTGCCTTTATAAGAACAGTTTATGGTGATAATATTGTCAGATTCTCTATGCATGTTACATGTGACAGTGCTGCACTCTCGCTCATTATTTGATCATTTTATATCTGTCATAGATTTTATATCAAATATTGGAATAAATCCTAATAAATTTATTGATCATTCAAAAATGACAATAAAAAAGGGATGTATAACAGTGCTATTCAAACTTCAAATACAAACTCAAAGATCTACACCAGAACTGTTTTTCACACAAGATTATATTGGCAGCAGAAGTTTTAAATTGTTTACAATCTCACATAGGTTAAGGTTGTTTCTGCATGTGATCATTTACAAAATCTGTAAGAAATTTGCAAGTCTGTAAGACTGTATAGCTTTTTGTTACAAGCGCCTTTGTTGTTAATTTGTAAACAAATAATTTTTCAGAGAATATATTCCAGAGTTTCAAGAGTATGTAAGGTAAGTTTGCAGTAGATAATTATAAAGTAAAACTGATTATATCTATAGTAATAGGCATGGAACATACATACACTTTTTTGTAACTAATTAAACATTTCCTAGATGATGATAAAGCAGATTGTTAATCCAAAAACATTGTTATCCAAAGTGAATCTTAATTATCAATAAATGTGAAACTGAATTTGATATTTTTCTTTTTAATGCAAAGAATACTTGAACTTTGAATTTAAAATCGACACTGTTACACAGCTACTGGTCAGTCAAGAGGTGTTGAAAGTGTATTTTTATGCACCCACTTCAAAGAAGATGGGGTATACTGTTTTACCCCTGTCCGTCCGTCCTTCCATCAGCAACATAACTTTCATAACAGTTTTCTCAGCAACTTCTTCTCACAACCACTTGACATTTTATATGTGGACCTTACCATGTGGTCCTATATTGCGAGTATCGATTTCAGGTCAGGTCGCATATCTACTTCCTGTTTGCCGACTTAGTCAATTTTCAGCATTAGTGTTCAAAGGATGAAAATTTTCGTAACAGTTTTAGCAGGGTTATACTGATTGAGCAGTAGCTCACAGGTTACTAGTTTATTTTTGACTACTATAAATAAATTTTTGAAACAAATATTATTGAGGGAGTGACCTAAATATGTTTACCTGTTGGGCTATATTTTATGAATAATTCTTACCTAAAATTAACCAACAAAATACTGGCATTTTAAAATGATTTATATTTATTGGTTTAGAGTGACCAAGGAGGAGACTTGTTATTTGAAGATAATTGGACAACCTTTGTTAAGGCCAGAATGAATTGCTCCTTAACGGGAGAATATCCATTTTACTTTGACCAAATACAGAGCACATATTTACTGGATACAGGCACAGAACAATATTTCTTTGCTATTTTTACTACACCTGAGTAAGTTAATATTGTTGTATTTTTGTTGACTTACCAAAGCCATACATTTTGGTAAGTTATATTTTTCGTCCTCTGTCTGGTACTTAAAATGTATTAAGTCAGGGTTTGTTTTTTTTTTGTTCAGGTCTAATAAAAACCTTGAAATAATACTGTTTAATTATAGAAATATTCTAAACAGAAGCCTTAATCAGTTACTTCCCCTTCATATACTACAGATTTAAAACCAAGAAATGATTAAAAAGTAATTGAAATAATGCAGAAAACTCAGGACAACACCAATATTGCTGAACATCAAAACAGATAAAATTTTCTCTGTGTGAAAACCTGTCCAGTAACTTTTTTAATGTATTTATACAAAATGTATGCTTCAATAGATTTTGCACGAACAAGGAACCAGTTTGCCTTCCCAAATAGAAATGATTCTCAGAAAAGTAGCATTAAAAAAGTTGGTGTATTATGATTGAATCTGTCTTGCAAAATGGAAACTATTTTAGATTTACATCTTCATATTTTTGAAGAATTTAACAACTATGAATGACGCGCCATACTTTATTCAATTTTTGTCAAACAGGAACAGTATAGCTGGCTCCGCAGTCTGTGTTTACAACATGACAGCATTTACAAATGTGTTCAATGGAGCATACAAATATCAAGAGAATTCCAGATCGTCATGGGAACGTGATGACAGTACCACACCTTTACAGGTTTGTACATTGAAACTAATTTGTAAGGAATAGGGGAGATAATTCAGTCTTACTTACAATTTGTGCAGAGTATTCATTCATGCAGACAGATTAATTTTATATTAGTTATAGACATTGACGTAGGCTTTCTCATGTAAACAGATTTTTTTTTTACATGTTTTTTCCTATCATAAAATACTGTAGATTTATATTTTAATTGTTGTCCTGTTTAGAGAAAGTATACTACTGAATATAGACCAGTTAATGTAAAACTAAATACATGTACAAATGTAAAACAAAACAATATTGTTCTCACTGGGATAAAATGGTAGACAGGGAGATCTTTTTTAATTCTTTTATGATTTTTAACTTTAAAATTTCATGGATTCATGTATTTTGTGTAAATATTTCACTGCATATTTAACAAGTGTGAACACTACTTATTTATTTTAATTATTTAGAAAGCTATGTTATTTTGCAATCCCATTATGATGAATCCTTTGCTTTGTGTTAAATTTCAGCAGACATTGCACTGTTAAATTCCAATTTATTTTCCAAGTAACTCAAACCTCAATAGAATTAAGGAATAAAGTTATTGTATTTGATTGATTGCATATGGTAATATTATGGGTTCCACTATTTACAAATAGAGTTTAGTTAATATTAAGAACAAATTAATAAAGTTGTATTGAGATAAATTGTTTATTTCTAGTGTCCAGACAAAAAAGGTACGGACAAACGATCATCTGAAGATGGAACATTACGAAAGTCATCACTACAGATGATGCAGGCTCAGAAATATCAAATGATGGACGAGGCAGTACAGCCACACACACTGAACCCTGTTGTTTTTGCCAGCAACGAAAGGTAAAGTTAGGTCACTGAACACCATCACAAACTCATCAATTTCTGTTTTGGGCCTCAGTTGTCGAGTGGTTAATCTACTATTGATCACGAGGTCTGCTAACACTGAGGTTGCGGGTTCTTGTCTCAATGCAGGCACTGTGCACTTGACTTCAATCTTTATTGACAAGGATGGTCATTTCTACCTTCCAAAAAAAGGTCTGGGGTTTTCTCCAGGTACTCCAGCTTCCTCCCCCAATACAAAAGTGGATGCCATGACATAGCGGAAAATTAACTGAGAGTGGCATTAAACACCATTCAAAAGATTCGTTGCTGTTTTACCACAGTTGGTTGTAACCAGAAAAGTTTGTTTTGGAGGGTTCCAAGGCACTTCTCATAAAAGTGTTATAGATGTTGGTTGTTAAAGAAGTATTGGAAACATGGTATCAAAAATGGTATACATAGTCACTGAAAACAAAAAGTACCTCCTGGCTTCCCCCTCCCATGGTTGACAGCATTGCATAAATACAGAACCCAGGGTAAATTAACAGGTAAACAGGTTATCACCTTTTTGCACACAAAAACAGACTATTTAATATAATCATATAACTCACATTCATTTTCACTAAACCAACAATTCTCAGTGTCTGACAGCAAAAATGATTTTAAGAAAACATACAGGTAACAGAATAACAGTTGGTGTGTTGACAATGCAAAATTCTTCTTTTCTAGAAACAAAACATTACTGATAACCTACACATTTTGTTTTCTTGTAGCCAATTACATTTAATTAGAGAAAAAACATGTCTTCCATGTTTTGTAGGTGGAATCAGTTAGTGGTCGCCAGCGTGAAGGGTAAAGACCAACAATATCATGTAATATTCCTAGCAACAGCAGACGGCTATATCAGAAAAATGGCCTACCTACCTCAGGTTAACAAGTCCTGTCTCATTGAAGAACATAAAATAGTCCCAAATGGGGAATATAAGCCTGTACAAAATATGAGGATTTCAGAAGATAAGGTGAGAAAATGGTCCCAAACTGTACAAAAAATGTAACATGTTTGAGGATATATCAGACTGCTAGAATGCATTTCCTTATTGTCATTATATACTTGGACAAATGCAAGAATATCAGCAGAAGATAAGGTTAGAAAATAGTCCAGAATATTGATAGAAAATAGTCCAGAATATTGATAGAAAATAGTCCAGAATATTGATAAAAAATATACTTGTAACATGTTTGATTGAAGATATATCAGAAGAGATTGTTAGAAAACAAATACAATGTACAAGGATACATGTATTAGCAAATAGTCCAAAATTGATAAAAAAAATACACTTATATTACATGTTTAAAGATATATGAGAAGAAACTTTTAGAAAACATTACCGTATACTTGTACAAATACATGGATATTTGAAGAAACAGGTAAAAAAACTAGATCCTAATTTGGGATTATTATAAATAAGGGATACATGGTTGGATAGGAATATGTGCTTTGAACATGGTTTTAATTGTATTTATTGGTAATTTGTACATACCCTTTGATGTAGTACCGGTGATAAAGTCAGTAACAAAGTACTGGCATTTATCACCGAATTTATCTGGTCAATAGGCTGCGGAGGAATCTAACAATAATTACATCACAGTAACTAACAGAATGTTCAAAAATAAACAAACGTGAAAGCAAGATAAAATAGATAAAATAAAAAATGATCTAACCCCCACCCCCCAAAGAAAACGAACATAACGCGACCACCAGAGTCACCTTCCGTTAACAATACAGTTTAAATAATCTGAACAAAACTCTCAAATTGCACAAACATCAACAGCAAGTGACAATCCTGAATTCCTGTTCATTCACCACAAGAACTTGTGAATAACCTTGCCATTTTGGGGGGTTAATCCGACAAATCACAAAACCTCACAAAAACTCAAAACCTATCTTTTTACAAAAGCCTTCCCTGTGGTCTGAAACTGTGATATGTAAATACCATATTATTCAACTCTTTCAATATAACATTTTATTGTAAATAGTGCCTTATATTCTCTTAAAGCAGCTTTGATTATGTAAACAGATAACCATTCACAATTTTTATTTTTAATCAATATTTAACATTTTAAAATATTTTTTTACCAGATTTATTTATCGTTATAAGACCTTTTTATCATATTTTAACAGGTACCCAATCATTCCTCTATTTATTTATAATTTATTCATTCATTTTAGATATAAGTATCTTTGTATTGTTCTTTGTGTATATTATCGTAACTATTTTTTTTATATATTGCTTTCTCTTGTTTTTAATTGTAAGTGTACAGCGCTTTGAGTATTAATTTATATAGATGGAGCGCTTTATAAGAATTTCAATAATAATAATAATAATAATAAAACTGTAATAGGATTATTATGGCATGAAAATTAGGCCTACAGAAGAACCTACAACTCATCGAATTTATGCATTGGAATTACAATTGGAATTTCTAAATTAATGATGTGTAGCTCACCTGATACTGGCCGTGATAAAGTCTGTATCACAAACAAAATGTCCTATATTCCATATGTATAAGTAGATATAATATGCAAAAATCAAATCATTACCATTCTTAATTCTATGTTGGTCTTGAGAGGAAATCACTATAAAGCTGTCAAAACGGGAGATAACTAACAAATTGAACATAATCTATTATAAATTGACATCATATTTCCAGCAAGATTCTGAAAATGAACAAAAATAAGACCGTTTTGCAATCTTGCAGACATGTTTGGTTTTTGTTCCCCTGAATTACTGTTGGCATTATTATGTCATCTACAATACACGTGTCCTCTGTAATGACGTCATTCTGTATAATTACAGGGTGCTATTTATGTGACAGTCAAAGGAAGAATCATTAAGATACCAGTACAAAGATGTGCCAGATTTACTGATCAAGAGTAAGTTCAAGATTTTATTAGAATAATTTGTAACCTTGTCATTTAACACTGGGTTTGCCAATAAGCTTTGTTTCATATTGCACTGGTGCCTGGACATAGTACATAGACCACACAACTTGTAGAGAGTTATTAAACCAATTTTACATTTATTTCTTGAGGTCTCACTGGTTGAATGGTTAAGGTGGTTCCTCTACTATTGATCCCATGGTCTGTCATCACTGAGTTTGCACGTTCAAGTCTCACTGCTAGGCAGGGTGCACTAATCTCAGTTCATAATTGACAAGGAATGCCAGTTATCTCCTAGTACTTTGGCTTCCTCCCCCAATAAAAGCTGGATGCCATGATATAGCTGAAAAATGCTGAAAGTGGAATTAAACACCATTCAAACAAATTAATAAACAAACATTTATGTCTTCTCTAGGGAGTAGAAATCCTCTATTTATCCAACATAGAAATCTGTATATGGTGCTGTTACATCTCTCATGTACCAGTCAAATGTAAAACAGTGCTATACTATTTAAATATTTGCTATTATTTTTACATTAAAAGTAAACAGATAGTAGGATCACAATAATTTGATTAGGCTACATAAACAACATAGTAACTTGTATTTATCCATTTAAAGATGTAATAGAATATACATATATATACAGCCCAGTTTCGCCTATATTAAATATGTCAGGTTTGAGGTAATTTTGCATTTTTCAAAGAGCTTTCTGGTGGCCTATAGAAAGAATAATGGTACCCTCTTTTTGTTTTTGGCGAGGGTACGAATTTAGTTCCCTGGTATGTATCCGTTTAAAGATGTAATAGAATTCTCATTTATATTGCAGCCTATGTAAGAACTCCATGGACCCTTATTGTGGGTGGAACAAAGCCCTGAGCCAGTGTACAACAGCCCCAGATAACAATCCCTCCATACATTACTGGGAGCAGGACATAATTTCTTGTCCAATCATTGAACACCCAATAGATGGAGTGTGGTCTGAATGGTCAACGTGGGCCAAATGTCAGCAAATTGTACCTGACCCATCAGCAGGAGAATGTCTGTGTAGAACAAGGTCATGTGATAATCCCAAACCTGCTTTTGGAGGGAAGTCATGTGACGGGTCTGTTGTAGAGGTTACAAATTGTACAGGTAGGATCAGTGACTGTATGCATTCTGCACTTGTTCATTGAAGATCTATATTAATCAAATTTCATGTTTCAAGTAGGAAACCATGGAAATTAGAAACTTTGTTGGCTGCAAAGAAATGAGATATATTTGCCAAGATTCCAGGCAAGGAAACGTTATTTTTAATGTAATGTTTACAAACTGTTTAGTTCACAAAATATTAATAATATATTTCAAATCTTTATTTGAAAATGTAGTCATCTTTGTAATGTAAAGACTGAATGAAAATGATTTAGTTAAACTGGTCAATTCATTAACTTACCTCTGTGAAAGAGAAATCTTGGTAAAAAGTCACAGGTAGAAAAAGAGTAAAAATTTGAAAGTAAATTTATTGCTATTCCATAATATTTCTGCAATAATACAAGGTCTGTCAGATTATGTAATTTTGGTAATTTTGCAGCTCATGGTCAGTGGACAGAATGGACTTCTTGGTCCAAATGTTCCATAACATGTGGTCACAATGGGACACGATCCAGACAACGTTACTGTAGCAACCCACCCCCACGGTATGGAGGGCGGGACTGTATAGGGTCAAACACAGAAGAGGGTTACTGCCCAGGTAATCCCAGCTGTCCAGGTAAGCATGTCATACATAAGTTATTGTTCAGGGAATTTAACAAAACAGCTGATTTTAAGTTTTTGTTTTTTGTTTTTTTATATTTTTTTTATCTAAAGACATAAATTGTTCTAAAGAAGATTGTAATTGATACTGTAATGACATAAATATTTTAATTAATGAACCATTTTTTGCAACATATATTCACACACAAAAAAATACATTAAAAATGAACAATTACCGTCAACCAATAAAAAATGAGATATGATGATGAATATTCGAATTATTTTAGGAACAGCATTCTTATTGATTTGTTTATTTATGGAACGCCAAATTAACATATATTCAATTAATTGTACCTATCTTCAAATAATTGAAGATATCTTCAATCATTTGAAGATATCTTCAATCATTTGAAGATATCTTCAAATAAATTGAAGATATCTTCAAATAAATTGAAGATATCTTCAATTCAATTGTACCTATCTTCAAATAATTAAAGATATCTTCATATCAATTGAACCTATCTTCAAATGAATTATACCTAGGTGCAATTTAATTGATTCATTTGAAGATATCTTCAATTCATTTGAAGATATCTTCAATTCAATTACACCTATCTTCAATTGAATTGAAGATATCTTTAATTCACTTGAAGATATGTCTAATTCCAACATCTCCATAATTCATTTGGAGATATCTCCAATTCATTTGAAGATATCTTCAATTCATTTGAAGATATCTTCAATTCAATTACACCTATCTTCAATTGAATTACACCTATCTTCAATTGAATTATATTATAATACAAATTTGATTAAGTGCAATTGAAGATACCTAGGCACAATTGAATTGAAGATAGGTTTAATTCAATTGAAGATAGGTTCAATTCGATTGAAGATAGGTTCAATTCAATTGAAGATATCTATAATTGAATTGAAGATAGGTACAATTGAATTGAAGATATCTTCAATTGTGCTGAATTGTACCTAGGTACAATTGAATTGAAGATAGGTATAATTGAATTGAAGATATCTATAATTGAATTGAAGATAGGTATAATTCAATTGAAGATATCTTCAATATTTGAAGATAGGTACAATTAATTGAATATATGTTAATTTGGCGTTCCATATTTATTTGTATTAAGTTTTACACAAATCTTAGCGAAATTGTTTAGCTATATGGTGGCCAGTTTCAGAATAAATAGAGATTACTTGGGTGTATAACTATGACCTTAAAATCCTTCTGTGTTAGGGTTAAACACAAATTATTTATTACTAATTGATTGTGTGTGTTTAAATGGTGTTTAATGCCACTTCAGCAATTTTTTACTAATATCATTACATCCTGTTTTTATTGGGTGCAAAAACATGACCTTTTCTAGGTAAACTCACAATCCTTGTCAATTAAGATTGGAGTTGAGCACACCCTATCTGCAGTGAGATTTGAACCCACAACCTCAGTGAGGACAAGCCAGGCACGTGACTAATAGTAGATGACTGCCTTAACCACTCTGCCTCCGAGGCTCCATTTCTAATAATACCATTATCGGTGTTAATGGTTATGTTTTGAATATTGTTAGAGCCCCCTGTTGACGGTAATTGGACGAATTGGAATGCATGGAGTCGGTGTACTGCCAAGTGTAATGGTGGAATACAGACACGAAAACGACAGTGTAGTCAGCCACCGCCTTCACCGGCAGGGATGCCATGCGAGGGTAATACTCAGGAATGGAGGATGTGCAATACTCTACTATGTACAGGTACATTTCTTCACTTGGTATAAAATTTTGTGAGGTTTGTTTTCTTCAGGACAGTTAAAAAGTTAAAACACATAACCACAAGTATTTCATCATTAAGTATAATATTTTAGCATTCATATGTGGCATTAAAAGGTGCTACTAGTGTTTGCAAGTGGTGGTCTACTCAAAAGAATTATATTAAAAAATACTGTTATACCACTGGAAAAGCACAGAAATCCCTTAAAAATTCTCTCTAAAAAAGGAAAACAGTTTTAAAAATTCAAAGCTTTTAAAACATCTAATTTTGAAAATAATATCATATGAATAGTGAACAGACACCTTTTTTAACATAATAGGTAGTTCTATGACTATGTTGTTTGCCTTACAAGTAAAATCTCACGAAATGTTTAGAAACAATCCTCAACCATAGAGATATCTTCAAGACACCCTTTAAATCAGGTCCACTTAATGTTTTCTTGAAGTGTTAGCATGGTCAGTGATGATTAAAATGAACAATTAAATGTCACAATAGATGAAATCTTTTTTGACTGATAGACAACTTTTAATGACCACAATGAAGAACTGACTCAGAATGACCCAGAAGGTCAGAGTAATAACACAATGTCTGACTTATGACCCAGAAAGCCAGATTTCATTGGTCATCAGTTGACATACAAACAACAGAGTTGTCTTAAATTATGTGTAGTGTAAGACAATTAGTGATCAAGAATTACTAATGTCCACATGACTAAGATCAGAGTAGGCAGTGCTCTCTAGATATATGCATGTATCATGGTGACTCCAGAGCATAATTGGTTTCGGTAAAATATTAATTTTATGTCACATGTTATGAATAATACAATGCACATGAAACACAATCAGGAACTGACTATGTTGGACCAAAAAACTGGTTCGTACACTTATTATTTATGCTAATAAGTTGAATGTTGTTGCATGTTGAATGCAAGGCACCAGACACTTTGTTTAGAGTTAAAAAACACTGTTTTTATTTTATAAATTGTACAATACCCAAATAATAATCAACAGGCTCTTAAAATACCTTGTACAGTAAAACAGTTTTTTATTTCGGTATATTCATTCAATTTGTTAGCTTTATTTAAAAAATTTAACAGGGGTATGAAAAAATGAAGACCAAAAGTGTTAAATGGGTGTGCTGTTGTACTGCCACCATTTGGATCATCTAATATTGTAGTTATAAGTGAGAGTAAATGTATATCTTTAAATGTATAACTGGAGTTTTGAAAGAAGTGGCTGTATGTGAGATACTGCCATTATAGAGGGGCAGTATTAAACAAGGAACCTCTGTATTAACTATGAAAGAGATGTGAAAGTTTTTTTGGAGGAAGAACATGTCTGTACAAAGACAATAAATTATAGATTTATTTAATAACAGTTAAATGAGTCCTGTAGAAAATCTTTCATAAAAATATGATATGAAATTTGTTAGGAGTTTTATTTCAATAGTTTCAAGGATTCGGATAAAGATTTAGTAATGGTTAAAAAGTTGAAAGAAATGAAAATTGAAATAGGATTGTAACATTAAAGTATGTAATAAGAAAAATTATTCAGACTGAATATACATTTTTCCACAGATAAACAAACAATGCATACAAAAGTAAAATACCCTCCTCCCCTCCTTTTTAGACAGAAAACTAGTGTCAAGACACATTGTAAAGGGTTTGATTACATGTTATGACATTCTATATTGATTTGACGGCATGAAATCACATGACTTGGTAGAAATCACTATTAGACTGCATGTTTATCACTGTACATTTCAGAACTTGAACAGTTTACACCATGGACACAATGGATTAAAACTAACTCTACTTCCGGCGGATATTTTGAACAAAGATTTCGTTTCATGTGCACAGCAAATGTTCCAGATGAGTCCATGATTAAAACTAGCTATGTAAAAACTCACACAAGATATTGCTTTGAAAAAGAAGGGACGTGTCATTCAGCAGGTGAGCTTAGAAATATTAAAAATTCAATAGACCCATTTAGTGCTCCTTTAAGTCGAGCAGTTAAAAATATGTGCAAACACAGTGGACTTAATTTTAGCAGACAGTATTACAGAAACTACTGCAAGTGTCGAACGTTAGGGATATTTTTAGTCTGTTCCAAGTGTCGTCACAGATAGTCCCAGTTTTCTTCCAATTAATACAATCACTGCCAAAGAAGTATTCATAGTAACTATGGAAACAGCATTGTGTGAATCAGCCATATTAACTACAGAATAACTGCATCGTGTGAATCCGTCATCGTAACCATAGAAATTAGTATCTTGTGATGCCGTCGTTGTGGATATGTGGAATACTAAATTATAACAGCACATATGGAATGTGGATTCTTCACCTTCACCTTTCTAGAATATAGACTTAAAAGAATGCTGGTTCATTCTTGTTACCTTAGCAACAGTTCCTTAGCAACAGCATGATGTATTATTAACACCACTTCTGTATTATTTTATTTTTTGTTTTTGTTTTGTAAAGTATTATCCATAGTTGTAAGGGCTGGTCCCTTTCTTGTACATGCCTTATATTATCATTGAAAATCAAATATATTTAGCAATAATCTTTACATAAGGAAAAGTATGGTATTTGTATACTTGAGTAGTTTGTTTCAATATACATGTAGCAATTTGCATTCGTTCTTCAATAGCACACAACAGACATCTTTGTTTTTAAAAATATTAATCTGTGTTTTCATTCTTTTTTTCAACCCATTTAAAATATTAAGATATTATTCTTTGAGGGAGTTTTTGTGATTTGTCATCTTTTCTAGTTTAGACCCAAGTTTTCAGACTATGGAAATTGATGTCAAGATAAAAAAAATACAAAAGGGGAGTTAAAAAAAATAAAACAGGGGAGATAACTCAGTATGTGCTTATAAAGAAGGATTTATTTATGAAAATTTGTTGTTCAGCTGCAAAGTTAAACACATTTAACTAGTATGTACAGCAAATCACCACTTTAATGTACTTTGTTATGAGGAATTCAAAGCATCTGAGTGCTTACTTCTTCCACTGCTTATGTATGTAAATATCACCAGTGTTCAGCATGAAATATTGTAAACACCTGCTCCACAAAGCTTCTTATTGTACTGCCTCCAAAATCTCCTGAATGATTTAAGAGTTATGTCCCCATTGTTGGTGTTATTCACAGAAAAATGGAGTTCAATTAAAATATTTTTTTGTTATGATAACAGCAAATACAATATCCTAAAATCTTTTAAAATGCAATAATTTAAAAAAAGTTGGTTATTTTAAATTCTCCACAGCTAATTAAAAGTTGTGTCTGTCATGTTTTCACTGGTACTCTGCCATGTTAAGTGTTAGTTACACTGACGGTGTTAGTGGGGTGAAGCATGATGGGTACTCAACAATTGGTCATCTTTCAGTTTTTCTGTACTTGTTCAAAATTTCCTTACTTGGCTGTACTGTACACTCAGTTACTGCTGACGATAACTGCATCACACAAATTCTACTGTGTTTCTTTCTCAAATCAAGGTTTACTTTGTCACATTAGAAGAATCATCATTTTACTATGGTAGGGTTTCATAGGTTTTTCAAATTCTCCAAGGTAATTACAACAGTTTTTGGAAATAGAAAATGGCTTAATGTCCAATCAGATTTACTTTTAAAAAATCTCATCCTGTGGATTTTAAATTAAATATGCTTATTGTCCAATCAGATTTACTGTTATAATGGCAATTCACAAAAAAATCCCAATCTAATAAATGGCAAGCTTGTTGTTATTCTACAAACTTTCACTACAGTGCTAGTATTTTTCAGATGTAAATAGAAAATTTTATTTATATTTTTGCATTATTTGTTATATGTATAAATAGTGCCTTGTTACATGAATGGTCAGTAGAATTGTTTAATTTGTCATTAACAAGTTTACTTGCACTGAGAATTATATGTGATTTATGTCTTAAATGACAGTACTACAGGTAAATATTTAGGGTACTGTTGGATCACTTAATTTCATGGGGTACCTGTCTTTACAGTTTGAAAACAGGTTGCTGTCCTAAGCATACCCAATTTTTATGGTTTGAAAACGAGTTATTCTTCCAGTCAAATTTCTTGTTTTAATGTATGCTTCTTGAATGTTTAAATGGGTTTAATGCCACCTTCAGCAAATTTTCAGATACATAGTCCAGGTTAATTGTTGGAAGAAGAAACCAAAGAAACCACAATAAAAACCGTTAGCCGGAAAACTGGCAATCCCACCAGTAATAGTATATCTATAGTATGACCAGTAATTTGCTATTAGGTTTGTTGTGTGGCATTCACAGATAAGTAATGGTCGTACATGGGTGTCCCAGGGTGGCGGATAGAGGAGAAGCTCTCGTTGGGGGTTGTCAGGTCATAATACGGAAAGCCTTGCCGCTGACCATAGTGGGTAACAGGTTTGGAGTGTACCACACTCCTTGCACGAAAAAGATCCCTTTGTAGATTTCTTAAAAGAGTAGGATCATTGTAGCTGCTACAAAAGGCTAAATTCTCCAACCCTACCCAATACTCCGTACTTTTCCAGTGGCATTCAAATTTTGTTCCCTGTGTCCCATCCCACCCATTTTTCAATTGATGTATTGTTTGTTAACATGTTCTGGTAATGAATATAGCTGAAATACTGCTCGCTGGACGTAAAGCAAACATCCAATCAATCAAATCCTAAGTTATTTACTTAAGGAAAGGAATTTTAAGCATCTTAGGATAATCATTGTTTATGAAGATAGATTTCTATCTCTTGTGAATGTAAGTAAAAGACTTATGGTTGCATTATACTTCCTTGGGAACAATATTCAACACAGTTAAATGTCATCAAAATGTACCTGTAACAAGGGGAGTGAACTGATTGAGTGGAAAGACAACTCTTTATTATTGAAAGGTAGGTTATAAACTTGTATTCACATTGTTAGTGCTGTACATTTGTTTAACTATGTTAAAAATCAAATCGCCTTTAACAGTTCATCATCATACATTCTATAGCAATAAGACTATGTATATTTAGTTATATTTATTTTGCATATATTTGACCATGTTTTGTATAGATTGTAAACATGCATTGGATAAGAAGCCTTAACATCCTAATAAAATAATTATACATCTTAGTCAGTGTCAACCTCCGTCTCTCTTTACATGTTTAGGTGTGAATGAAAATTAATGTTAATCCTGTTCAAAGACAACACTCAAGAAAAAAAGGCAGTCTAATGATACAGGTGGTCTAATGATACAGGTGGTCTTATGATAAAGGGGCCCTTTTAATACAGGTTTAGATAATATAAAAATCATTGCAGAGGTATCTTAAAATATTTAACTTACACATTGTTTTTTTGTTTGTTTAATACATGTAATTAAGTACAATCATAGTCAATTAAGATTGTGTTGACGAGCACATCCTGCCATAGTGAGACTTGACATTGCAACCTTGGTGTTGACTGGCACATGATAATAATAGATTGACTACCTTAACCACTTGGCCATCCAGGCCCCCAAGTTTGTTTGTATGTACTTGTGTGCAAGATTGGCGTTATGCAATTGTGCACAAACAATTTTATGGTGGATTCTTTGTCATGTTCACTTTATTTTCAATGCCATGACAATGGTATGTAATGGCTTTAGGTAGTGACTACAACTTCAGACCTTATCATTTCTCTTTTGTATAACAACTTAAAATGTGCAGGATGTAGTGTGATCAGATCACTAACAAGGTAACATTTGTGAATATATATCTGTTCCACTAATGTGACTGTCTGGGGTGAATATGTGACTGGCAATTGGGATATTAGCCTATCTAATTTGGCATTCTAGTTTTAACATTCATCTATATAATGTGACTGGCTACGGTTGATATCTGTCTATCTAATGTGAATGGCTAGATGCGATATTCCACTATCGAATTTGGTAAAGGGGATATTCGACAATCAATAAACATTAACTGGCCAAGATAAATACTCGACTATCTGATGTGACCTGCAAGGGTCGATATCCATTTATGAACGGTGACTGTCGATATCTGTCTATATAATGTGATTGGTTAGGGTTGATATCCATCTATCTAACGTGCAAGGCGCGATATCCCTCTTTATAATTTGACTTGCTAGTAGAAGCAATATCCGTCTATCTGATGTGTCTTGCTATGAGCGATATTCTATCTAATGCTACTGGCAAGGTCGATATCCGTCTTTATAATGTGTCAATCTAATTTAACTTGCTAGTAGGAGCAATATCCGTCTGTCCAATCTGAGTTGCTAGGAGCGATATTCTTCTGTTTAATGTGACTTTCTATGAGCTGTCTGTCTTTCGATTGTAACTTGCTAGGAGCGATATCTGTCTTTCTAATGTGACTTGCTAGAAGCGATTTCCGTCTATTGAGTAATATTCATACTATTCTGACAACTAACTTAGGTAAACAGTAAGATACTTAGTTGGACAGAAACCAAGTTCAGCATTCACACATTCGTCAGAAATTGTTTACGTTTTAGCGCAGTTTTCAGTGTGGCCGATGAATAGCTGTGTCGGTCCATCTAGTGTGGATGATAAATGGCGATGTCAGTCTATGTAGTGTGGCTGATGAATAGTGGTGTCGGTCCATCTAGTGTGGCTGATGAATATCAGTGTTGGTCCATCTAGTGAGGCTGATAAATGGCGGTGTCGGTCCATCTAGTGGTTGATAAATAGCGGTGTTGGTCCATTTAGTGTGCCTGATGTATCTGTCAACCTAGTGTGGCTGATGAATGGCGATGTACGTCTTTGTAGTGTTATGGATAAATGGATCTGTTGGTCCATCTAGTGTGGCTGATTAATAGTGGTGTCTGTCCATCTAGTCTGGCTGATAAATGGCGGTGTCGGTCCATCTAGTGTGGCTGATAAATGGCGGTGTCGGTCCATCTAGTGTGGCTGTTTAATGGCGATGTAAGTCTATGTAGTGTAGCTGGGATAAATGGCGGTGTCAGTCCATCTAGTGTGGCTGATAAATGGCGGTGTCGGTCCATCTAGTGTGGCTGTTTAATGGCGATGTAAGTCTATGTAGTGTAGCTGGGATAAATGGCGGTGTCAGTCCATCTAGTGTGGCTGATAAATGGCGGTGTCGGTCCATCTAGTGTATCGGATAAATAGCGGTGTCGGTCCATCTAGTGTGGCTGATGAATGGCAAGTGAGTCTATGTAGTCTGGCTGATAAATAGCGGTGTCGGTCCATCTAGTGTGGCTGATAATTAGCGGTGTCAGTCCATCTAGTGTGGCTGATGAATGGCGGTGTCGGTCCATCTAGTGTGGCTGATGAATGGCAAAGTGAGTCTATGTAGTGTGGTTGATAAATAGCGGTGTCGGTCCATCTAGTGTGGAGGATAAATAGCGGTGTCAGTCCATCTAGTGTGGCTGATGAATGGCAAAGTGAGTTTATGTAGTGTGGTTGATAAATAGCGGTGTTGGTCCATCTAGTGTGGCTCATGAATGGTGATGTAAGTCTATGTAGTGTGGCTGATGAATGGCAGTGTCGGCCCATCTAGTGTGGTTGATAAATAGCGGTGTCAGTCCATCTTGTGTGGTTAATAAAAAGCGGTGTCGGTCCATCTAGTGTGACTGATGAATATCGGAGTCGATCCATTTATTGTGACTGATGAATGGCGATGTCGGTCCATCTAGTGTGGTTGATAAATGGCGGTGTCGGTCCATCTAATGTGGTTGATAAATAGCGGTGCCTGTCCATCTAGTGTGACTGATAAATAGCGGTGTTGATCCATAAGATTTATACTTTTCAAATGTTCCCAAAAGTTAATGTTTTTGATTGAAGAAGGTAATAACAAAATACCGGACACCAAGGCAACCTACTTTCAATATGTATACTAGAAGCAGAAAACAAAAACTTTTTTAGTAAATTTATGGAGGATATGCTGGAAAATAAGAATGGTTGTCTGTTTGTGTGTCCCAGCGGGTTACGCCAGCAGCTGCAATATTGTAGCTTCTGTGTACACTAGAGGGAGCTAAATAATTGCATCATAGGGAACAGTCGTTGGTTACAGTATGTATGGTTTCTAGTTACTGCTTTTGAACAGTATAAACTTCAAACCAGAATTTTAAAATTATATACATCTTTATACATCAGAAATAGCAGCTAATATAACACAACATGGAGTATGGTCGCCATGGGAACCATGGTCAGAATGTTCAAGTGAATGTGAGGGAGGGACTCAGTACAGGAGGCGATCATGTGACAACCCACAACCACTTGGATTTGGCAAAGAATGCCCAGGTCAACATATCGAGGCCAGACAGTGTAATGCTCATTCCTGTCAGGGTAAGATTTTTTCTGTCTCTTTTAATATAGACGTATTGTAATAACGCCATATTATAAATATCAGAGGGTATGTTGTTTATTATGAATCAAACAATATTTTGTGATGATTTTCTTACTTGTATATTTACGGTCGGATTACTTCAGTAAGTATTTTTATTTTTTTTAATTTAAAAATAAAAATAATTATCATAGAAATACTGTGTAATGTATTCTACTGAGGCTTACTTTAAAATAAACTTCGCATATAATGACCAATCAGTCCAATAAAAAATTGTGAACAAACTTGAGATTACTCACTGGTACCGACACAACACGCACTGTACTGACCCAACACGTACCGACAAACCCAACTGGTGCCGACAGAACACAGTGGTAAAATAAACTTCGCACATAGTGACCAATCAATCCAATAAAAAATTGTAAAATAATTTGAGATTACTCACTGGTACCGACACAACACGCACTGTACTGACCCCAAACGTACACACGTACTAATACCAACAAACGCAACTGGTGCCGACAGAACACATTATACCGACACAACACTAGCTGGTACCGAACCCATTGTTACCGACACAATACATACAGGCATCAACGCAACACTCACTGATGCTGGTACAGCACGCACACTGGTACAGATGCAACACGTACAAGTGCCGACACAGCACTTACTAGTACCGACGCAACACACTATGACGCCGACACGAACACACTTTATCAAAGCATCACATACCGTTGCTGACACAACCGACACCGTGAGAAAAAAACTCATATCGGCACAACAGACAAAACCTGCTCTGGTACCTGCCAATTAATACACAGAAACAATTTGATGGACACAAACGTGCAGCATGTTTTGTGTGGCAACATACATTTATAAATACATTCACGTCAGTGGCGAAACCAGGATTTCTCATAATGGTGGCCGCTTTTTTAATAAGGTTTGGGTGGGGTGGGGGGTCGTTCTGGAGACATTTTTTTAATAATGCAGTTTATGTTTGCAGGCATCTGGGGTTGTTGGTCTGACTTCTCAACCTGTTCTGCGACCTGTGGACGTGGAAGTCGAGTACGAGTAAGGCGATGTGAAAGCCATGTGCCTGGTACTAAATTTACTCATCTTTGTGATGGCCATGACGCAGATTACCAGCAATGCAGTGCTCTCCCCTGTAACGGTATAGTAACGATTAACTATATTTGTTGTCACTTTGACATTTTCAAGTCATTAACTTTACGAGAAAAAGTTCTAAAGAAAGTTGTCAGGCTATATTTGTATAATAACACTGCATTTTCTACCTACACAATTTTCATATACGTTTTAATTAGTTGTTCACGACGTGTCTGAAGTTGAAATGTTGTCGTTCCAGCAATTTCCAAAGTATACCTGCGAATCTGAAAAATGTAATCAGAACGGCGCGACCTCTAGCGACAATCAAACAAGATAAAGAGTACCGAAATGAAAATTGAAAAATGTGTTTGTTATTTTTTGAAATTTTATTTCTTAAAGAATCAGCCGGTTGGAAGATGTGGTCGCTATGGACGGAATGTGGCGTGGACGACTTACAATACAGGCACCGAGAATGCCACATTACATCACCAACAGAGGACGAATGCCAAGGTCACCCATTGGAATACCAAACGTGTCATTTTGTCCCTTTCAGTAAGATTTAAAGCGTAAATTAAATAGAATAGAGTACAGTAATGCATGAACATTTTAAAGAAAATTTGAATAAACATTAACAAAATATCTTTCAGTATTTATTTCTGCAACATTTAATCAATACTCTTAATCACCGCTGATGCTTCCGTGTCTTGGTTCAACATGTAATGATTTTTATGTTCCCTATTATTATACTTAATCCGTAAGCTAGTTCCACGTTACTTTCGTGGACTGCAACAAAGTTCTTAGTCCGAAAATTCCCTGTCGTCTAAAATACAAAGTTCTCAGTACGACAGTGCAAGTCAACAGCAGTACTAGTTAATTCTACACTCTGACTTAGCTAATGCTTCTTCAACAAACATGCAGCATTAAAGGGGAACAAGTGGTTCATCAATCCTTGTCAGAATACTTTGTACAAGTTAAGAAACGCCTTTAACTTTGGACAATTACACAGTTGGGCTAAAACTCTATGTATACAGCGTTTTGTCTAGTACACTCTAAGCAGACTAAACATAACATTAATCACACAGAGGTTTAGATTTCTTTGTGTTATTTGTATGCTTCAACTTTCTTTTATAGAAATCGGAATTGCCTCAATTTACAGAAATGAACAAGAAAAGAAATATACATTGACAAACTTAATTACGGTAGCATGTGGAACGTTTATATTTGGTGTTATGATGACCATAGGATTATATTTGTCAGTAAAAAGTTGCCGCAGTTTCCAGAAATTTGATCTAGAAAGGGAAAGAAAGAAAAATCAACAGCTGAATAACGGCAAGAGAAAGTGTGGTTCATTGTCATCTCAAATCAGCCTAGATTTCTTGACTATTAATAATAAAGTATATGACGCCAGTACACTACAGATCTCCAAAGACAAGCTGGTTCAGAGCAAAAATTCTATAAATACATTAAAAAGAAAAGAAGCCATAAGAACTGACATACAGGCTCATGAAGTGTAACGTATTGCTCAATATACAGGAACAGATAACTTAGTTAGTTCTACTGTTCTTATCTTATTTCTTGTGCTCAAGACTTGTTTGGGACCAGTCCAACATGAATGGTGCGAAGGTATCTTCAAAGTGTGAACAGGTACCAGAGCGTATATTCGGAGAAAGAGAGAGTAATTCAATGACAATAAAGATTACTTTATTACTGGTTCTCGTTAAATGATGTAAGAGGCAATTATGTATGTGAGGACAATTTTCTTATTGTATATGTAAATAATTGGAATTATTTTGTAATGATGATATTATTTATTTTCATTGTATATATCATAAAAAATAAAGACAACAGATATTTTCGTCTTTACGAAATAGAAGTAAAAACAGACATAAGGATCTGACAGGTACCAACTGAACAGTCCAGCAGAGTTTTCTGTTGCCGGTGTGCATATTGCTTATTTCTTTAAATCAAGTTTAACGCCATTTTTAGCAAATGTGGTACTGTTTAGTGGTACTTAACGGTGTCCCTCCCAGAATGCAAAGTTGGCGGTCTGGGAGTAAATCGTGTAAAATCTTGCACTGTAGATGTCAGTTTCTGATACCCTAGCTAACGTCTCTAAGTCACCACTTTGTAGAACAGACAACATCAGTGTTGACAGGCCCGTGATTAACTACTGTAACCACTCGGGCATTAAGGTATGCGGACCACAATTGACCACGTGATCATATTTGGTATCCCGGACGTCCATTGTATTTCAATGGAGCAGACCTCGGTAATCTTCGGCAAACATCGGAAATACTATTTGAGCAACTAAATTTTTTTGCTCAAAAATGTTAACATTGACTAAAAGTAAAACAATATATTTAATTTGTATCATTACTTAGCAATACCTTGATGTAATAAAGCTGTATTTCTTGGTCAAAAAATAAAACTAAACGGTGACTTCAATTATGGGTCGGATACCTTAAGGCCCTTATTGCTAAACAGTACATACTGGTAATATGTCAGTGATCCTGCATGATGGTAGCTCATTATGCAGGTTGGTTCCCGACGTAATATTCAGCATGCCTTCGGAATATACAAATATTAAGAAAGGTGATAGACCGGGAACCAGACTACTGACTATGATGAACAACAGCTACTTTAAAGAATTAGCAATTTAATCCACAAAAATAGTGCCACACCAACACCATCAGGCACACCTTTCCCATCAATGACAGACATAGAAGTAAATGAAGAAGGGGTCAGGAACTACTTACCAAGATCAACCCAAACAAAGCTTGCGACCCAGATAAAATCACAGCTCAATTTATAAAAGATCTTGCATCAGAATTACCAGCTTACATTAGACACAGGAAATGTACCCAGCGGCTGGAAGTATGCAAATGTCACAGCCTTATTCAAGAATGGTGACAGATTCAACGCTAGTAACTATCGCCCGGTATCTCTTACTTGCCTATGCTGTAAGATCCAGGACCATATTCTAACAACAAATATCCTAAAACACCTAGAGAAATAATGCATCCTAACAGACTGCCAACATGGTTTCAGAGCAAGACGTAGATGTGAGACTCAACTTGTTACCCTAATACACCAGCTAGCATCATCTCAAGACAAGGGTATTCAACAAGACCTAGTAATCCTAGATTTTTCAAAGGCTTTCGACAAGGTCCCACATGGTCGATTAATGACAAAACTTTTTTTTTATGGAATCGAAAGGCTCAACATACAGATGGATCCAGAATTTTCTTACCAACAGATCACAACAGGTTATAGTAGACGGAGAAACATCAGATCCAGCAAATGTCATCAGCGGAGTTCCAAAAGGAACAGTATTAGGTCCGTTACTTTTCTTAATTTTTATCAACGACCTTCCTGAGTGTGCCAAATCAAACACCAGGGTGCCGTTTCATAAAGCGATCGTTAGCTTAACGTGCACGTTATCCCATTTAAATTGCATGGGATAACGAGCACGTTAATTAGCGATCGCTTTATGAAACGGCACCCAGGCTATTTGCAGATGATGCCATAGTCTACAGAGAGATTAGAAACAATCAAGTTGCATTAGAACTTCAGAAGGATATACTGGCTCTAGAAGAATGTGAAAGTACTTGTGGCATGTCGTTCCATCCAGAAAAATGCAACATCCTCCGTGTAACAAAATCAAAGAACCCAATTTAGTTCGACTACAACCTAAAGGGACACAAACTAGAGGCGGCCGACACAACTAACTACCTAGGCGTTGAGATCAGCCATGACTTGACTTGGAACAACCATGTAAATAAAACCGTAAAGACAGCGAACAGCATGCTGGGTTTATTTGAAGAGAAATTTGCGAATTGCAAACAAGCAGACAAAGTCAAACGCATACTACAGCTTAGTTCGACCTAGCTTGAAGTATTGCGCACACGGCAGATCCATAAATTAGAAATGGTACAACGTGGAGCCGCAAGATATGTGACAAACGAAACGACTACAAAACATCAAGTAGCGTAACATCAATGCTAGAGACACTGAATTGGGAATCCCTGGAAAGTAGAAAAACAAAAATCCAACTTACCATGCTTTTCAAAATCATCAACAGATTAGTAGATATACCACCAGACGACTACCTAACACCACCAACCACTAGAACAAGAGCCATTCATGCGAAGAAGACACAGCAATACCACACAAGAACAGACATCCTTAAACTCAGCTTTATTCCCAGTACCATAGTAGCCTGGAACCAGTTACCAGCTCACATAGCTGAGACCTCCGACTTGGTATCTTTCAAGTTGGGGTTATACTCCCTTCAGGTCTTATCTGTTTCTGGATCCGTATTGTTAGTAAGCACTAATGAAGGTTAGAGCTGTGCCGGTTGGGTGTATACCCAGGGGCCGCTTCCGTAGCCGGATTAGTCTGACCAGAAGAGCAGAAAGCAATATGGAATCGAGTTTGTTATTTCTATCTATTCTTACAGCTCTATCCTGGTTTTACATTTTTACAGTTCTTTTTTATTTCTTACTCTAACCGCCACCGCAGTGCAACTAGTTCCGGAGCGTAACGGTCTACGAAGACAGTAATCTGTATACAGTAGATGTAGATGTTAGTTTTGTGATTTGTCGGATTAACCTCGAAAAAAAAGAAGAAAACGGCGAGGATACGATTATTCGTTCTAGGTGCACACAAGAAAAATATCTGGTGTTTGTACAATTGTTCAAATCATAATGTTTCTGTTCTGTGTAAGGACAGATTGGTAGTACAATTAATGTGACGTGCAAGAAATATTAGAAAGGAAGAAATCAAAATGATTTTCATGGTTTTATATATTTTTAGTCCCATACCGGCTTCGCCGAAGGGGATTGTTTGTTTGTTTGTTTGATGATGTTTTAACGCCACTTTCAGCAATTTTTCAGCTATATCATGGGTCATCATGGCGTCCAGTTTGTATTGGGGGAGGAAGCCGGAGTACCCGGAGAAAACCCCCGACCTACGGTAGGAAAACTGCCCAATCCTTGTCAATTAAGATTGGAGTCGAGTACACCCTGCCTGCAGTGCGAATCCAACCCGCAACCTCAGTGTTGACAGACCACGTGATCAATAGTAGACGAACTACCTTGACCACTCGGCCACCGAGGCCCATTCCGAAGGGGACTATAGGTTTGAACTCCGTCAGTCCGTCACACAGGTTTCTGTGCTTTTTTTTTTAATGCTTGGACATATTGATCTGTTTTTTTGGTATGTGCGTCAACCATGATGAGCTACTGATCAAGTTCGAATATCGTTATGGATCAATGATTTTTGAATGAAGTTATCGCCTTGGACTTCGAAAAAAAAAAGAGTTTTCCGGAATTTGTTCTAAACGCTTGCAGATATTCAGCTGATATTTAGTATGTGAGTCAATTATGATGAGTTACAGACCAAGTTTGAAAATCGTTCCGGTCCAATGATTTTAGACGACGTTATGGCCCTTGGACTTAAACAATTTCTTAAAAATAACAGTTTTCAGGACTTTTTTGTAAAACGCTTTGTCAGCCATTACAATCTATGTAAACATCGTCGAACTGCTCGAAATCGTTCATTCACAAACAAATTATATAGAAATAAGGTCGTATTTTTTGTCAATTTTGATAAATTTATACAAAATATAACAAATATATATAAAATAAACCTTTATTTAGTCGAATAAATCATTTTTTAATTATTTCTCTTCACTTTTTTGCATTTCTCTGCACTTCTCTGCGTTTAGTAGGACCCCTTGCAGATATTGAGCCGATATTTGGCAAGTGAGATGAGGTCCAGATAAAGTTCGAATATCATTCCGGTCCAATGATTTTTTTATGAAATTATGGCCCTTGGACAATGAAAATTTTATCTGCCGGTAACTTGCTGTTTTAAGTTTTTATTTGGGGTAAGAAGGTAAAAAACATTCAACAAATATACAGTCTGCTCATGTACGTTAATAGTTGAATGCAAACTGAATAGGTAACTGTTTTGCCCCTTAATTGTGTATTCTAGATTAGCAGAAAAACTTCGCTAACCCAGCCGAACAAGGAGACATGTGACATAATACTTATTCTTCTCTACATGTCAATTTACGACCTCGGTAGCCGAGTGTTTAAGGTAGTTAGTCATCTACTATTGATCATGTGGTATGTCAACACTTAGGTTGCGGCGGGCATGAGCCCTTATGCGGACAATCTCACTTTATTGATAAGAATTGCAAGTCTTCTTACTTCTTCTTCATCCCCCAAGAAAAACTTGACCCCATGATATAGCTGAAAAATTGTTGAAAATGGACAAAAAACCAAACAAACGAAGAAATAAACAAATACATTTCAATTTATACCTACAGTAGGATGAATGGTGTGTGTTTGTTGAAGAAACACCCTATCTGCATTCAATTTTTATTTTAAGAATCTAATAAAAATTACTTTAAAAAGAATCTCTTAACTCTCGTGTATACGCCGAATCTAATGAAAACTTCTGTATTGATAAACAAGTGTGGACACAGAAAAACGTCTCGCCTGCATTCAGCATCAGTAACGAAAATAATTTCGTCATAAGCATTACGTAAATAGCATTAAATATAAGCAGCGGCCTGTATACCAAATATTGTCACCATACCATGCATAGTTACAAAGGAACTATCCTAATACAAAAACTTTAACGTAGTCGCTGGACCGTGAAATTGAGGTCAAAGTCAGGTGACACCTACCAGACAGTCATGTACTAGTCATCAGCAAACTATATACCAAATATTGTCATCCTACCATGCGTGGTTACAGAGGAACTGTCGTAACCCAAAAACTTTAACGTAGTTGCTGGACCGTGAAATTGAGGTCAAGGTCAGGTGACACCTACCAGACAGTCATGTACTAGTCATCAGCAACCTATATACCAAATATTGTCATCCTACCATGCGTGGTAACAGAGAAACTGCCGTAACCCAAAAACTTTAACATAGTCACTGGACCGTGAAATTGAGGTCAAGGTCAGGTGACACCTACTAGACAGTCATGTACTAGTCATCAGCAATCTATATACCAAATATTGTCATCCTACCATGCGTGGTTACAGAGGAACTGTCGTAACCCAAAAACTTTAACGTAGTCGCTGGACCATGAAATTGAGGTCAAGGTCAGGTGACACCTACCAGACAGTCATGTACTAGTCATCAGCAACCTATACACCAAATATTGTCATCCTACCATGCGTATTTACAGAGGGACTGCCGTAACCCAAAAACTTTAACGTAGTCGCTGGACCATGAAATTGAGGTCAAGGTCAGGTGACACCTACCAGACAGTCATGTACTAGTCATCAGCAACCTATACACCAAATATTGTCATCCTACCACGCGTAGTTACAGAGGGACTGCCGTAACCCCAAAACTGTAACGTAGTCGCTGGACCGTGAAATTGAGGTCAAGGTCAGGTGACAGGTGACTGACTGGCAAGTACCTCTGTACCAAATTTGATGGACCTAGGGCTTGGGCTTACAAATATATGAAGCAAGATGTGAAGTGTTTACGCCGCCGCTGCCGGATTCCCATACATATGTCTCGCCTCCAGCGACTTTCGTCGCAGGCGAGACAAAAATGGAAAGCAACTTCGATAAATTGTATTACTAAGTAAAATACAAGAAAACTGCCGAACGGTCAACAAAGTATCTAAAATCATAGGACAGTGACAAAATTAAGATTGAAACAAACATACTACGAAAGACAACCAAAATGAACAACAAAAGCCAAAAATATGTTGCCCCAATAAAAAAAACATGGGTGCAATCTAGTGCTCCGAAGCAGTTCCTGTCACTCATCATACTCCAGTCGAGCTGTTCATAGTTATGTCCGTGAAAAAGTCAAATGCGGAAAAAAGGAAAGCCGCCCTTTGGCTCAGAAAAATATCCGATCGCTTTTAGAAGACGAAAATTCCATGACAATCAGTTGTGAAACTTCTGAAGTGATGCCATCAGACTAGGTACAGCAAATCCTTGACGTCATGACGATTTTCTTGTCGCAGAGTTTAGTTTGTAGTTTTCCACTTGAGTCTATTCTGAGAATGTCTAGGTAATATGCCCACTTGATTAATTTATCAGAAAGGTTTTTATATTTCGTGATAACTTATTTAAACATGCTTTTATTGACTTTGAGAAAACGACTTATGATTTTCTCGACGGTATTATTGAGACCTTCTTGTTGATCTTAGTAGTTAACATTCAGCTGCACTCTTATATGAAGTTGATTTGTTTAAGTATTCCACCGCCTCTGCATCTCATATCCGGATTTCTTAAGAGATGATTGCTGCTGACGAAGAAACTGCTTGAACAGGGGTTCAAGTTGGATTGTTATTTTAATTGTGGAAATTGTATGGTCACCATTGTTAATTGGTAGTTTGCAAAGATGTGTCTCGTAATGATTCAGGGTCGGTACTCTCCTTGTTTTACAACATTTACAATTTGACAACAACCTATTGTGAGTGCAAATCTAACTTCTGACAAGACCTGTTGAAGATAGTGGTTTTGCACAGAATATGCTACCTTCCTCTACTGATAAAACCTCGACGCCATATTCTAGTAACCAATATAAATATTGTTGAAAGGGGCATAAAATCTCACATAAAACATTTAAGTAGTAGGGAAGAAGACAATAATGCTTACCTAAGTTCACACCCCCCCCCAATTTAAAGTGGAATTGATATTCCTAATATTAGTTTTTAAACTTTTTGGATAAGGGTATACACCCACTGCCTTTGTCATTCAATTTGTCTGAAACAGATATTGAGTTATACATTATATTTGTTGTGCTTGTATATTGGTTTTCTGTTGACACATTATTTTTATTCCTGTATGTTACTTAATCAAATACAGTTTGATTTGTACTGGGTTTTTTTTTTAGGTTATTTCTCTCAAAATTATTTATTTGTTAAGTTGACACAATTTATTATCACTCTTTTGTGTCACTACTTAAACATGATATATGCAATTCATTGTAAATAAACAAAGAACGATTAATACTGTAATAGTTTAATTTCCGTAAACATTTTCCACACATCTAGATAATTTGTAAAGATACATGTACTGTGCATTGAATTGATGTTATAGCGTGCAAGGGACATAATCCAACAAGAACAATCAAAATAATACTTGTGTAATCAACCAATTTGATGATTTTTTAAACAAATAATTATACATATATGCCAATATGAAAAATGAGAAAACAAAACTTTTGGTGCTCCGTAACATCTGATGTAAGATGTCCTTATTGTGTAAAACAGCCTCACATTTGGCAGTTAAATTGTGGGTAGATGGCACTTCATGTCACAGACAGCACAATCATCTATGTTTATCCTTCCCGTATACTTTACAATCATCCATGTTCCCTTCTCGCATTATTATATAAATTACAAAAGATAATTTATGGACAAATATTGTCATGATTGCAAGCTTATAAAATCTGTTTTGTAATAAAATTGGATGGATTCTTGACAAAACAACAAATATAATGATTACAATCATTAAAAATTGATGGTTTGTTTCAATTAAGCTGTCATGAATTCAACAGAAGCTTCTGCAGTTGATTTTACAGTTTTTGGTAATAAGGGAAAATTATCTCCCTTGCCCATGTTGGTTTTACTACTTAAGTCAAGGTTTCACAACTTATACAAAAGAATGATGCAAAATACTGTTTATATGTGGATGTAAAACAATAGGAAAGAGGAATGATAACTAATTAATTATTAGAATGCAGTAGAACAAAAAAAAGGCAATTAACTTCTCTTTCGAGTTATTCACAATTTACTTTCAAGCCTCTTTCTAAATGTCAATTTTAAATGGACTTCTCATATGTAGGCATTACCTCAGAAATATTTGTCTAATAAACTATGAACTATATTCTGTAAATTTTTCATTCTGAACCAGAAAATTGTTAATATTTAATATTTTGGTGTGTAGATTACTTAGAATTATATATTTTTTATAATGTTAGCATTTACATTTGGAAAATATGATGATAAAGATTTTCATTCCATATTTTTGTATGCACATCATCTAAATATCTTAATAATAAATATGTAGAAAAAATGTACAAATAAATAAATGAACAAAATAAAAAAAACAAGTACAAAAATCTGGACGGAATGTAAAGTACATCATAACAATAAAAGACAGTTTCTGATTACCTGTATCAAGGTAAAAATATCCCAGCAATAAAAAAAATGTTGGCATAATACCAACAGTTAATATTTTTATTATATAATAATACAATGACAATATATTATAATCAATATTAAACTTGTCTGCAGAACTACAATAAATATTTTGATACTTTCCCCTACATTTCTAGCAAGCCTTTAGACATAAAAAGCCAGGATTTTGTTTAACTATGATAGGGATATGAATAAATTAAACACAAGTAGCTTATACATTACCTTTTATAAGAACCATATGTTTTTTTCAGTTTCGAATCTAACTTTTAATTTTATCATCATTCAGTCATGTTTTGATAAAAAATAAGATGTCTTAACTAGTATTCCTTTCAAAAAGAAAAACAGACCATTGAAAACACATTTTTTCCCTTAACATGTGGATATTCTTTGACTTCATCAACCACTTTTAAAAATCTCCCTTTGTTTGTAATTCTGTGATTGTATTAAACATCAAATAAATTGTCAACCTTTTGTTTATTATCCCAAAGTTGTGCATTTCAAATTTGTAAATGATCTAAAACTATCACAAATAAACTCTAGCTAGGCCACTGATTACTTACGAGAAATCTTTACAGTAGATATATTTTTCAACCAAACCTAACCTACTTTAAAAAAAAACCTTCCAAAAAGAAGTCCTACTGCTGTTCCCTAAAACATTATGCCTAACTTCAGTAGAAAGTGGCCTAACTTTTTATAATAAATTTATAAACAATGAAAATGACCTTGACAAGTTCAAAGAAGATAAGGTTTGATTCCATGGTTACATTATCAGTAGTTCCCATGGATACCAAATGACCTTTGAAATGTCAAGATGAACATGATAATTTATATACATTTTATCACAGTCTTGCTTTGATAAGCATCCACTTGTCTGAAGACAAGTCACACAAATTTTGGCAGTGTTAATATAACGGAACACAATGTTCCAGTAACACACAGTATTATATGTTAGCTTACACTACACACCTCTAACCCTTACTATATCCACAATGTCAATAATTACTGAACAGGGGGTCATTACCACAAAAGCAAGACATCTGAAAATATCTAATATAATGTGCATTTCAATTAAAACCTAAATTAATTTGTTTTTCAAATTTTCTTTTGAGAAAGCAGTGAAGAACTGAACTTTATAAAGCACAATTAAAAAATTGAAATTTAATTTTGTTAATCACACAAAGTCTTTTGCAAAAAGCAGAGGAGGAAAAAGCACAACCAGATTAAATTAACAATAAAAGACACAAGACACACAATAATGCAGGTTATCTCCATTTACAGTTGTTTCCCCATGTATATTTTGATATCTTCAAATAAAAAAAATACTTTTTAAAAATTATTCAGAAAAGAGAGAGAATCTATCCATTGTGGATAGATTAAGGGTATTTCAACCTATATTGTTAATAAATCTAGCTATCACTGCAAACAAGCCTGTGTTATAATCAGCATGTGCTACCATTCCCAGAAAAACAGTGAGAAAAACAGGGGACATCACTCATATATACTCAACTTTTACATTACTCCTCAAAATTTTGTATTGACCTATGCCAAGAAAGAACAGACTAAAAATTTCATTAAAGGAACTTATTCCCACCCACTATAAAATATTTTGATCATAATTTAGTCTTATAAAATGTAAAGCAGAGAAGTACAGCCAAATTAAAGACAAGAGCAGATTGCACATCTAACAAAGGGGAAAATACTACATGCAAAGCAAACTAAAAATTAAAGGTATTTGTGAAGATTTCAAACTAAACACAATTACAAAATGATGAACTCAAAATGAATCAAACTTTTAAAACTAAATGTATCTTTTCTGGAAATCAATAATATCTATGTCACTTTACTCATAACAGAACAAGTAATGACAAAATATATTAGAGCTTCTTATTGAAAAGGTACACCAAAAGCACTAATTGTACCAAGAGATGTGAGGGTTATTCCCTTCATACATCAACACAAAATATTTATAACCAAACAAAAAAAAAATGAAATGTATGAATATTGCACTTAATATGAATATGTTTTCCTAACTCTGACTAAACAGTGAAGGCGCTATCCTACTCCACAATTTACTTACTGTACACACAATAGAAAATCTACATGTTACAAATAAGCGTGTTAAAAAAATGTACGTGTAAAAAAAAACCAGAAATGATGAAAATTTGTATTTAAAATAACTTTGTACTGGTATAAATATATTCATTTTCATTTTCCACTACAAATGAATAAATCACTAACAGCTTAAAAAAAACAGTATTGGGCCGCTATAAAAATCAGATACTTAACAAATATTGAAGGGTATTAAGCATTAATTTATATACCTCTTGGAGTCTACTTGTAACATGTAGATAACTATTTTTACTATGACATTTAGACATGCAACACAACATCATTAAAGCTAAGCAAAAGATGTCACTGCTTTATTAAATAGTTTGTTGACAGGGTTCATAATGATCTCCCTTTATAAAAAAAACCCAAAATGTGTAAATTTATCTCCCTTTTCAGTAAAGGACAAAAACCTGGCATTTCGACTTCTACTCTATATATAATATGTAAGCCATATACAGACAAGTTTAACATTAAAAATAAAACAAAGAGTGCAATTTTACTTTTTGCACACTATATATTTGTTTGGTAAAATATTATGCAAAAACACACAATTCAATAATAAACATAGAAAAATTTATTAATTTAAAAAAAAAAAATTCAAGTAGTAAGTGTTACTTACTGACCATCAAAATAATACACAAATCTGTGACCATCTTAACTCTATAAAACAATCTATCATAAACAAGAAAAACAGATACTTGAACCCGCTTTGGAATGTAGGTTCTTACAAATATTGCTATTATAAATAGATAAAATATAAATATTTTAATTATTAATTATCTTTTGTGAGATATGTATTAACAATAAATACATTCAAAAATACAAAAAACAGATAATACAAATAGATATTAATGACATATATCAAGAATTGACCTGTTGAAAATTTGTGATGTCAATTATATAATTAGAAATTATTAACATATTATATTTGTAAGTAAATATCTTATTAATGTCCAGAAAGTGTTCTGTACTTTTCATCAGGAAAAAAAAAATAATTACATAAGTTTACACCAGTCCATTATGGTTTTCAATGAATCATTACAATGCATGTATATATCTGAATCCTTCGCCTTTAGAAAATGTTCAAGGAATGAATGTCATTTGGTAACATGGCGATTTGCCAAGTTTTCAGCAGGTAAGTCAGTTTATAATCTTTAAATATAAGTTTTGTTAACAAAAAATGTCTTCAGTCTCTGTAATTTGTTAGTTAAACAGTGATTTAATCATTGAAGAACCTCCTCAGAAATATAAAACCACCATAATCAGAACTGTTTCTCTATAAATAAATACAATATTTAGAAGATCTATTTACTGAGCATCCGAGTTAAATGTTTAAAAATAGATTAAAGTAAAACACATGTGGATGCAGTATTTTTGGGAGCAACTTTTGGTTTGGGTTTCTGCTCCTTATCCTGTGCAGCCTTCTTTTTCTCCCATTTATCTTCTTTAGGTTCAGGATCTTTTTTTGTTTGTTTTGCAGGTTCTGTATTATTAGATTCATCATGTTTGTGTTTTCTGTTTTTTTTCCTTTTCTCCTTAGAAGAATCGTTTGATTTCTGTGATGTGTCACTATCACTGGCTGATGACGATCCGTTAGAATGACCTCCCTTTGAAACAGATGATCCCCCCATTTTTGTCCCCCCATCTTCATCATCAGAATCTAAAACAATCAAATATAAATGTCTTTTATTTACATATTATATGTTGGAAGCTCAGACTTCAATACTTGATTTAATTAACAACCAGAGGCTCTTAAGAGCCTGTATCGCTCACCTGATTTTATAGGAAATGAAGATGGCATTTCCCTGATGTTAAAGTAAGTCCTGTAATTTTCAATAAACTTTAATTAGGACCATCCAAACAATATTACTAGAAAGCTTTGTTTCATTGGTTAACCGGTTGTATAGAGAAGATTTTTTTAATTTGCCCATAGGGTCCTATGTTAAACTAAGTCCTGCGGCGGTGGCGGCCATTTTGAATTTCCAATTGCCATAAAAAACATAAACTTTATAAAGGACCATCCAAACAATATTGCTAGTAAGTTTTTGTTTCCATTGATTAACCGGTTTCAGAGAAGAAGCCTTTAAAAACTTTTTCCCATAGGGTCCTATGTTAAACTAAGTCCTGCGGTAGCGGCCATTTTGAATTTCCAATTGCCATAAAAAACATAAACTTTATAGAGGACCATCCAAACAATATTGCTAGTAAGTTTTTGTTTCCATTGATTAACCGGTTTCAGAGAAGAAGCCTTTAAAAACTTTTTCCCATAGGGTCCTATGTTAAACTAAGTCCTGCGGTAGCGGCCATTTTGAATTTCCAATTGCCATAAAAAACATAAACTTTATAGAGAACCATCCAAACAATATTGCTAGTAAGTTTTGTTTTGATTGGTTAAACGGTTTCAGAGAAGAAGCCCTTTTAAACTTTTTTCTCATAGGGTTGAATGTTAAACAAAGTCCTGCGGTGGTGGCCATTTTGAATTTCTGATTGGGATAAAAAACATTAACTTTATAGAGGACCATCCAAACAATATTGCTAGTAAGTTTTGTTTCCATTGGTTGACCGGTTTCAGAAAAGAAGCCTTTCAAACTTTTCCCATAGGGTCCTATGTTAAATTAAGTCCTGCGGTGGCAGCCATTTTGAATTTCCAATTGCCATAAAAAACACAAACTTTATAGAGGACCATCTAAACAATATTGCTAGTAAGTTTTTGTTTTGATTGGTTAACCGGTTTCAGAGAAGAAGCCTTTTAAAACTTTTTCCCATAGGGTTCTATGTTAAACTAAGTCCTGCGGTGGCGGCCATTTTGAATTTCCGATTCCCATCAAAAACACAAACTTTATAGAGGACCATCCAAACAATATTGCTGGTAAGTTTTGTTTTGATTGGTTAAACGGTTTCAGAGAAGAAGCCCTTTTAAACTTTTTTCCCATAGGGTCCTATGTTAAACTAAGTCTTGAGGTGGCGGCCATATTGGTTTACCAATCAAAATAAAAAACACAAACTTTGTAAAGGTCCATCCAATGAACATTATGGCCAAGTTTGGTTTCAATTGGCCAAGTGGTTTCAGAGAAGAAGATTAAAATGTAAAAAGTTTACAGACGCAGACGACGACGCCGACGGACGCAAAGTGATAACAATAGCTCACATGACCCTTCGGGTCAGGTGAGCTAAAAAGTCCTCAATTTTTGCCAACATCTAATGTATGTTTTGTCTACCTATGATGCATCAATTGGCAATTAGAAGTAGTAAGATGTCAATTTTAGTTCCATATATTGGCATGACAATTAATTTACAAAAATATCAAGAAAAATATTGCTAGAATATTGAATGGCTGCCAATAGAATGCCACACAGTCTTGAATCCCTATGAGAAAAACACGTACCAATATTTACCTTTCTCCAGCGGGATCAAGGCAATACATTTATCGGCTGAGTCTGCTGTTGTTGCATCATAAACGCCCTTCACTATGCTGGTAGAAATTTTCTTCTTCTTGTGTTCTTCAGCAACCTCTAGCATCTTTTTGAACCAAACCTGCAAGGGACGCACATTTTCTTTTATTTGTTTCATTAATGGACTAAATTACTGTTATTGGTAGAAACAGACACAATAACTGTCCTTGTCAACAAAGTGTTTGTGTCCACTTAATTAGTGGTGTACATACCAATCTATAGCTAGATATATAGGTAAATAAACAAGGGAACTGCCACTTCAATTATAAAGTATTATACACTGTCAGAAGTTATACCTGTCAAGCATAAAATATAGAATACATGGTGTTTGGCAATTCTTTCTGTTTGATTTACTTACCAATTTTCTCTCCATCTTTTCTTGTCTCTTCCTTAACATAGCTGTCTCCATCATGTATTTAACTTTTTCTGGGTCTAATTTCTGAAAAAAGTAATATTTAAAATGAGCTTACAATAAATGGGCTTGTAGCAGAAAAACACAACTTGGGAAATTTAAATGTACAGTCACACAAACTTGCAGGTTTCGCAACATGTCAAATTATAACTTTCCTAAAAGTTTAAAACAATTTTTCACAATGCAAACATATTTAGCTATTTCTTTACTTAAGATCTTAAGCAGGGCTAATTACAGAAATTTCAATGTTCAACAAAGTTCATACAAATAAAAATTCTATCATTAAAAGAAAACTGATATAGGTACAAAGACAAGAAAATATTCAGACATTAGATGGTAAAGACATTGTATGTGCATGAGACAAAGACTGACACAGATTTTCATCTGCAATGTCCTTTATTATTTTATTAATAATTTAATAATTGTAAGCTGAAATTTGATTGGCCATAAGAAGCAATGCAGGTTATATGAAATAACTTTGGTTCCATGACATATTCTTACAACATTAAAATTCAAATAGTTCCATGATGTCATCACGGTTTTTACAATTAATTTTTCAAGTATTATGGTTAAAATAACATTTCAAGGAAATTTCAAATTTCTAATAAGTTATACACTATAACCTGTTAAGAAATTTGAAATTTTTCTTGGATATCCATTGTTTTCAGTTATTTTATGAAATCAGATTTAGTGTAACCCTGTTCCCGAGAGGTTTTGGTTTAGTTTCCGCATGTTTGTAGTTCGATAACAGGCAAAAAAGGTTGTAGTTGGATGGACATGCAGAACCTGATATTACTATAAATAATAACAGCAAAATCTAGATTGGAAAAAATAGATTTCTGCCTTAAGCTGGGAAAAACCTTGTCTGAAATGAGAGTATATGTCTATACACTGAGAGAACCAGAAAACACAATTATGAGTTAGTTGTTTATACACCTGTAGAGAACCCAAAAACATATTAAGCTGTTATTTCCTTGTTTCATCCAGAAAATTTATTCCAGTAAAACACTTTTGTTTTTAGTTATTTTTGTACTCACCTTTACATTTGTATTAGCATTGTGTATGGCTCCTTTCTGTACTAACCTTTACATTTGTATTAGCATTGTGTACGGCTCCTTTCTGTACTCACCTTTACATTTGTATTAGCATTGTGTACGGCTCCTTTCTGTACTCACCTTTACATTTGTATTAGCATTGTGTACGGCTCCTTTCTGTACTCACCTTTACATTTGTATTAGCATTGTGTACGTCTCCTTTCTGTACTCACCTTTACATTTGTATTAGCATTGTGTACATCTCCTTTCTGTACTAACCTTTACATTTGTATTAGCATTGTGTACGTCTCCTTTCTGTACTCACCTTTACATTTGTATTAGCATTGTGTACGTCTCCTTTCTGTACTCACCTTTACATTTGTATTAGCATTGCGTACGGCTCCTTTCTGTACTCACCTTTACATTTGTATTAGCATTGTGTACATCTCCTTTCTGTACTCACCTTTACATTTGTATTAGCATTGTGTATGTCTCCTTTCTGTACTAACCTTTACATTTGTATTAGCATTGTGTACAGCTCCTTTCTGTACTCACCTTTACATTTGTATTAGCATTGTGTACGTCTCCTTTCTGTACTCATCTTTACATTTGTATTAGCATTGTGTACATCTCCTTTCTGTACTCACCTTTACATTTGTATTAGCATTGTGTATGGCTCCTTTCTGTTCTCACCTTTACATTTGTATTAGCATTGTGTACGTCTCCTTTCTGTACTCACCTTGACATTTGTATTAGCATTGTGTACGTCTCCTTTCTGTACTCACCTTTACATTTGTATTAGCATTGTGTACGTCTCCTTTCTGTACTCATCTTTACATTTGTATTAGCATTGTGTACATCTCCTTTCTTTACTCACCTTTACATTTGTATTAGCATTGTGTATGGCTCCTTTCTGTTCTCACCTTTACATTTGTATTAGCATTGTGTACGTCTCCTTTCTGTACTCACCTTGACATTTGTATTAGCATTGTGTACAGCTCCTTTCTGTAGACCAGCATTAATAAAAGAATCTCTGGTGTTAACTGTCTTCTTTTCTTTTGGTGGTTTAAACTTGCCCCAGATCTGCACCATGATAGCTCCTTCACTCACATACTTAATAAACTGAAAGCCATCAAGGCAGAATTCATAAGTTCTTATGTGACAAAATAACATATTGTCTGGACTATCAATCTATGTGGACGAAAGATCTTATTGGTTCCTAATGGTTATAATGTCTATAAATCCTTTGCTTTTACCTATCTATTGGATAAAAGCCAATAACACCATTGGTAGAAACTCTCCAACCTTACAAAGGTGTATATAACAAGACAAAGAGTCTAGTCTGTTCATGGAACATTAAAAGGTAACAGGCAATAATACTGTCCTGAATCTGACAGGTCAATTTGTGCTGGTGCAATAAATGATAGAAATGGAAAATATGGTCATCTGACATAAATTTTACTGGTCAAAGGACCAATATTTTACTGGTCCAAAGTGAGGAAATCTATGAACCAGGTTAACATAATTTTAATTTTACTGCCCCACGACCTGTGACCAGGCATTTGATAACCTGAGACAAGTGCATTTGTGAATGCCCTAGATATAGCAATTATCCACATACATGTCATCACAAAGCATTAATAATATTTGTTTCAATTTAATGAAGACTGTTATCTGTTCATTTAAGTTAAGCCTTCTAGGACCTAAGACTAGTATAGTTTTAATGCCGTATTGTCCACCATTTGGAAAATAATAACATTGTTTAAGACCAACATTCTATCAATAAGTCTTTTCAAATAACATTTCAATATTTGTTTCAACTTAGAACAAGACTGTTACCTCATCAGTACATTTGGGTGTAGAATGTAGCTGTGTGAAATTCCATTCTGGGTTGATAGTACTAGGCACTTTTTTGGTTACAACTGGTTTGGTCTCCATGAAGAAGTTGTATTTAGCATAGATATCCTATAGGTAAATAAAAGTCTAATTTACGATCAATTATACATTTTAACATTCATACCAATTTATTCTTAATTAATCAATTAGATTAGACATTCTTGGGTTTTTACTGCCTTTAACAATTTTTCAGTTTCCATGGCAATGGATGTCGGTTTGTCAACACCATCAGCAAATAAATTTATCACACAATGTTAGACTGTTCAATGGTCTTATTTGTTGATGAATGGTTTTGATGGCTTCACTGTTAACAATTTCTATTAATTAATGTAAATTTTATTTCTAATGAAACATTGATAAAAGTTCACAGTGATTGGATGGCACCTTGAATAAAATAAATAATATACTGTCTATTATGATTCAAGATCAATGACATTTCCAGCTTTAAAAAACTGCAGTTTTAAGCAGATCTATTTGAATGAAGACAACGCCATTGTACTTCAAAATATACTTAATAAACTTACAGTAAACCTGTTAGAAAGACCTTTAGCTCCCCCCAGACATGATAACTTACAGTAAACCTGTTAGAAAGACCTTTAGCTCCTTCCAGACATGATAACTTACAGTAAACCTGTTAGGAAGACCTTCAGCTCCCTTCAGCCATGATAAACTTACAGTACACCTGTAAGAAAGACCTTTAGCTCCCTCCAGACATGATGAACTTACAGTAAACCTGTTAGGAAGACCTTTAGCTCCTTCCAGACATGATAACTTACAGTAAACCTGTTAGGAAGACCTTTAGCTCCTTCCAGACATGATGAACTTACAGTAAACCTGTTAGGAAGACCTTTAGCTCCCTCCAGACATGATAACTTACAGTAAACCTGTTAGGAAGACCTTTAGCTCCTTCCAGACATGATGAACTTACAGTAAACCTGTTAGGAAGACCTTTAACTCCCTCTAGACATGATAAACTTTTACAGTAACCTGTTAGGAAGACCTTTAGCTCCCACCAGACATGATAAACATACAGTAAACCTGTTCGGAAGACCATTAGCTTCTTCCAGACATGATAACTTACAGTAAACCTGTTAGGAAGACCTTTAGCTCCCACCAGACATGATAAACATACAGTAAACCTGTTCGGAAGACCATTAGCTTCTTCCAGACATGATAACTTACAGTAAACCTGTTAGGAAGACCTTTAGCTCCTTCCAGACATGATGAACTTACAGTAAACCTGTTAGGAAGACCTTTAGCTCCCTCCAGACATGATAACTTACAGTAAACCTGTTAGGAAGACCTTTAGCTCCTTCCAGACATGATGAACTTACAGTAAACCTGTTAGGAAGACCTTTAACTCCCTCTAGACATGATAAACTTTTACAGTAACCTGTTAGGAAGACCTTTAGCTCCCACCAGACATGATAAACATACAGTAAACCTGTTCGGAAGACCATTAGCTTCTTCCAGACATGATAACTTACAGTAAACCTGTTAGGAAGACCTTTAGCTCCCACCAGACATGATAAACATACAGTAAACTTGTTAGGAAGACCTTTAGCTCCTTCCAGACATGATAACTTACAGTAACCTGTTAGGAAGACCTTTAGCTCCCACCAGACATGATAAACATACAGTAAACCTGTTAGGAAGACCATTAGCTTCTTCCAGACATGATAACTTACAGTAAACCTGTTAGGAAGACCTTTAGCTCCCACCAGACATGATAAACATACAGTAAACCTGTTAGGAAGACCTTTAGCTCCTGGCCTACAGACATGATAAACTTACAGTAAACTTGTTAGGAAGACCTTTAGCTCCCAAAAGCTTCAAGTTAAAGTTGAGTTCTTTTCCAACTAACTCTGTTGGAGACTCAACAAAAATATCATCGGCATCTGTGAATTCCTTTTTGCCTGTCTTATCACATGGTATAATTTCAACCTAAAAATATAATACATGTAAAGTACATTTTAAAGTAAATTATTATACATGTATATACTTGAGGAGTATAAACTTGAATTAAGTAAAATGGTTTTTTTTTTTTTAAATAGGGTTCTACCACACTTTCAGCAATTTTTCCAATTTTTCAGCTATATCACGTCATTCAGTTTTTTTTAGTCTAACCTGACTTTGTGATCACTTCTATTAAGCAACAACAAGTGTTTTTGACCTCAGCTTTTCATTTCTCTTTGTAGTGCATTTTAAATGAACTAAAATGTACTAAATGACCAACAGCTTTATAAGACCTTATATGGTAACATGAGACAGGTTTGATTTTATATGTATGTTATAATTAAACCAGAAATTTGCCAACTTGTAAACAATTGTGCACTTTATAAATTACTTACATTCAGTAGTCCTACTTCATTTCCTTTGAAGTCTGTTATTTCCAGCTGTTCCTTGGTCTCAATCTATTTAAATTATAAAGATAAAAGGTCATTTAGAATTATCACAACATGTAGAGCGCGGTTTGTCCATTATAAAAAAAAATCAAGATCCCAAATGAATTGCTAGTATTCAAATATTTATAATGTGTACTTAACATGGTCAGGGACAGTAATATAAACCTAAATCATATAAGATTTATCGTACATTAATGCGAGTCGGAAGCAGTTAGTCTGAAGCCATCAGTGTAAAGCTTCTGCATGACTCGAATTAACAGACAGAAACTCTTTCATTATTTGTTTATACCCTACATAGTGTTGTGAAAAACCAAACAATCAGTTAAGTTGAAATCTAAAGAAATTACTTTTTTTTTCAAATGCCTCATCTATGTAGTATTGAATACTGTTCCTAAACAGTTCTTTAACATTTAAACAACTAAAGAATAAAGGTTGCAGTTCATTTTTAGCAGTAACATTTATTTACACTACTTTTCCTGATACTCAAAATATAAACCTGGGGTGCTTTCCATTATCCGGTACCTACCAGTTGTACCTCCCAAAACTGAAATGGAATGCGCCGTACCTATCGGAACGTCTGATTCGTCAATTTTTTGGTTCCAACTTTGATCCAAGATGGCGGACACAGACTCGTAAAATGTGATGTGGAGTTAATTTTAAGCTTTGGATGAAAATCAAAAGAAGAACAACTTTTGACATTGTGAAAATCTCTATGGAGGAGTGAAAGAGTGAAATTTTAAGATGTATATGGTTATGTTTATGGTATATCAATGGATAAAATTCTGAAACAAATCGTCTGCCCTTGGACGTTCTATTATCCCGAACCAATCCGGACGGTACGTACCGGATAATTGAAAGCAAGCCTGGTTATGGTGAATATAACCAGACTCATTCTGACATTAAGAAACACTCAAAGTGACTTGATGATATGACAGTTTTTTCTTGCTGTAACATGATGACACAATAATTGGGATTTGAAAACAAATTAATTGACATGACAACACATTCACTGTTATGAAACACCCACTGTAATGTAACTGTGATATGATTACATGATGACACACCCATGTGATGCTACTCAAGCATAGAAATCAATTACATTATATGTATATTTCTTACCATGTATGCCAAGGACTTGAGCCAAAGCTTAACACTTCCAATGTGGTAATCTGCATTAGGGTCATCTAAAAATGGATCCTTGTCCTGAAAAATAACAATCACAATTATTCGAAACAAACCAGGAATCGACCATGCAAGGTAGTAATAGATAAAACAATAATAACTAACACATTGTATGAAATTAATTAATTAACCTGCATTTCTAATGGTAGATATTGCCAAAAGTTATTTCTCTATTCCTAAACTAACCCAATAAACTATATTACACAAAATTATCAATGATTTATGACATTTCACTTTAATCCTACCAGGACAAGAATTTCTTTATTAACATTATCACCCAACTGCACGTTTTGGTAGACAATATTATCTGAGAATATATAGCAACAAACCGACCCAGTTAATATAGATGTACTGAATTTTTCATCTGAACGGGAATTAGATCCAGAAGGACCATTGGTTAGCAGACAGCGTCTACGTTTAGCATGGATGGTTTGTCAATAAATATACTGCAATGTAACATTTATATTTAATGATTAAGATCTGTTGACATGTAGTAAATTCGAATAACAACTTACTGCTGGAAGTCGCCACTCATCTCCCTCCAGAAATTCATTGTACATTTCTTGCATAACAAACTTCCTGTTAAAGAATTTCTGTCTTTGCCAAACCCATTCATATTTGGTTTCTAAATCTGTCATTCTAACCATCACCTAAACAGTGCAAGAAAGAAATTAGCTGTCAATTATGGTAAAAGAAAATGATTACTGTGGTTTCATTTTTATTCGTGGGGTACCAATTTTCGTCGTTTTCGTGGGTTTGGACAAACAACGAATAATGACCTCTAGAAATCTATAATGATGGTAAGCTGTTTTGCGAAACTGCTATGGTAGGGTTATTTACATGGATAATGATGACTGATGTTCAAAGTGCAATGTTTTATTGATATGTTTTTCGATAGATATGACAATTCTGCATTATGAACAACTTTAGTGTGTTTATGACACTAAACAGAAATAAAATTGATAAAAAAACATCGTTGTTATTTTTAATTGCATAATCCCGTCAGTAATGAACGTACTTCATGTTGTGCCTTTTCATTGTAAAGTATTTATGTACTCACAAATATTAAAGTTACTTTCTTAATTGAAATAACGATCGATAAAGCAATCTATTTTGTAACACCTTTTATACTGATTTCCATCTTTAAAAGCCACTAATTATATCATAAAGTTTATTTTCAAACAAACAAATTTAATCTTTGCCGCAGGGAATGTACGACGAATTTACAATGAACTGTTTATTTAGATTGGTTTTAATACAATGGAATGACATGTTTATTAATTATGTTAATTATGTTTACGGCTACAAAACAAAATCTGTTTAATCTTTATTACTTCATGTTCCTTTGAAAACAAAACAGTCAATACGACATTTTCAAGATAGGTAGTTAGATGTACACTATCGCATGATTTATGGTATCGCGTGATTTTATTTAGGGCATTTTACTCAACACACCTTCTTTTGATATTGTGTTTACAACGACTTAAAACACCATAAAACACAACCCCTTCTATAAATTTATGTTTAGTGTGGGCTTTGCCCCATGCTACAACAAAAAAACAGGTTTCGTTTTGCATTGTCTTTCTTAAGCTGTCCAATTTTGTTTTAATGTCGCCGCTTTCCACTAAAGTACCGTAAATTTCTATGAAATCTCGTTTTTAGCATTACAATTTTCATCTCCCGAGATCGATTATGTCTTGAAAATGATGTATTAGATAATGTACAGACTAACATTGTATGTGAATACCGAGAATTTTTAAGCAATTCCCCTATCTTTCATTTTTTTTCTTGATTCCACGAACCACGAATTTAAGAATCCCACAAAATGTCTTTTTTCCTCCAACCATGAATATTGATACCCACGAAAATAAATGAAACCACAGTATTACCTATTTTGTTAAATTTTATACTCCACACAGTTTTTAGCTAATTTCATTTAAGAATTAAATGCATTCTTTAGAAATTTTATTGATGAATAATAGTGCTGACAAAAGCACATTTTTAATGAAATGCTAACCATGATGTAAATGTGCTTTAATCAACGCTTTCATACATCAATGAAACTTAAAAAAAATGCATTCAATACTTGTATTTACATTTTATTTAATTTTCAAAAATGCCGGGGTCCTGATTTAAATAATCCACAATGTATTTTTGTTGATTTAAATCACTCCACATTGTTTGTGTACTGTGGCCATCATCATGGAAGTGCATGCTAGTCATGGAAAACCGTTTCATTGAGAAATCCAAAGGAAGGTTCTACTTCATCTTTAAAGGTATAAACCAATAGAAATGTAGGATATTGAGGAAAGACATAGGTAACGTCAATATTTTAAAGTAACAATAAATTGTTTGAGTGTTGTATTTGGAATTGGCAAAAATTGACTATATAGAAGACAATTTTCGAACTTAGAAAGAGGCTATGTAATGAATTAATAACATAATATAAACTAATGTGGTAAATACTCACTGGAGTTGTCTCCCTTGATACGAAATTTCACAAAGTAATCAAATTTTAAAAAATAAATATATATACGATGCATAATTAGACAATTATTACCTCTGTCCTTCCAGACAACTCTCCTCTGGCTTCAGGGGAGACAATCATGATATCAAACCTCCTCTTTTTGTCGAGTTCTTCACTGATAGAGTTAGCCTGCTCTACTGCTGGTAACATTTCTAGCAGGTCTTCTTGTAACAAAATATCCTCTACAAAAAGATACGTGAGGCAATGATAAAGTAATAATTTACTCGAAACATGCAGCCAAGTTAATGGTATCAAACTACATTCTGTTAAATTTTATAGACAAATGCAACAGTGATTAATGATTTTAATTGTGACAGTACTAAAATTAAAAGATTTACAAAATTGTTACATAATTTATGGTTTTATAGAAATGTAATTGGCTATGAAAAATTTAGCATTCTACAAAAATTAAATCTTTTTCCTCCAGTCTAGGACTTATCCTACAATAAATCTTACCCCTCGATTTGTTCTGTCCGTCCACATCAAATCCTGATTTTTTAGCTATTTCCTCCTGTGCCATGTCAAAAGTGAAATTGGGATATGTTTGCTTAGAGCTGTCTCTTTCCTTTGGATTTACAAACACAAAATATTTAGTGGTACCAAAGATAATTCTGTCATTATGACATATAGGCATTTTTGTTCCAACTGCCTTTCCATTTACAAGCAGACGGACATTGGCTTCCATTGGTTCAATGCTAAATTTGCCTCCTGTCTCTGTGAACACAGCATGTTTCAAAGAAATACTGAAATACAAACACATATATGGTAAGTGATCGATACAATAAAAACTATGGGGAACCCATGGGATATATACAGGCCTATTTTGCCCATATGAATTTCAATTTACATGAAAATCGTCACATGAAAAATTATTCATTTGTGTTAAATTCATCTGAAAATATAATGTGATATCCGTGTGTGATATACATTTGACTGATCAAAATAATTTTTTTTTTGTTTATTAAAAATTATGAACCTTTTGCCAAAAAAAAATTACATTAATTATTATACAAGAAATTCAAGTGAAATTCAATGTAAATTCAACAGAGCTTAAATTTGCCCATGTACAACACTGACTATTTCCTTTGTACCCTCTTTTTCTATGTGAAAATAAAATATTTTAAATTAGTGACCTATCTAATTACTGAGTGTTTGTTTATTACCTTATTTTCTAATAAATATGGATACCATATAAACAATAGGATTTGATTGCAATTGACTGAGTCATAATACTTTCATGATTAATATACTGGTCTTATTGGATAAGTGGTTTATGTAATATATGATCATCAATGTGTTACTGACCTGACTTGTGATGAACTTTAACCTTTATTTATAGTAAGGAATTATAAAAAGGTATGCTGACTCATTCACGAATAAATACCTTGGACCATGTATGTTTACATCAACCCCCTCCGATGCAGCACCAAAGGACACTGATGGTTTTTCCAAGAAATAGACCATGTGACCAGTTAACTGTGGGTCCATGTTTAAATTGTACATGTGAGGAGTTGTCTTCTTTTTCTCAGCAATGGCTGCTAAATCTGTGCCAGTCTGCAAACAGAATTTAAATTAAAAAAATTTATTAAACCTCCCATTATATTTAATAATATAATATAACCCAGGCAATTTGTTGCATAGGAAAACAGTTAACATTCATTTAAACATCAACAACCTACAGTATAAGTGTTTTTTTTCGCGGTGATTTAATTTTCGCTATATTCACGGTACAAGTTGGAACGCGAAAATAAAAACGTGCAAAATATTAAGACAAATGATATTCATTATGATTAGGGACCGTGAAAATTACATTATGCCAAAATAAACTTGCACAGTTTTTTGACAACAACGCTAAATTTTCCCCACACTTCAAAAACCACTTATACGGTATATACTGACCAGTTCATGATTAATCAGAACCAGGCATATGTTGACCATGTGATGTTATTGTTTAATATTATGAACAACTGCGGACTTGTTTAGGAGTCAGTTATATACAATTAATGGCTTTGATATAGGTCACTATCAGGATTTATCAGCCAGAGAAAATGTAATATTCACCGAGCCGCTAGGCGAGGTGAATATACATTTTGAGGGCTGATAAATCCTGATAGGGACCGTATATCAAAGTCATTAATTGTTTTATTACATGAATAAAACCACCATCTCCCTTTGTCAGAAAAACTGAGGATGTATATTCTATTGGAGCGCCTGCTTACATTTTGTAATTGTTGTAATGCTAGTTACCTTTTAATATGTTTACTGCATTTTGATATCAATTTGCTGATAATCCTGAAATTCCAGTTTCAAATATTGAGAAGAGTATAATTGAATGAATATTATATTGCAGAACCGACGTTTCTCCCATTTGTTGTTGACACGCACGATGTATGTATAGCTGACGTCATTGAATTGTGTACAATTAATACAATCGGTTTGATTGGACGACTGAATTTATTAAGACGGCTATTCTGATTGGCTAAAACATAAAAACCAGGTCGATATCGGATTCTGCTTGACTACTATGCAGCAGAATCGTGCAGCGTACAAACATTTTATGTAATTTTAGTACTGTTGCGATTTATGGTGACCCGAAAGTTGTTTTTTAACCAATCAAAACCACGCAAAATTCTATTCATGTAATAATTGTATTTATTAAATGATTGTAATTTGCCTAAGTTCTGATAGTCCGAAAATCTCATCAGAGATAGTTAAATTTCCATAATTTAACTATCGAGATTGGAGAAATCAGATAATCCAAGAGTATTAATGTAAGCTTCTGTTTCTCTAATTTTAAAAAGTAGTAAATTTGGGAAATGAAGTACATATTCTCCCAACCCATTATGTTCATGACTTGAATACGCTGTAAATGGAAGGTGTTTTGTTTATGACGTCATGAGTTCCTATTGTGACGTTATTATTTTTAACCAATCAACTGCTGAGAACAACAAATTCACTATTGAAGAGAACTATATTTTCCACACCGGTCAAGCAATTGAAATATTACGTCAAAATTAGAGAAATATAGGATCTTACATTAGTATGAGTGGATAATCGGATAACGTCAAAATTAGAGAACAAGCCATTCACTGATTTAAGTATTTAGGTTTTCCATTGACAACATAAATAAATATGTATTTGAATACAAATGAATAAAATTACACTAATTTTTTTCTGTCCCATACTCATGTAATAAAACACTTAACGACTTTGGTAAAGAGCTGGCATCAAAACAGAATATATCACCACTTGTTGTGTTGACAAATTCTGATAGAAAAAAACCCATATAAAACTGACTGGTAATGTACAGTAATTATATATTCTGTATTCTTCCAAGTCAGTAATTGTAATGGTAACTTGTTTAATTAGGAAAACAATGTACTGCCCCACCAGTCATGAAGAAATCGTAATTGTTCAGATCACAGAGTAGAACTAGTACTAAACCAAATTATATGGGTTATAAAACATACCCCTTTTTGTTCTTTTAGTCTTTCTTCAAATGTTTTCTTCATTTCTTCCATCTCTTTTTGGTTCTTATCCAGGACACTTTTATACTGATCTTCTAACTCTTGCTTTATTTTCTCTTTCTCTGAAATCCAAGAGATTGTCGGTCATAAACATACATTTAGTAAAAATGTAAATTAGACAAAATAGAAAATAAAATTTGGAGCAAGTTAAATCATTATATATACTAATGATCAACATGCAACATCTTGTCCAATTATACTGAATTATGACATCAAAATTAACAAAATATGTTGCATTAAATATAAAATACCTATGGATCATCAATGACGATCCCCTGGGACTTTGAAATTGTTCTTCTTCTTTTATACTAAGGAATAGTGCATTAATATATGCATTCATTAAAAGTAATGAAAAATAACTGAAAGCCACATATATATATTTTCAAATCAGGACAAACAAACGAATGAACAGAAAAAAAAATCTATATATCCCCCCAACTTTCTTTGGCAGGACATAAAAATCCTTAATGGGCTGAAAGAAATAAGTGATAACTATATACTGCTAATAATATTGACTGTAGTATAGCACATATTGACAAATATGACGCATTTCAGCACCCAAAAGAGCTAGGGGACAAGCATCTTTCCAACACATATTACAACACAAAAAAGTTACTAAAATGTTAAAGAAGCATAATATAAGTATTACCAATGCAGAATTATTATTTACCAATTTAGCTGCTACAGATTACCTGCCTTTTCTATTTGCCTATCACTTTACTGAGTTATAAAGGGCAATGTTTCCAGACTCGAAAAATTGACAAATTTAAAGGGATACTTTAGAATACGAACTGCATTAATAAAATTAATTACTGTGTGTTGAGATTCTCCCCTTTTTAACCTAAATTCATTCTGAGATATACCCTTACCTTCTTCAGTCAGGTCATCATCGTCATCATTATCTCCCTTTATCATGGTCAGGTTACCAGACTCTAGAGCTTTCTTCAACCTCTCATTCTCCTCTTGCAGTTCTCGAATCAGTTGTGCTGTTGGATCTTCATTGACAGATGTTTTTGTTTTAATTTGTTTTGCCCTGTCAGCTGTTTACAAGAAGATAAAATTAAAATTACCCTATGACTGATACAAACAAGACTCCAGTATCATTCCCAAATCATGCAACAGACCACATGTAGATGGAAAGCATACATAATTTTATCTTTGATATTTAATTTAAAATATAAAAAAAAACTGTATAAATGGTTTTTCAAATAGGCCACCAGCATAGGAGATACAAATTTTATAGAATTGCACTAAAAATATTTAAAGGCAGATAACTCAATAATGGTCAATACCAGAGTTTTAGTGAAATCTATAATTAAGTTTCATTTAGAATGCTGACAGAGAAATTAAACATATCACTAAAACTCATGTTTTATTTCCAGGTACAAGACTAGCTAGAGATTAAAAATATTTAATTAAATTCATTATTTACAGTCATTCCAAAGGTTTGTCGGTCATTGGCCAGGTCCTTTAAAATTCTTCTTGGACCAGTAAAATAATCCTGTCAGTTGGACAAGATGTGGAATTTTGAACATCATCATATTTGAATGTGGGTAATCATGATGTGTATTTTGACTGTGGTAATTCCCTGTTTATTGTTTTAGTGGTAGTGATATAGGGATTACTTTTTTTAACACACAGGTTCCTTTAAATATTTATAAAAGTTTTCACATTTTAATACATGTATCATATAAAAATAAATGCTGTTTTTCATTAATAATAAAGAAATTAAAGATTGACCTTAATATTCATCATTTATTGATGGATTATAATTCAATAAATGGGTCAGTAAACATACATTTTAATACCTATTTTTTGGTCTGGTAAAAAGTTGTCCAGTCCAGTAAAGTCTATCTAATTACCAGACCAAACATCCAGTAATTTCTCAAATATCTTGGGAATTACTGTCTAAACTTTACCTTCTATCATAAATCTTAACATACACTGTTCATCATTCATCTGAACAAAATTTTGGAATCAGTAAAGAAAGTGGATGAAATGATTGTTTTTAAGTCCATTTCTATTGTAAAGCTGTATTGACTGGGATTATATGCAGTGCAACTCATTATATGGCCACCATTTTGACTAAGCTTAACTATGGTGATAAGTGAAGGAAGCAATATATCAAGGCACGTATATATTTATATAAAACCTATGTCATTTTCAGAAAAGTGAAAAGTAAAAAAATTAGTGGTTCCAGGACTGACATTGCTGAGGGTTATCTATATAAGAAATTGTATTCTATACATTTGCAATCATAACAAATTATAAATATAAGAAGCATTTCACTAATTCTCTATTTGCCAACAGATACACTTGTATCCAACATTCTTATATAATTGTTCACAAAATTGGGCTGATGTTGTCAACAACGAAAACAAAAACATACCATAACGTAGAGTTGATAATGTCTCCTCGTAGTTAATATCAGCAGGACTCAAGGCAGCAATCTTTAAAAAAGCAAAACCAATCATCAGCGCTGCTTTATAATACAGTATACATTAATCTTTCTTAGTTTGAAATGTATAATTTCATTTAAATAAACTGGTGTAGTTCATAATTTCCCTGAAACTGTTGATTCTTAAAAAAAATAAAACTGAAATTTCAGTCGAGTTCCAGGATTTGTTAACCATGATTTTTTTTTTTAAATAAGCAATAATTTGAATAATGAAACTCCTCAAAAGTGATAACAGAATGATGGAGTGAAAAAGTTGCTGGAAATCAATAACAGACTGACTGATGACTGTAATTCCTTACCATAATAGTCTTGCTGTTTCCACCCAGAGCATTCTTTAGTAGTCTTGTAAGGGTGGAATCTCTGTAAGGCACTGAAATTTAAGTATAAATCTTTTTAATAAGATTTCAATTAGACCTTTTAATCTACACTAATTCTGCTTCCAGTTTTTAGGTTATTTGTCTGTTTATTGTAAAACATGTAAAAATAAATAAACTGCTTTAAATTCTCATGCAAAGATATCCTTAGATGAATTTAGTATCACATTTGTACTTTTGACTCTTCTGGATATCTTTGATATTCTTTATTTTGTCACATCAAGTTACATTAGCTTTTACAACTTTACAACAAAAGTAATTTTTGGAATGGGCAAACAAATCTCTGCTCGAGAGAAAAAGAAGTTGTATATATTTATTTAGTACTTATTTAATGTATTTATTTATTTATGAAATGCTTTCAAAAACCTCAGCATTAATCTGCATAGGCAATTACTACCTTTTGTTTGCTTTCCCCCAGCATTGTCTGCTAAAGCAGCGATACAGTTTCCAAGACATGACAGTGACTGGTTGATAGCAGCGCCCTCTTTCAGTCTGTCACCAGTGGCTCCTGTACTTTCAGCACGCTCACTGTGAATAGAGGAAAATGAATTATTTTATACTTATAAATCTGAAGTTATTCATGTATACAAACTTCACGACCATTTTTGTTACTTGTTGGCTGGATTGCATGAAGTGCTCTCCTGAGTTATAGTATGGTAAAGTAGAGTGGGTAGATGGGCAGTAATCAACTCTCTCCATAGTTTTCAACTAAGATCTCTGAAACTTCAAAGAAAGATTGCATATGTATTGAAATTGTGCACCTATTATTATAGAATTGTTTGAGATTTTTTTCCCAATTCTGCAGACTTGGGAACTTGGTCATTTTTCAGAACATTTATATAAGATGGTACTTATTTTGTGTAATCATCTCCTCCTACAGTTTTCAACCCAGATCTCTGAAACTAAACAGAAAGACTGAACATGTATTGAAGTTGTGCACCTGCTATTATGGAACTGTTTGATGAATTTTTTCCTAATTTTTCAGACTAGAGAACTTAGTCATTTCTCATGCAGAACATTTGCAGAAAATGGTACCTTTCTTGTGTAAATTTACTCCTCCTACATCTTTTACACAGAATCAAAACATTCCAACAAACTGTAAACCATTCCCCATTAATAAAGGCAATTGCTTTGCAACCCGGCAATTATTGTGATACTTAGATCCTGATAAAATACACATCGTAATACTACAAACTTATGGAAACTGCAACTGGATATCTCTTAGATTACACAAGCTGGGCTGGATTCTTATAACACAACAAGGGAACAACAATTACTAATGCTTTTTGGTATTAAGTCTTACCTTCCAGCTAAATCTACCAGATTGACAATAGATGATTTGGCTGTCTCTTCTCCAGCAGCATTCATATATTTCTGTACAAATGTTATACCAACAATAGTGTGGGCACGACTGAAATAAAAATAAACCAAAAATTATTTTAAAAAAAATTTTAATCTGGATTTTTATGAAATTATGAATTAAAATCTGAAAAATCTTCAATGACATCTGAACATAAATGTAATTACTAATTAAAAATCAGGAGTCGATTTCACAAAAATTCGTAAGTGTAAAATCTATCGTAAGTGTTGGAAGATCAAAGGGAAATCCATTGTGATGTCAGAACTTACGATAGATTTTACACATACGACTTTTTGTGTAAAGCACTGCTGAATCTTAAAAACAAGCCATTGCACAAATGAAAGTACAAAAAAATATCTGAAAATTTGAATTACAAGTCTGGGAAGGACTGAATTCACATATTTAAATACAATGAAATATTCCCCTCTGCCATATAAAAATCATACATTAAATTTATATAAAATCATAAATAATATATAAGTTATATGAAAAACACTCAGATAATTAAATTGGAAATAACTAAAATTATAAAATAAAAAAATTAATATTAAATTAGAGCAAATATAGTTATTTAAAGAATATTTATGCAATCAATTGTGGTCTGATTAGTTGGCTAGGCATTAAAGGAATGTTTAGTTGAGTAATATACTTGTTATAAACATGTTATACGATATATAACTTTCTGGGTATGTTTACACCTAATAAACTGTAGAAGTGTTATTTAATTACATGTAATTAATGGTGTAAACAGAACCAAACATGGACCAGCACTAAGTCGTGCTAAGTATACCCAACTTGACCATTTTTCGGCTCGGAAAACAGGAAGTATATAACTGACTGACCTGGAAAGGGGAGTCATGGTACAACTCATCATGCTAAAGCTGTGCACCAAATAATAGGATATATGAGTATAACCTGTTTAAATTTCTTAAAATCTTTAAATATTTGGTTTAAAAACCAAATTTCCTCAAATCCATTCATAAAGAGTTTACTTTACGAGACTATTTAAAGAACATGTCATGTATATATTCTAGAAATACAGGAAGCAAATTAAGCACCATGTACATTTTATACATTCTTCTATGCCTAAGGAGACTTTAAAACACATGTACTAAGCTACATTTCAAACTAAATTAATGTAAAAAAACAACTGCTTTCAAAGGACTTTTTAATAATTTACAATTTATTTTATTTTCAGATTTGAGTGGGGTTTTTCTATTACTACAGTAAAGTAACAGCATTTATATGTGGATTTTAATAACCAATTAAAACATCAACTGATTAACCACTAAATGGTAAGAAAAATCCTGTTAACATGTTTTATACAGAACTACATGAAAGGCATTGATTCAATTTAAATTAATAAATATGAAATTGTATGTACTGTCTTTAGTAGAAATATATTTTCCCACTTCAAAAATAAAATATACAGGTATATGTATATTAGGGATTAAGTATAAAATCCAACAGAATAACATTAACTTCTGAGTATGTGTTTGGTTTCCATGCATGCAGCAAAGAATAGAGAGTCACATGATAATCATACACAGACATTTTACTTTTACAAAAATTGCCATGGGTATTAAATTGGAGCCAATAAGAGCACTAAAAATAATTTTAGGCAAGCATTGTTGTCAATTGCAATAAAAGTTAACAGAATATGTTTATTGTGGAGTGGGCTTTATTTGCAGGCAGGTCTCCTCTTGATTAAAAAAATTAGAAAAATGTGTGCTTTTTATTCTGTAATCAAGCAACCAGGATAAATAACAAACCTATTTCCCTTTCATAAAAACAAATAGGCATGAGCCAGAAAGTGAAATGAATAAGTTTTGTTTGTCAAAATGTATCTGGTGATGAACCTACCCAGCCCCAATGACCTGCCTCCTCTTCTGTGCAATTAAAGTTATAGCCCTTGTTTCTATTGTCTATATTTGCAGTCTCGACTCCAATCTTAATTGACAAGGATTGCCAGTTTTCCTACCGAAGGTCGGGGGTTTTCTCCGGGTACTCTGGCTTCCTCTCCCCAATAAAAACTGGACGCCATGATATAGCTGAAAAATTGCTGAAAGTGGCGTTAAACACCATCAAACAAACAAACAATATATTTGCAGTCTGACACTAATTTCAGCAATCTTTCCGCTATATCATGTCATCCAGTTAGTACTAAGATGGCCTTCAACAGGAAACTGTATTTTGTTTCTAAGCTGCCAGAAATTCAATTTGTTTACATCTCTACATACATATTTTTCAAACCATAAACCCTGTTAAGACCTGTTAATACAGGTAATGAAGTGTTTTTCTGTATCCAGGATATAAAACATATCAATGTTTATTGTACATACTTGCTGACATCCAATGCAATTATTTAAAGTGTCCATAGATTATGGCCTATTAGAAAAATCAATAATAGACCTTTAATTAAACTGTTCAATTTTAATCATATATAATGGATCAATTTTGAGGTAATGGAATATTTCGTCTAGCAAATATTGTTGAGCAATAACATTTACTAGTATACCTGAAATTATTATTTTTAATTTCTGAAAGTATCATTTGAATTCAGAAATGTTACAAATTATATTAGTTAATGCTTAATTTTATCAAGAAATGTGGATTATAATTTTTTATACACTTAAAAAAAAATCAAATAAAAAGAATACAAATTTACTACACCATTGACATGACTAATAACAAAAACAAACATATAGCTTCTAAAAATTATGAACAAAACTAGCTGCCAAAGACACAGGGTTGCCTAATTCCTTATAATTATTTACACTTTTACTATCAAACTGTGATTTAAATCTGGTTAAAACCAATTTAAAAATTGAAGGAAAAAATATATTAAAAAAAATATAGCATTACGTATATATCTAAAAAAGCATTATGTTTTTACAATACAATGTATCTTCTGTTCACGGTTCACAGATTAAAACCGTCATGACAGATGAACTGATTAATAAACCCATTATAGACTAACAGGCCTAGAAAATTGCTACGTTCATAATATTTATACTGAATCCATGGTGGCACTTAGCCCTCTTTACAAGTAAAGAAAAGCTCATTGTTCTGTCAAGGTATTTAATTAAAAGTCTGCTAGTACCGATAATCTTGTATTACCTGTAAAATAAGCCCATTACTATGTCATAGCTATTACAAAACTTATCTAAATATCTGTTTAGGAACTAATTCTATTTAAACCTTGTATGCACATATTTTAATGGAAAATGCCCACTTTTCAATACAAACCTTCATCATTATAATTATCTGTTTCTTATTACATTTTGAGATTTTCCCTAATATATTTTCTATCTGTTTTGAATCATTCAAACATTCACAATTGTTATTCTGTATTATTTACAATTTGAGATCTCTATTGAGTAGATACATTTACTTAATTAATTATATTGATAATTTTAATTTCTTATCCAATGAATTCTATTACACAGAAAAAAAATCACTTGTATTTATGCTGGAGTGGCTTGGAGTTACCACTTTCTATCAACGAGGGTGGTAAGCACAAGCCTCAATCCTACACATAAAAACATAATAAGAGCAGTGGATCTAAAAACTCAGAAGCAGCACAAAAGTTAATTTTTTGAGTCAAAATTCTAAAATTGAAATGCCATTTCAAGTTGCGGAGTTTTTTTGTTGAAATATGTTTGAAAATTCTCAATGTACAAGCTTATCAGTAGTAGCATTAATACTAAGGGTCTGTTCAGTATCAAAAAGGATTTAATTTTTAAACACAGCAAATTCTTAAACTGATTTGTTAAGGGCACATAAGCTATTCATAAAAAGCTGTTGTTTTTCTTTTTTTTTACACAAAAAAAAACCAAACAAAACAAAAACAAAAAAAGATTTCAGGTTTTCAAAATAATAAAGCTTTTCTTTCCTCTGTTTAGCTTTTTACTACATGTATAATAATGAATTTGGGGGAATTCTAGAAGGATATAATATTAGTTTCTGGTATAATGAGCAAAATGTTATGTAGAAATATTTAGATATTCAAATTTTGAATTAACGAAAATTGAACCAAAAGCACATTTGCCCACAATTCAAATTTGAATTTAATTAAGGAAAACCAACCTGCTGGTGGCATTCATGTTTGTAGATGCCACAGTTCTATTTTGGGTTCCCTCTGCCATCTTGGCCTCAATGTCGGCATAACTACTGACGGGCACAATCTTTAAACCCTCGGCTGAAATAAACAGGTCATCAAATATAATACATGTATATGTTTTCTATATTATCAATGTTTTGTGAAAATTCGTTTTAATCTTTAACATAATATGTATTACGTTAACATGTTTCTATGAGTTACATTGCAATTATTGATAGGTATTTCCTGAAATAGAATTCTCGTCACATATCACATCTCAGACTTGTCATTAAAATTATTGTTTTGAAAATTCCATTCTGGCAATTTGCAATACAAATTAGAGACAGTAAATGTCAATAGGACAAAAAGAAAACGAAAATCTGATCAGTAATAGCTGAGCTCACCAAGCACAAAAAACAAATAACTGACTGAAATATTGTATGGGTTTCATCATTTATCATTGGAATTGTGGTCACCAATGTATTAAAGATAAGATAACCCAGTGGAACTGTGCAAGCTACTGCAGTTTTGTGTATAAAGTTACCAAATGTGTGGATTAACCATGTATAACGACAATTTCCGTAGCCAGTACATTCCAAAATGGTGAAAGCGTGATTTTGGTTTTATAATATGGAAAGCCTGGCCATGGACCATTATAGTTACATGTTTGGAGAGGGCCAGGCTACTGGTGCACTTTGTTTATGACATAAACAATATGCATCATTGCTGTTTTAATAAGTGTGGCATTAACTATAGTACAGAAGGTTTAGTGGCCTAAAATGATCTACCATGTACACTCAAGAATAAAGTACTTTGACCCTTTAGTTAGTCAAATTATTAATATCCACCTTAACTTTAACATTATGTGAAACATGAAATAAGTTCTCACCATAAAAACCTGTTTTTGGATGCTCTCTGCATTTTAAACCTCCTTTCTGTGGCTTAGAATCCAATAAATCTCTGATCTGTTCATTGTAGATTTCTAACATACTGAAGGTCACCTGGAACATCAAAACAATCTTACATAACCGGCAAATAGGGGAGAAGCATTATTGGAAAAATGGGGAGAGAGCCTCTTAAATTACCAAAATAAAAAAACCAGTATTACAGTAGAATAATGTAAAGTTTTCCTTTATACATAGTGTGTCTGTGCTGAATACTAACACATCTATATTTATGTATTCCTAGGATATAATTATTATTAAATATAAAGTGCATGTAATCTTGGGAATCTTGGGAAACACATCCCATTTGTTTGGCTGCAGAGAGTACATTCTGGTAGCAATATTAATACTACATTTATACCTCATATTCTGTCTTTTCACCAGTTTTTTTCTTTTCATCAATCTGTTTGAAGATATTCTCACAATACAGTGGCACAATTCCTGTAATAAAATATTAAAGTTCAGGATTTATGTATACAAGATATAGTATTGTAATGTTCCTGTTATTTTTCACTATTTTACAAGTTAGTGCTCATAAATGTATCCATGAAGGCCTTACAAACATAATTTATAAACTTCTAGACAAAAAAAAACCCCAATTTTTTTGCTGCATTTTATTATTAAGATTAAAAGACCAATTACAGTTTAGTTTTACTACATCACAGACACAGCAAGTAAAAGTAAGAACAGAATCTTATTTGTGAAAATTATTTAAAGATACTTATAATGTACAGAAAACATAATTGGCTAAAAAAACATTTATCTTTCACATTTATGAATCAATGATTGATAACCAGAATTTGGTAAACATGTGGTACCTCATTGCTTTATTAATGTGTTGGAGAAATGAAAAACTCATTAAAAATAACAAAACTAACTTGTAATTTGAAGATGACTACATGTTAATACATGTATAATTTAAACACAAATATATACACAGCTTTAACATTTGGTTATGTTGTAGCTATTTCATATTCCTTAAGATACCTTAACTAAATGACAATTTCATCAGCCGCACCACACCTGCCAATATCCTACTAGTAGGTAGCAAACTTGTATTGCCATCACAGAGAATATGTAATGTCAGTTTAGCAATTGTATTAAAACCTGACAACTCAGAGCCATGAAATTGTTAAAATTCTGGACTTTTCTAGCCAGGGTTTCTCAAACCAGAATGGTGTACAAACCATAGACCAACTTAACCCAACCCTGGTTTCAACTTTCAAACCTTAATTGACAGTGTATCCAACCATGGACCAACTTTTACTCAACCCTGGTACCAACCTTTATTGAAAGTGTATCCAATCATTCCCAAAATTTTACTTGACAGTCTGTAACATGTATTAACCTTTGTTGACAGTGTATATAACCATGGACCAACTTTTACCAGACCCTGTTGGTAACATTTACTAACCTTTATTGACAGTGTATCCAACCATGGACCAACTTTTACCAGACCCTGTCTGTCCATAGGCAAATAAAGTCGAATTATAGCCTTCCCATGCATTTTGCAGTACACCTACACCAAGTTCATTGTAAACTCTCATCTGAAAAGCAAATCAATAGCTGCCATAGAAATTATCAATTGAAATTGTATATATGACATCTTCAAAAGAATATAACATTTCTTTCTGATAAATCTCAATGATGTCACGAAATACAGCAAGATCAATAGAAAGCAGATTTAGGGTCATCTCGGGCATATTTAATTTTGGAATGGATTGAACTGAATTAATTCAATGCCATTTCTATGTGTTTTTTTTCAACCTTTGGAGGTAGCCACAGCCCCTTGGGGGTCTTAACAAGTAAAGTAAAATCAGATAGAGTCAAATAAAGCTGAATAACAACACACACATGCAATGAGAAATCAATGTATAACTGGGTTCATAATTATTGCCAACTGGTTTTTGCACTAAGTCAGGGAACCAGTTCAATATTTAACAAATGATTTCTCCACTTATTATTAGTAGCTCATCTAACTTAGTATTAATTGATACTGCTATCTCACTGGGACTACTGAACATTTATTGCAACATTAAATGGGCCATGCTAGTTAAGGGAGTAAGAATGCCTCGATCCATTGAAACTGCAAATTAATGGGCATGTGAATTAAGGTAGTAAGCATTCCTCCATTGAAAATGCAAATTAAAAAAAACATATCATTTCATTTGTACATAAATACAAACCCTAAATTAATTAGCCAATAACATTACCTGATCACAGAATTTTTTGCCATTTGGGTGTGAAGGGTCAGGTGACATATAACCATTTGCTTCTTCCTTACAACCATCATGTGACCAGTAGCTAAAATCGAATGTAAATTTCTTTGGTTGTTCTGCTTTTGATGGATCTTCAATGATTGTAGTTTTTCCTTGCATGTCAATAATACATTTTGCATTCCTTTCATTCTCTCGTCTATTGTACGATGGGTTAAGGAATTTTTGACTTTTTTGCAAAAATACACAGGGGTAGATCCAAAAACTGAGTTACTCCTTTTACCCATACAACTGGGCAGTTCAAAAAATTTGATACACATGTAAAAAATGTATAAATTTTCAAAAGGTATGTAGAACATTAGCAAATCAGGTACAACAAGAAAATGTGCCTGAATGATACTTATATGTCCTGCTGGTACACATTGGTAAACACCACCTTTTTTCGAAATTCACTCAAGCATGAAATATTTGGCACAGCCCTACAGAATTTGGCAGTAAAAGGATCTCATCATGTTTCACGAAGAAGGAAAGTTATTTTCACACAAAAACACAATGATAAACCTGAGGTGGGACAGACAGACATACCAAAATCTATATTTCTCCTATATTGCAATGATTACTGCCATTTTAAATACAGTATAGATGTTAAATGTGTATTATGTTCTATATTTACAGATTGCCTAACCCTGAAATCACCAGTCAGCTGTAACATCTAATGAGCTCCTTTGTTTTTTTCCATGTTTTTATCATGAAAACAAGGAAAAAGCAAGAAATTGTTTATGTTGTAATTATGTATATTTTAATTTTAATCATTAGACAGATTTTTACACTGCTGGAACTTTTAAAGTATTAACATTATTATTTAACTTGGTCACAGCGTTGACAAGGCCTTTAACAGTCTTATAACTGATTCTAACCCAAAAGCATAGCTTCCTACTTGCTTAAGCAAGCACACCCCTGGATCCACATGATTTTGACTAAAAAATTGGAATCTACTAGTACATGTATACCTGCAATCAATAAACTGTTTCAGTACAAAATAAAACACCTTAGAGCTCTCCAAAAAGCACCATTGTTTTCAAAATGTTATGGGGCATGACCAGGACCCCACTAATTATTCTGTCAATCCACAATCTAACTAGTCTAGCTACATGTATGCTCCTGTAACCCAATTCAAAAATCTTATCATCCACTAAGAATATAACAAAAATAGTAGACAATATACAAGTATTTTTCATATTACACCTGGGACTAGTATAACTATATGATAAATAGGTTCCTGATTACACTAAGTTTAGCAACTAAACATGATTTTTAACTGTAAAATCTTAGATTAATGTTAGCAACATTAAAAATCTGTTTATGCTACTAGTATCTTCCTTTTACTGCAATGAACAAAATATAAAAGAAATTTTTTTTCTTTTTGGGAAATGACATTGGTATATATACATGGTAAAAATACCATGAATAATGTGCATATTTTGCTTATAATGCATTGGCTTTTCAAATTCAAATTTGTTATGCAATTTTTCTTCCTTTGATGTTAGTCAGCCTGTTTACAAGTAACATTTTGTTTCCTCGACTCCATGAAGTTTTGTTTTACATTTTAATACATGTACACATGTCTATATATTTATTTGATGTGTGTGGGTCCATAAATTTTTTATCTTTTATTACCCAAAGGAATTTAGAAAACTTAACCCAATTGCTCATTATAATTAACACAACAACAAAAAGGGAACGGGTATGGAGGGTGGGGGGGGGGGGGCAATACAAATATAAGTTACGGTAGAATTACAGCTGGATTTAAAGAAAACTGAACACTTATTCCAAAAAAATGAATCAAATTTACTTACCGGTTTTAAATTGAATCCAAATTTCCTACTCCAAACAGTGTTGAATCCCTGGATATAGGGTGGAATCACCTCACAGGGATTCCACCCTATATCCATCCATACTGACGCTAAACTGTACTCAATATTACAAATTATAACAAACCTAATCCAACATGTCGACACTTGCGGACTGTAAAACACACATTTCCTAGTGTTTACCTTTATCGACACAAATATGCAGTTATAATTTATAGGTAATGGATTTAAATTTCATTCCCATAAAATATACATTACTCCTGTATCAAATTTTCCTAAAAATAAAATACAGGCAAAACGAAAGTGCACGAAAATCGTGACAAATATTAATTATTACAATATTAAATTAAATAGCTACATATATTATTATTCCAATAAAAGGATATGAATGGCCGAACTCGAACGGCAACTTTAACGTTTTCTTCCGGCATGTTGATCTTCTGAAATATTCGTTCTTAGCGTATATTCTATATATGACACGTAAGAGATTATGTCTTTTCGCAAGCACTTGCCGGAATCGAGGCAGCCATATTGTGAAGCTTGATTTTATTTGTTGGTTGCTAGGGAGCTTGTCAAAATATTACACATGTTACGGGGTATTATTAAGGGTGCTTGTCAAAACAGGAAAATAAATATTGGGGGAAAGGTTAATTGTATTTATAGGGTTCCTTTTAATTTGGGCTTTTCTCCAGTAATTCTTTCTCTAATCCGAATTACAAAATTAATAAAAATAAACAAAAAAGTATAAAAAAAGTGTTTAAATAAAAGCCAACAACTATGTATAAACGCCAGATTGCCAGTTAAAAAAATATAATTCATAATTCAAATTAAATATTGCTTTAAGAATTGAAGATAAATTGGTGTTTCTAGTACACGTAGTACATATGTTTTATATGGTCTATGAAGGGACGTTCTACCCTGTATAAATGGGGAAGGGGAGTCTTCATATGTTTGGTAAATTTATTTTTCGCAATTTTTCGGAATTATATGTATACTTAGCCGAAAGGCCGTGGTCCACGCATACAAAACACATGAGTACGCCAAGGACTATGTATATCATTATTTTTAAACAAAAAAGGAAAAAGTATATTTTAACGAAGTATGAACATGAGATGACAATTTAAAACATGCTATTTCACTGCAGGGACAGTCTATACTAACTATACCCTGTTCACTTGTAGAATTGTAAATAGGGACAGTGATTTGTTCCCGGTAATTTTTGTTGTGTTTACAAACAGTAACATATTTAATTTAATTATATTGGTCTACAGCTTTTAAAAAATCCCAATGGACACTTCTATGAAAGTTCAAAATCAAGACCGTTGGACACCATGTTTTCTTCAGTTATGGTTACGGTCTTTCGTCAATCAATACTTCGCTGACCCTTTAATTTTAAATCTTTGACGTACCATAGATCGTGACGTTAGTGTTCATTTAAACAAGAATTTAAAAAAAATATGACCATTTAAACTAGTTAATAAATAACAGAATACTTGATCAGCAGAACCGTGACGACGATATTACATTACGGATCTGAAGCGTGGGTAGACCAATTAAAGAATTATGTTATTATTGTGTGTGCTTGTCTTGTTCAAAATTCTACAAATAAAAACAATCGTAGGGGAAAATATCGTAGGGTGCAGGGGAAAGAATGGGCGAATTATTATTTGGGCTACTGTTGGTTCCAAAAGTACTGTAAGGGGTATACCCTTTTCAGCCAAAAGGACTGGATCCACCTAGATTGTAAAGAATTGAATAGGCAGGAAGGATCTCAACAAACGTAAATTAAAATTTGAACATAACGTACCAAACAAATTTAAAACAGACTCTCGGTTAGTACAAGTGACACAAGTTCTTGGGGAACCTACTTGTCTTGCATCATAACGATTTTGACCGTAAGTATGACGGGTGTAAGCATAAAACAAACTAGCCTGAAACTCCATTTATAACCATTCGAAGGTGGGGAGGGATTAACCTTTCTCGTCTCACGGGGATCATCGTAACGGTCCATTTCTACATGGTACATTATTATTTTTGACTGTGGTATCGGATATATCCCTCCATATTCCTGCCTGGCCAGAACAGTGATTTTTGTTATGATCATGTCTATTTTTCATACAAGATCGTGTAATCTCAACAGATAAGAACTGAAAAGTAAGAAAAGTTAAGGAACTTTTGATACATTGATTGATTGATTGGATGTCTGCTTTACGTCCAGCGAGCAGTATTTCAGCTATATTCAGGACGGGAACTTTTGATACAACTTTGTGACATAATTTGGCAAAAAATTTCTGACGAACGGAGGCCAGCGGAATTCCTTGAATGTTTCAAGGACTCCGCTCATCACAAAAACTCACAAACCGTAAATCGAAAACAATTAAGTCCGGCATTTGTCGTCCTGTGAAATGTCTTTAAAGATGATCGAAAGGTCAAAGTTCAGAAGTGACCTGGTTTTGTGGGTTTTTCCTTTTCATTTAATGAAACTTGATGGGTCTTGAGAGCTTCTGGTTTTTATAAGAGTTCGTGTTTTTCCTTTAAATTTTAGTTTTGCTGTACCAATATTTCCATATATGTTTATAACCCCATGGTATTGCTAACGTTGATTTGGTCTTTGCCAGTGGCGGGCGTAAGGGCGTACGCCCCCCCCCCCCTTTTAAGAAAAAAGGAAAGGAAAACTAGAGGCTCCCAGTAGACTGTAATCGCTCACCTGGAACCCAACTGACTTCAACTATATTTAAATTTTTGACATTAACAGTTCAGTCTAGTTGTTATAGCTTAAAAGTTACTGTGCAAAAACTAAACATTTCTTCAAAAATTTTAGTTAAGTACAATAACTCCTATAAGGTGCCATCAGACAATTTCTGAAAATTAAATGGTTTGTAGGCCTTGTCCTTCATGGAAATTTAGAAATTACAGTTTTACTCTAGGTGTGTGATAGACTACTTTATAATACAAAAACTGTTCATTTGTCCAAATTCATAATTAAAGGGCAATAACTCCTATAAAGAGTCATCTTGCAATTTTGGACTAAGCAATCATTTGTAGGGCTTCTATTGTTGATCATTTTTGCAATTTACTGTTTCAATCTAGCTGCTATAGTTTTCAAGTTACAGGACGTTAATGGAAAATTTCATAAAAAAATTGTCATTTAAGGGCAAAAATACCCATAAGGAGTTATCTGACAATTTCAGACCAATTAAGTGAATTGTAGGGCTTTTATTGCTGATCATTTTTGCTATGTATAATTTCACTCTAGCTGTTATGGTTTTTAAGTTACAGGACAAAAACGAAAAATAAAAAAAAAATTGCCATTTATGGGCAATAACTCCTATAAGGAGTTGTCTGATAATTTCAGACCAACAAGTGAATTGTAGGGCTTGTATTGCTGATCATTTTTGCTTTTAACAGTTTTACTCTAGCTGTTACAGTTTTTAAGTTACAGGGCAAAAACAGAAAATTTCATAAAAAATTGCCATTTATGGGCAATAACTAATATAAGGAGTTGTCTGACAATTTCAGACCAATCAAGTGAATTGTAGGGCCTTTATTGCTGATCATTTGTGCAATTTATAGTTTCAATCTAGCTGCTATAGTTTTTAAGTTACAGGACAAAAACGGAAAATTTCATACAAAATTGCCATTTAAGGACATTAACTCCTATAAGGAGTCATCTGACAATTTCAGACCAATCAAGTGAATTGTAGGGCTTTTATTGCTGATCATTTTTGCCATTTACAGTTTCACTCTACCTCTTATAGTTTTCAAGTTATATTGCAAATACCAAAAATTTTGTCAAAATCGTCAATAAAGGGCAATAGCTCCTACAAGAAGCCAATACACAACTTCACACTAATAACAACTATTGTAGACCTTAATGTGCTGATCAATTTGAAGTAACGGTTTTCTCTATAGCTATTATAATTTTTGAGATAATGATCAAAAACCTGTGTTGACACCCATGTTCTATTTTTAGTAACAGCGGCCATATTTGTCTGTTGATCAACAACCTGGGTAAAAACTGAAACTAGGAAACTTAAGGATGATTGCGGCCAAGTTTGAAAAAAATTGGCCAAGTGGTTTCAGAGGAGAAGATTTTTGAAAAAGTTTAAGACGGACGACGGACGCCAAGTGATAGCAAAATCCCACATGGGCCTTCGGTCCAGGCGAGCTAAATAAGAGAACAGGGAGGGTAATCCCCGGTCGTCCTCGCCATAAATTAATGCATTAACAGTACTAATTCGTTTATTATGATATCTCTGTTGTATACTGTACCAAATAAAGTTTACTGAACACTATGAAAACCTTGTGTTAAATAAATTCATTTTGATGCTTGGAAATTGCGAGAATGCAGGACTTTGCACCATTTTTTCGATAGCTTCTGGGGGCCTGACCCTCTGCCGTAAATGCGCCTCTGCTTGGACTTACTTTTCTCATATCCCATTTTTACGGCCCCCCCCCTTTTCGAAAATCCTGTATCCGCCCCTGATTGCTAAGCAAAAAAAACAGCTGCCTTTTACGCAGATCTACTTTGGTCAGGAACCTATAAATCAAGTTATACTAGTCCCAGCTTAGGCATATTTACGCCCACGACGGCAAGATTTTCCGTATTAAAGAACGTCCAAATAAGACATCACTTGTTCGCCAACCTTAGACGCACGAAGCAGATCTGTTCGGCAGCACTGAAAACTGTATAGAATAATGTTAATCATTGATAGAAATATCCTTTAAAAATTTACACTACTAAATATGTATCACAATGTATCTAGATTTGGTAAGCTTTAAAAAATACAAAGGGGAAATATAACATATTTATATCCGCAATTACTTCTTACAAATACATGTAACTATATGTCTCTGCCTCTTACTCCTAAACAATGGACAGTCTATACTAGTACATATAGGTCTTTGTCCTAAACCTATTTCATACGATTTGTCGAAACTACATAGTAAATAACCTTTTATGTAATCCTGCTTTTTTCTCAATAATATAATCACTCCTTTCAAACACACATTTTTGAATTAACTGTCTATATGTATTTATCAGACGATCGATTTTGTTTGTGAAATTTACGTTATGTTATGTCATCTTGATGGTTATTTCTTTCTAAGTGTACATATACAAGTACCAAACTTCCGAAATGTGTCCCAATACATACCGGGGTCAAAATGACGGATCCTGACCAATTTTCCCCAATAATCTCCCTAATGAATAAAATAGGATAAAGGAATACAAGTCAAATCGCCCCCGTCAAAAACGCCCCCACCTTTTACAAAATCGCCCCCACATTGAGCAAAATCGCCCCATTTACAAAAATCGCTAATTACAGTAGTACACAATTAATTTTTTTTCCTTTATTATATGTTAAGGTGTTAAATATGTGCTCTTTCTTCGGTCTTATTAGAATCTTGTATGTTCAAATTTTTTAATTGTTCTTCTTTTTATAGGAAAACACGAAGGCACGACCACAACAATTAATCTTTTTTTTATTTATAGCAGAAAACAAGATAACAAACAATGGGTATAAACAATACATTATGCACTTTATATTCTTTTAATGATTTTATTTTAAATAACAAATCTTTGATTATTTTATCATAATTACAAAAGAATTAAAAAGTTCTTACCGAAAATCTTTAAGGTAATTAGGATACTTCTAATAATTAAAGCAAAATAACAACATAATCGATCATTATTTACAAAACATTTCTAATTTTTAATCCCTAAAAGGCGTAAATATTTGTAAAACTTAACAATTTTATACTGTAGATTATTTTCTATAACTGGGGCGATTTTGCTGAAGGTGGGGGCTTTTTTGATGGGGGCAATTTTGCTGAAGGTGGGGGCGTTTTTACAGGGGGCGATTTTACAGTGGGGGGCGATTTTGCAAAAAGTGGCGGTGTTTTTGACGGGGGCGATTTGACCAGCTACCGGATAAAGGAGGGGGTTGGTTGGCAATAACATAGAGTTGTGTGGCTATGATCATTTGAACTGACCTGTTCAAATAAGTTGTGGATTGCTGACCTTTTGGTCCAACTTGACAAGATGAACTGCCCAGTTGTTGAAGTTGAACTGAGGTGTTTAACTAACAAGTTGAATGACCAAACCAGATGTTAGTCCAAGGGAATTTAGTTAGTCCACGTAAATAAATTGTGGAGCTATATCATCAAGAGAAATATTCATTATAACAAGGCATAAAGTGCACATTACCATTCATTGGTGTAAGTGTGAGCTGCATTCCATTAAGAAACATTTCTCTCGCCTAAAGCCAACATATTTTAATGGTGTAATTAACATTGCAATACTAGTATGACTTAGAATTTTCCAATCATATAGTTCATGTATTTTGGGGAGGAGTGTCATATACAAACTTAATGTTATCCCATTAAAAAGTCTGCTTCCATGTAGATAGGGGAATTTTTATATTATGGTGCATGGGCTAAAGCTTTTTCTTACTCATAAGCCTATTAGATATAAAACAGAGACATGAAAAATACCTTCATTGTATTTTTTCAACTTTAATCCTTACCCACTCCCTTAATGGAAAAGCCTTTGCAGTATTACCACCTATTTGCCCTAGCACATTAACTCTTAGTTTGGAATAATTTCTTCTGTATACTGATTAACTAAAAGTTTGCTTTAGTTCTAGCTTAATTCAGAACATGGTATAAGTTGCACATGTATCACCATTTATGTCTTTTAAAGAGCATTAACTTTGCTTTCAGAAATTTTTCAGCAATAAGACTGTTAATTTTTAGTTCTTGAAGAAGGCTGGCATACTAGATCCTAGTGAGAATGCCTGACAAGGAACAAGGATAATCACAGTATCAATTCAGATTGTAGTTTAGCCAGGGACAGTCTATACTAAGTTAGTATAGACTTTCCCTGGTTTAGCACACCTTGCCACAAACCACCCCAGTAACAAGTCCTTTATAAATTAGTAAGTAAAAAATGTATAAGCAGATTGACTGAATGTTTGCTTAACAACAGCAAGTATTTCAAGTATATTTCTGATATGATAGTACTGCATTTTATTAGTATTGTTTATAGTACATACTGTATTTAATATCTTTTATTCTTTGTTTTATATCAGAACAGATTTACTTATAGAAATCTGTCATTTGATGTTTATTTACTATATTAAGTTAGTTTATATCTTCCTGTTTCTTACTAGGATCTGTAGTCTGCTAGTTTGTTCATTTCCTTCTAGTTTTCTCATTATTTCTTTTGATCATATGACTTAGTAGATTTTTAGGCATGAATCTAGTTGGTCATTCATTCATTCTGTGACTGAAAGGCTACAATATGCACCTACTTTTTAGGACATCTACCAAACAGTTCATTAATGTGCAACAAGCGTAGCACTCCACAAACGCATCACTCTGTAGTGTCATTGATCAAGAATCTGACCCCCTCTTAGTTAGAAAACATAGTGTATCCACATTCCACAACATGAGGACAAACTGGGCAGCTCTGTTTGTTGAGCCCTGGAAACTGTCCTATTACCTAACTAATGTGTGTGTATCTTTTTGGAGTACTGGTATATTAAAATAAATGTGCATTTTGAAATGGTTGTTTTTTGTTACTGCAGGTACGTACTTCTGTGTGTGAAATAGTTAATTCCAGGCATATTTTTTAACACAGAATTGAAAATAAAACATTCCAGAATGTAAAAGTGTCACAATAAGCATTGCTCTTAGACATTTCAAAGAGTGTTTAACATTAAGGGGTTTGTTCTTGATATTTACACTGAAAATAATTTGTCACTGAATTTTCCTCAAACTGCCATAAAGTTAGTTTTTTTATAGAGATAATCATAATTCGAAGTAAAAAGTAGCGGTTTCGGAACTTATTTTCAAGAGATGCACACTGAAATTTAAATTTTCTAATAGATTATACAGAGAATAGAATAAAAATGCACAAAAATAAAAGATTAAAAAAAAAAATTGAAATTTTAATTTTCAGAATTTTTTATATTATGTAAAGCAATTGGTATACATTTTAGTGATGGAAAAATAGGGTCTCTGAGTTAAATTTTTGTCTATTGGAAAAGAACTGATCCAAAAATCGTTAATTTTTTTTATTTTTTGGTCTAAATTACCTCCCTTACCTTCCTTTATTTATAAATATTCATTTAAGAAATAATTCATGCATACCATACTTTATTGTCGTTTTAACATGGTTGGGCATTATATTCGTGAAGGGGTAAAATATCAAGAATATAATGACCACCCATGTTAAAACGACAATATAGTTTGGTATGCATGAATTATTTCGATTTTGATTATGACAAATGCAGTAATTTGTACATTGAAGCGGCATAAAAATGTGCACAACAGTATGGCTGTTCCACATTGCTCCCACGTGTCATTATGTAGAGTGGTGATACAAATAATTTAATTACTGTGAGTTGAATCATGCAAATCTCAAAATTCAGTCTAAAAAACAATTTCATTAATAACAAAAAACGATAATTATCATTAGAAAAGTGAAAAGTTTTGATAAAATCTAACCCACAGAAACCGACAATTTACATATGTGCGAACTAAATTTATTGGAATTTTAACATGCCTTTGTATACATAGCGAAAGCATGACATCATATTACAATGTTTTTTCCTATACAGAACTAATTTATTTCAACAACTGATAAATTGAAGTAATAGTATAGCTGCAAGACATTCATTATTATTTTAATTTATGAAAACTAAGAGTTAATAATGAAAGAAATTATTACTTATTTTACAAAAAATGTCATATCTATTTTGAGATTTTCACAAAAAATGGTGGATGGTGTCCTGCATCCCCTTAATAATATAATTTTCATATATATAATACAATTAATACGTTCTAACTCTCCTGCATTTTTCAAAGCTAAATGTCTTAAATACACACAATATAACTGTTAATTCATATTATTAATAATAAAAAAAAAAAACTGCCAACATCAACCTTTATTGTTGTTAATCGAACCAAGCAAACATTAAAAGATTTACTTTTGTTTACGAAAAATTACAAAACCAACAAAAACAGCTAAAAGAGGTAAGAATGCAAAGCCATAAATAGCAACAGAATAAAGCCAATATATCAGCCATTCCTTAATCTGTGTTACATTTAACTGTCCACCAACAAAGGTAACATACAACAAGTTGAATAAGACACCAAAAAACATCACAAACACCAAACAGGATTTGATCCAATGTGGAATACACTTAACATTTTCTCCCATGGTGTCCCATTCAAGTTCATATAGAATTGGTCTGGTAATACTACGGTCTATGAAATCATCGTCCCATATCAAACATGCATCTAAGACATTTTGTATGTTTACCACAGCAAATTCTTTGTGTTTTTCTTCCATTTTTTCAACGTAAGTTTCAGGCAAGACCGTATTCACCTTGTGTATTTTGTTTCTGACATGTTTGAGGTATAGCATCAAAGGTTCCAGATCTATAAAAAGAAACCTAAATGAAATTTTTTGCAATAGATTTGCTATTCTACTATGTATACTGTCTCATTTTTTAAGCAATTGTTATTTCAAATATTTTGTGTCTGGGTCATTCCAGAATTGCACCAAGGGTCTGGAGGTACATTATGTACTGTTGGCATGGACAAGCTGTTTCATTTTGCTGTATTTATGTGCAACATAATTTATATCTCTACAACACAAATTAGAATTGTTTAAAGATAAACTGTGTTTTTGTTGCTGTGTACATTTTAACTGGGGCAATCAAATAATATTACACAATTATCTCAGTTGAAGTGTGATCAAACCCTTGGTGGACTCAACTATTTGAGGAAAGACTGTTGGGTCATACTCCAACATGGTGATAACAAGTATATTATATTGTTCATGTTGAAAATTTATGGAATACACACCACAAATCCCTGCAGATTACCTCTTTGTCAACAAGTGACATATCTGTAACTGGATGCACCTGTACAGTTGGTTTAAGGGAGTAACTATAAATGAAACAAGTGATCCTCACTAGGGAATTTCTTAAGGATTTCCTCGTGAGTGATGGACCTTACATGTATGTGATAAGCAGTTGATCAAACAAATGGACAAATATCACATGACAGACTTTTATCAAATCAAATTTAAGTATCTTTATGAGTATATAATGTAATGTTTGGGTTTCCTTGAACACATCACCATGATAGTCAAATTTGTCTAATTTGTGCCATACCATTCAGATATAATATTCTAACTTGAAAAATCTTCTAAATATTGAACAGTTAAGTAGCTAAGTAAATAATTTGAAGGTCATTAGATAAGACCAATTATATCCCAGAAAAAAGTCATGTTTTCATCTGGGTTCAAACTTGGCACATCTGTAAGTAACCACTCTACTAGACATAAAGATCTTCACTTACAAAGATAGTAATGGTGGGTATGCAGTCCTATTACCCTGGGAATGTGCATTCCTGTACCATCTATCAAGTTCCATAAGCACATACTACATGTCAGGTCTCATCTCGCTATCCTATACAGATATCAATAACTTCAAGCCCGATGTATACTGTACATTTACAAAAGATAATGAACACATTTTAAACCTTAGCGTGTGATGTTATACCAGTTACTTGTCCTTGGTTTTCTATTACCCCTAGTATCTTTGTCCTCTACTTTAAATAGGGGCATCGGTGGCCTAGTGGTCAAGGTGGTTCGTCTACTATTGATCACATGTTCTGTAAACACTGAGATTGTGGGTTCAAGTCTCACTGAGGGCAGGTAGTGCTCGACTCATATCTTAATTGACATGGATTACCAGTTTTCCTACTGAAGGTCGGAGGTTTTCTCTGGCTTCCTCCTGAGACCTGGATGCCATGATATAGCTGAAAAATTCCTGAAAGTATCATTAAACACCATTCAAACAAACAAACAAATTTACTTTAAATAAAACTCGGCAGCACCACAAGAAATCAATATTAAAGTGGCGTTCAACATTCACGCGTCCATTATTTTACAAAAGTATACTATACCTTTGGCAGCCGATTTTAGTTCATTAATCATCGTTACTTCATATGATGGTTCTATAACCTCCATCTAAAATGTAATTCATGACATCACATGAAGTAAAGAAAATATAACATCACCAAATTCGCTTTTCTTTTTAATAAAAGTAATACTTTTGTAATTTCATGAGACCCCTATGCTTAATGTTCCAGTTAAGCAAACCAGTGATTAAATTATTTGAAATTACAATTTTTACATGCAATTTTTGTAACTGACATATATATCCATAAAATGTTCTTATCGGGATATGAACAAGTAATGAAAATGACTAAACATTGCAAATTTTCATTCAGAAATATATATATTCACCTGATTTTCCAACATTATAATATGTCTACTATTGTCCACAACTTTTCTTACAATATTTGCTGCTGTGTTTGCTAGTATTTCTTCAGTCAACAAAGATTCTGCGACTTTGGGTAAACCTGGAATTACCTGTTCTATTGCCACATCAATCTGTCAACACATACATAGATATTGCTATATAAGGTGCTTCTAATTATACTGGGAACATACTGGAAGGTTTCCCAGTGCTCGACCCAAAGAGCAGCCCAGCACATCCCCCGATCAGTGGTGGACACTCGCATTAGGGGGTTGTCAGGTCACAATACATAAAGCCTGGCCGGGAACTGTAATGGGCAACGTATTTGGAGAGTGCCATGCTCAATACACAATAAAGACCCCTTTTGTAGATTTTGAAAAAGAATAGGCTCGCTGTAGCTGCTACAAAAGGCTAAATTCTCCTCCCCTACCCAAAGCTTCATACTCTTCCCGTGGCAGTGAAAATTGTGTTCCTTTTGTCCCACCCCACCCCATTTTTACACTGATAAATTGTTTGTTAACTTGTTCTCGTCCTGAATATAGCTGAAATACTGCTTGCTGGATATAAAGCAAACATCCAATAGAAATCTAATTTCAAAGAAATCACAATACTGTGACAGAATGAGTCTACATATAAGTGTACATATAAGTGTTGGTCCATCAAAATAAATCTGAGTTTGAAGTTTTAGTCATATATATACTATTAAATACTGATTAGTTGACACATGAGGTTTGCAAGTTTGGATCCAGTTAGGGGAAAGGCTCATCATTTACATGGATTTTGATGGAGATCTCTTTTAAGCTGAGGGGTTTTGGATTTTTAAGGCATATATCTCCCTTTCAAGAAAGACAGTTGTTATGTTAAACAAAAGTAGTTCTAAGATTAGTTTTGTTACCCATGAAGAGTATATTGCATATTTACATTGGAGGAAGGTTATTAAAATACATACATGTCTTCTTTTTTTTTACAAGTAAGAAAAAGCAGATATACAATCACAGCAATCTTGGTTGCTAGGTCAGAGACTATTATTTTGGCAGGGAACGTTCAAAAATAATAAATTCAGAGAATTAGATTTTTTAATTTATTTTTATCAAAGTAAGACTAATCAGCCCAATATGAGGAACATATAAACATCATTTCCAACAAGTTAAAAAAACTGTAGTTTTGAAAATGGTGGGTGGTGACCACATTTTTTTTTTTACTTTTCCAAAAGAAATGAGAAATATTATATACAGAGAGATCCCCACCAAGCATCATTCTTGCTTACAATAGTTCAATTGGCCATGAGGATTTTAAGAAGGTTATAACGTGAAAAGTTTACAATGCAAAACTGACCAAAGTTGATTTAGTCCTTATTTAGAATAGAAGAGCCAAAAAAATCTGCTTCTCATATTTAAATAACAATGTTCTGCTCTTGTTTTTCTGAACAGTAGGGTCATGTTTACTCATCATCAATCCCAACCATTATTTTGTAGCAGGACGATATTGGTAAAATATCCTTACCATAACATCAGTATAATCTGTAATATTGCAGTCACCCCTGTCATATATAGATTTTAAACCATGTTTTGACAAAAAACTCAGAGGTCCTTCATCATGCAATACTTTCTTTTGGATGTGTATCATTAGTTCATGCTGTAATTGTTTCTTGAGTCTGTGTAAGCTGGGACTTTGACTCAGGATGTAGAAGGGGGAGTCTTCATTCGTTATATTTTCATCTTTAACATTAGCTATGTATTGACTGAGAAAAACTTCTGCAAGATATTCTGTTGCATTTAATGTCTGATGAAAACCCTACAATGAAGTATAAACGTTAAAATTTTATAGTCCATGTTATTTATAATTCATGTCAACAAATAACCAGACTTACGGAAAGCATTCACTTGTCTAAAGCCAAAATAAAAATATAAACAAAAGTTAGCACCCAATAGTAAAACTCCTAAACTTGTCGGCTTTAAATTATTTCTTGTCAGACAGAGTTGGAGACAAACACAACCAGTCAACAATTATTTACTACATTTGCTAACTTCTGTTTTCTATGTTACAATTGTGATATTTTGACAACTTCTAATACTATAGTATAAGGTTCTAGCATGGCATGATTTTGAATTTTCTACACTTTAGGTGGATGCAGAATACTAAACATGTTAAACAGGTTTAACAGTACCTGTTTATGCCATCGTTTGGAAAGTGAATTCTTAATGTCTTGATATCTTTCACGCATGATCTGGTCTTTGCTTAACTTGTCCAGCCTAGTCAAGGCTAACTGACGCACAAAAAACTGAGTATAAATAATAGTTGTGTCTGCATACTCTTCCAACAGTTCCTTCCTGGCTTCTTCTATCGCATTGGAACACATTTTCCACACAGTCAGCAGTTCAATTTGTTGTTGTCTAAAGAAGACTTCCATGTATTCAGGGGTTGGCCCATGTGTAAGTCTGTCCCAGTCCTCCCTCAATATCCATTCTTGGTCCTTAAATGACAACCTAATGACACACAATGCTAATGTATAGATGACCTGGTATTCTTCGCTTGTCAAGAACAGTTTGGTTCCCCGTTGTGTGAGGTACTCAGTAATTCCATAAAAGCTGAAATTTCTGTCAAAACTGTTTCTCTGAGGAACCGCTAAAAAGTAAATATTTGAGGCTAGTGAATTTATTGGTAAAGTCAGTGATTCTTCTATACAACTAATTTTGTATAATAAAATGCATGAATTATATATTTTCCATATAACATGACCACAAGGCTAAATAAATTGAAACAGCCAAGTTTTTAATGGATATTTAAAAAAAGAACACTAATATTATGGGATCCTAGTCCTGACATAAGGCAAGTTTGAAATGGATACAATCAGTACATCAAGACTTGCACTGTCAATGTAAACTGAGGAAAACTATTTATATCCTGTCGAATTCTTTGTTTAATATTAAAATATACTGGATACTCGGAATATGACCACATGATAATTTGAACAAACTTCCCAATGAAAAAACAAAAGAAGTAATACAATACAATAGAAGGAAGGTATATGCGTTTATATAATTTCTTCTGTTTTTCGGAGCACCAGGGGCACTTTTAACAGAATGCTGTAATATTTGTATGTTTTGATGCTGTCAAGTATCTTCTACATTTGGCTTCATGTATAGTGAATTCTCATAGTAACTATTTCTGTCATCACATGATCAAAGTTGAAAAAAAATATCAAACATAATATAATGTGAAATAGGAATTATTGGTCATAATTTAACAGGTAATGTTATTTTATGTATTTATAGTGGAAAGTAATTTAAATAAAAATATTTTAAAACTTAACTGGTCATGCTTTTCTTTGGATTTATTTAATGTTTACTTTGTCTATTAATGCTTAATTAACCCTATTTGGTAAGGTGATTTAAACATTGGCTTTGCCAAAACTAGTTCACCTTGTCATTTTGATACCAAATATAAAAACTAGAAAAACTGTAAGCATTGCCCACTAATTGATACCGCCACTTTCCTTATGTCAATGACAAAGTCCATGTTTATCTAGGGGAAACCCCAAATATCATTCCAACCAAAATGTTAAATATCAGGTGCACAATGGCACCATGTGACAAAGATTCTGTGTAAGTTACCTTAAATTCAATTCAGTAGTGTAGGAGGAGTGCACATAAGAGAAAAAGTGTAATGGACAGATGACAGAGAGACGGACACCCCATCACTATATACTCTCTATAGACAGGGGTATAACAATCTATGCCAAGAGTGAAAGCGAAACAGAAGGGTGCTCTCTGAATGTCCAATGATCCTAAAATCCGCCACAGCCAACATTATTATGGAGTGGATAGGAAATGCTTGAAGATCACACTGTGACCATGACCTTTTGAAATAGCAACACAACATCTTAGTATACTAATCACTTGTGCCACATAATTTAAACATTCGTTGACACACAGCAGAGTTATGGGCCAGACGTATCTGCCTCAATGCTGCACTGTGGCCTAGACCTTTACGGTAGCAACTTTGTTGTCTTGATTTAATTATCACTTGTGCCATATAATTAATAAAGTGATGACCCAACCACAGATTTGCTTCAATGGTGCAGAGTGGTCTTAACCTTTAAGCAGCCATAACCCAGAACAACAAAAACAAACTTGAACAGGATCTGAGTCCCAAAAAACATTTCTAAATTTGAAATAATTTGGACAAGGCTTTCTCAAATTGTAATTTGGAAATGTATTTCTGGACATGCAGGATGAATACAGAGATGTACGTGTATTAATTTTGATAAGCAATATATCACACACAATATGCCCTCAATGCCAGACAGGCCTTGAAAAAAACTCATAAAGAAACAGAATAAGATTTTTTTTTAAACACTTTTTTCAGATACAAATGTTCACATTTTATTTTATTTCAAAGTGTAAATCCTCCCCCAATAAAAACTGGACGCCATGAAATAACTGAAAAATTGCTGAAAGTGGCGTTAAAACACCATTCAAACAAACAAATCAAAGTGTAAATTGTTAGGTAATCATGGCAATTATTGAATAATCCACTGTAAGCGGTCATTACAGTGTGCCTTCACCAGGTAACTATAACAATTTCTTACATGAGACTGTTGTTGGGTTTATGTGATTTTCTTTCATCATGTCACTGAAAAATAACAGTGGCTCTGATCCTTTCTTCATTTGTTCTTCCTGATTACATTTCGCTTTACCTAGAATACATAAAAATCATGTAAAATTACACAAATGAAAACTCCTAGCCATCAAATTTGTCTGTTTAGTTTCCAAAGGCTCCCAGGATCACCAAAAGGAAGTATTGATGTTGCTAAGCATCATAATTATACAAAAATTAATCAGATATTTTATCCCTGCAAACAATTACAGTATGTTACACAGCTTATGTCAGTAAATTTTTCCTAGTGTACAATTTTAGCTGTGTTCTAAGCAGCAGTCCTGGGAATTTTAACTAGGCCCTGTTCTAACTGCCATCATGGATTTCTAACCCAAATAAGAACCAATGGCTGAAAAAAGTCTTAAACCTAAAAGACAATCATCTTCAATATATATTCACAAGTAAGATAAAACATAGATTGACTTTTTTGTAGAGCTTGCCTTGTTTATTATGTTAGTTTTTTGTCCAAAAGAATAGTCACTTGTCGGCAATAACTTTTTTAAAAAAGTTGCCCTCTTAGATGTATTACCAGTTTTACTACAGAGTTACACTTGTATTTCAAAGGCCTTTTCAAAATTTTTTTTACATCTAGCCAATAAGAAATTACGATTATTTATGACGGCCATATTTTAAACAAAAGCAGTTTAAATTGGGGACACTTAGGAAAGGACCTTTTATACTTTAATACTGCACTAAAATGTTACTATCTATTTGGCTTTATAGTTTCAGAAGAAATTAATTAAAAATGTTAGACAACTAGAAACAAGAATTCTCATAAAAGCCGTGTTTGAAGTCCGGTCAGCTAAAGAAAAAAGAATCTTGGTAACAGAACTATATACTGTCATCCAGCACAGCCACAATCCACTAGGCTTGTAGTTTCAATGAAGACATTAAATGTCCACCCACCAAAAGCAGGGATTACCAAGGGCAGCAAGGTTTTGGTACCAATCAATGACAAAAAATAGAATCGGTTAGAGGACCTTACATATATAAATTGATGGAAGTTATAAAACATTTGGACTTTCAGAGATTTCAGCTAATCACAAACAAGAATGAGTCATGGCAGCCATGTTTTTTATCTGATCAAGTATAAATGAGGAATCTTTGAGGTGGACCTCACATAGTTTATTTGTACCAGGTTATAAGACATTTGGACCTGTACTTTCATAGAAAGAAATAAAATTTAAACAATTTCAGCCAATCAGAAAAAGAGAATGGGCCATGGCAAACATGTTTTTAAGGTAATTAGTATTTACAGAGAACTTGAAATGTAAACAGCACCATTCCATAGAAGATTAGCTCTTTTTTGTCCTGTTGTTTTCGAGCAGAAGAATTACAGTCAAAATACAATGACCTTTAAGGTATTTTGTACCTATTGGTCAACAATACAGATAACATCTGTTTAGAAACTGTTTAAATCTGTTTTCTTTAAAGCTTTTATTCAGTAATGGCTTGGACATTAAAATTTTGGCTACTTATGCATAACTCAGGAAATGAAAACCTGTTACTTGGTATACCTGCAATATACCCTAATGACAATCTTCAAAGTTGGAAGTTTAAATTAAAACAGATTGAAGCAACTTATTTTTATACAGATCCTTGTATTTTGACTATAAAATGTAAAAAGTTTAACAAAAAATAGCTTGACAGGTAAGCTCAAAAGTTAACAGAGACAGACAAAGATTTACAAAAGCAATACAAACAAGCAGTACCATATGTTATGCCAATACTGGTATACAATGATTTTAAAAAATCTACTGTGAACTACGTAAAGCTATTTCAATTATTTATGGGCACGGATCTGCAGTAAGAAATTGTTTTATAAATATTGAACTAGTACCCAGAAGGAGTTCACAACTCTTACAGTTAACCATTTAATAAGTCATACTATGAACCGCCCAAAAACAGATCCCCCTTCTGACAGGTGAAAATACTACACATGTTGCTGAGGGTATCAATTAAAAATACATACTCTGCATCAAAACTATCAACAAAAACTCAAGGAGAACTATACTAAAATAACTAGCAGCAATGGTACAACATGTATACTTCTAACCAAAATTAAATGATTAAAGCAACCATCCAAAGTGACAACAGTACACAAATTTTTGCCTACAACTTATATAAAATATAATTTATGTTGTGCACCATCTGGTTTACATAGATTCCATAGTTTCAAAGACCAGTTTAAACAGCTTCAAAGACAAAGCCTTTTATTTTTTCTTCTTATTTTTCCTGTCAGAAGGGGGAGCTATTTTTGGGCAGTTCATAGTATGAGTTATTAAATGGTTCATTTACAGTAAGCTTCTCTTAGCTTTGTAGTTTCTGTGAAGTCAGCATTTGAAAAATATATAAAATTTCTGATGTACCATCTAATCGACATAAAAAAACATTATATGGCTTCAATCAGCCTCTAAAAAGATGGCATGTAAACATTTTCAACTAGGGTACTATATTAAACTAAATCTGTGATATTACCATTTTAAATTTTGTTAAGAATAAAGAACATAAAGTACTGTATAAGTGGTTTTTTTCGTGATGATTTAATTTTTGTTATATTCGCAATAGAGGTTGGGACACGAAAATAAAAACGCGCGAAATATTAAGACAAATGTTACAGTTATTCATTATGATTACAGACTGCGAAAATTACATTACGCCAAAATAAACTCACACAGTTTTTTAACAAAAACACTTAATTTTCCCCTCACGAAAAAACCACTTATATGGTACATTTTTTTTATACAAAGGAAAAACCAATGAATGTTGTCATCAACTTTGGTTTCAACTAACCCAGTGCTTTCAGAGAAGATAGACATGTAAAAGTTTACACTGAACAAGTATGAATGCAAAAGTTTATAATGTCCCTCTGGATCAGGTGAGCTAAAGTTAAAAAATACTGGATGTAAGTCCCCTCCTTTTTCTCTGGGGACTTCATTTAACAAATTTTAGTATATTTTAGCAACTTAACTTACCTAACAAGAATCATGTCCCCATAAAAAGCTAAATATTCAAGGTTGGAAAGGTAGAACACATCTTACTTGGAAATAATATACTTTGAACCCAAATGTCCACCATTTTGTACAATCTGTTAATGATCTTGTTAAAAATCTCCTCTATATCAGGCCTGGATAAAGACTTCTGAGTGGTCAACTTGTCATGACACACTTCTATCATAGTACACATATAGCGTGAGGCTGATGATTCAACTGACTCTCTCAGCTGAGGCAACATTTCAATGTTGTGTTGTACAACAGCTTTATAAATGCCTAAAATTAAAATTATTCATACAATAATTTGAATATAAAATAAATTGCCAAATCATTAAAATTGATTATGACAGACATACACAATTCATTACACATTTCTTTTAAAGCTGAAATTCATAGCACTCATGGTGAAAATTGAACAGGTTAGTTCTGTCATGTTACCAGGTAACCAGAGATAATTTTAATGGATTTTGGAAGGGTGCGCTCCACTCCAATCTTTGGACTGCCAGTTTTCCCACCAAATGTTTTTCTCTCGGTACTCAGCTTCCTCCCAATGAAAACAATTAAGACAGCATGATAAAGCTGAAAAATTGCTAAAAGTGGCATTAAATTACATTCAAACAAAACATAATCTAATCCATATAACTTCACATCTTTAATTAAAAAAAAATCTTTAATATTTTTTACCATGTAAACAGTTTTTGTTAAAAACTAGAGGCTCCCAGGAGCCTGTAATCGCTCACCTGGAACCCAAATGACTTCAACTTCTTTTTTTTTCTTTTTTTTTAAATTTACAGTTACAGTCTAGTTGTTATAGCTTTTAAGTTACTGTGCAAAAACTAAAAGTTTCTTCAAAAATTTTAGTTAAGTACAATAACTCCTATAAGGTGCCATCAGACAATTTCTGAAAATTAAATGGTTTGTAGGCCTTGTCCTTTAGGGTAATTTGGAAATTTACAGTTTTACTCTAGGTGTGTCATATACTAATTTATAATACAAAAACTGATCATTTGTCCAAATTCATAATTAAAGGGCAATAACTCCTATAAAAATTCATCTTTCAATTTTGGACTAAGCTTTGCTTTGCTGATCATTTGTGCAATTTACAGTTTCAATCTAACTGCTATAGTTTTCAAGTTACATGACAAAAATGCAAAATTTCATTTAAAAATTGTTATTTAAGGGCAATAACTCCTATAAGGAGTCATCTGACAATTTCAGACCAATTAAGTGAATTGTAGGGCTTTTATTGCTCATCATTTTTGCAATTCATAATTTCACTCTGGCTGTTATGGTTTTTAAGTTACAGGACAAAAACGGAAAATTTCATAAAAAATTGCCATATAAGGGCAATAACTCCTATAAGGAGTCATCTGACAATCTCAGACAAATCAAGTGAATTGTAGTGCTTTTATTGCTGATCCTTTTTGCTATTTACAGTTTCACTCTACTTCTTATAGTTTTCAAGTTATATTGTAAATACCAAATATTTTGTCAAAAATCGTCATTAAAGGGCAATAACTCCTACAAGAAGCCAATACACAACTTCACACTAATAGAAACTATTGTAGACCTTAATTTGCTGATCAATTTGAAGTAACGGTTTTCTCTATAGCTATTATAATTTTTGAGATAATGATCAAAAATGTGTGTTGACACCCATGTTCTATTTTTAGTAACAGCCGCCATCTTTGTCTGTTGATCAACACCCTGGGTACAAAATTTGAAACTAGGAACCCTAAGGATGATTGTGTGTAAGTTCGAAAAAATATTGGCCCTGTGGTTTCAGAGGAGAAGATTTTTGACGGACACCAAGTAATGGCAAAAGCTCACATGGACCTTCAGTCCAGGTGAGCTAAAAAGAAGTTTTGCTATTTTTTAATTTTAGAATTTTATATTATTTTCTCTTAAGAAATGATTTAAGATTTCAAACCACTTTCAGCAAATGACAATAAGATTGTATGTACCACTACCAGCATATTAATGTCTTACCAGTTCTGAAAGTTGCACTGAAGATAAGTTTATACATATGTGCTCTCAGTAGATGGCACCATTTTCTTATTTGGACCTCCAATCCTGTGAAACAACTAGTGTCTCCCTTACGCAACATCATATTTAAGTATTTTATTTTATTTTTGATACTCCTAATGAGCTGTTTTAAAAACAGAACAAATTCTGCTCTCATGTACTCATCACAAACATCAAATTCATCACTCCACTCAAATAAAATCTTCTCAAGACTAGGTACTCTATCAACGCCTAAAAAAAAGTGGGACACCATAATAAAATCAATGAATAAGTTATAATTTGCTACTTTTGTATAATCTTAACCAAGAGCAAGATACACATGGGGTTCTACCTACAGAGCACTTGATAAAATCACACTAGTCTATTAATGAAAAGTATCATACTACTGAAAACTCTTAAAGACTTCACATAATGAATGTTATCAACAATTGTGTTGAATGAAATAATATTTAAACTAAGGGAAACAATTACCCCTTTCACCACTTTCTTGAACAAGAGGCTCTCTAGAGCCTGTATCGCTCACCTGATTTATATAGGCAAAGAAGATGGCATATCCACATTGTCAAACTAAGTCCTGTAACTTTAAATTTTTTACTGTTATAAATAACATGATCTTTGAGACCATCCAATGAATCCTGCTGTTTGGTTTCAATTGATTCAATAGCTTCAGACATTTTTCCTATATATAGGTTTGCATGTAAAATTGATTCCTACAATTGCAGCCATTGTTGATTTTAGATCAAATGAGCAAGCATAAACTTTTAAGGGAACCATCCAATAAGTATTCACATACAATAATATGGCTTGAATCAGCTTTGCAGTTCAGAAAAGTTGGCATTTGAAAAATATTCCTATAGAGTCCACTGTTAAAACTTTGTCTGTAATGGTAATGGTAAACACAAGTAGACCACCTTTACTCGTGTTAGCTAAAACAGTTTGTTGACCTTTAAGGGGCTATAACCAATTTAATTAATCACCCGACTACATCAATCCAATTTAGACTATTGTTTACATTTATTAAAGGGCCATAACCCCTATAAGGGGTCATCTTACAATTTCGACCTAATGGACAATTTTGTAGAGCTCAATTAGCTGAACATATAATTAAGCAAAACCTTTTCTCTATCTTCTATCGTTCACAATCTATAAGGCTAAAAGCAGTATTTTTGGCATTTAAGGGGCCATAACCCCTATAAGGGGTCATCTGACAATTTCAACCCAATGGACAATTTTGTAGAGCTCAATTAGCTGAACATTTAAGCAAGCAAAACCTTTTCCCTATCTTCTATCGTTCACAATCTATAAGGGTAAAAAAACTATTTCTGCAATTTAAGGGGCCATAGCCCCTATAAGGGGTCATCTGACATTCTTCAAAATTTCAGGGTAGGTAGATCTTGACGTGCTGATCACTTTTACCCTGTGCCAGAATTTTGATATCTGTCAACGTTTTTGAGTTATTTGCAAAAAACTGCTGTTTTACCCCCCCCTGTTCTATTTTTAGCAACGGCGGCCATGTTTTTTATCGGATCAATTTAAAATGAGGAACGTTTGTAGCCAACATGTCATTTATAATTCCTATCAAGTTTCAGTCAAATTGGTTCAGTAGTTTCAGACAAGAAGATTTTTTAAATTGTTAACGGACGGTTCGCAATCTATAAGGGTAAAACCACTATTTCTGGCATTTAAGAGGCCATAGCCCCTATAAGGGGTCATCTAACATTTTCAACCCATGACAATTTTGTAGAGCTTACTTAGCTGAACAATATGCAATTGAAATAACTTCAATATCTTATATAGTTCTTGAGATATAAGACAAAATTAGTGCAAAACTCAGAAAAAATCAAGAAAAGGGGCAATAACTCCCACATGGTTTGTTGGAATTTCTTTAAAATTTCAGGGTAGGTAGATTTTCACGTGCTGATCACTTTTACCCTGTGCCAGAATTTTGATATCTGTCACCGTTTTTGAGTTATTTGCAAATAACTGCTGTTTTACCCCCCTGTTCTATTTTTAGCAATGGCGGCCATGTTTTTTATAGGATCAATTTAAAATGAGGATCGTTTGTAGCCAACATGTCATTTATCATTCCTATCAAGTTTCAGTCAAATTGGTTCAGTAGTTTCAGACAAGAAGATTTTTGAAATTGTTAACGGACGACGACGGACGCATAGTGATGGCATAAGCTCACATGGCCTTCGGCCAGGTGAGCTAAAAATTAATAAAGCTCATTAAAAGAGGAAACTATTTAAAGTATTTATAGACATTATAGACAACTGGTAAAAAATAAAAAAATATTGACCTAATTGGCCAAAAAAAAGTATTAACATCATACACTAACAATTTCTTAATTATCTAAACATATAACAGGGTGTATAACTTCTTTCAACAAACTTAAATCCCTTCAAAAAAAGGATACAGATACTTTGTGCTAAGTTTGACTGAAATTAGCAAAATTTTATATCGGATTACATATGCCCAAAGGTAGGGTTCACAAATTTTAATGGCAATGAAAAATATGAAAATCTATTTGTTAATATCCCCAACAAGGATGTTTTAAAATTAGAATAATGTTGAACATGCAAGTAAGATGTAAACTACATAACTATACGTTCAAAGATGATATTTTTTAATATTACAAATGATTAAATATCCTGAAATTTGATAAAAAAAATAAAAGTTCTTGCTATCAGTCTTTTTTATTGAAAAAAATAACCAGCAATATAGCAATATTATTTATAGCTGAACATGTACAAGTGTCATCATTCCAACAATAAATGTAAGTCAGAGCTCCAGATAATATTTTCTTCATTAGGTTTTTCACCCATCTGATGATTTATTTCATTGGGTATTTTTTAATATATATCTTTTATCATTTTGTTTAAACCAGTGAATCAAAAATAAGTTACCCGTAATTGGGTTTTTCACCCATCTAAAATTTATGGAATTGGTAATTATTATATGTAATTATGTCCGTTACAACAGTGAAACTTTCATTTATAACACTGTCTATGATTTCATCTAAAAAATTTTTTTACAACGGTGTTAGGGTTAGTTGTAAGATAGATATTGTAATGATTAGAGGCTGTCAGGGAAGCCTTTTTTCTTCCATGTCTATTCATGGTGCCACAACAAAATACTAGACTGGTTCTAACCATAAATAAAATTTTGGAAGAAAAGTATATTCAACAGGGAACATGCATTTCTTCTTGTGAAATAAATCTCCATACCTGGAGCACCCTATGCTGCATGAAGTATACATATCATTTGGAATACCTTGGTTGTTAAATTGCAAAATAATGGGAATGGTAATTACACAACTTTGTGTATTTATTTGAATTAATTAACGCAATCACTAAACAATTTTATGCACTCAATGAGTGAATTAAGCACTAAAAATTGATCGGGTTTTAGGCCTTTGATATTGTGTTTTGCAATGCAAAGCTATAATAAAAATAATTGGGTTTTATGAAAATTTAATTGCGTAATAACGCAAGTACGCAGCTTATCTGGAGCTCTGAAAACTAATTATAATTTTATGTAATACATGTATAACCATTTAGGATTTCAATTTGGTCAATATGCTTTATATATTTCACTCGGATTAAGAATATAGTGAGTTGCTGGTCAAAATTGGGTGTAACAAATGTTAGTTATTTCAGAGAGAAAACAAACAAACATAGATTAAACTAGTTTGTTCCCCTGATTACTATTCATGATACTCAGTATAAGGTACTAATTACACGAACTAGTTACAATACACATGTCTAAATTTTACCCCTCTGTCAACTTATCCCAATTTATCTCAGCCATGTTAGAAAACTACAGATAACCACTCAATTGCTTTATCCCAGCCATGTTCCTAAACTACACAGATAAACGCTCAATCAATTTATCCCTGCAATGATTTAAAACTGCCAAATCTGTGTTACTTTCATAGGAGTAGTAAGTACACAGATAAAATAATGTTCACATGCAGAGGAGGTAGTTTTACCTCAATGACTTTTGAGATATACCCTGAAAAAACATGCATCACAGATAAGACATCAACTCCAGCTTCCTCCCCCAATATAAACTGGATGCCATGATATAGCTGAAAAATTGCTGAATGTGGCATTAAACACCATTTAAACAAATAGACAATCCTACCATTCATTTCCTCTTCAGATTCTGTCATCAGTAGAACATTTCCTTGGTCATCCTTCTTGTTGAGGCCCAAATCACTAAAAGTTGTCATGTAGCTAAACATAGGTCTAGGTTTTACTGTGCTTTCCCCAATAAAATCTTTTAATTTTGGTGTTTCATCTATACTTTCATTATTTAGACCATCAAATTTTTCCTCAACAATGACATCCTGCTTGGGTGAAGATTTGTATTCCTTAAATGCAGCAGAGTTAGATTTATCTCTACTTCTGAATGTGGATGAATGAAAAAGATCTTTCAGTGTAGGAGGATGGTAGGGTTCTGTAATCACATTATTACTGATGGCATTGATAATCTGATTTAACTTAATAGTTTCTTGTGATTTAGATGACATATCATCATTACATTTTTTTTCTGTTTTAACTGGTATCAGTATGTCATCAGACCTGTTACTGGATAAAGGACTTTGCAAATCCATTTGAATCAAAGTGCTAGGGTTAAACATCGGTTGACTCTGAAAAACACCACAATCATCAGTTGAAATATTGTTTGACTTTTTAGCTCTTGAGAATGCTTTGATATCTATAGTTCTTTTGAAAACATTGTCCAGCTCAGGCAAGTCTATCTCTGCATCACTTTTGAAATCATTGATATGATCAGGCAAGTCTATCCCTGCATCACTTTTGAAATCATGGTCATGCTCAGGCAAGTCTATCTCTGCATCACTTTTGAAATCATTGTCATGCCCAGTCAAGTCTATCTCTACATCAACTTTGTATCCATTGTCATTATCACTCAATTTCTTTGGTTTCTCCTCATTATCAAACATTTGCTCCTTATATTTTTTAATATCTGGCAAGTACCCTGATTTAACATTGTGCATAAGTATCTCAAAAATGGATACTGTTACAAATGTGATCCATGAAGCACATGTAGTCCACTCCAAAGTTTTCAAATCAACACGCACTGAATCATCACTGTATTTAGGAGCCACCAGAATATATACAATTAGGGTCCCAACTAACAGTGTCGAGATACCCACAAAAATGAACAAAATGCTGACGATAGGAGTTATTGCCCCAAATCTAGTAACAGCTATTGTTATCCAATGGTGGTATCGTAATACAGATAAAATGATGGTACTATAGACACTACAAAAAACAAAAAGATATCATGATAATAAATCTTAGTAGGTTTATATAAATTATTATCTTGATTGTAAAACAGTAAAACCTTCTGACCACCAGCAAAAAACATGTCTGTTATATATTAGTGTATTGACCTGACATAAAAACAATATAAGGAAGAGGCTTAGAAACTGGGAAATGAGGCTCACCTAAGCCTTTTCAGTGTTTAAGGTTAACCCCTACTAAATAGCCAATAAGTTGCTGCCATAGTCAAAAGTGCTGCTTAAAAGAACCAAAGTAGTTCTACTTTCACTTTGCATAAAATTGTACTTCTTAATGAACCCCTTTAAAATTAAGTTTATATGATGCACAAATATTTAAGAAGTGAAATGAATAAAAAGTTTATTGATTTCAATCATCAAATTTTGTACAAAACTTCACTGACTGGCACATGTTTCTATCCATCTGACAACTGAAACTAGCTTTATTTGTGGCGTCATTTTGTAAACTTTACAAAACATTCTTATACGACTTTAATCTTGTTGCGCCGGTCAGAAATTTTTTAGCGGACATGGTATTTTGAGAAAATTAAGGTTGTCAGTAATGGTGAACTTAAGGTAAATTCAATATTCTATAAAATCTTATAATGGCAAGCTATGTAAGTCATTTTGTAGAGGTTTACCTGAAGGCCAAGTCCTTATACTGTTTTTATGTCAAGTAAGTACACTTATATTTATACTGCAATCTATAGTATGATATTTACACATAATTTTGTAATTTCTATTTATTCTTAAAAGACTTTAAAAGTTTGAACCTATATCAGGCTAATACATATTATGCAATCAATGTATTACTTATGAGAGCATAAAAATTTATTTTAGCGACAAGAACTAATTGAGATGTCAGAATTTTCTAATAATCTGTCACTGACTGTTTATCACCAGTAAATATTCTGTCAACATATTTAAGTTGCTTTAACAAGAAAATTGCAAGATAAAAGACTTTTGCAAGTTTATATATAATTATATAGAAGTACATGAATATATACAAGTTTACTGTATAGTTTTGATATAACATCACTCCACCTTTTTGTCACTTGTGTATATGCCTTCCATAAAGACAGTAGAGATCATCAACAATTTGGCAAATAATCTTTTAAATTTTGCTTCCCTTAATACCATTACATCATAATTTTTCTCTCAAATAAAATTAAAAGAATTAATGGAAACAATATCAAGAACACAATTATTAAATGTTCTTATTTACAAAAAGACCATTAATAACACAAAATGTTAAATTACTCATTGTTACAGTTGATATCCCTCTTATAAACTATCTTAGAATCTATTCAGTGTCAATTCCATAATATATGATGAGATAAATAGTATCCTGAGGCTGTGCCAAGGGATTTTATAAACAGATATATTTGCCATTGGGTTAAAGAATTTCTTTATCGGACTTTCCATGCCTCATTTGACCCTTTTTCTCACCAGAGTTCCAGATATTTTATGCATTTCCAGTATATTTGGTAGCCATATATATTATAAGCAGCCATGGCATCAGTGACATCATAATAAGCTATCCAACATGAGGGTGAGACAGAGAAATCTCACCAACAGGCAGTGACATGATATGTTTCACCTGCTTTGAAAAACCAAAAACAATCCTAACAATTCCTTTAATCACTAAAAAACAAAACATCAGTAAAACTTTATAAAAACAAATGACAGAAAGGTCAAAATCAAGGGCATAACTACTGTAAAAAATGTAGCAGGTCAATTTTTTTTATTGGTTTACACCTTCTATAATGTATTATTATTTTTTTATTAATTGTTACCTTCTGTTTGTTACTGGATAGACAACACCATTTTCTGGACATAAATTACTTCCAGAATAAATAACTCGAGCTGGTACTAAGAATCTTTGCCCTGTTGATATTTTAACCACCTCAACTCTTTCTGGTCTCCTATCAATAAAAGAGAAAACACCTTTTTTAAGGCGAATTTGTTACAGCAAAACTAGTTTAGGTTTAGGTTTTAGGTTTTAAACCGGTTTCAATGAAGTTTTCAAAACCGGTTTTGGTTTAATGACGAGTAACAAATAATTGGTTTTCGGTTTAGTTTTTAAGAAATTAATAAAGAAACATTCTTTAGTTAATAAATAGGAAGCAAAGATTATGCAATTATAAATTGGGTAAAACAAATTCTAACATTTGTTGCATATGCTTCTATTCAGATGACTCTCAAATTTTGTTGGACTTTGTCATCGAAATCTTCAAATGTCAAAAACTTTGTTTGACAATTTTTATGTTTGTCTTTTATAAGTTTCCCCAGAAAAAAACAGCATTGCTATGTTCATGTAAAATCTTTACAGCATCTCCACATTGCAACATTTATAGTGCCGCCATTTTTTAATACTCAAACCTAAAAACCTAAACCGCAAACCACCACTGTGGTTTGGATGGTTTGCGAAACCAGTTTCAGTTTGCTACTAACAAGCGGCAAACCAGTTTAGGTTCCAAACTAGTTTCAAACCGGTTCTCATTAACAAATGGAAAGTTTAATAAACTGAATCTGGTTTTGCCCTAACAAATACGCCCTTAATATATTTTTATTGCACAATCTTGCTGTTAGCAACAGGTTAAGAGACATTTTTTATGTTTGTCCTAATTAATAGCCTTAATGAAGAGCAAGCTATTCATATTTTTTTGTGGAGCTATTCATTGCATTCATTTCTTTTGTACTGAATTATATACCGACTTTATCACATGTATGACTCCTGGATTTAATAGCTCTGGTCAGTATTTATCAATTATGGACTTTTGACGAGGTCAATACATGTACATTATATATGCCATATGGACCCTAAGTTCCTAACAAGTCCATATATAATGTATTGACAGAGTCAAAAGTCCATCATTGTTATATTACATATGTAGACATATTAGTCTTTTTTTAGGGTTGGTGCAAGGATTGAGTTTTTTTTACGATTTTGTTATGTACATATATTCGGATCTAAATTAAGTAACATTGCGTCAATATAGGTAAAAAAAGAAACATAGCATCAATATACCAAAAAGGCACTGTTTTGATTTCAAAGTAAAGAAATACACTAAATATCCTTAAATCCATGTGACTAAATAATCCAATGAAATGTAAGAATCATAAACCATATGTAATATATGACACTATCCCATGTATGACTCCTTGATTTAATAGATCTGGTCATTATATGACTTTATCACATGTATATGACCTGGATTTAATATTATACAATTAATGACTTTGATATAGGTTACTATCAAGATTTATCAGCCAGAGAAAATGTAATATTCACTGAGCAGCTAGGCGAGGTGAATATACATCTTTGAGAGCTGATAAATCCTGATAGCAACCGTATATCAAAGTCATTAATTGTTTTATTACATGAATTAAACCACCATCTCCCTTGATCAGAAAAATTGACAATTCCTTTTCTATTTACATTTTGTAATTGTTGTAATGCTAGTTGCCCTTAATATTTTTATTTAATACTGCAGTTTGATATCAATTTGCTTATAATCCTAAAATTCCAGTTTCAAATATTGAGTAGAGCATAAATTAATCAATATATCGTAGAACTGATGGTTCTCCCATTTGTTGTTGACACGCATGATGTATGGATAGCTGACCTGAATGAATTGTGTACAATTAATACAATTGATTTGATTGGACATGAATTTATTAAGATGGCTATTCTGATTGGCTAAAACATAAAAACCAGGTCGATATCCGATTCCGCTTCACTACTATGCAGTGGAATCGTGCAGCATACAAACATTTTATTTATTTTAGTACTGTTGCGATTTATCGCGACCCGAAAGTTGTTTTTAGACCAATCAAAAATACGCAAAATTCGATTCATGTAATAAATCTGGTTATCTAAAATTAAGTATGTATTTCGTCAAAATCTGGAAAATTAGCGATTGATACAACCTATGTGATACAAAACCTTGTATCATCTATATATGTGATACACGATGTATTTTGTCAGAACTACTTCTTGACGTCACAATGAATGGTATAACCAATGATTCGGTGAATGACTTTCATTCTATGAATGAGATATGACGTCATAATACGCGTGACGTTAAGGCCTATATTTTATAAACAAATGCTTCGTTGAATATTAAATTTTAAAAATTCAGTTTTGTTCAACCCATTTTATACTTCTTAATTTTAGATAAACTTATTACATACATTTAAGTGTATGTACAACTACCTGTATCATGTCTCGACAGTTGCATACATTCCGCATCACTACTCGACGCTGCACGTCTCGTAGTGATACGAATGTACACAACTGTCTCGACGTGATACAAGTAGTTGTACCTACACATCATGGATGTAATGTGTATTTACTACATGACTTTATCACATGTATGACTCCTGGATTTAATAGATCTGGTCAGTATATGACTTTACCACATGTATGACTCCTGGATTTAATAGAACTCAATATGACTTTATCACATGTATTACTCCTGAATTTAATCGAACTGGTTAGTATATGACTTTACCACATGTATTACTCCTGGATTTAATCAAAATGGTTAGTATTATGATATTATTAGCTGGCCAAGGACCAATAACTAGGCCAATACAGAAATCATCACGTAATGATATCTTTATTAATTAACTAGTCCAAATCATTAGGCCAATACAGGTTGGAATCAGGCCAATACCGATATTGGACTAGTAAAATCCGTATTGGACTGGTTCAGCAAAATACATCATATCGGCAGTTTTTCTGTTATCTAAGTGAATATTATAGTAGTTAATTAATAAATGACTTTAACACATGTATGACTCCTGGATTTCATACATCTGGTCAGTATACCTTTTTATCACATGTATGATTCATGGATTAAATAGATCTGGTCAGTATATGACTTTTTAACTTGCATGATTAATGGATTTAATAGATCTGGTCATTATAAGATTGAATACAAATTTCTTAAATGTGTTCAATATCTAAACAACTATTAAATACATGTATCTCACCATTTTTCATTATCAATTACAATCTTCACTTCCAGAACATCTCCAAGATCTAAAAAAATTAAGTTGGATATTATAAAAAAAAACCACCTATTTGTGGCTAGTACAATTAAGTGTTATATTTCCTGACAATGTATGAATATTGTTTTTAGCCTGCCAGTGTTTTCATTAACTTTTGCAATAGAAGGCAAAAAAATTGGAATAGGGGGAAGAATAACTACGGCGAGGGGTCTGGGGGCCGCTCAAGGCCCCCAGTGGGTCCAGGGCAACGCCCTGGTAGGAGGACCCGGGGGGGCAAAGCCCCCCGGCCGAAAACGAAAATTAGCAGTTTTGGATCAAGTTGTAAGCCCTCTAGCTGTATCTAAATCATCCTTTTCATTTGTTATATTTTCTGCAAAACTTGATGAATTGTGACACGTACAGTACATCCTACAAAAGGACCTGGGCCATACCTTTGATGTCAGAGTAGTCTAAAAAAAATCTAATCAGTACCTGGCTAACCTCTACAGGTATTGATTCACTTACCTGCACATTGAATTCAATATCTCTCAAACTAACTGACTGTCTTATGGTTTGTGTTGTTTTGTTTTTGTAATTTTTTTAAGTTTTGTTATTTTTTACATGTAAATTAAAAACGGCGTGAATGATGAATGGACATTGGCCTATGTAAAATTGTGTATTTTATTTCAACAACAGTTTCTTTCTGACCTTTGCTCTGCTTAGCGGTGACTCCAAAATAATCTTTAATTGATCGTTTCATCGATGCGGATTGCTACTGTTAACCTTCACTTCACTTCACCACAGTCAGGGTCTTTTCGTCTCATTTGAATGAAAACAATGTTTTCACCTAGTTTTCAAACGCACAAGTGATATGAACTGGTTCCCGGGAGTACGCAATACCAAAACAAAGACTGACGATCCCGACCTCGTCCGCGAAAATTGCGAACTCCGATTTTTGAAATCGGAAATGGAATAGCCGGCAAAAAATTGGCAATAAGCGGTTGATTTTGCCGGCTGCCGGCTTTTATTGAAAACACTGCCTGCAATCTTAAAATACATTTTACACAGATGAAAAACATTCTAGCGGATTTCTGACTTCAAATTTTCTGCACGTGTGTTCTAGTGATACCCTGATGTCACAAACATGTTGTTAACCACACACGGTTACCTTTATCATACAGCAAATGTACCTTATTTTCTGGACGATAACTCATCACTTTTTCTGAAATGATTGCAAGATATTACTTATAATCATGATAATAATCACATATAACTTCTATATGTGGTGATGTTATTGACCGGGTCAAGATCTCAATGGTCATTTATACTGATGCCTATAAGGTATGAACTGTGTTTTTTACTTTCACAGAAAGCATACATGAGTGTGTGTAAAAAAAAGTCATGTGATCCACATGGACAAATCCATTTCAGATGGTAGCTGAGCTATCCGAAGAAAATATTGTAGACGATCAAAAAAATATATAATATGAAAGTTGACAAAAATAATTTTGACATCGATTAAATTTAAGTTTTCATTTTTTAAATTAGAACAAAAATGCCAGACAAAATTTTTTCAATCTGAAATTTGTATTTAGTTTTGTGACGTCACCAACACATTAGAGCAAGACGTCACATCATTAATGGAATGTAGAGGCATTGTTAGGGGGCTCTGAAGTAAGGACATGAACAATGTTCGATGCTCGCATTTAGGCTGCGCCTACATTAATATTAAGGCTCTAATCAACAAGACAATCAGTACAGGCTTCTCTTAATAAGGCAACAAGAAAATTGGCATCTTCCTGCTTTTCTGGAGGCAAAAAAAAAATTATGTTTTTGGGACAAAAAGGAAATTGGTACTTGCTGCTCTTTAGTTGAAAATGTATGGACTGTAACTTTTGTGTGTTACACTATAAACAACATGATTCTTGATATAAGTTAGAGAACAAAATAATTTTGACTCATAAACACTACAGAAATTGATAAGGTGAGTGTTACAAATGATGACAGATTTTGCTACAGCTTGACCTTGGTTTAAAAATTTTGTCTAGACACTTTGCCTAAAAGAGCTTTATGGGAAAGATTAAGAAAGTGCTAATTATAAGACAATTTGCTAAATTAAAATAAACCAGAGACTCTAAAGAGCCTTTATTGCTCACCTGATTTTATAGGCAATGAAGATGACATATTGTAAGCGTACTTTTATTCCGGCGTGTATTTCTTCCTTGCACTAGTGTATTATTTCCTGAGGTTAAATTACACTAGTGAAAAACTTCCATTGGAAATTTTACACTAGTGTAATTTAACCTCAGGAAATAATACACTAGTGTTAGGAAGTAATACACTGGTGGAAAAACGACACTGTTACAATATCTGATGTTAAACTATGTCCTGTAATTTAAAATACTTTAAAGAGGACCATCCAAACGTTTTGTTTCTATTGGTTAACCATTTTCAGGAAAGGAGATTTTAAAAAAAATTTCAGCATAGGGTTCTATGATAAACTAAGTCCTGCTGTGGCAGCCATTTTGAATTTCCAATCGGCAATAAAAAACATAAACTTTAAAGAGACAGTACCCTGGGTACCGTTACATCTGAACTAGTCCGATAGGTTACCATTTCTCAAATTTTAAGTACCCTGGGTACGCTGATATAGTACCCAGGTCGACAATGACCCGTTGAGCCATATTGCCAGTAAGTTTTGTGTCCATTGGTTAAATGGTTTCAGAAATGAAGACTTTTAAACTTTTTACCATAGGATCAAATGTTAATCTATGTCCTGCTGTGGCGACCATTTTGATTTTCCTATTGGTATAAAAAACATAAACTTCAAAGAGAACCATCCAAACAATATTGCTAGTAAGTTTTGTTTTGATTGGTTAACCGGTTTCAGAGAAGAAGCCTTTCTTTTAAAACTGTTTCACATAGGGTCCTATGTAAAACTAAGTCCCGCAGTGGCAGCCATTTTGAATTTCCAATTGGCTGTTTTAGAGAAGAAGCCTTTTAAAATTTTTTCCCTTAGGGTCCAATGTTAAACCAAGTCTTGTGGTAGTGGTCATTTTGAATTTCCAATTGGGATTAAAAACATAAGCTATATACAGGACCATCCAAATATTGATAGTATAAGTTTTGTTTCTAATGGTTAACCGGTTTCAAAGAAGAAGCCTTTTAAAACTTTTTACCATAGGGTCCTTTGTGAAAGTCCTGCGGTGGCAACCATTTTGAATTTTCAATTGGCATTAAAAACATAAGCTTTATAGAGGACAACCCAAACAATATCGCTAGTAAGTTTTGTTTCCATTGGTTAACAGGTTTCAGAGAAGAAGCCTTTTTAAACTTTTCCCCATAGGGTGCTAGGTTAAACAAAGTCCTGGGGTGGTGGCCATTTTGAATTTCCAATTGGCATAAAAAAAAACATAAACTTTACAAAGGACATCCAAACAATATTGCTAGTACATTTTGTTTTGATTGGTTACTGGTTTAAGAGAAGCCTTTTAAACAATTTTTTCCATTGGGTCCTATGTTAAACTAAGTCCTGGGTGGCAGCATATCAGTTTTCTAATCCAAATAAAAAACACAAACTTTGTAAAGGTCCATCCAATGAACATTATAGTCAAGTTTGGTTTTAAATTGGCCAAGTGGTTTCAGAGAAGAAGATTAAAATGTAAAACGTTTACAGACGACAATGACAACGACCCAGACGGATGCAAAGTGATGACAATATCTCACCTGACCCTTTAGGTCAAGTAAGCTAAAAATGAGAACTTTGCTATCTTTCTACCATACTATTATAGTGAAGGTTAAGGGAAATAACTCCAATTAAAAGTTCATACATACACTGTTTTGAGGCCCAGGACTTGGCTATAATAATTGTTGTGCTGAAAATTTCTATTTTTGTTAATTAATGGTCATTTTGCACAAATATATATTGCTGTTATTATCATGGAATGATGGTGATAACTATGAATTCAAGGACTGATATTTTACCTTCGGTTTTGATGAGTAGAAGATCTTTGAGTCCTGACTGCAAAATAAATATACCATCTGTAAATACTGAGACACTTATATAACCAGTCTGAGCTTTTTCTCCAACTAACTGAAAATAGACGGATGTTTCCTTTGAGCAACTTGCACCTAAAAAAGAAACAGTTTTCTTTTCTTAAATTGATAATCAAGTTCATCAAGTGGTAGTCACTGTATATAATTACTGTAAAGGGTTTGTATATAAATTTGGTAGGTTTGTATATATTTGGTTGTATATTATGAAGAAATAGTACTACTGACAGAACTGACAGAAGGACAGGACAAAAACAATTACTCCCCATAAAGTGTGGGGAGACATAATTCTACTTCCCATATACATGTATGTCATCATATTAAATCAAAGGTTTTAAACTGAAGCTGTAAAAATTTAAATATTTATGATCATGACCTACAAACTTTTACATATTACACAGATGATTCTCAAATTAAAACCAAATTTTATGTGAAAACAATTTCATATGCTATCAAATTACATTAAGTGGAAATAGAGGTTTTCCCATAATATAGTTCGACTTTTCAGTTTAGAATCTACCTACAAAACAGGCTGAAGATAAAGATGCATTTAGAAATTATTAATATCAAATTAGCAAAAGGAGTTACCCACCATCCTTAAAAGACAAATTCCATTACAAGACTTTCTAGTTTAGTCCTAAAAGCCACATGATCTAAGGTCCACCCTCCTTAAAAGACAAATTCCACTACAAGACTTTCTAGCTTAGTCCTAAAAGCCACATGATCTAAGGTCCACCCTCCTTAAAAGACAAATTCCATTACAAGACTTTCTAGTTTAGTCCTAAAAGCCACATGATCTAAGGTCCACCCTCCTTAAAAGACAAATTCCACTACAAGACTCTAGTTTAGTCCTAAAAGCCACGTGATCTAAGGTCCACCCTCCTTAAAAGACAAATTCCATTACAAGACCTTCTAGTTTAGTCCTAAAAGCCACATGATCTAAGGTCCACCCTCCTTAAAAGACAAATTCCACCACAAGACCTTCTAGTTTAGTCCTAAAAGCCACGTGATCTAAGGTCCACCCTTCTTAAGACAAATTCCACCACAAGACTTTCTAGTTTAGTCCTAAAAGCCACATGATCTAAGGTCCACCCTCCTTAAAAGACAAATTCCACTACAAGACCTTCTAGTTTAGTCCTAAAAGCCACGTGATCTAAGGTCCACCCTCCTTAAAAGACAAATTCCACTACAAGACCTTCTAGTTTAGTCCTAAAAGCCACATGATCTAAGGTCCACCCTCCTTAAAAGACAAATTCCACTACAAGACTTTCTAGTTTAGTCCTAAAAGCCACATGATCTAAGGTCCACCCTCCTTAAAAGACAAATTCCATTACAAGACCTTCTAGTTTAGTCCTAAAAGCCACATGATCTAAGGTCCACCCTCCTTAAAAGACAAATTCCATTACAAGACCTTCTAGTTTAGTCCTAAAAGCCACATGATCTAAGGTCCACCCTCCTTAAAAGACAAATTCCATTACAAGACCTTCTAGTTTAGTCCTAAAAGCCACGTGATCTAAGGTCCACCCTCCTTAAAAGACAAATTCCACTACAAGACTTTCTAGTTTAGTCCTAAAAGCCACATGATCTAAGGTCCACCCTCCTTAAAAGACAAATTCCACTACAAGACCTTCTAGTTTAGTCCTAAAAGCCACATGATCTAAGGTCCACCCTCCTTAAAAGACAAATTCCATTACAAGACCTTCTAGTTTAGTCCTAAAATCCACATGATCTAAGGTCCATCCTCCTTAAAAGACAAATTCCATTACAAGACCTTCTAGTTTAGTCCTAAAAGCCACATGATCTAAGGTCCACCCTCCTTAAAAGACAAATTCCACTACAAGACCTTCTAGCTTAGTCCTAAAAGCCACGTGATCTAAGGTGACCAAAAATTGCATGCAATGTTGCATTGAATAAACATAAATAATGAAACTGATAGTGTAATTGCAATAAGCATACATTTTAAAAGATGTAGAAGTCATAGAAAAGAAATTTTTAGTTCATAAAAAAAATTTGGTCTAGTACTTTATAAATCTGATGCGCTGAGACCTGCATCACTCATCTAGATATAAAGGTATTTTCAGTGAATGGACCCTTTTTATTTTGATGAATTATGATACTGTGAATATGAAGAAGACTATGTCAACAAACCTGTTGTCAATTTATTTTGTCAACCTTGAATTTATTGTGGTGTTGGTCAAATATACAAAACTGTGTCAGAATTTAGGTAATAAGTATGATAGGGGAGGTTTCTAAAACATAATGAGTGTCAAATATTTCAAACCTCGCTTGATGCTTGTATCAACTATTAGCAGGTACTTGTGCAGCTTTTTTTCTTCTACGCTGCCATCTTCTGGTAGGAGATTAATGATTTTTGGCTGAAACAGAGATATTTTTGTTATTAACTAAAATAAACCAATTTTAAATGTATGAAGCTAAATAACAGAACAAAGAGATAAGATAGTTTCAGATTTGTATGTGTATATTATTTTTTAAATTTCTTTAAGAGGTCTTCAGTGGTCAAATTGAGCTTAAAATTCCAACTCCTCAGTATCACTGTAGCTTTTCTTCATAAAGTTTAGAAGTTGCATCGTCATATCAATCTGAATTTTGCATTATTGTTTTGATATCAGAGATCGTTTGTTCATTTTTCTTTGCATTTCCACCTTTCACCTGTTGCAAACAAACATGCAAATGTTATAAAAATTGACCTATCCCAGTTAGTCGTAATCAATTTATGAAAAAAAAATTGAAGAATGTGTCCATGGGACACAGATGCCCCAGCTAAATGAAGTCCCAACAGGAAGTAGTTGTCTCACAGATCTGAAAGTCACTTAGGACGTACAACTTGTGATACTGAACCACCCAGCCAAATTTTAAATTGTTCTCATGTATGGGTTCTGAGAAAAGCTTGACCAAAATTTGTATGGATGGACGGACGTATGTACGTACAAATGAAGTCTCGAAAAGGAAGTAGTTGTCCGACAGGTCTGAAAGTCTCTTAGGACGTACAACTTGTGATACTGAACCACCCTGCCAAATTTCAAATTGTTCTCATGTACGGTTTCTGAGAAAACTTGATGGAATTGGTATGGACGGACATGAGTAAAACTTAATGCCCCCGACATGTCGTCGTGGGTCATAAAAATTGTGAACTGGAACTTGATGCTTAGCTCTGATGAACAACTTGAAGTGTAACTCGAATTCATCAAAATTTAAATAGAATCCTACTCAATCTCTAACTTGATAATCCAACACACCCATGTGTGTGTGGGTTCTGTGGTACTATAGGTGCTAAATTAGTTATAAAAAGGACAAAAGTAGCCATAAAAAGGAGGACCATTATACTGTATAGAGCACCCCATAGATATCGATTCATGGGCACCATTTTTTGTCAAATTGCATACTGTCTTTGCACAAACCATTTGCAATTATTAAGGATTATTGATATACTAGACTTTAAATGAGTCATGCTTAATGTCCAATTTCAACAAAGCTTTCTTCTTTAAATGGCAATTTAGTGAAGCAAACATACATTGAAAATTCATACAGCAGCATCTTACGATGGATGTTGACTCATTTTGACTTGTATATTTACAACTATTAAAATATAAAAGGACCAAGAATAAATTTTGTCAACTTTTACTATGGAATAATTTTGTGAACACAAATTTTTTTGGACATGTTTATATAGATAACAAGATCATTTTCAATCACCAATGTTAATAAATCTTTTGATTATTTTTGTGTCATATATATCCAGTCACACACAAAAGCATTTGTTCAATCAACTTCTTTATCACAACCTAATTTATTTTCATAGATGGCACTGTTTCAATTTCTGCATATCTTCAACATGTTCAATCTAGAATTAGAACATTTTTCTCATGGTTGGCATATCCGACATACATGTAATCATGTAAAGAAATAACTCAAACTTTTATTAGGTTTCATTTTTTAAATACATAAAGAATAAGAATGCAACATCATCAAACATGAGACCACATAACTTAAAGGGAGCAACAATGTAAATGTGGGGATTGTTGGTGTAGGTTAAATAAACTTGACTGTCAAATGCAGGCTTTTGCCATTTAACTGAAGTGTGACGAATTCATATCCCACAAAGTTATCAGTAATATTATAAATGAAAATAACAAAAGGGATGCATAGTGCAGCTGTTCAAATTAATACAATACACTATTTTATGTAATAAATATATCCCCCAATCTGAACTATTTTTCACAAGCGCAAGTTGACAAAATTGACAAGTACACAGTTTCTGCTGTAGTTTCCTTGTACATGAAATTGTTTACCTGTTAGCATCCCAATACAAATTTAACAAAATTAAGCTGCTAGGTTTTTATAGCATTGTGAGACACAGAAAGCATAGCATAAAATCATTTTCTGGATACTACAAATAGCAAATTTGAGTACTATTACAACACTGGTAAACAAATTATAATTCAAGATTGTAGGCCACTAAATGTACACCAAGGTATTGAGCTTATCAACATCATTGAACAACAATGTTAGTAAATATCCTACACATTTTTTTAAAAAGGATATGAAATTTTACATAAACAGGGCATAACTAAGAATTCATTTAATAGTATATGGTAACTTGCTTAACCCTCTAGCTCAAGGTTACAATTCAAGGAGTGGATCATAAACCTTGGCTAGTAAAGAAGTAACTTGTACTTACAGTTTTATGGTGTGCGCAGTAAGTGATCAGCAGAAAAAGTAGGTACACCAGAGCCATTCCTCCAGTTAGATAGATGATAAATCTATTGGAAAAATTCTCATTTAAAGACCAGAGGGAAATTTGATGTGCATCCTTCTCGGCCATCTGTAATGAAACCAGATAAAAGAATGAATAAATAACAAGTAAAAGATTTGTCAACAAGTACATAAGTACAATGGATTTCTCTTAATTGCATGACCATTGTGACATAAAGATATGCAGAAAATAAACAGAAATATGCAATTAAAATATATGCCAATTTCCAGCATATAATATTGCACTTAAATTATCTTTAAAATAAAAAAAAGCTGAATAGTGAATCGAAAATGGTCAGGTGACTCTTTTCTAATTCTTAATTCTGTTTAACTCAAGAAACATTTATTACAGTGTTAAAATTTTTTTTTCTCAGGTTTCGTGTGTACCAAAATTTTATGCAATATTGCACCCATGGTTTTTATTAGGTTCAGATTACTCACTTCCTGTTATTGTGTTTTTGGTTTTTGTTTTGTGTTTAGGTATATGTTTGTCTATATCCAGATTTGCAATTGTCCATTGACTTTATAGGCTGACTTGTTGTTCGTCTGTTTCTTTTGCGACTTTTTCTAACATTAATATTTTTTATTTCCTCAGTATGCAAATAGCAGATTTTTTTTACCTGGAAAATATATTAAATGGTAAGGTTTTTGAAGTCTTATACCATTAAGAGAAAATGCAATAAACAAACATGCTATTAAGAGGAATCCACTGTATTCCTAAATACATGTGGAATATATGACCAAAATGGGGGATGAACATAATCCACTTGGACAAAATTGTGTAATCTAGCATAGTCTAAAAAAATCTACCTTGTAGAATTTAAAAAGCAGACAGATTCCTCCTTGTAACATTTTCAAGGCAGACTGAATGTTTTTATTACAAAAATCAAAGAAAACTATATTTCTATCTACACATACATGTAGTCATACTGCATTTGATGGGAAGAACTCATCTCTGACTAGTTATTTAAAATAGTTCCAACTGCCAATCATTTTCGAAAATATGTTTTTTTATATTGATTCTAACTGGATCTGGTAGGCGTCTGAAATATAGTTAAAACCTGAAGGACCAACAACTTTTTTTAAGGTATGTCAAGGGTGGAGGTTTGTATTTCTTATTGCAAAACAAATTTCGGTTACACAAAATTAGAATTTGTCTCCCCAAAATTAACAAAAAGCATATATAGTAATAAGGGAAGGTTTGAAGCAGTAGAACAAATTTGCTTGGCCTGACTAGAACTTTTTTAAATCTGTGTTATCACTTATTAATTGGAAATATTAAATGTTTGAGATGCTTTTTTTAAAGACCTGGAGATTACAACATTGAAATGTAGTTTTTTAATCAATTTTATTTTGTCAGTACCTTTTATGTTTTTTCTAACTAAATCCAGATTGGAATAAATTTAATTGTTTTGTTTCTTTACTCTTTTTTGGTATTTTTATTATTTTTCATATCTAATCCTCTTATTTTATATTTGTCGTTTGATTTTTAATGGCACATGTTTAATAGTTTCGAGGTTTCAAAATGTTATAAATAAAATCTTTACCTCTTTAAGTATAATTTGTATTATCACAATTATTTATTTTATTTTTCCTTATGATATACAACTTTATTTACATAATACATTTTCTGCTTTAAGTTATGTTAAGCTTATCTAAATGTTAAATTATATAGTGCTATATAAATAATGTCAAATAATAAACAATTACCAATTACCTGTGAGAACAGGTAAAAGTGCAAGACAGTGTGTATTACTGATATATATATAGTGTGGAGCAACTTGAATTGCAAGTAGGTAGAAACATATTATATAATGTTCCTGGTTTAGGGTACCACTGTCTGATTGGGCTATAGGTCAGATCTCCGCTACTATCGACCTCTGCTTTCACTTCTTCTTTGTTTTATCCATAAAATGCTCATAAATGCATAACTTAATAAATTCTTCTTCAGAAACCTTCAGTTGACTTGTTTCAAGACATTCGTGCAGTAATACATGTAATGTATGAGGAAGAGAGGGTAAGATCTTGTCTGTTAATGTGTTTGGGCATTTTTGCATATATATATATATATATATATATATATATATATATATATATGTATGTGTGTGTGTTAACTTTTTTTAATAAAGCAACTGTTAACTGCTTTTTAACCATTGGTCGTTGTATGTTTTCTTTAAATTGACATTGTTGTTAACTGTTTAAATCAAAATAAAAACCTGTTAGCTGTTATATCAAAAATTGTTCCTGTCTGACTATTATAACACATTAAAGATTAATGTGTTATAATAGTCAGACAGGAACAATTTCGTAATTATGCTGTTATCTTTTTTTTCTAATGTTTTCGGATGTAAATTGCTGTTATCTGTTATCAGTTTTTAAATGTACTGTTAACTGTTTTGGGAAAAATTAAAAAAAATGTTGACCTGGCTGTTCATGGACACCCTCGAGCCATACGAAAAACAAAATTTAGTTTGTAGTTGGTTTATACAAGTGCGACATTTATAAATCGACGATTTTCGTATTTGTTAATTTATGAACAAGTCAAAAATATATTATTATTTCAGAAAATAAAAGTTTTTACCGTAACCAAGCCTAATGACTTTTTACCGCTACTTATTCATGATGTATTGGGCGTCTGCTAAATTTTTCATTAGTGGAGCTCTTCAATTGGAGATATGTCCAAGTACCATACCACAACAGCATGCCAGTTTCATAATCATTTTCAAAATCAGATTCGGTCGGTAATTCTGTCGTCTACAACATAACAAGAGTGTTACCTTTTCTGGTTGGTAGTTCTATCATTTGTACAAGACCAGTGTCATCAAGAGTGTTTCCAAAGTCATAGTGGTTCTTTTGATAGGTAGCTTTTGTTTTTAGAACCCTGTTCTTCCAGTCCCAACTTGGGAGGTTAAAGTCCCCCCCCCCAATAAGAATTGCTGAGTTTTTTTTTGAAGTTGCTCTTCTAACTGCAGTTTCAAACCATTTTAAGCTTTGTTCGTCAGAGGTTTTAGGATTATAGAAAGATGAGATGTAAAGTGTTTTGCTTCCTTTGATTTCAATTTTGGCCCATACCATTTAAGATTTACTATCTGGTACGAGTTCCTCTACTTCATCACTAATGAAGGTTGTTTTTATAGCTATTAGGACACCGCCACCTTGTGATTTACTGTCTTTTCTGTAAATTTTATAGTTTGATGGAAATATTTCACTATCTCGAATACTTGGGTCTAGCCAGGTTTCTGTGCCAAGTACAATGTCAGGATTTGTACTATCTAAGATGTTTTGGACAAGGTGTTGCCTGCGTTTGATTGATTGAAAGTTCACATTAAGAATTCTGAGTGTTTTTTTACATTTAGTTTGGTGTTTGTTACTTCTGAATGGTGTATATAGACTGATGAGACGGTTTGGGAAGATTTGCAGGTGTTTTGGGACTAGCTACATTTCTATCACCAAAGTGTAGCAGGCTACCAAATGGGTTTTGGCTAGAAGTCTCATGTGGGTCAAACAAACGTACTGTAGTTGGGATGGTTGCATATCAAGCAATGCCAACTAATCATACTGTCATTTAGAACATTATATGTATCACTATTTACATGTTGACAATCAATGTGAAACCACTGATCGCAGGTTTCACAGACTATACCTTTATGTTGCCAAGTGACAGTGTTATCGCATGTGCCACACATGTATTTTGTACTGTCGTTGCTTGGTCCTGGGTTACTTTCTATGTCATTTGACTGTAATATGACAAGAATAATAAAGAAGAGTAACAATTTGGTTGGTTTGGGTTGGTGGCTTGGGTATTTTTTCGTTAGCAGCTTTAGGATGGTGTTTAAGAGGGATAACTTGGAGGTTCGATATTTGTTGCTGTGATGTTGATTTGTTGGTGTTGGGTAACAGCAGCCATACAAAATTGGTATTGAGGTCTTGTATTCTAGAGGAGTAGTTTTCATTAAGTTGTAGGTCAGTTCATGCAATGTTAATGACAAGAGATCAGGCGGTATTGAGGTTGGAGCCATGCAAACATCAGTTAGGTATTTACATGAATATGTGACTAGTTCATCTGTATTCTAGAGGAGTAGTTTTCATTAAGTTGTAGGTCAGTTCATGCAATGTTAATGACAAGAGATCAGGCGGTATTGAGGTTGGAGCCATGCAAACATCAGTTAGGTATTTACATGAATATGTGACTAGTTCATCTGGATTAAGCCCCATATCCTGTTCATGGCATGGGACTTGGACATGGTCGACTTGTAAGGAGAGTATGACTATGACTAATACAAGTTGCATCGTTTTCGACTTAATTGTACTGTCTATATTCAAAGTTAATGTTATAATTTTTTACAATTAAAAAGTAAATTTCTATTGGTATCAAATTTAGAACACTGAGAAATAATAAACCTCGTCCTCAACCCTTTTTAGGTCACATTCATCACATATTCCAAGATCTAATGGGGTCATAGGTTTAATATATCTACCAAGTTCAACTTTAAGTTGATGATTACTTACTCTAAATTTAGCAAAACACTTCCTTTTATCAAACTCTTTAATGATTTTTTTCCAGATATTTTTCATAACCAAAGTTACATTTGATTTTTAAATAGGTTCTAATTTTACTTTCTTCAGCAATGAGTTTCTCTCTACACTGGTACCATAAATTTCTGTATAAATCTTGTAGGTGCTCGCCAATACAATATTTAACATAATTTGTGTTCAATGCCATTGAGCTACTCTCCACAGGAACATTTTAAAAAATGTTGAGCAAGGAGACTAAAGAACCATACCAGGTGTCTTCTCCATTGTTATGCATTAATTTCATTTCAGTAAATGCATCATTTAACAATTCAGTAGGTGAATTATTCAATTTGTGCCAGTACTTCAAAACAGATTTAAAACAGTCAAATATTTGATATTGACCAAATTCTTACATTCCAGCAAAGTTTGAAGCTTTTTTACTGACACCGAGTAAATATTTAAAAAAATGTATTTCCATTTTTTCGCAAGGGAAGACACCAGTAAGTCTTGTAAAATCACATAAGGAATCACTATTAAACGATTTAGGTAGATAGCATCCCCAGATTTCAGAGCTATAGCCTTTATTGTATGGTTAAATATATGCGAAGAAGACTTGATGAGTGGTCCAATGGACAACAGATCCGCCTTAAGTTTATATAATGCTTTAGTTGCTTTATTAAATACATCATAAATAAAAAATTCCAAGATATTTGTACATCCGAATACTTTCTATAGAGTTGCCTCTGAAAGAAAATTGATCGTTAATGAGTCTGCCTGGCTTATTGAAAATAAGCACTTTAGTTTTTGAAGTATTGACATCAATACATCAATCATCACAAAAATTTTCTTATAAATTTAAACTATTTTGAAAGCCAGAGGCTGATTTCGATAACAGAACAGCATCTTCAGCGTATAGAAGGCACTTTCAAGTCGGTAGGTCCGTCGTCTAGATTTGTTTTTTACTTGCACTTGAAGTCATTTTTGCAAAATTGGAGTGCATTGGATTTGAAGGTTCTCGAAAGCCGGTAAGATATTATGGAATAAAACTTTGTTTTTTATCCAATAGATATTATTTATTTATTTACACATTTTTTCATAGATAAAGTACTACACAATTGCAAAAAATTACAAGTAAGCGTCTGGTTAATTGGGGTGGTAGGACCGGTGCAAAATGAAATACCGGTAGGACACATACTTTTCATTTGCTGGCATATATATGGGACTCCAAGTTTTGTTATTTTCAGCACTTATAGGACAGCCAGTTTTGTTTATAACAATATCATCAATGAAAAAACAATTTTTTTCTGACATTTTAATTCAAAACCAACACTGAGTAATCGAACAATTTGTTTAACAAACATAAATACCGAATTGTGACCATCAAATTATTCACTAGATAGGACACCAACTTTTGTATAACACATCTGACAACATCTTTTTTGACATAGCCTTTTTTAACCTGATGATTTGAAATGCACCGGTCCCAATTCCCCAATTAATATTGGACGGTCCCTAATTTCAAATGATTTCAATTACCACTAAAATATTTATTTTGTAACAGTTATGAAAAACAAGCTTAAACTGGTAAAACCCAGGTCAATATTGGATTCCGCTGCACAGTTTTGACCTGTTTTTAACTGGTTTAGACATGTTTTTATTTCATTTTAGTACTGTTGCGATTTATCGTGATCCGAAAATAGTTTTTAGACCAATCAAAAACACGCAAAATTCTATTCATGTAATAATTCTCGATAATGTATGTGTTATTAGCAATGTTGGGCGATTCTGACAATAAAATACTATGAAATTTATTTAAAAATGTTATTCATATAAAATTTCGTTAAATTGGAGCATTGATTTAAAAGGTGGGATCCGTCTATTGTACTATAAGTTGAAGAAATTTCTGGGATTACGGAAAGGTATCGAAATATCTGGTACTGTGTATTTGGAAGAATTTTACACATTTAAATGCGGAACCTGCTTATTTTTATATTCCCGAGGAGCAAAGTGGTGTCCTAAAGTAAAATTGCCGACAAACAAACATGTGAGATGACAAAATAAATTTTTGCATGACTATCGAGAATATGTTACTATTAAGAACAGGTTAAGGCACGATACAACTACAGATAGGGTAGTGAACCCCCTCGTAGAAATATAATCATACAGGGAGAACCCCCTCACCAGACATCAAAATAACCCCTCATAAGGACTATAAATAAAACGGGGGGAGACCCCTCATAAGACTATAAATAAAATGACCCCCTAATAAAGACTATACATAAAATACCCCTCATAGTGGTTATAAATAAAATTGGGGGCCTCTCATAAAGACTATAACTAAAATGTTGGGATTGACTCATACATACTATAAGTAAATATAGGGGGTACCTCATTAACAATTTTGGACAATTCAATTGACATATCACAATTTGAAAAGGGAAATAACTGCACAATTTTTGAAGATTTCTACACAATTAAAACATGTAATTTATTTTCTGTATTATGTCAATATGAAATGAAGTAAGATACATACCTTGTAAAGTATTCCCTGTGTGTATATAGAAACATAATCGGATGTATTATTAACAAAACTACATGAGCCCATTTTGTTGTCAAGTGTTTAATAAAATCACCTAAGCAAAAAGATAGCTCCTGTTTTTTTTTTGTTTTGGTATTCTTCTTTTATTTTACCTAAATAAATACAAATCATAAAAAACTAAAATATAAAAAGTACATAAAAGTTGCAAAAAATACAACAGTACTGAGTGTTATTAATTACAAAATAACAAAAAAACAATCATTACAAGAAGAATAATTTTTGTATTCTTTCTTTACTTTTCATAAATTATATAAACCATATAAAAACAAAATATAAAAAATTCAATCATAGAATATTATAAACCTAACTTGAAAAATCTTGGCACATACTTGTGTTTTTATTATTAACATAAAATTGGTTGATTGATAAAATTCACAATGAAATTAAAATAATCTTATATCTTAAGAAAACAATATGTTCCAGTCACAAAAAAAGAAAACTAAATAATACATGTAATATATCCTAATGAAATTTTATGAAATTTGATAAGGAAAAATTAAAAAAAAAATGAAAATACTATGAGTGGATAAGACACTTAACTTGAAATATTACAAAAGCTTTAACAATTTTTAACTAAAATAAAAAATCCAAACAATAGTTACAATCCTAAACAAAGTGGAACTTTTTTTTGTTTGTAAAATATTAAATATGAAAAAAATGAATAGAATAAAATTTACATCACAGATTACATTGACTGGAATAAATATACATCACAGAATTTTTTAAAATGAGAAACATCATATATGTACACAACTTACAGCAAAATCCAGGTCAACAACTGCATAGGAAAAAATCTTGACACATACTTGTGTTTTTATCATTAACATAAAATTGGTTGATAGAAAATTGTAATTAAAATAATCCTATATTTTAAGAAAAAAACACATGTTCCAGTCAAAAAAGGGAGAACCTAAATAATATATCCCTATTGAAATTTTATGAAATTTGATAAATGTGAATGTGATGGGATAATTTTTTAAAATGAAAATATAAAGAGTGGATAAGACATTTAAAAAAAAATTAAATATTACAACATCTATAACAATTTTTAACTAAAATAAAAAAATCCAAACAATAGTTACAATCCTAAACAAAGTGGAACTTTGTTTTTGCAGGTTAAATATTAAATACAAAAAATGAATTAAATTTACCTCACAAATTACATTGACTGGAACAAATATACATCACAGAATTTGTTAAAATGAGAAACATCATATATGTACCAACTTACAGCAAAGTCCAGGTCACCAACTGTATAGCAGTACTTTTTTTCCACACGTAAGACGGGGTTAATGTATTATCATAGAACCATCTAGATTAAGTAGAACAAATACTGACTATACGTAAAATAATGCTAACTGGCCAATCAGTCAATGTCTATTTCAAAATGACCTGACAATTTTACACAACTAGTGAAATAATTATATAGAGTTGACATTTCCTGATAAATACCTATAAATCTTGTGATTTCATTTCTCATTAGAAAAAATCAAAATATCATCTAGAAACGTCCAAGATTCTCACGATTTTGATGTGAAAAAAAAATCAATACTAATCAATCAAAATGTTTGCGATTTATGAAATTTTTATTGAGAAAGTGTGCTTTTCAAAAGGCGTGTTATTATATAAACTCGACATTTACTGATAAATGACTGTGATTCCATTTATAATCATAAAAAATGCAAAATAAAAAATATTTTCCACTGTTATGTATGACGGTGATGCTATATAAATACATCGACAAAGTACCGAAATATCATCAAAAAATGGCACAGAAGATGATACAAATGTAAGTACCTATTTATTTTACAGATAAAAACCAGAGCTGAAGTACGTTTTTAAATATTTTATAATTGTCCCCATTCAACGAATCGCTGATTTATGAAATTCAGTTTTGCTTGAATTGACCAACTAAATTATTTCTTCACTAGTGTAAGTAACTAATTTTTAGATATGTGGTGTGTACCTTTTTTTTATTATTATTATTATACACATGACACTCTTATATACCTATCTATCGATTGATCGATCAATCAATCAATTAATCAATCAATCAATCATTAACCTAGGTTGCACATCAATTAAAACTAGCAAATGGGAAATATTCGATAAAAATTTAAGATAACATATAATAGCTTTTCATAAATCAATTTTATTGTTAAAATAATACAAATATACTACAGTATCATAGCGGACATTTCGTTAAGATTTTTTTCAAATATTCTGTCGGTTCGTCTTACAACGTCGTTGATATATCGACTTAATCTCTGGAGGTAATTCCATTGTTTCTCATTCTTATAAATCCCTCTTATAATTGTCTTATTTCCAATGAAATATCCGATGTCAATTCGAATTTGTTGTTGATATAAACACACTGTCACTTTATATTGTTCTGTTAAATCAAGTTGTTTAATGTGTTGACACAGAGTTTCATTATGTTCATTGTTTATTTCCTCAAAAAACGGCGTGGTGATTTTGACACAGTCCGATTCATGCTTAGCTGAATAATTAGCCGCATTACTGATTATTGTTAAACTTATCGCCATTACAGTAACAAGAACAATAACTCCGGTCCATTTCAGAATGGTGATATGCATATTATATTGTTCATACAGTGACGATAAATTGGAAACGATACTAGATTGGGAGGGTACTTTACTACCCATTTTAAACTTGATAGAGGCTCCCGATTGATCTAAAATCATACTTTCACAGGCGGCCGAATTCATGTCTACAACTGAATCTTGTTTTCAAACGAATGAATATGTTAGAATGAATCGAATGTTTTTATACATCTTTTTTTATTTTTACACATTTATTGATTCAGAACGATTCCGTATTTAACAATTAATGTTTCCTTTTTGTTTCAGTGGTAAAATTAAGCAAACGGATTAACATAAAGTTTTTTTTATTTCACAGGGAGAACGTTAGTGGAGAACATCAAACACCGTAAGTGAAAACCTTTATTGCCATATATTAATTGAATTAATTCCAATATCCAATATATATTTATATATGATCAAGTCACCGTATGTAACAAAGTATAAATAGTAAGGGGTTATCTCTTCTTACATATACTTAAATGATTTGGTTTTTTTTTCAGTGTCATCGATGGAGACATGTTAAATGACAAGGAAAGAAGAATAGTAAATGACAATCATGAAATTGTTGTCCAAAAAATCGAAAGAATAAATTCAAAAATTACCTATTTAGAAACGGTTTTGGTTGGCGAAAAAGAAAAACTGAAAAAAGAACTCAATTATCATGATGTGTTAGCGGAAAGATATTCGTATCTTAAAAAATTATAATGTTGTATGTACCTTATAAAGAATTAAAATAACGTGTTTTAATTGTGTATTGGGAAGACATGCAAGTCTGAGTCAACCAAATCGTTCAACGAACAATATATACATCAAGCACAGAACGATATATTGGAATGCAATGAGTGCGCATCATACATATAGAGTGAATGATAGCATTCAAAACAACTAAAATTATGTTATATTTTTTTAATTGTATAAACGAGTATACATACAATAACTGTAAGTCGACGAATTACTAATAATGTATTAGGACAAAGAACAGTATATTTTTGCATCAATTGGTGTCATCGTCTGTGGTTGAAGCCCAAACGGATTTCATGAGTTCAAGATTTCCTTCTTGGTTTGGACTCATTTCCTCCATTTCTTCTTTCTCTTGAAATGGTGTACACTCATTACATTCAGATAGATCGGCCTGAGCATGATGTGTGTATTCACATATTACTGATGAATTAAGTTCTGGGACAAAATCTCTTATGATATCCATTATACTTTGTATTTTTCCCCATTTAAGCTGATTTAAAGCTACTCCCTTTTTTGTGGCCACCGGTTTTTGTGAGTCTGAGGGTTTCCAGAAATGTCTTATGTCTACTGTGGGGAAATTTGCGCTTATGGTAACATACACACCACCACCTAAATGGAATAATCTATTTTCATCATCGTCCAGTTTATCCATTAGGCTGTCATGGAACATGCTGTCGATCTCGTCTTGCTTCATTTCAAGCATAAGCCATCTCGACATAGTGAGTTTAACTCCCTGTTTAGTTGGATATTTTTTATCACCCTTTTCGAGATACTTTCTTATGTGTATGAATACCTCATTCTTATATTCATTTGCGACAACGTACCAATTATCTTCTAAAGGAAGCATACATCTGTTTTCGTCATTTTTGCTGTTAGGTTGGTAAATTTTGAGCTGCTTTGCTAACTCTGCTTGTCCACTTTTAATCAACGCCATCCTGAACTGATGAAAATAAGAGAAACTTGCTTCTGTCAAGTAATCGAGAATGCGTTCTGCTCTGGTTTTTAGGCAAGAGATGGCGAGCATTTCATTTTGTGTCTCTCGTGATAATACCCCTTTGAGTCTTAGGTGATGAATAACCATACCAGTATTCATTTTACGAATAAGGACACTTCGGCATTCCACCATACTCTTCCTTTCGCTTTTTTCCATAATGAAGCTCGTTAATGTTGATCAGGAAATGAAGGTGTAATCATTTTCTTATATACAAGAAGAGTACACGCATGGACACGCATTAACAAAAGAACCCTGATTGATGTCAAGATTACACAACTGTATGAAATAAGTTGAGGGGAGATCGTTGACATCAAACAACATAACCCCTCATTTACAATGCTCAAACACAAACAAAAAGTATCCATCAGAAAATCATTTAATCGTGACGACTTGTCTATAAAAAGAAGATGTACCCTCAAAATCATCGCCAAAAATTCGATTTATAGATTAATATTTTTTCTTTATAAATAGTAAACAACAACAAAAAATGGATACAGGGAAACTAATACGCTTGAAGGACATTTTGAAATCTATCGAAACGCTCGATGAATTACATTCATGGATGTTAGAAAATAAACTATTAATTCATCCCTTGGTGCAACAAAGAAGGGCTGAAATCATTTGTAAGTCTATAAACACATTTTCCGACGTATCTTCTTTAACACAATGGGCAGTAGAGAACAACGTTTTATGCGACGATGCAGTCATTGACAGACTGAATACATTGTTAACGTGTAAACAGTGTAATGTAACATTTACTTTAGAGTCCGAATTACAACAACACGAGACCAATCACGAGTTGTTGGACGAAATCATCAATTGTAAATTGTCAAACGTACCGTCCACAAAGACAACCATTACTGATTATTTAGCAACTACTCCTCTGGAAAACATTTCTTACGACAATACAAATAGTTTTTATTTCGACTTGGATGATTTAGTTCATGCAACCCATTTAACTGTTGATCCGCTGGTGACCGATTTAGACATAGATTCTTTACCAAGCACAAGCACTAGTTCGTTATTACCATTACCTACAGTTCAGTCCGGAGGGGGCGATGTGCAAGGAGATGACGATACTCCCGTATATATCTTTCGAAAAACAGGAACTAAGACCTTCTCTAAAAATTTAGCAGTTGAGACCACATATAAGATAAAATTCACTGATATGTGGAAAGGTAAAAAAATTAAAATACTTTTAAAACAGATACACGGGATGTTCCAAGATGTTTTAACAAAAGCTCGTGGAAGTGATAACGATTTAGGACGTGTCATAATTAACCATCCAGCACTAAACAATGCCATCGTCGTACCACTTCAGAAATGGTCTAATCTAAACGCCAATAATGTAATGGAAAACATAGAAAGAGTATTGAATAGTGAAGAGAACTTAGCTATTGACTCTCAAATGGAGATAACTATAGGAAATATTGACGTCCCTAAAGGCTCAGGACCTACACATATTATCAGGTTAACAGGTCCACAAAATTCAATATATCTTAAAAAGTCATTATTAAAAGTATCCAATGACGATCAGCTTTGCATGGCTTTGGCCATTGGGAGATGCTTTTTGAAGCTTTGTACAATTGTACCCTTAGAAGAATGGAAAAGAATAACAGAGAAAGATCATTCGTCGATGAATACCACGATGAAAGTCATTAAACATAGAAAAACGACAAAGAGTTTTTATAAGCATGTAGGGGATATAACTGTAAAAAGACACGCTAAAAACATGACTGTTACCTTGTGTAGTGAAGCGGGAGTTCCAATCGATAGGCCGTTAGGTTTATCAGACATAAACCACTTTGAAGATCTTTTGGACGTAAACATCCTGGTATTATCCTCGAAGTTGGGAAACAAATTTTGTCGAGTTGCCAATAATCCACATAGACGAAATCTGTATCTATACATGACGTCAACGGACGACCAAATTGGACATTTCGATGGTATCGGAAACATCAACGGATTCTTTGGATATGGATACTTCTGTGAGACATGTCTAAAACCTTATAAAAACAAAGGAAAACACTCTTGTGAAACGACATGTAACGTGTGTTGTAGGGATACATGTTTGCTGGGTGTACAAATGAGCTGTCGATTTTGTCATAGAACTTGTCGTTCGTACGAATGCTACGTAGCACACACTGTAAAAAAAAATAAGAAAGGAAAAGAGGTTGACAAATCTTTATGCGAAAAAATATACCAATGTAAAACTTGCAAAAAAGTATTAGAAAGAGAAAAAAGGAAACCAGAGGATCACATTTGTGGAGAATACAAATGTAAAAATTGCTTCGAATATTTTTTGGATCAACATTTGTGTTATCAACGTCGACATTTTGAAAAAGACAAACAAAAGGCCCCCAAAAAATTCTTTTTTTACGATTTCGAAACGACACAAAACGAGCTAATATCATGCAAAGTGGGATATAAGCCTAATATTCCTTGTGACGGTTGTACACCGGAAACGAGATGCAACAAATGCAGATTATGTACGAATTGCGAAGAGTCAAGCTGTGGTTTGGAAGAGCACAAGGTCAATTTTGCCGTGCTACAGTCTTCGTGTGATAAATGTATGGACGACGAATTAGATGAAAATTCACGATGCGAAATCTGTGGAAGTCGTTGTGTCAAATGTCGAACATTCAAAAAGAATACTTTTGTTCCACCTTGTCCAGACTATTGTGGTTACAGACAGAGAGTATTCAAAGGTTGTAGGGCCGTGATAGAGTTTTGTGATCACATCATGACTCCTCACTATAAAAATACTGTACTAATAGCGCATAATGCGAAGGCATTTGACAATTATCCCATCCTAAATACTTTGATCGACTATCACGCAGTCAAACCTAGTAAAATCCTCTATAATGGTTCAAAAATCATGTACATGAAAGTGGAGAAAGGGATTGGTCTTACCTTTTTGGATTCCATGAATTTTATTGGGATGAGACTGTCAAACATACCCGACTGTTTCGATTTGAAGGAACTCCGAAAGGGTTTCTTTCCGCACCTTTTCAATACTAGCGAAAACCAATTGTATAGCGGTCCTTACGTCGATAAGAAATTCTATGGATACGATTTTATGGACGCGAGAGAAAGGGACAAATTTTTGCAATGGTACGACACAAAACAGAACGAGACTTTTGATTTCCAACAGGAAATGTACGACTATTGCGTATCCGACGTCGACATCTTACGCAGGGGTTGCATAAAATTTCGACAGCTGTTGATGGGGGTGACTTCTTGCAATAGAAAAACGAAAGGTGTGGATCCTTTCGATTACGTGACCATTGCTTCGGTGTGCCAGGGAATCTACAGAGAGCTGTTTTTGGAAGAAACGTACGAAACCCAAGTACTAGATCTGGAGTCAGGAAAACTTGTACAATGCCCTACGAAGTTCGTGGAAAATGTTTGGACCGTTCTATTACCCAATGGTCAATGGATTGAATCATCTGACATCATCGAGAAATATCGCATAAGAAAACGTGTTTTCACCAAGAGTCAAATAGCAATTGTCCCGTCGGAAGGTTACACCAAAAGAGATAATTTTAGCAAAGCATCCATTCAGTGGTTGGAGTTGACGATGTGGATTGCAAATCGCGACAAAAAAGATGGTATTGCGATGAAAATACGTCATGCTCTGAACGGTGGAGAACATCATGTGCCCGGAACCAAGTACAGACTAGACGGGTTCGACGAAGCTACTAAGACAGCCTACGAGTTTTTGGGTGAGTTTTTATAACTGAATTAACTTGAATTATTATTTTATAATTATAAAATAATATATACAATATTATTCTTTTTTATTTTTGTTACAGGGTGTGTGTTCCATGGTTGTCATACCTGTTTTCCAACAGATCGTAGAACAACAATCCATCCCATTACTAAACATTCCATGAACGAATTATATCATCTGACCAAGAAGAAAGAAATGGTGTTGAGGACGTTAGGGTATCAGTACAAGAGTATTTGGGAACACGAATTCTATCAGCAGTTAAAGCACAATACAGAAATGAGGGAATTTGTGTCTTCTCTCGATATAACTGAGCGTTTAGACCCTAGAGAGAGTTTCTTTGGTGGACGTACTAATGCGATCAAACTGTTTCACGAGACCAAAGCACCGGGAGAAACCATTGAATATTACGACTATACGAGGTGAGATTTACGTGTACTTGTGTTATTTTATTGATGTTACTATAAACAAAATATATTAAACATGGTAATAAATGTGTATTTTTGTTTTATTTTGTAGTTTATATCCTAGTGTGAATAAGTATGCAAAATACCCGATAGGACATCCAACCATCATTACGTCGGATTTCAAAAATATATCGGAGTATTTCGGTATAGCCAAATTGAGTATCAAGGCACCTCGTAACCTATATCATCCTGTACTACCTTATTTATCAAACGGTAAATTAAAATTTGCACTCTGTAGGACGTGTGCCGATACGGAAAACGAAAATGACTGTATATGTAGTGACAATGAAAGAACATTTACTGGAACATGGTGTACTCCAGAAATTCAACTAGCCTGTTCGAACGGATACGAAATCGTTAAGATTTACGAAATCTATCACTTTGAGAATTCAAGCAGTTACGATAGGGTTACAGGTACTGGAGGTCTATTTACGGGATACGTCAATATGTTTTTGAAGCTGAAGCAAGAGGCTTCTGGTTTTCCGCCAGAATGTCAAACGGACGAACAAAAAATGAACTATATATCTAACTATGAACGAAATGAAGGAATACGACTAGACTTCGATTTTATTAAAAAAAATCCAGGACTGCGAAGTCTCGCTAAAATCTGTCTAAACAGTTTTTGGTGGAAATTCGGACAACGCTTAAATATGAAACAGTCTTCCTTCTTTTATGATCATGAAGCAGACAAGTTTTTTCAATTGCTCTCAGACTCCAGAAAGGATGTTCAAGATTTCCATATCGTCAGCAATGAAATCTTACAATGTGAATATACCGATAATCCAGCATTTTTACCTTTTGACTTTAAGACTAACGTATTTATTGCCAGTTTTACAACGGCCTGGGCTAGAATAAAACTTTATGAATTACTTGACATAACTCAAAGGAACGCACTTTATGTTGATACCGATTCAATAGTGTTTTACGATACCGACAAACAACTTACACAACGTCTTCCGATTGGAAATTATCTCGGGGAACTTACAAATGAGATTTCTCCAGAAGAAGGTCATATAACGACATTTATCTCATCTGGTCCTAAATCTTATGCTTACAGAACGGTGTCTGGTAAGGAAATGTGTAAAGTGAAAGGTTTTACCTTAAACTGGAACAATGTACAATTAATCAATTTTAATAGTATTAAAGAGATTGTCCTGAACCATGATACCACCATATCTATAAAGGTAAAGAACCCTCGAAAAATATCTAGGATCTCTCGAAAAAGAAAACTTTGCAACAAAATGGAGGAAAAAGAATTTAGAATGGTTTATACAAAGAGACGTTTATTAAACGACCTTACAACTCTACCGTATGGATATTAACATATAGACTATGATGATTATATCAAAACTTTTTATTAATAAAATATGTTTTTTTAACAAAAATGTCTTGTTGATTTTTTTACGATTATACACATAAAATAATTCTGTAAGAAATATTTATAACAAAAATCTCATTAAACAATTTCAATATTGATTGGAACTGTTAAATCACACGTGCAAAATCTCTCTCTCTCTTATTATAGTTTTTTATAACATTAAAATCTTATCCAATGAATACTATTTTTTTTTCTCTTCCTGGTAGGGGGTTTGTCAAATATACCAGGTATTTCTCCGTCTTGGTTTGATTGGACAATAAGACCATTTCCCCTTTGAAATGAATCATCCACAGCAATGATATCTTTTAAAGTAGAATTGGTGTTTTCGGTCTGTATTCCTTTTTCCTCTGTCATTGTCGAGTCTCTGGATTTAGTAACTATTTCTTCGTACCTTTGTTTCGGGAGTAACACGAATTCTTTAGCCATTATTTCATAATGTCTATGACTGGTTTCAATAACTTAAGTATAAAGCCTCTTTTTCTCAACAACAGTCTCTTTTTTTCCGTGTTACTAGTATTTCTGTTCCCTATTCGTAAAACGATCGATTTAAAGGGTTTCAGTGATTTGACGTATGATTTTTTATTTGGAAAAACTCCTTTATATATGTTTAAAGCGATTTCTGAAATAACATCCAACTGCTCAGATGAAAGCGTCGATATTATTGCTTTGCGTTGTTTTTCGTTTGTATGATACAAAAGTCTTAAGAGTGATGTATGTGTCTTCATCCGATGACTCATTCTCTTAAGAGTGATGTACGTGTCCTCACCCAACGAGTCATTCTGTAAAAACTGATCATCATTCCTCATGAAATCTTCTTTTATATTGGTCTGTACACTATACAAATATCGTCAGGAAATATTCCTGTTCTTAACATGTACTGACGATCTTCTTGTTGTCTATGGGGCGAAATGTCCACAAGTAGATATCCATATCTGTTCTGAGTAGCTTTTGTGTAACTTTCCATAAAATATCGTGTCCTTCCAGGTAGAATTTGAGACGCAAATGTTAGTGTTTGTCTTTCATCACGCGGATTCCGAAAAATTATGTAATTTGCAATATTTAAAAGAATACTTTTTGAGTATTTCCCAACGGGATAGAGTGACTGGGAAATTGTTAAGCATGAAATATTTCTGTGATGTGACGTAACTGTAAAAAGATGTAACAGTTCTTCCGATTGTACTATTTTGCTAATTAAATCATCCAATATTAACAAAGTATGAACATTGTTTTTTGAAAACTCCTCCAATCTTTGTTTGTCTGGAAGACCCTCATGGAAGGTCAGATTTTTTAAATGTTTCATATCATCAAACAATTTTTGATATTCCGAATAAGCATACATGATTTCTCGTGGAGCCTCCGTAAACATTTTCGTTGCATTTTCTATAAGCCTCTTGGTAAACATAGATTTGGCAGATTGTGTAGGTCCAATGACAGCAATTGTCGTTGGAGATGAAAATGGTAACAAAATCTTTTCTGAATTATCTTCCATCACGAAGAGTGTTTAATGACTTAAATGATAATTTCATATCATACATTCCATTTTATGTCTTTAACATATCACTTATGTAAGACATAATGAACGAGTCATTGTCAAGAAGGTCATCCCCAAACATATGATAAATGGTATTCATAGGAATAGAAAAACAAATTCGCATCAGAATGAAAAAAATCACATACTGTCCACATATATCAGATGTAGGTGACTGTAATTGTTTTGAAATATGGTCGCATTTTTTACTATTTTCTGTAATAAAATTCTGAATTTGTTCTTCGTTAAAATAGGCAGGGATTCCAAGGCTGTCAAAATATTCTGCAGAAGATCGATCTAAAAATAATATACATATCCAATGTTGTCCTGGATTGGGTATTGGGTCTGTGTTTATTATATATATTTGAGGATAATATTTTGGAGTAACTTTAGGTAATGTGTTAATAGCACAAATTTCAAAACGACTGTTTCTCAAACACTGAAATGAGGAAAGAACGTGTTTCAGTTGATCTGTATTCATGGTTCCAATATTTTGATGTCTCTTGCTTCGTTACACGTCAAAATGGCTTGTGATTGATAATAACACAGACAATTTATAACCTCTGGCGTTGCTTGACTAAATCTCATTTCCAACCTTGCATAACCATGTCTTACGAGATTTATAAATTCTTCATCAAAATCAGAAGGGTTCAGTGAAAATGCAAGAAAAGTAAAACCTTTGCCAAAATCATTTCTTGTAATCGTCAGTCCCGCATCTTTATTCCATTTTTCACATATTTCAAAAAGCCTGACATATGCTTCTGAATAACTTCTCGACGTTCCAAAATCTAATTTTAATGGGGATCCATAAATATCTATGCCATTTACTTTCAAACTCACTTCTGATAGATTGAAATGTTGAAAATTAAAAGGATTTGCCGTGTAATCCCCGTTTGCTGCTTTCTGTGATATTAATCCAAATACGACTTTCGATGGAAGAGCTTTGGGAAACATTGAATCCCAATAAAATTCACTGACTCCCTTGGGTATAATGTTCTGAGTAACGTTACTTCTGTTTATGATGTAAGTTGCTGGTGTTTCTTTGATCTGTTGACTATGATTCAAAATTACTCCTGGGTCGAGTTTGACTCTTGCAGTTTTAAATGATATATCCAGTAATTTTACTTTATAACTAGGACTGGTTTCTCCAGACATCAATAGGAATGATGTACTGGATCTAAAAAGCTTCATGTAAATATCTACACCATTGATGAGATATTTATCGAGATTTAAAACGTCTTCCATCAGACTTCCTTCTAATTCGAACGTCCTAGATTCTTTTGTAAATTCATATCTATTGACGAACCCAGAATTGAGAGTCACCGATTCCATCGGATCATCGTCTTTCATGAACAATTGACTTTGCAGCTGCGAATTTTGTTCGTCATTGCCAGAAGACAACACAACCTTTAAATATGCCTTCCATGGGAAATTATTTGCGTTGACAGAAACCAATTTATTGTTCATATATACATCAACCTGTGAAAACATGGCCTGCAAAGGTAAATTAATTACACCGACCTTCTCTTGCGCCCCCAAATCTGATCCATCATTCTTCACAATTTGCAATTTTACATACAAACGACTTTTTCGTAAGTCAATATAATCGTTCCCGGTACCTGAGATTATTATTTCAATAGGCGTTGATTCGTTTATGATGGAAGATATCGGACGCTCTTCAGTATAAATCATTCTATTTACAGCCACTTGATTCGGTGGTGAAGCAAATATCGACAGTTCCATCGGTTGTCCAATTTGTTTATTGTCTTCATTTAAAAAAGCCATTACTTTTTCTTTTTCTTATTAGGTTGTTGATTCCAAACGTTATCGTAATAATCTGGATTTAGAGGTCTCTTTTTAGACCGTTTTTTTCCTTTCTTTTTCAACCCTTTCTTTTTCGACGTTGACCGCGTGCCTGACCGTTTCCTAATGACGTTTGTCCTCGCTTTTTTCTTTTTTATACGTTTTGTTAACTTTACATGAGGCTCGTTATTTTCCTTTTCTTCCTTATATTCCAAAATAGCCCTTTCCTCTGCAGCAGCCACAGGTGTAACTAAATCTGTACGTAGTTCACCTATTTCTTTTACTGCATGTGGATTTACAGGTATGATATAGGATCCTCGATAGCGTCCATTGAGACCACGTCCTATTTGACTTAATTTGTTCTTTTTCTTGTATTGATAAGGATTAAACTTCCTATTAGCCATATTCTTGTAAAATGCTTCCCATATATTAGGGTCACTGACATATGTCATACTATTCATTATAAAACGAAAGGAAATTTCTTAAAGTGAAGTGTTATCGACACTCGATCTTTTAAAAATGTCGCAGGTCGTCCTTGTCTATCTTTTATATATACGTGTATTTGCTGTATATTTCCTATTTTGATTGGTATATAATAGGGGTTATTATATACTATGTTATCTTGTTTCTTATTACTAATATACACTCTCCTTAACAAAGGTATTTCCTCAAATCCTACAAAAGTATCCTGACATATATCTGAACACACTAATAAATCATTCTTTCTTTCTTTATCATCCCAATCAGTTGTAGTGAATTCAGTAACAGCTACTACCCAATATCCGTCGAATTGTATTTGCTTGTTAAATTTAATCCTAAAGTCGTAAGGAGAATTGTCAGGATAAAAAATATTTCCGTCATCCGAAGACAACACCATTCTGAAACTCATCTTGAATAAAAATGAACAAATTAATCGATGCATTCATTATTATATTTGTTTCACCGAATTTTCAGGCACCCATGAATTAAATTTTTCTGGCCACCCCATCCATTTTACTAATACTTCTGGTTGTTTTCCTTTAAGATTTCTTCGTTTTAGCACCTTTTCTACCTTGTACGTGTCATCTTCTGATGTTAATATTTTCTGTAATTCATATCTGTAAAATGTCCCTTTAACTTGTTCCCCAAAAAGATCCTCTAGTTGATATATATCTTGGTTGTCTCTATTAAATCTTTTCGATACCTTAAAATATTCCATAGTCCATTTTTCTTGATATCCCTTTTCAAAGGCCTTTTTCAAATGTGAAATTCTAACAAAATCTCCAACCTTAAATTTAAATACAGATACAGGTTTCTTTGTTTTCTTTATTTTCAACGGTACCTTTCGATTAATCTTCTTCTTCATTTTTTTTTCCTTGACTAAATATTGAATGTAATGAATTTCATCTTGATTTTTTTGTGTGACTGGAGCCGGTGCGATATTACCCAATGATTCATGCGGCGTGTGATTATAACTATTAACTAAATCCTGCAAAACGTTGATGTATCTGTATGTTTCCTGCTCTGTAAAGTAGGCATAAATCTTGCTCTTCAAATTCTGTATGACTCTTTCAGAATAGTTGCTTTTTGTTTGGGCGTTATTTGTATAAAATACGTGTATTCCTTGGTCATTTAGATATCTTTTCGTTGCAGATTTAAATTCCCCTCCATTGTCAAATCTAATGGTTCTTGGTTTTCGTTCAACATTATGAAACATTTTTTCGAAAGCTTTCGCAACCGTTTCACTTTTTTTTTGTTAAAGGACTCACTATTAGGAATCTAGAAAAAATATCAATTAATACTAATAAGAATTTAACACCGTCGTTGTATTGGGAAACGTTTTCCATGGATGCGAGATCTCCATCCCACATTGAATCGATACCTTCGACTATTACTCTATTTCTTTTAAAGTTTTTTCTCCTTGATTTGTGTAAACCGTAAGCTTCTTTTTTTGACAAAAACTGTTTTATAAATCCATGACCTATATTGTACTTTCCTTCTTTCTTCACTATTTGATACAATTTATCAGGACCAGCAAATGCTCCAGGATGATGTGGATTGGTCCATATTTCATTAAGATATTTCTCTTTTTGTTTCTTAGCTATATCTGCTATATCTGCCATATTTCTTTTTGCAATTTCGTTTTGTTGGATTATCTCAAACTATTTCTATTAAAAGAGCTACACAGGCGTGGGTTTGCTCATCATCTGAAAACATAATAAATATAACAAATTGTTAATGTCTTATATTTTTGTTTATTATACCCGCATTATATTCACAGTCTTTATGAGGGACCCCCCATTTTTATTTATAGTATCTATGAGTCAGTCCCCCCCACATTTTATTTATAGTCCTTATGAGGGGTTATTTTAATTTCCGGTGAGGGGGTTTTCCCTGTATAATTATATTTCTATGAGGGGGTTTACTACCCTATCTGTAGTGATACATAGCTCCAGTGGTTTTATGTCATTAGGTCTTGAATAATATAATTTTACAATATATTAATAATGAACGTTTTGTAATACAGAAAACCACTTTTAGATTTGAAAAAGTAGTTCTGTTTTGACAGGAACCTATAAATCAAAGTTTAATGGACAATGCCAAAATATTACATGAAAAGCAGTGTAACAACCCATTTTGCAATAACAACCCGTTTTGCAATAAAATTTTCAAACATGTACAAATTGTTTGTTATGATGTGGGTTTTCTATACACAAGTATAAATATAACGATATACTATTATAAGTATATATCCTCTTTTTTGTCATATTTTTCTACATCAGAAGTTTATTGCAAAACGGGTTCGAGTGGTGGATTATATATCCACAAGAACAAATATAACGATATACTATTATAAGTATATATTATGTTTCATCATATTTTTTTCAACATCAGAAGTTTATTGCAAAACGGGTTGGAGTAGTAAACCCGTTTTGCAATAAGAACGCATTTTGCAATAACCCGTTTTGCAATAAAATTGTCAAACATGTACACCTCCCCCTATAAAAACTGGACGCCATGAAATAGCTGAAAAATTGCTGAAAGTGGCGTTAAAACACCATTCAAACAATCAAACATGTACAAATCGTTCTTTATGATGGTGTGGATACTTTGTGGATTATATATCCACAAGTACAAATATAACTATATACAATTATAAGTATATATTATGTTTCATCACATTTTTTTTTAACATAAGAAGTTTATCGACAAACGGGTTGGAGTCGTCAACCCGTTTTGCAATAAGAACGCATTTTGCAATAACCCGTTTTGCAATAAAATTGTCAAACATGTACAAATCGTTCTTTATGATGTTGTGGATTATATATCCACAAGTACAATTGTAACGATGTACTATTATAAGAATATTATGTTTCATCATATTTTTTTCAACATCAGAAGTTTATTGCAAAACGGGTTGAAGTAGTCAACCCGTTTTGCATAAGAACGCATTTTTCAATAACCCGTTTTGCAATAAAAATGTCAAACATGTACTAATCGTTCTTAATGAATTTGTGGATACTTTGTTGATTATCTATCCACAGAAACAAAAATAACGATATACTATTATATTATTAATATTAGATATTTTCTTTATTTTGATTTGTCTAACGATACCACGTGGTCATTTTGTATTTATTTGGGCACATATAATATATCTAAAACCGGTTGTTATTGCAAAACGGGTTGTTTGTTTTTTTTTTTTTTTTATGGTGTTTAACGCCACTTAGCAATTTTTCAGCTATATCATGGCGTCCAGTTTTTATTGGAGGAGGAAGCCGGAGTACCCGGAGAAAACCCCCGACCTGCGGTAGGAAAACTGGCAATCCTTGTCAATTAAGATTGGAGTCGAGTACACCCTGCCTGCAGTGAGAATCGAACCCGCAATCTCAGTGTTGACAGACCACGTGATCAATAGTAGACGAACTACATTGACCACTCGGCCACCGAGGCCCCGCAAAACGGGTTGTTACAAAGCAGATAAGGATTCGAAACAAGCTACAAAGCTTAAGTCTCCTGAATATGAATATCAGTTTAAGGCAGACCACAAGCACTTAAGTTTAGGAAATTTTTTATGGAATAAAGTGCCAATAAATTTGTTTACAGAGTGTATTCACTCGTTTGGTAACTAGTCTGCCATATCTCATTGCGAAATATTGTCCCCAGAAAAATAATAAATTTATCTTTATTATGTTATATATAATTGATTTAATAATTATGGATATTAACTTCGTTAAAGGTCATAACTGTATATTATCATTACCGTCACGTAGAATGTTGAGTGTTTTTCATGTATTCGTTAGTCCGAGAATTCTCTGTATTTCGTAAGTGTAAAACCTATATATCGTAAATGCTTACCTCACAATGCATTCCCTTTGATCTTCCAAAACTTACGCTAGATTTTACACTTACGACTTTTTTCTCAAATCTACTGCAGCCATGAGTTGAGTTCAAAAAAAAGAAAAAGTCGTATTTAAAGTGTAAAATCTAGCGTAAGTGTTGGAAGATCAAAGGAAAATGCACTGTGACGTCAGCACTTTCTATGTATTTTGCTCGGTTTGTTTTCTAAACTGCTAGGAATGTTAAATACTGATTTTATTGAAACTTGATATGATTACCGTAGAGATAGGTTTATACTTTATTTCCTATGGAGACCGTCGTATATGGATGTATATTGGTTGATGCCTGATCGCAAATATTTATTAAAGGACGACGCGGATGACTTTCATCGGAAAATGTTGAAGTTTATTTGACCACTAGTCAAGAATCTCTGCCGTCCAACGTTTTTTCTGAGATTTTGAAGGGCGTGTAGAACACTCCCATAATGTCTAAAAAAAGCGTTGGACAGCAGAGCATTGTTTAAAAGATGGGACCCGTCTATTGTACTATAAACTGAAGAAATCTTTGGGATTACGGAAAGGTATCGGAATATATTATATTGTACTGTGTATTTGGGAGAATTTTGCACATTTAAATGCGCAATCTGTATTTTTCCAGTGGCCATAATTCTCTGCACTGTAGTCCTTCCCATTTTCCGCAGCTGTTTGTTCTATAAACTGTCCTCTTCCTCAAGTTAGAACTGCAAAACTGCTGAATGTACGTTTAACAACTATTTAAAAAGTAATCCAATGAACAGTTATCTTCATTATGTGTTCACACAAGCGTGATTATATTTGTATTCACTCAAGTACGTTTATTCCCTTTGATATGGGTATATGGAGTGAAAGTGAGTCGTTTTAAGCAATCAACTTATTTAACATGTTTCATTGTCATCTATATGAATGTACTGTAACATTTAATTAATCTTGTAATCATTTTCAGATTACTAAAAAGGGCGATTCTATAGTGTTTTAGGAATACTTCTCAAAATATAACGTGAACAAAAGCAGTCAAATTGGGAAAATCCATTGCATGACCGTCGCCTTTATATTGGTTGATGCAGGATCGCGAAAAAAAATAAATGTTTATTAAAGGACGACATGGATGACTTTAATGAGAACATTTTGAAGAATATTTGACCACGTTTCCGATGGATTTTAAAGAATTTGTTTTAGATCCCCCGAACCTTAATCAAATTTCACATTGTTTTAAGATTCGACTCTCTCTCTCTCTCTCTCTCAGGTTCAGAGATTTCGGCATTTACTGGGTGCTTTTGATAAAAAAAAAATTAATCACTGTAAATAGAAATTTTAATGAATTTGGGCAAGACGTCAATAAAAGTATAAAAATAAAACTAGCACTTCTATTTTTTCTGCTGTACAAGACTTGGCCCACTTTTCACATATTATTTCAAGTCGAAACTCGCACATTTTTATTTTCCGCTGTAATCATTTATAAAAGTTAAACAATTAATTGGACATATTTAAGTCACAACTCCTAAATATAATCGTTTGTTATCGGTTTTGCTGAATAAGTGTTAAAAGTTTGATGAAGTTCTAATTTATGTTGCATTTTATCGTATAGACCTATTTCTCTCTCTCTTCCTTTTCTCTCTTCCTTTTTTTTCTTTTATTGGGGGGGGGGGGGGGAGGAGGGCCGCACGCCCTCCGCGCCCCCTCTAAATCCGCGCCTGATTGTCATGCCGGATATTTTCAGGCCTCCATCAGTGTTTGCACCAAAGACCTGGTATGCTAAGTTAGTATATACAGTTCCTGTGTCCACCTGACTTATAAATGTACCTTAAAAATAAAATTTATAATTAATAGACAAATTATTTATTAAAGACATTATTCGCATTTAATTTTTTTCCCTCACAAATTCCATATTATCATAACTCAAATCATTGTATTGTATCACACATGGGGTTATAACTAATTTTGGGTACGGTTTACTGAACTATTGCGCGATAATATAGTTCGATGTTTGCATTTACCGAAGTAAGTACTTTCTATCTGTAATATTGTTTTGATTATTTTTCAGTTGAAAAACATTATGTTTTGTATTGCCAAATGTTATAATTTTGTTCTTAGCATTTGAATAAAAGTATACGTAGTTCTGTTCATAGGTGAATGATCATATAAATGCACATGTTCCATCTGCTTTCATCTGAATTGTTAATTATATAATTAACGCATAATAAGTATGTCCAACAATTACAAGAAATTATATGGGTTACACCCATATCCAGAGATGTTCGATTTATATGTTATAGGTGTATCCGATTTGGTTTTAACAATTTTTTTCAACTTGTTTTATTTAAAATTTCATCATATGCTGTAAAAGGTTACAAATATAGACGATTGTGCAAGGCAAGAAATAATCATCTTGATTATAATATCTCAACTTTGAGAAGAGTATTAATATCAAAAAGCAATGTGTAGGAAAGACAAATGTTTACCGTACAATAACAATACATTGACCTTTTCAAAATCACATAATCACGTGGTTCTGTCGAAAAAAAGGGGGTGGTAAGATCGACAGTTATCGCGTACTTCCGTCGGGCATCCTCGGAAGATCAAAGAAAAATACCGACAAGTTACAATTTCAATTGATTTAATTTTACAGTAATTAAAATTCTTTTTCAAAAAATTTGCAATTAAAATGTATTCAAACGTCAAACGTTCATGTGCATAAACATTGCTAAGAACTTAATAATATTTTCAGACTGTAAAATAAAAAAAATATATATATAGAAGAGTCTTATTTTGCCAGAGACATGTAATTATATGCCTCCGTTTTTGCAAAACAATTTATGAGATTATTAACTTCTAGAATTATTTTCAACTATTACAATTGTTGATGTAACTGAATTGTTTTTCTATTGTATTTTTATATACATTTTTTCAAAATTTCATTTAGCTTTTAGTTTTTCTATTGTATTATTATTTTTCAAAATTTTATAAAGCTTTTTTTAATTTCTGTTTGTTTAAAGGACTTCATATACGATCTTAGAGGTAGGTTTAATATAATTCTATAAATATCTAAATATAACTGCTTCTTTAAAATAGTTCTACATAAAAAAATTTTAAATCTTGAATTAAATAAAAATGCAAACCTTTTGTGTTTTTTTTTTCTTATTATAAAGAAATTTATTTTCCCTACCAATGTCTATGACATTTTTCACAAATTTCTTTAAATAACATGCCTTTTTAAAAATCTTATTTTCGTATAAAAATCTTAATCTAAATTAGCATTTTCGTGGCTAATTATGTGAGTCTAAATGGTCTTCCATTTATACCTTTCATTAAAGTTCAGTGTCATAAATAAGCAATTAGCAAATAAACAAGGCACATCTAATTTACATTTACAAGTACATTACAGAAATATCTCTTACCCCTCACCCCCCACCACGCACACACACACACACGCCTCGTTCTCGGCCAATATCGTGCGAGAGAGTTTCGGATTTCGAAATCGTAAATAATCAAAACCCAGGGAAATTAAATTTAATGTTCAAGATTGATGAATTTCTACATAAAGGTTTCATTTTCTACCCTAATTATGAAATAATCCATAAATAATACTGAAAATTATCGATCATGCATTACGTAATACTACAAAATTTTAAAATGCATTTTTTTTATCAAACCATCTTATGAATTCCCATAAAAACAAATACATTCACATTCTATTATGTGAAGAATAGAAACTGCATAAAAACTACAAGGCTTAAGTACCCTAGAAATTCTGACATAACAAAAGAAAAAAAAATTGAAAATTATCGATTAAGTCAAATTTATAATCATCTACATTTTTATGTAAAGATACGATTGCAAGAACGATATGAAGCTTGCTCTATCAAGCATGAAATAATCCAAACAAAAAAATATAATGATAAAATTGAACTGAACAAGTCTTTCTAACATATACATTACGTAATATAACATAACAAAATCTAAAAATGCCTTTTTTTTTTATCAAATTATCTAACTAATTAATAAAAGAAACACCGATATATACATTTTATTTTGTAAAGATAAGAATGCATTTAAAAAATGCTAAGCATACCATATAAATCGTGAAATAATCCAAGAAATAAAATTGAATTGATGATCCTATCTAGCGAGGTCAAAAGCGCATTAATATACAGTTTTATTCATCTTTACTACTCCTTATTAGATAGGACAGAAAAAATATATTTTAAAGCTAGGAGGATTTAACAAATACGAAAAACTGTAATTGAAATATTTTCTTTAGCATTAAATTAGCCATTTTATCACTTACAACAAGAACTATATTGTAGAGTATGGTTTTTACCTTTTTGCTCAATTTACCCGAAAACAATTATATATCATTAAGAGATAATAAGAAGAAATCGAACATATGATGATCTTCTTGCTACTGTTTTTAATGGTTAATTAAACAATTTTCGTGATGTAAACAGTTAATATTCAATTGCTGCCTGTGCTTCTGCAGCTGATCATCGTGATGAATATTTATACTGGTATACCAGTAAACAAGATTTGCACATGTAGATCTTCATTACCGTCTCGACGGTATACATAGTCAAATGATGATCAGTCTTCGGAGTAAATGACTCTCTGTTACTTGATTGGGTGGTTAACTAAATCTATAAATAGTTTTCTCATTTCATTGGTTTACCTCAGGATCGCACTAATATGTGTACTGAAATTTCGATATATTCTTAGGTCAAATCGGGGTTGTAATCAGTATTTTAGTGTAGTAATGTAACGTTCCACATATTGACCTCTATTTCATTCAATGCATTGGTCAGTGAACAATAATAAGGTAAACATTGTACCAAAATCTCCCTACTTTATAAAGCCGTTTTGGAAGGAAAAAAGTATATGTTCTATATCTTTATTTTCGTTAATCAGCATTTTATTGTAGTAATGTAACGTTCCACATATTGACTTCTATTTCATTCAATGCATTGGTCAGTAAACAATTATAAGGTAAACATTGTACCAAAATCTCCCTACTTTATAAAGCCGTTTTGGAAAAAAATTATATGTTCAATATCTTTATTTTCGTTAATCAGCATTTTATTGTAGTAATGTTACGTTCCACATATTCACTTATATTTCGTTCAATGCATTGGTCAGTGAACAATTAAAAGGTAAACATTGTACCAAAATCTCCCAACTTTTTAAAGCTGTTTGGGTTAGGAAAAAAATATATGTTTTGTATCTTTATTTTCGTTCTGATATTGATGCAAATTTAACAAAACATATTTTTACCGCTAATGTTGAACATTTGTTGTTAAGGGAGTCAACTTTTGTTTAATTATTTTTTAAACAGCACGTGTAAAGTGACGACAGGCATTTAAATCTCTCAAGCACCATTGGATAAAAGTTTAGCGTAAACAAAGTCCTTACAAGGCACATGTACATAGTTACCTATCTTACATATAAATTACAAAAACCAGATACTTTAATAAATCCTTAAAATTGTTAATGCAGCTAAGAGACGGTTAGCTTTTTAGAAAAGCTAAACTTGTAACTCAAATCATTGCATTGTATCACACATGGGGTTATAACTAATTTCGGGTACGGTTTACTGAAGTATTGCGCGAAAATATAGTTCGATGTTTACACATTTAGCGAAGTAAGTAATTTCTATCTGTCATATTGTTTTGATTATTTCTCAGGTGAAAAACAGTATGTTTTGTTTTTCGAAATGTAATACTCTTGTTTTTTTGCATTTGAATAAAAATATAATTATGTTCATATATTCTTACGCGATCAAGCTGGCTAGGTGAACGATCATATTGTTGTATTCATTACATTATGTGCACGTGATTATGTTTCATAACCATTTATTGTAAATGTGTTGAACAAATAAATATTTCGTACTATTTCGTACTATTATTATAAATGCACATTAAATCTGCCTCTCATTTGAATTTAATTATATAATTCAAGTAACGCATTGTAAATATGTCCAACAATAATAAATTGCTTGCTACTGTTTTTAATGGTATATTAAACAATTTTCGTGATGTAAACCGTTAATATTCCATGGCTGCTTTGTCTACTTTTGAACAAAAAATATAATGGATTCCTTATGAAAATATGGGTCGATAGTCCACCACGGAATGCATGTGTCAAAAAACTTTTCAAGTCCACTATGGGCTGCATATGTCCAAAGCAATTGACTTTCCATATTGGGCCTCAAACGTACAGGGTTCAACGGTTGCGGTCGTATCATGCTGCGCTCGGCGAAGCTTTTTATTCTGTACTGTAATTTGTTGGTTACAGTATTAATTACACAATTTCTATTTTTATTATAGGACATTTATCAGATAATAAAATACAAAATGACTTCCTGTTTTAATCCTCCAATTACTTTAATTGAGTTTCCCCGATATGGTTACAACCATATCTTTTCTTGTTACTTGATCATCTTTGCAAAATAAAAATAACACATAAGTCAATGTATTAAGAATTTCGAATATTTTTAAAACAATTAAGCGATAACCAGTACTTTATCCCAGTTGGGATTGCAGATTTAACAAATGGTACAAATGTAAATAATTTGGGAGGATGGGACAAAGCTGGCACACCGACTTGATGAGGGAAGTATTACGAATCTGTAATTCCTGGAAAATAAAATGATCAAAACGTTTCTACTTTAGCATTTTCTTATTATTGGTTTTATGCACTTTTTAATTTTCCAGTTATTTTGTTGTCGCATCAAACAGAAATAATTTTTTTTTAAATACAGGTCTCAAGTGCAATTTCCTGCATCTTTCATTTACATTCAATAATTCAAATGTCCAAAAATGTTAACTGGTTTATTTACTATGCATGCCTACTATTTTTATACGACCGCAAAAAAAAATTGCAGGCGTATAATAGTATAATGCTGTCGTCTGTGCGTCGTCGTCTGCGTCGTTGTCTGTTGTTCCCACAATAACTTTTGTTCTAGTTATCCAATTGCTTTGAAACTTTACAGTGATGTTTCTTACCATACAGGGATGAATGGGATTGATTTTTAGGGTCCCCACATTTTTCGTTTAGAAATTAGGGACCCAAAAGGGGCCAAAAATGCCACTATTTTTTATGTTACCAACAATAACTTTTGTTCTAGACATCCAAATGCTATGAAAATTTACATTGACTTTCCATACCATTAATAGATGAATGGGATTGATTTTTTTGGGTCCCACCTTTTCTAGTTTAAAAATTAGGGGCCCAATACGGGCAAAAAATGGTACTTTCTATTTGTTTCCACAATAACTTTGGTTCTGGTTTACAGATTGCATTGAAATTTTACAATAATTTTTCTTATCATAAATGGATGAATGAGATTGAGTTTGGGGCTCTTCCTTTTTCCGTTTAGGAATTAGGGACCAAAAAGGGGCAAAAATGAAACTAGGGTTTTAATATATGTTTTAACAGATATGCCAAAACACAAATATTAATATAACATATATTTTACAAGATAACACTAAAAATACATTTAACACAAATTTTTCTGTGTTTTATTTTACTTTTTATGTCTTGTATTGTTTCTTATTTATCTCGTTTCCTTAATATCTATATGTATTATTATATAAAGAACCAATTGTTTAGAACTTTGATGTCTCATATGATCATTCTCTTATATCAAAGAAGAAAAAGCAACACATGGCAAAGACAAATCATAAAAAATGATCCCGGCTTGGTTAAAGTATATTATAGCATATCATAAATACATTATATCTTCACAAGCTGTAAACAACAATTAATCTCTCATATTACATTACAAAATGTGTTCCTGTTTTAATCCTCCAATTACTTTAATTGAGTTTCCCCGATATGGTTACAACCATATCTTTTCTTGTTTGTACATAAATAACAGACAAGAGGCTGAGCAGAAAAAATATGACGCTGATCAAAGCCACAAAGCTAGAACCTTTAAAGTTTTACTGTTCCCAGTCCAAAGTTATGCGTATACAAATCAGATAAGTTTTTTCGATTCGATTGGGGGTTTTTAACGTCCTACACTGGTAAATAAATACCCTCGGTCGGACGGTTGTTAGTAGTTAGTATTCCATGGACTCCACCATGGTGGTTTTGTCGAAGCCCGGCCTTCGGGATACCTGGTCGAAGGACTCGGCAGCATATGTCCTACTAGCGGCCGGGCTGCTGTGATGTAACGTTGGCCTACTCCAGTACCCCACATGGGTTGGAGCGTTTCCGCACTCTGACCTATCGTCGAGGTCTTACATCTGCAGAGTGTGAGATAAGTTAAAACAAGATAAGTTATATTTAAAGTCGGCAAACGTGCACAAAAACATTTACGCATCGGTACACACAATTTTTTTCTGAGAGTTACTGTTCTTGGTAAGCGCTCTTCTGCTGCAAATTTATTTTGTTCAACGTCTAGGTATGCACATACAAAAGCACGCAATATTTTCTATAGATGTAAAAAGTTGTTTAACACGTCTAGCCCAACCTACATAATATAAAAAACGTTCAAGATTTTTATTGGTAGACTGTACATACATGACACAATGTACAGAGCCCGTTTTGTCTGCAATAACTACAACTTAGTACAAGGACAAAACACCAGGATGTGTCAGTGACTGTCACCAGAATGATAAACCAACTATACTAAATGTTACACCCCCATGCGCTCAGCGTTTTGCTTGCATTTTTTTATTATTCCATACTGTACCTTTATAGTGCTAAAATCCAATTTGAAAAAAATCTACACGATAACACGTCCATATTTTATATTATGCCTTTGTTGTTGAAATGTCCAAAATCGTCCTTGACATTTGCTACGGGAATTTTACATAGGAAGTCAACCATTTGAGTTTCTAATGGGACCTAGCGTTGTTTTCAAAAAGATCGTCTGCTTTCGCAACGTTCAATGGTATTCGGACAAACCGCGAGACTTTTCCGGCCTTAACTGCAAACGACATGACCCGAAGGATTTCGAAAAGATAACAATTGACTATTCCAAACATACACTTCCGTGGTAATTTAGGTAAAACTTTACTATAGAAAATTGCTCTATCAAAGTGAAAAAATCTGCCGCATTTCAAACCGCCGACTATCACTTGGATATAATTGTTCTTGTCAGTTTATACATTCTGTAATCTACAAAAGGAGCATAAGCTGGACCAAACGCGGTAAGCAGTTTTTATTTGTCAGCCAAAAATCGCTATATGACCGCTTTGAAACATCACAGGTTGATAATCATGTTCAAGACCATCAATGGCATGATATGCATACCAGAGAGTAAAAGTGACTGTCGAACAAGGGGAGTAAACAGATTGAGACAACCGTATACTAAAGCACAAGTTTACAAGCAGTCATTCTTTCCACGCACAATCCAAGAATGGGACCAGCTGCCAACTATGATCACCAACTCATCCACACTGGAAGATTTCAAGGCAAGCCTCTATGCAGCTACTGCCTTCACACCCAACTAGTCACCAGTGATCATAAGATAATTTTTAACTGTATATACCCGTCTTTTATTTTTGTTTTTAACTTCACCCCGGGTGGAGTCCGTCTCCCTCAGACCTATGCCTGGTCAATTTATACAGTCGTCTACGACTCCTGACCATTAATGGATGATGATGATGATGATGATGATGATGATGATGATGATGATGATGACGAGTACATGTGTAGAAAGGACAAGACCACAGGAATTTGACCACATATCATTTGGGTAGAAATATGGCCAGAAAACGAAAAATAGTATTGTCGCGAACGAAAGGAGCGAAGGAGTCTAACGCAAAAGTAAACAATTCCTACCCCATACCTTTGTTATTGAGTTGCTTTGAGAATTTGCACTGACAACATGATTGAAGGTGTTCTACGTACTCGTGGACATTTATTCTCAGATTATGACATCCATTCTTTAATAGATCCACATTTTTGCAACTGCGAAACTTTTTCTTGGACTGAAACACTTTCTTTACTTCAAAGATGATATTTCACCACCATCTACAGACACACTAATAACCAGTTTGAAACAAAACAGACAATAACCCTGGACGGAAGTGGTGACTTTATCGTTTTGTCGTCTTTGATGCCATTCGGTACTCACTTTCTCAGTAACGATATAAAGTCCACTCTGTCCAGGGTTATTGTAGGTTTCGTTTCAAACTTGTAGAAATTATTAAAATTTAAGAGTAGAAACATAAAGGTAGGGTTTTTCATGAAGACAATTCAATTCGGAACAGAAATAATTACAAACGCGTGTAGATAGGGGTAAAGTAATATAAAAAATTTTTTTTGAAACTTGGCGGATATAGTCTCTGTTTCTTCCTTTCTCCCACACTATAACAAAATTGACCCAGTATCATTCAAAAGCACAAGTAAATCGATTTTTACAAGCCCATGTGTTCAAGAAAGTGAAATGGATTGGATAGCAGGCATAACCTATATAAATCCTCTCCTGTGATGTGTAGAAAGGTCACATGTACACATGTACAAACCAGCTCTAACATCCCTGGAACCTTTACAACCGCCCGATTTAAATATAGACAAAGCCTAAATGTGTCCATCACACATTATGGTTCATGACTTTACTTCAAAGCTCTTTAACAGTGCCTCTAATTTCCATTGGTGAGGTGATGTCTATTCTATAATGTGTTGGTGACGCCACAAAAATGTCAATTGAAAATAGAACACATGGAATTTTCCAGTATTTTAAGGGCTTGTGTCAGTTAGTTGGGCTCTGTGGGTCATCAGATATATCTCGGAACTAATGACCTGTTATCCTTACCTGGTCTCCTGGTGCAATATTTTTCATTGATGCAAGCTTCACTTCAAATATAACACCAGGTCAGGACCTCGGATATAAGGATTTTCATTGGTTAATAATATGACACCGTTGTAATATCACATGCACATGTCAATCTTTTTTTTTAAACCTGGGAATACCTTTTCTTTATAAATTTAAATATAAATTACATTTTACACTTCACGTTTAAATTATAAATTCAAATGTAATTTCGGCTAGGAAACGTAAACATTGAACGTCATAAAGAAAATGATGTCATAATACATTTGATCTACATGAACTTATCTATATTACAAAATGGTTAGTCTAGAGAACACCCTAATGTCAAATTTCAATGCTGTCACCTTTGAAATCCAATGCTCCTGACCTGAGGTTATATCCAAAGGCCCCTTTGGATAAAGAGAATATCATTGTCAGGGTACCCAATTACCTGTTATCCATTTCAAAGGCATAAAATGTACAAAAAATTAGTAAAATACGCAAATCTTTTTTCAACTTTTATTTGTGTTGCATATTTAACTAAAAGGTGGAAGTCTGTGGACATACACACTTATTTTGGCATATTATCATTGAGCAGGAGCACTACTTAATTAGATTAATTGTAAAAACATTGACACCTGCTGTGGTCGAGGTGAAGGTGAAATCGTTCAATTTCATGGTAATTTTGCTATCTTTCAGAAATTGTCGAAAAATTTGTGTGACATTTTTGTTGTTATTTAAAAAATAAAACACTTTAATTTTAATGATGTCATAATTATTTTTGTCTTCTTTAGACGAGTGTCCTGTGAAGCAATTTGGTTTCAGCAGTTTTGGGCAAATGGAAGTGTGTTAAACAGAAGAATTATTTCTGGGTTAAATGTAACGTTATTCTATTTAAATTCTCTGGATATTTTTGCCCAGATAAACATGGCATGTTTGTAACAAACTGTTAGGAACAAGACTTCATGTAAAAAAGTGTTTACCCGTTATGTCTACATCTATAAAAATATTTTTTAGTTGTTATTTTTTTACTTGTCATGCTTGTTAATTAATACCTGGTATGGCTAAAAGTACTGAAGTAGATAGAACAATAGTTGCTTTTTCCCCGAATGGTTAATGGTAAGGTTATGTGTTGTTATGGGGCCTCGGTGGCCTAGTGGTCAAGGTAGTTCGTCTACTATTGATCACGTGGTCTGTCAACACTGAGATTGCTTCCTCCCCAAATAAAAACTGGATGCCATGATATAGCTGAAAATTGCTGAAAGTGGCATTAAACAAAATTAAACAAACATCATCACCAATGTTTAGATCAAGTGGTTATTTCATAATGTTTATTATTTAACATCCATGGACTGTGTGTGTATAATATTTGGCAATGTCCCTAAACTGAACTATATTGACATTTTCCACACAATAGACACTATTGGCACCATGGACCCTTTCTGATGGACTGGCATGTTTGGTGTTGTCCCCACAATGGATGCCATCTAAGGCACTTGTAATGTGTTTGGCATTGTTCCCACACAGGACCCAGTCTGAGAGACTTGTGGTGTGTTAGGCATTGTTCCAACACTGGACCCTGTCTGAGAGACTTGTGGTGTGTTTGGCATTGTTCCCACACTGTACCCTGTCTGATAGACTTGTGGTGTGTTAGGCATTGTTGCAACACGGGACCCTGTCTCATAGACTTGTGTTGTGTTTGGCATTGTTCCCACACTGGATCCTGTCTGAGAGACTTGTGGTGTGTTAGGCATTGTTCCAACACTGCACCCTGTCTGAGAGACTTGTGGTGTGTTAGGCATTGTTCCAACACGGGACCTTGTCTGAGAGACTTGTGTTGTGTTTGGCATTGTTCCCACACTGGACCTTGGCTGAGAGACTGGTGGTGTGTTTGACATTGTCCCCACACTAAACCTTGTATGAGAGACTTGTGGTGGGTTTAGGATTGCCCCCACACTACATCCTGCCTGAGAGACTTGTGGTGGGTTTGGCATTGTCACACACTACACCCTGTATGAGAGACTTGTGGTGGGTTTGGCATTGTCCTCACACTACACCCTGTCTGAGAGTCTAGTGGTATAGGTTTGGCTTTGTTACAACACTGGACCCATTCTTAGAGACTTGTGGTGTGTTAGGCATGGTTCCAACACTGGACCTTGTCTGAGAGACTTGTGGTGTGTTTGTGATTGCCCCCACACTGGACCCTGTCTGAGAGACTTGTAATGGGTTTGGCATTGTTCCCACACTGGAGCCTGTCTGAGAGACTTGTGGTTGGTTTGGATTGTTTCACACTACACCTTGTATGAGAGACTTGTGGTGGGTTTAGGATTGTCCCCACACTACACCATGTCTGAGAGGCTTGTGGTGGGTTTGGCATTGTCCCCACAGAACAGAACAGAACAGATTTTTATTTACCAATTAAAGGTGCCCGTTAGAGGCAGAATCAATTACAATTTAATCAAAGAAAGAAACAAAATCACAAATCCTAATAAATAAACAAAAGTTTCATTTTAACATAATTGTATTCATTATAAGAACATAGATATATAAATGTAATAAGGTTATCCAGTAAGAACTGAGCAAGGGGAGACAACTCTATCATCTTGGCTGATTAATACATTACGCTTTTCTTTCAATTCAACAACTAATTTCAATAAAAGTTTTATAACAAATGTATCTTCATTACTCATTAACCACAAGAATTTATTATCAATACAAAGGTTTTTAAAATTACAATATTTATCATTTATTTCTTCAATAAAAGGTTTTCTAATTTCTTCTAGATTTGGGCAATTTAATAAAAAATGTTTCTCATCCTCCACTTCATTTTTACACATGTAACATATTCTTTGGTGTATTTCTAAGTTGGTATATCTACCTCTTTCTATATTTAAATCATGGTCACTGAGTCTTAATTTTGTTAGATATTTTCTTTGATTTTCAGAACCTATATTTAGATATGGTTCAAGTTGATATATATATTAAAATTTTCTGTAAGTTCTCAACTTATTTCCTACTTTAGCTTTACTTTTAATATCATTATTTATATCTTTAAACCAAATATCAATAAGCTTCATCTTTAGTTTATGTCTAATTTTATCAATAATATATGTATGTTTATAACTGGTTGCATTTAAATATAATTTAATTTGCTTTGTAAGCTGAAATCTGATTGGTCAATTCAAATCGGGCAAACCATATTATAAGAAATAACTTGCGTGACCTATGACCTATTCTAACGCCGTTAAAATTCAAATAGTTCAACGACGTCATCGACGCTTTTACCGCAAAAAATGATAAGATTTATAGTTAAAATTAAATTATAAGGAATATTTCTAATTTCTGAACAGATTATACGATATAATATGGTTTGGGTCTGTTTACACCATTCATAAACCGCTTCGCGGTTTATTAGGCGTAAACAGACCCAAACCATATTATATCGTATAATCTGTTCAGAAATTTGAAGTATTCCTTAAATAAATGTTCAATGTTTAAAAATTTGAATATTGTTTGAATACAATTTAACCAAGATTCTTGGTTATTATTTGCCATCTTTTCTGATTCTTTAAAGGCTGCATTTAATATTGTATGATTTTCCCTTTTCTTATTATAAGTGTTGTCATAACTTATCTCATGGAGTCTTAACCAATATTTAACCATGTTTATGTACACATCAAAAATTAGTGGTAGGCATCCAAGCTCTCCTCTCATGCCATTTTTTGAAGTTTTGGAGCTTACTCCTAAAGCATATTGACAAAATTTCAAATTAATATTCTCCTGTTTGAGTTTTTCTATATTTTTTGCCAAAAAATTATCATTTTCTTTTTGGGTAGCTTTTACTGAGAACTCTCCCCATATTTCTGAACCATAAAGTAATACTGGTTTTACTGTATGATTAAAAATATGAATGAAAGTAGATATTCTTGGTTTCCCTGAAGAAAATGTTTTCTTCAGCTTATAAAATGCTTTTAAACCTTTATTATGAATGTCTAATTTTGCATATGAAAATGTGCCAGAGGCAGCAAAATTTATTCCTAAATAAGTGTATCTTTGTACTTGCTCAATTACCACATTATTGTATGTAAAGAAAATATTTTTTCTATATCTGCCAGCCTTATTAAATATCAAGACTTTAGTTTTAGAGGTATTAATTTCTAATTGCCACTCTTTAGAAAATGTTGATAGTTTATTAATAGCATTTTGTAAACCAGTTTTACTAGATGATAATAGAACTAAATCATCCGCATATAGTAGGCAACTTAGGTTTGTATTATTTAATACAACGGGATCACAAGATGAATCAAAATGTGATGGTAAATCACTGAGATACAAGTTAAACAAATTCGGGCTTAGATTGTCACCTTGTCTTACGCCTATGGAGGATTGAAAGAAATCTGTTCTTCTATTTCCAATTTTAACACATACTTTTATATTACTGTAAAGGGACTTTACAATGTTATAAAATTTGGTACCAACTCCTGCTTGTTTAAGCTTATAAAATAGGCCTGTATGTGGCACTGAATCGAAAGCCTTGCTAAAATCAACAAAACAGGTATATAGGGCCTTAGAATTGTTGCAGGTATATTTGTTTATCAAAGTTTTTAATACAAACATGTGATCTGAAGTTCGTTTACCAGTAGAAAAACCTATCTGTTCGTCGCAAATTGTTTTTTGTTTATCAAAATATTTTGTTAATCTTGTATCTAAAATCTTATTAAACAATTTACTAACATTATCACTTATGGTGATACCACGGTAGTTAGATGGGTCATCTATTGGCCCCTTTTTATGAATAGGTGCGATATAACTTTTTGACCATGACTGTGGATATTTTCCTTGTGAAAAAATTTCATTAAAAATTTTTGTTATAAGTGGACATAATATATGAGATCCATATTTTAACATTTCGTTAAGTATATTGCTGAATCCACATGCCTTCCCATTTTTTAGTGTTTTTAAAGCTGTTAAGACTTCAGTTGTAGAAATCTTATAATCTAGTTCATTAAATATAACTTGTTTTTCTGCTTCACTTAATTTAAGTGCCAAGTAGGAGTTATCTTTATTATTTGGTTCCTTATTTAAGTTTTCAAAATGGTCTCTCCATTGTTCCATATCAATCATGGACTCCTTTTTAAAACTATTACCATCACTTTTCAATTTTTCAACTAACTCCCAGTATTCTTTTGGGTTGTTACTTTGTAAATTATCTAGTTTTGCTAAAAGATCTTTTCTGTAAGTTTTCATAACAGTTTTTCTGGTCTTACGATATAGTTTTAAGCATTTAAAGAAGTTTCCTCTTATATAAGGGTCATTACTATTCTTTTTAAATTTTTCACACTTATAGTCTAACTCTGATTTTAATTTTCTTAGGTCCCCATTAAACCAAAGTTTATTTTTAATAATTTTGGTTTTAATTTTATTTTTTGGTGAGTTTTTCTTTACTTTTAAGGACAGATTAGCAGATTTCATAACAATGGAATTGAAATCTTCAATCAAGTTATCAACATCATGTGACTTTGAGTCACTTAGATTATTAATTAAACTTCTTATTTCTGCTGTATTTAGAGCAGTTTGAAATTTTACTTGTGATTCAATGTCCCATATATATTTATCAGGCATTAAGAAATCATCATCTTTTTTAACTTCCATACTTTTAAATTTACATTGGATCATACATGAAATTTGACAATGATCAGACAAAAGGGGTTTAATTTCATGGACTTTAAAGTATGTAATATCTTTTAAAAGGTCTTCAGATGTTAACATGTAATCAACTACACTACTACCAATTGGCTGGTGACATGTTAAATCACCATTTATATCACCAAAAGTTCTACCATTCAAAATTCTTAAACCTGAGGAAATACACAATGTTAAAAGTTGTCTACCCCTTGCACAGATAAATGTGTCTTTACTTCTCCTGTTAAGTAATGAATTGTCAAATCTATAAGAATTAAATAAAGGTATATGATGATCTGAATCATTTGGGATAAAATCTAAGTTTTCAGCTACTCTTGCATTTATATCGCCAGCAAGAATAATTTTTCCAACTTTTGAGTATTTTACTATATCTTTTTCTATTAGGTCTAAGATGTTATAATCTAATCTTTTGGTAAATGTTGAACATTCTGGTGGATCATATAGAAAGCAAATAAATATGTCTTCTATAGTATTAAAAAAGTTCTTGTTTAGTTTGAGCCAAATAAAGTCATTTGTACAATGATCTAAAAATTTGACACCAGATCTTATTTCATCTTTGACATAAACTGATAAACCTCCAGACTTTTTGCCTTTATTTCTAAATTTTGGTCTAATGAGATGTACTGGGTTAGAAAACCCAGAAATATGAAAACTATCATCCATACTACAATGGGTTTCTTGCAAAATATGTCCTGATCTAAAAAACATGATATAAATTCTTTATCGTTAAATTTGTTATAACCTTTGCACATGTGACCATTTATGTTCCAGCTGGATATCCTCAAACAATTATGACATGTATATTTTGGCATATTTATCATAATACTACAAGATACTATGAGAGCACACAACCCAAAAATGATTGAATTACATGTAATGTAATTAAAGAAAAAGTATACTGCTGTGTATATCTATACAAAAACATTTTACACAAATAATATTCATGACATGTATATAATACAGTAGTAGTGAAATGCTCACAATAACCGGGATGACATAATGCTCACTACCTTAACACTTCAGTCTTAAAAGTAATAAATTTCTACATGTTCTACCTTTGTTTCATTTATTTATTTATTATTTGTGTTTTCTCCTTTTCTAGTTTTTCAAACTTCAATTTATGGTCTTAGTTTTATACCGAAGACATGTAATAAGTGTCATGATGTTCTTTCTTCAAAATTAATATATCTTTTCAATATATATATATATATATATATATATATACATATATATACATATACATGTACATATATACACACAAACATATACATATATATACACATACACATACACACATACATAAACATATACATATATATACACATACACATACACACATACATATACACTACCCTGTATGAGAGACTTGTGGTGGGTTTAGAATTGTCCCCACACTAAACCCTGTCTGAGAGACTTGTGGTGGGTTTGGCATTGTCTCCACACTACACCCTGTATGAGAGACTTTTAGTGGGCTTAGGATTGTCCCCACACTAAATCCTGTCTGAGAGACTTGTGGTGTGTTAGGCATTGTTGCAGCACGGGACCCTGTCTGAGACACTTGTGTTGTGTATGGCATTGTTCTCACACGGGACCCTGTCTGAGAGACTTGTGGTGTGTTAGGCATTGTTCCAACTTGGGACCCTGTCTGAGAGACTTGTGGTGGGTTTGGCATTGTCTCCGCACTACACCCTGTCTGAGAGACTTGTGGTGTGTTTTGCATTGTTCCAAAATGAACCCTGTCAGAGAGACTTGTGTTGTGTTTGGCATTGTTCCAACACTGGACCCTGTCTGAGAGACATGTGGTGGATTGGCATTGTTCCAACACGGGACCCTGTCTGAGACTGGTGGTGGGTTTGGCATTGTCTCCACACTACACCATGTCTGAGAGACTTGTGGTGTGTTTTGCATTGTTCCCAAATGAACCTGTCTGAGAGACTTGTGTTGTGTTAGGCATTATTCCAACACTTACCCTGTCTGAAAGACTTGTGGTAGGTTTGGCATTGTTCCAACACTGGACCCTGTCTGAGACTGGTGTTGGGTTTGGCATTGTTCCCATACTGGACCCTGTCTGAGACTGGTGGTGTGTTTGGCATTGTTCGAACACGGGACCCTGTCTGAGACACTTGTGGTGCGTTTGGCATTGTCTCCACACTACACCCTGTATGAGAGACTTGTGGTGTGTTAGGCATTGTTCCAACACTGGACCTTGTCTGAGAGACTTGTGGTGTGTTTGTGATTGCCCCCACACTGGACCCTGTCTGAGAGACTTGTAATGGGTTTGGCATTGTTCCCACACTTGACCTCTACTTAGAGACATGTGGTGTGTTAGGCATTGTTCCCACACTGGACCCTGTCTGAGAGACTTGTAGTGGGTTTAGGATTGTCTAAACATCAACACCCTGTATGAGAGACTTGTAGTGGGTTTAGGATTGTCCCCACACTAAACCCGGTCTGAGAGACATGTGGTGGGTTTGGCATTGTCTCCACACTACACCCTGTATGAGAGACTTGTAGTGGGTTTAGGATTGTCCACACACTAAACCCTGTCTGAGAGACTTGTGGTGTGTTATGCATTGTTGCAACACGGGACCCTGTCTGAGACACTTGTGGTGTGTTTGGCGTTGTTCCCACACGGGACCCTGTCTGAGAGACTTGTGGTGTGTTAGGCATTGTTCCAACACCGGACCATGTCTGAGACACTTGTGGTGGGTTTGACATTGTTACAACACTGGACCCTGTCTGAGACTTGTGGAGGGTTTGGCATTGTCTCCACACTATACCATGTCTGAGAGACTTGTGGTGTGTTTTGCATTGTTCCCAAATGGACCCTGTCTGAGAGACTTGTGTTGTGTTCGGCATTGTTCCAACACTGGACCCTGTCCGAGAGACTTGTGGTGGATTTGGCATTGTTCCAACACGGGACCCTGTTTGAGACTGGTGGTGGGTTTGGCATTGTCTCCACACTACTCCATGTCTGAAAGACTTGTGGTGTGTTTTGCATTGTTCCCAATTGAACCCTGTCTGAGAGACTTGTGTTAGGTTTGGCATTGTTCCAACACTGGACCCTGTCTGAGACTGGTGGTGGGTTTGGCATTGTTCCAACACGTGACCCTGTCTGAGACACTTGTGGTATGTTTGGCATTGTACCCACACTGGGCGCTATCTGCGAGACTTGTGGTGTGTTTGGCATTGTTTCAAGATGGGACCCTGTCTGAGACACTTGTGGTGGGTTTTTCGTTGTCTCAACACTACACCCTGTATGAGAGACTTGTGGTGTGTTAGGCATTGTTCAAACACACCCTGTCTGAGAGACTTGTGGTGGGCTTGGCATTGTCTCCACTCTACACCCTGTCTGAGAGACTTAGGGTGTGTTGGGCATTGTTCTAACACGGGACCCTGTCTGAGAGACTTGTGGAGGGTTTGGCATTGTCCCCACACTACACCCTGTATGAGAGACTTGTGGTGGGTTTAGGATTGTCCCCACACTAAACCCTGTCTGAGAGACTTGTGGTGTGTTAGGCATTGTTGCAACACTTGACCCTGTCTGAGACACTTGTGGTGTGTTTGGCATTGTTCCCACACGAGACCCTGTCTTATGGTGTGTTAGGAATTGTTCCAACACTGGACCCTGTCTGAGACACTTGTGGTGGGTTTGGCATTGTCTCAACACTACACCCTGTCTGAGAGACTTGTGGTGTGTTAGGCATTGTTCCAACATGGGACCCTGTCTGAGAGACTTGTGGAGGGTTTGGCATTGTCCCCACACTACACCCTGTATGAGAGACTTGTGGTAAGTTTAGGATTGTCCCCACACTAAACCCTGAGAGACTTGTGGTGTGTTAGGCATTGTTGCAACACTACACCCTGTCTGAGAGACTTGTGGTGTGTTAGGCATTGTTCCCACACTGGACCCTGTCTGAGACTGATGGTGGGTTTGGCATTGTTCCTTCACTTGACCCTGTCTGAGACTGGTGGTGTGTTTGGCATTGTTCCAACACGGGACCCTGTCTGAGACACTTGTGGTGTGTTTGGCATTGTCCCCACACTACACCATGTGTGAGACACTTGTGGTGGGTTTGGCGTTGTCTCCACACTACACCCTGTATGAGAGACTTGTGGTGGGTTTGGCATTGTTCCAACACAGGACCCTGTCTGAGAGACTTGGGTGTGTTAGGCATTGTTCCCACACTACACCCTGTCTGAGAGACTTGTGGTGGGTTTGTCATTGTCCCCTCACTCACACAGTATGAGAGACGTGTGTTGGGTTTGGCATTGTCCCCACACTCACCCTGTCTGAGAGACTTGTGATGGGTTTGCCATTGTTCCCACACTGGACCCTGTCTGAGAGACTTGTGGTGGGTTTAGGATTGTCCCCACACTACACCCTGTATGAGAGACTAGTGGTGGGTTTGGCATTGTCCCCACACTACACCCTGTATGAGAGACTTTTGGTTGGTTTGTCATTGTCCCCTCACACACTGTATGAGAGACTTGTGGTGGGTTTGGCATTGTCTCCACACTCACCGTGTCTGAGAGACTTGTGGGTTTGGTATGGTCCCACATTCACCCTGTATGAGAGACTTTTGGTTGGTTTGTCATTGTCCCCTCACACACTGTATGAGAGACTTGTGGTGGGTTAGGCATTGTCCTCACATTCACCCTGTATGAGAGACTTGTGGTGGGTCTGTCATTGTCCCCTCACACACTGTATGAGAGACTTGTGGTGGGTTAGGCATTGTCCTCACATTCACCCTGTATGAGAGACTTGTGGTGGGTTTGTCATCGTCCCCTCACACACTGTATGAGAGACTTGTGGTTCGGTTTAGCATTTTGTCCACACCCACTCTGTGGTGGTGTACCTGTACTTCCTGCAGCACCGTATACATTCCTTTATAAGTGAATTATCCTTCAATCCAGAGTTTTAGTCCATTTTGATCAATGTTTGTTTCAGGTCATTTAATCAACAATAATAATTTTAAAATGATTTTTTGTTGTTTCAGAAACATGGAAAGTCACCCACTGTCTAATTTGAAGTTGTCACCACACAACATCCTGGAGACATTACAGGGTCGCAGTGAGTGTCCTAAATGTCAAAAGTCAAGAAAATATTATTGTTATACATGTTATGTACCTGTAGATCTGCTCCTTGGAAAAATTCCTTGTGTTAAGGTATACATAATGTAAATCAGTGGTTGTCTCTACTTGGAAGGAAATTTGAATTTTTTTAAGATCATAATTGCTATCATGAAATGGTCAGATATTTAGTCTTTAGCCTTTACTCAGGGGTTCAAATTTGCGGTGGTCTGAAGTACAGGACCTTTTGGATAATCAATCAGACTTGCCGTTTGGTGATTAGCTGAACCTGACGGACATTCTTGTGTGAAAAGTTAGTGATTGATACAACCTGTGTGATACAAGATGTACTTTGTATCACCTGTATAGATGAAACAAGGTTTTGTATCACACAGGTTGTATCAATCGCTAATTTGGCAGATTTTGATTGTATATGAAAGCAATGGTGAATGAATGAAATGTGACATCATAATGCTTTTGACGCTATGGACTATATTTTTATGTGAAAATGCTTCTTTGAATGTTTAAATTTAACCTTAAAAACATAGTTTTGTTCTGCCTTCTTTATACTTCTGAATTTTATAATTATTTTATTATTACATTTATTAAAGTTTAGGTACAACTACCTATATCATGTCTCGACAGTTGCAAACATTCCGAATCACAACTCTACGCTAGGGTATAGTGGTTATACAAATGTACACAACTGTCTCGAAATGATACAGGTAGTTGTACCTACACTCAAGGTATGTAATGCCTATATCTTTTGTGCTCAACTCGATGTGGAAGATGTCACTGGCTTTCCCTTAAGTGCATGAAAGCACCTAACTCTTCCATAAACCAACAATTTTTATTTTGCCATATCCTATTGACTGTCCATTCTTTAATATCCCACATCTAATCAGAATGCCCGAATCAAGAATGTTGTTATGTAACAATGACAGTGTTCTTGTTTCTGGCATTTTAATTAGATGACACAAAGAGTACAGATGATTGTACAGGATCTCATCTTTACTCGGTCATCTCAACCTGAAATTGGCCATTTACTAAAAAAACTGCACATTTATACCAAGTGGGAAGCGTTGACATGTTTGCCCACCATGTGCTCATTCCCACTGTTAACTGTTGAAAAAGCAAATCCCTCCAGAGCTGTAGTGCATTACTGTAAGGCCATCCTTTGAGAAGTAGGTATGTAGGTAGTCAAACAATACTACTTTTACTGCATGTTCATACACCTTTAATATTATTATATATATAATCACGCAATTTGAATTGTCTTTCAGTTACCAATAAAAATAGATATCATTAAACACCCAAGTGAAGTGGATGGAAAAAGTACATGTGCCCATGCCAAAGTCCTGGCAAATGATGATGTCAACATATATACATACCCTTGTATACCAGACTATCTAAGGGATGGATCGGTGAGATGTTTACTATAAAAATTAACACAGATTTTGAGTACTTATATGTATTTTTTTAAAGCATAAATTGGTTAGGTTTAGGAATCAGTAACAGTTCAACTCCACCTAATACATTTTTAGCTCACCAGGTGAGCTTTTGCCATCACTTGGTGTCTGTTGTCCATTGTAAACTTTTTCAAAAATCTTCTCTAAAACCTCTGGACCAATTTTTTTCAAACTTTGCCACAATCATCCTTAGGGTTCCTAGTTTCAAGTTTGTACCCATGGTGTTGATCAACAGACAAATATGGCCACTTACTAAAAATAGAACATGGGTGTCAACATTATCCCAAAAATTATAATAGCTTTTCAGAAAACCGTTACTTCAAATTGATCAGCACATTAAGGTCTACAATAGTTGCTGATATGGAGTAGGCATTGCCAAAATGCGAGCACAGACAATATAGTTCTTTATTATCAATATTTAGTGTGCATTTCATAATTGACATAACTTCCGAACACCCTAAATGTGCCTCTAAATTCCAGTGGTCAAGTGATGTCTTTCTTTGTTACGGTGATGTCACATGAAATGCAATTTGATTGTCAGTTTTTAGCTCACCTGGACCGAAGGTCTATGTGAGCTTTTGCCATCACTTGGCGTCCGTCGTCTGTTGTCCGTTGTCTGTCGTAAACTTTTCAAAAATCTTCTCCTCTGAAACCACTGGGCCAATTTTTTTCAAACTTGGCCACAATCATTCTTAGGGTTCCTAGTTTCAAGTTTATATCCAGGGTGTTGATCAACAGACAAATATGGCCGCTGTTACTAAAAATAGAACATAGGGGTCAACACAGGTTTTTGATCATTATCTCAAAAATTATAATAGCATAGAGAAAACCGTTACTTCAAATTGATCAGCACATTAAGGTCTACAATAGTTGCTATTAGTGTGAAGTTGTGTATTGGCTTCTTGTAGGAGTTATTGCCCTTTATTGACGATTTTTGACAAAATTTTTGGTATTTACAATATTACCTGAAAACTATACGAGGTAGAGTGAAACTGTTAATGGCAAAAATGATCAGCAATAAAAGCCCTACAATTCGCTTGATTGGTCTGAAATAGTCAAATGACTCCTTATATGAGTTATTGCCCTTAAATGGCAATTTTTTATGAAATTTTCCGTTATTTTCCTGTTACTTTAAAACTATAACAGCTAGTAGCAAAAATGATCAGCAATACAAGCCCTACAATTCACTTAATTGGTCTGAAATTGTCAGATGACTCCTTACAGGAGTTATTGCCCTTAAATGGCAATTTTTTATGAAATTTTCCGTTTTTGTCCTGTAACGTAAAAACCATAACAACTAGAGTGAAATTATAAATTGCAAAAATGATCAGCATTAAAAGCCCTACAATTCACTTAATTGGTCTGAAATTGTCAGATGACTCCTTATAGGGGTTATTGCCTTAAATGAAAATTTTTTAATGAAATTTTCCATTTTTAGCTCACCTGACCCGAAGGGTCATCTGAGCTATTGCCATCACTTGGCGTCCGTCGTCGTCCGTCGTCGTCGTCGTCGTCGTCGTTAACTTTTCTTCAAAAATCTTCTCCTCCAAAACCACTGAAGGGATTGCTTTGAAACTTTGCATACATCATCAGTAAAATGCCCTCTACCAAGTTTGCCCAAATCATGGCCTCAGACCAACCAACATGGCCGCCATGGCTAAAAATAGAACAGAGGGGTCAAAATACAGTTTTTTGCTTATAGTTCAAAAAGTATAACAGATACAGGAAAACCGAAGTGACTATCCTTCTTCAGCATCTAAAGCTCTACAAAACACTCCATTGGGTCAAAGTTGTATGATGACTCCTTGTAGGAGTTATTGCCCTTTAATTGTCAAAATTGATGATTTTTGCCATTTTTGCCTCAAAATCTTGAAAATTATTAGAACAAGAGAAAAAGTTAGCATTGCTTAATTGTTCTGCTCTATGAGGGCTACAAAAATGACTGAAGGGTCAAGATTGTCTGATTAACCGTTTAAGAGTTATTCCCCTTGAACTGTCTTTTTTAATCGGTTTTAATTGATTTTTTAAAATCTTCTCCTCTGAAACAACTGAAAGTACTGCTTTGAAACTTTGTACACATCATCTGTTAAATGTCCTCAACCAAGTTTGCACCTACCATGGCTGCAGATTAACCAACATGGCCACCATGGCTAAAAATAGGATGGGGGGGGGCGGTAAAATACAGTTTTTGGCTTATATTTAAAAAAAGTGTAACAGATACAGGAAAACCGAAGAGACATGCCTTCATCTGCATCAAAAGCTCTACGAAACACTCCATTGGGTTGAAGTTGTATGATGACTCCTTATAGGAGTTATTGCCCTTTAATTGTCGAAATTGATTATTTTTGCCATTTTTGCCTCAAAATCTTGAAAATTATTAGAACTAGAGAAAAAGTTAGCATTGCTTAATTGTTCTGCTCTTTGAGGGCTACAAAAATGACTCAAGGGTCAAGATTGTCTGATTAACCGTTTAAGAGTTATTCCCCTTGAACTGTTTTTTTTAATCGGTTTTAATTGATTTTTTAAAATCTTCTCCTCTGAAACAACTGAAAGTACTGCTTTGAAACTTTGTACACATCATCTGTCAAATGTCCTCAACCAAGTTTGCACCTACCATGGCTGCAGATTAACCAACATGGCCACCATGGCTAAAAATAGAATGGGGGGGGGGCGGTAAAATACAGTTTTTGGCTTATATTTTAAAAAGTGTAACAGATACAGGAAAACCGAAGAGACATGCCTTCATCTGCATCAATAGCTCTACGAAACACTCCGTTGGGTTGAAGTTGTATGATGACTCCTTATAGGAGTTATTGCCCTTTAATTGTCGAAATTGATTATTTTTGACATTTTTGCCTCAAAATCTTGAAAATTATTAGAACTAGAGAAAAAGTTAGCATTGCTTAATTGTTCTGCTCTATGAGGGCTACAAAAATGACTGAAGGGTCAAGATTGTCTGATGAGCTGTTTAGGAATTATTCTCCTTGAACATTTTTTAATCAATTTTACCTGATTTTAAAAAATCTTCTCCTCTTAAACCAATGAAAGGACTGCTTTGAAACATTGCACACATCATCTTTAGGATGTCCTCTACCAAAATTGTGCAAATCATGACACCTGACTACCTACATAGCTACATTGGATTAAAATAGAAAAAATGAAAAAAGGGGGGGGGGGGTTGAGAGAGTTTTCGACTGATAGTTAAAAAAGTGTAACAGGTACAGCAAATTTGAAGTGAACCTCCCTTCTCCCTCTAACCATCAAAAGATCCTCCTTAAAGGAGTTATTTCTCTTAAATGGTCAAAATTAATGATTTTTGCAGAAGTGTTGGGCAATTCCTTATAGCAAAGAAAAGCTGGATAAAAAAGGGTTGTTTGGTTTCAGGTTCAGGTGAGCGATACAGGCTCCTGGGAGCCTCTAGTTGTCCTGTAACTTGAAAACTATATCAGCTAGATTGAATCTTTAAATTGCACTAATGATCAGCAATAGAAGCCCTACAAATGATTGCTTAGTCCAAAATTTCAAGATACTCTTTATAGGAGTTATTGCCCTTTCATTATGCATTTGGACAAATGAACAGTTTTTGAATTATAAATTAGTCTACAACACACCTAGAGTAAAACTGTAAATTTCTAAATTACCCTAAAGGACAATGCCTACAAACCATTTAATTTTCAGAATTTGTCTGATGGCACCTTATAGGAGTTATTGTATTTAACTAAAATTTTTGAAGAAATGTTTATTTTTTGCACAGTAATTTAAAAGCTATAACAACTAGACTGAAACTGTTAATTTCAAAAATTTAAATATAGTTGAAGTCATTTGGATTCCAGGTGAGGGATTACAGGCTCCTGGGAGCCTCTAGTTTTAACTGTTAGATGACTTAGATATCAATTTAAATACATTTGATTTTGTGTGTAAATAAACACACAGTATCAAGTTCTAAATAGAATTGTGTCTAACATCACTTGGCATTTGTTGCATTCCATTCAGCAAACACTGTATAATTAATAATAACTTTTTTTTTGGCTTTTAAACACTGATTTATTTGTTGAAAGGGAATTTTTTAATATCTTACAAAATAATATGCTTTTACTGCATGACACTTATACCAACTACAAGATAAATGAAATTGCTTTACCTTTAAATAGTTTAATTTAGAAACTTTTAATTAAAAGAAAAGGTCCTAGGGTCTCGTGATCATTTATCTAGCTTGACCATAAATACGGTGAAAAGGTCATTTGGTCTGTGTTGAGGTAAGGCCTCTTAGTTCTCATTATACCCCCACAAACTTGTTTGGGGGGGGGGGTGGGGTATATAGGAATCACCCTGTCTGTCTGTCCGTCTGTCTACATCCCTTGTAAGTGCAACTCCTCCTAAACAGCTTGATGAAATTGAATGAAACTTAGCATAAAGGCAGTACATTATATGTAGATGTGCATGAAGAATTGTTATTGACCTTGGATATCATTAAGAGGGGAGATAATTGGACTTGAAAGCGAAGGGAGGGGGTTATCCCTTTGTGAGCATGGTCACAGTCCACACTTGTTTACATTTTACATGTACAAGTTTTTGACCTATTCACTCTTAGATTAAGTAAGATAAGTAGTTAGTAATACTAAATCTATGTCGGAATGTATTTAGTAAATTGACCTTATTATAAAATTTAGTTTAGTTTCTGCAAATTTAATGACTGGTGAACTAGAGTTCTTACACAGCATATGTCTGTCAACTCTGTTCTACACTAGTATATTGAAACATCTCTAAATTAATAATATTTGTTTCCTACAGGTTGTGTTAGTGTTTCCAAATGATGATTCCTGTACATTGGAAGAACTTGCTCAGAAAATACAGTGTATGAGTGATACTATACAGCATTCCAAGGGCAGTTATAAAATAAATGAGTTATCAAATGCTGTAAAAGATCTTTCACATGAGAAAACGCAAGATAATGGGCAAGCTAGTGCTTTTTCTGACAAAATGACCTTTGAAACTAACAAACAGGATAACAATGAAATTTCTGTGTCATCAAATACAGAAAATGAGAACATTCCTTTGCAGATGTCAGATGACAGTTCAGGGGAGATAAGTCATGTAATGCCACATTCAGGTTTAGAGGGCTTAAATAATTCTGTAGAGAATGAGAAAAAAAGAAAACTAGAATGTAATACTGAAGAAAACATAAGCAAGAAGTATGATTTACCTGTATTTAGGAAAGCAGTGTTTATTGACAGTACTTGGAATCAGACATATCGCATATCTACAGATGAACGACTAAAAGGTAAGGCCACTTGGAATTCATGCTTCAATTAAAAAAAGCCACATAGAACATTAAAATTACAAGTAGGGTAGGAATACACGTCATGAACAAACACTAACACACAGCAAAAAGCTTGATGTTCTAAATAATCACAAATATTTTATTCTCATTATGTGTTTCCCTGTTGGGTTATTTGGTATAAGTGAATGTTTCAGTGAATACATCTTTGGCAGATTTGGAAGGGAGAAAATAGGGCAGAAAATATTGATTGTACTGACTGAATCTGTCTGTTAATCAGAAAACGTTTTGATACAAATATTGTTTATCTCTTTTTTTCAGGATTACCATGTATTGTACTGAAAGATAGAGAATCTAAGTTTTGGAGACACCAGAAGGAGAATCCTGCATCATATTTATCCACTATAGAAGCTGTTTACTATTTAGTGCGAGACTATCATGATCTATTTATATCATCCAGTTATGATGGTGAATATGATGATCTGATGTTTTTCTTCATGTACATGTATAATAAAATCCAGGGATTGTACCAGGATAGACCTTTAAAAGCAGACATTCAGAGGCATAATGATAAATTAAAAAATAAATAAATTCAAGTTTCTTTTAATGCCAGAATGTTTCTCCTTCACTGGTTCAGTTTAATAGAAAATCATTCCTAACCTGAAATGAAAATTATAACTATAATACACCTTTCATCCAAAACAGCCAGACACTGACCTTTACATATAGTTTTTTTCTGGGCCAAACATAGCCCACTATGATCTTGTGTAGGAACAATTGTTGATGGACCTGTCTTGTTTAAATGCAAAGACCAATCCCAGCACTCAAGGGTTTGTTGTAACAAGGTTGATGTTATCTCTCCAGAAGTTTTATGATCCTCACCATGACCTAATTGATCATTATGGGAAATCAGTGTCTCAAATACGATCTGACATTTTCGCTGAGTCATAGGTAGTGTATTCCTGGATTAACTTTTCCCTAGACATGACAATGAGTAACTCGACAGGTGTCCTATTATTAGAGGCAGGCATTGGTTTCTCATCCGGGGCACCTGAGTGCACCCATGGTTTTTATTGGGTTCAGGTAACTCTCTTTCTGTTTTTTCTGTTCTTAGTTTTGTGTTGCGTTTGTCTATATCCGGATTTGTAACTGTCTCTTGACTCTTTGCTAGTGTTTTTCGGACGATTTTCTATGATATTTTATCTTGACCATCTTGCACAGAAATATAAGCCACTGACATGTACATTTGAGGTTATTTCTGGATCCTTAATTGCCTATTTTCTTAGAAAACTAGCTGCTGAAATCTCTTGGACCAATCCAGACCATAACCAACTTGTATATTTAATAAACTAGCTCGGGACTGGTATGCCACGGGGACCATCTCTAGCCTTCAACTACAAGGGACATAAGCACCATCAGTATGAAGTTTGTGTGTGTGGCCATAATGGAACCAACCAACCAAGGCCCTTGACTATCTACAGACACTACACACTGACTTGATAATCAGGTTTAATTCCTGTTAGCTGCTGTCTAGTATGCCACTGGGGATGTCTGTAGCCTTCAACCACCAGGGAAAGAAGCACTATCAGTATTAAAGTTTTGTGTGTGGCCCTAATGGAACCAACCAACCAAGGCCCTTGACCACCATATACAGACACACTAGGCACTAATTCCTGTTATCAACCAGGACCCTCGAACACTTTTTACAGAAACCCAAGCCAGTGACTTTATTTTTACCAACCGAGGCTCAAGTACACCTTGTACAGAAAAACCATCTGCTGACTTGTATTGTGACCAACCAAAGCCTTTAACCACTCTGTACTGAAACACAAGCAGCTTTTCTAATTCTGTAAATCTAGCTTTATTACTTTAACAATTGCCTTCTTGCAAAGAAGTTTTAGTTGCTGACATGTATGATTGGCATCATTGTAATGACCAACCTTTGCCCCCGTAGAAACACTAGACAATGACTTACACGTCGGGTTTAGTTCAGGACCAACCATATTGTATTTAAGCACTAGCTGCTGACTCGTCTGGTGCGTCATGCTTTATTAGCATCTACCTATGTCATCACTAAATACAATAATACTGGGCTCTATTCTGCCTGGTGTGGCTCGTTTGTTTAATTATGTTAATTCGTAAAACTAAAATTGCAACTTTAAGCACCTCATGATGATCTATTGTATAAAGTTTTTGAAGATGGAATTGGTCATAATTTTTTTTTCAGTTCTTACAGATTTGTATAAGAGCTGTCAGTCAGCAGTGAAGATTGAAATAAGTACAGTACACACATTTGTTTTTATATTGATAGAGGAGTTAAGCAGGGAGATGGACTAAGACCCACTCTGTGTAACTGCTTTATCAATGCTATTCATTATATTGTTGATATTTCTTTTGATCCTCTCCATCTTCAAGAAAGATCTATAAGTAGTCTTAGTTTTGCAGATGATTTACTAATTTTTTTCTGAATAGAAAAAAGCTCTACAGAAGGCTTCAAATAATCTTGGTGCCTATTACTACAAATGGTAATTAATTGTTAATATTAAGGAGAAAAAATTAATAGTCTTTCAGAGATGTTGTCCCAGATTTCTTTTATTAAAATAGCTATTTCTGAATATATTATATAATTTTATTGGCAACATTATTGATTACGGAAATTAAATATATATATATATATACCGTATATAAGAATTGTAAAAAAAACCGTCTAAAACTCTCTGCACTTTAAAATCATATGTCAAATGTCGTCAATGTACCACCTGATCCAGTCATGCAAATTATTTGACAATTTAATTATACCTATTTTATTTGACAACAGTGAAGTATGGTTTTTGGAAAACAATTTTTACTGTTTACAATCCAATGATACCATTTGTGATGTTTAGCAAAGTTTTCTTTTGAAAAAAATTCACTATAGATTCTGTAAAACTATTTTAGGTATTAAAGACTGCAAGTAATATGGTAGCAAAAGCATAGCTGTGACGATACTCTGGATTCTTAAAATACAAGTACTGATCAAGTTTTATCCATTCAGAAAATATTAGTTAAAAGAGGCATTTCATTTAAACAAATCTTTACATGAAGATGCCATTTTTTCATGGTACACTTCCTTACTCCTGGAAATATGTTTCCACCCTATAGATAACATTATGGTATTTCTGGTTTTTCAAAGTCAGAGTTTCTATTACACTGGGACTAATACCGTTAACTTCTTTGATTCATAGGTTTCTGATTTACAACACAGAAATTCCAGTACTATACTACAAAATATAATGTCCCTGTTTTGAATGACTGTAACCTCTTTCAAAACTGTTGATTTCGTGGAGATTAATGTTGTTGACATTCTGTGTTTATATAAAAAACTAGCTGTGTCAAAATTTCATTTTGGAGATGTCATGAAAGGACAAGAAACACATCTTTTTGTTTATTGCAAATTTTGTCCATTGGGACATTTAGCAATTGACAAACACAATTTTAAACACGTTAAACATCATGAACAATAGAGTCAAAACATTTATATAAAGGTAAGTACATCTCAATTAGACTTGCCACAAGTCCCTTTGAATTTGCTATTAGAGAGATACATCTTTATTATCAACATTTCTATACTATCCACTTGTGTACAAAGGTTTTGTACACAAGTGGATATTATAAGAAATGTTGATAATAAAGATGTATTTCTCTAATAGCAAAAAAAAAAAAACTTAAAAGATCTCAACCCCTGTGGACCTTATTTTTCCAATGATTGCTTCCTTGTTGTGATCACTAAATTTTGTTAGTAATTGTTTATTTTTAAAGCTTTTATTCATTTATTAAATATTCTTCTAGTTTATCTCTGTTAATTTGCTTTATAAGTCATTAAGACCATTTAATTTAAATTTAAGTTTAACATAAATTACTTCCATGCAGTTCCTGTCTGTTGTAACGACATATTGGGTAAAACTAGTCAGACACATTATTTATAATATTATGTCTTATTTTTGATAGTTATTAGATAAACTTCCTATATTTGGAACACAGAAAAATGTGGTTAAAAACTACCTGACCAGGTAAATATTTTACCTGAGGCTGACAAGATGTCTGGCCAATCAAAAAGGTCACTGAATAGCCAGATAGGAGAGATGTACTACATTTTTACTAAGGTGTTTAAACAGGTGAGATGGTTATAACTTTAAACAATTATTAAGCTCATGTATTGTTATTGTGTGCATACCAAATTTAATGATCTGTTTAATTTATACCAAGTCTCATTTGTATAGTAAATACGCACATGTCTGGTCACTAGATCACCTGGAAATTCTTCTTTAAAAAGTGAGGGAGTACAATTTATTATCAATATTTAATGAACAGTTTTTAAAAAAAATCTGTGTTTCTGATTATAATCTTGATGTATAAATTCTTACACAACATTTGTAGAAATGAAGCTAAAATTATTCTTTGTTCTGTCCAGATTAAGTTACTAAGTGTGACATATTTTCTTTAATTAAGTTCAGCAATATATTACATTTCTATAAAAAAATATATAATTTCTCCTAATGGGAAAGAAAACAAACTTAAACACCTTTTAATAAATCTCTTTTTTTAACTAATAACATACACTCAATAAGAAACATCACAGTAGAAATTCCATTTAGCTGCAGCTGCAATAAGCAGTTGATTTATGTGAATTAACATTTTGTAATAAAAAAAAATCAAAATGCATAGATGTATATAAGTAATGAAATATTTTCTTCTCCTCCAAGGAATTTGTTCTATTATTGCTGCATACTTTGTTTACATTATTTTTAGCTGAAGTATGAAGCTGTAAACAAAGTGGCAGGTCTCCAAAGTACAAATTCCATCAATGACTACTCATACATAATTCTTGTAATATTTCCAGAAAGTTTTTTTATCTCTTTAAAAATCATTTGGTATTTCCGCTCTTTAAATCATTAAATCTTAGTTATTTTTATTTTACAGATGTATTTATTATATCTCTTTTTGTGGTGTAAAGCTTAAGGTTCTTTTTTCATTCATAAAAAGCAGGTGTTTATTACAATGAGGGCAATCTCCAGTGTAAACTATCAATAAATGGGTCAAATACTACCACTGGGAAGATGATAACTACTGGTTGTAAGGGGCCATCTCAAAATATTCTGGCTAGTGTTACCATTGAATTCATGGGTGGGAGGGCCACTGTCGAAGTTAACTTTAAGTGTTATGATTACTATGTTATATATTTATCTGACCCTAGAACAAAATATCGTGCAAATATGAGTGCTAGGTGATTTTGTCATTATTTTCATTAAACTTTCTATTATTTTCTATTATGTAATTATGTAATTTTTATACCTCCCGCAAACTTGTTTGGGGGGGTATATAGGAATCACCCTGTCTGTCCATCTGTCCGTCTGTCCACATCCCTTGTAAGCGCTTATCCTCCTAAACCACTCGACAGATTTTGATGAAACTTTATATGAAGGAAGTACATCATATGTAGATGTGCATGAAGAATTTTCGTTGCTGTCATATTATTCAGGGGAGATAATTGGACTTGAAGCGAAGCAGGGGTATCCCTTTGTGAGCGTGCTGACAGTCCACACTTGTTTAATTTCTACTTAATTTAAAAAGAGTAATACACAAATTTAGTCTGTTTATTTTTTTGTACTATTGATGTCTGTAAAGTAAGTGACTCTCAAGCAATATCTGATGAGCTACTTTTAGGTTTAATTTATCTACTGATTTTTTAGCCAATGTACATGTATATATATATATTTAAAAATCTGCATGCTTGTCTCTGGTGGGGGATAATGATGCCCATTTTGTACATTTTGAAGATAGGTGCATTTTATCCTTTACACAGGGCTAATTTTTTTTCCAATTTTGCTTTCTATTCTGTCAAACTTTTCTGGCTATTGGGACATCCAATTTTTACCATAATGCATTGGTCATTATAATTTTTTTATGAATATATTAATTGTTATTGAAAAACAAAAAATATAAATGTTTTACCATAACCTTGTACCTATAATATTATATTAAATTATTAATTATTTCTTTATTTCTCTCATTAAAGAATTTATGTTTTAAATTTGAATTGAGAATTTGTATATTAAAACCTAACTTAAAAAATGGTAAGTTTGAAGAAATGTTTTTTTTCTGTATTTGTCCTGAGCATCTTTAAGCATACATGAGTCTTGAGCATCTGTAGTTAGTTTTTTAATCTTGATTTTGTTTTAGAGCTACATTTTAACAGGAACTTATAAAAAGTCCATCTTTGCTTAAGCCAAGTCTTATGATCAGTTCCTCTCCTCTCTTCACAAGGGACCTGATCAGAACACTTGGCTAGCAAAGATGTAAATAGTCATATTTTACATTTTTCCCATGTGGACATCAATGATTTAGAACAATTTTTGTCTCAAGTCTGACCCTTTTTTTCTTTGATACTCATGACCCCTTTATCTTAAATTATATTATATATTTCAAGGTATTAAATATTAGATTTGATTGATTGATTGGACGTTTGCTTTATGTCCAGCGAGCAGTATTTCAGCTATATTCAGGACAGTTAAATATTAGGTCCCTTGAGGATTAATAACATGGAAAACACCATACCATGGTTTCAAACTACTTTAAAATCCTATTTAGGGTCATGCACTAACAGAATTATTTCTGTTATATCAGCGGCTCTGGAGTAACCCCCCCCCCTCCCCCCCCCCCCCAAAAAAAAAAAAAATCAGAACAACCAACATCAGGAAAACACTTGAAACTATGTAACTATTAAATTATTATTAGAAAATGGTAGAATTTAAACGTAATTATTATTTATTATGAGAAAATTGTTGAAACTATAAGTTACTTTTGGCTTAATAGTATATTGTATTTAGTACAAAAATGTCCATGGATATCAGCTGTGAGGTGGAGTAAGTTTTCTAATGCAGGCATTTTATTTTTAAGACAATTTTTATCAGTTACTTAGGCTTATATTGCTAAGGTTTTAGTCTACAGAAGGAAATTTAGATAAATGCATGTGGGTAAATGTTGCTATAAACTTACTGTATCTAATGTTTAAAGAATATTAATTTGGATTTACAAGGTCATGTTTCATTATACTATATATCATCCTCAGTCCAATTGATACTGGTAAAATTAAATTAATACTATGATCACTTAATCAGGGATGGTCCTTGACTTAATGAAATGCTATCAATGACACCTCTTGTTATGTAACCATCACTTATCATCGAGAGAAATGGTTTTGAGATGGTCCCTTAATATGCTGTAGCATCATTTCACCTGATAAAAAAAATTTGAATTATCCCAGAAAAAAAAACCCGCTAAGAATTTTCGTGAACAGTGACTGTGCACATTATATTGGATTTATTGTTTTATGGCATATATTTATATATGGTGAATTAATTCTGTGGTTTTCAGTCAATTTCACTTTACAGGTGAGTGCACATAAACAGGTGAAACTTTGATGTAAAACAAACATAATTGATAATCATCAGAGTTCAATGTATCACTTAAATTTCAATGTCATACATGTTTTAACTTTTTTTATAAAGTAATTACTTTTTATGCAGTTTTGAAATTCAGAAACGGCAGAATATTCCATTACAAGGTTTTCAACCTATAGATATGGACATTGGTGGATTCTTAGGGAGAGTGTTTAAGGGGAAGTCTATGGATTGAAGTCCCCCTTTTTGAAAATTTTAAACATTCCTAGGCAAAATTTTAAAATCCAGCCTAAACATGACCTGTAACTTCTGTTTCCTAGGAACCTTTTAATAGACAGTTATTACTTATTTTATACCAATGAATGAGTTTATACTACTTTACCCAGCTTGCTGGTAGGATCTGATTTGTCAAAATGAAAGCTTAAAATAAGTAAATACACAAGATTCTGAGTTTAGTAATAACATGATTTGTCACAATTATATCTATTAAATACTTTAATGTACCATGTAATATGATTTTTTTTTCAGTATACAATTTCTTTTCATATAAATTAAAAAAATTAACTCGAATTTTACCCCTTACAAAGGAAAACTATTGTTTTTTAATTGATCAATGAATCGGCACATTGTTTATGCTTTTGTTTATTGTTTTTCTCCATTATGTTTTAAAGGACGCGTAAATACTTGGTAGTTGAAAACGTATGATCAGGTAAAGAGATTTTCATCATTTAAAATGAAATTCATTTATAGTAATTTTATAAGAAAAAATTTAATCTTATTTAGAACATTACTGCTGCATATGTAACTTAATCATTTTAATGATATGAGTTAAGTAAGAAATATCATTGGTTACTATTCAGTGTATTGTAGTATACTTTTACCTTAAATCACCATGGTTTTCTTTTGTTTATGGTCAAGCTTTTATTAATGGTAAGAAAAATATTAGGTACGAAGAAATTCAATTAGACAATTTACGTTAATATACTAGTATATCCTATCAGTAGGGACCATTTATGTCGGTAAACTATTGGCTGTGAGAACTGGGTATATTGGTTGCTTTCTGACCCCCTTTTTACAAAAATATTATTAGGTTACAGAGAATCGAAATTTTTTTTTAGTTAAATCAATAGAAATTTATTTATGAAATATCAATTAACAATTTACCAGAAGTGCCAACAATTTTTCGACTGTACTAACATCTGGGAGCGTGTCCCATTTTCAGGCCCTCTTCCCCCTCCCCTTTTTGCTAAGATTATTCTAGTACATTCTTTATGTAAAACTTTATTTCGAACTAGCTATTAAAAGCTCTGGCAACTTAATATTTGCCTTTTTTAGATATGATGCATAAAGAAGGGGCAGGATTTTATGCCAAATTTTAATCAAATCAATCTTTTTTAGAGCATAACCAAAGTACCTCCCTGTTTTCTGAGAATTTCATTTATCAACAAAACTTCAGGATTGAATAAATACTATTTGAATTCTTACATTTCATTAGATGGATTTTTGCATAATGACATGTTTAAGTTCCATGTTTAATTACATCAAACCAGCACTATGGTTATTGTTTGAAATGTAATAAAACTACAGATTTGCAGTTTCATCTGAATTCATACACTTAGCAGATTGGTGAAATTCAATGACTTATTATGTCACTGCTGTTGTATATTATTTGTATGTATTAATTAGGTTTGCAAATCCTTCATTACAATATTCATGACCAGTGATATTATGTAGTTATGACATTGATGTGGAATATCATAATTATCTCCCCTGTCAGTTTGTCTCATTCTTAATAAACTGCTTATTCTATGACATCCCTTATTACACTTCGATTAACAAAGTCATTTTAAATATGCAATAGAAAAAATATCATCCTGCATGCATATTATGGTGTATTATTTAACCATATTTCCATAACAAAACCTAACAGCAATATCTGTTGTCAATGTTAACCTGTGCAGCTCTTGACAAGATTAATATGTCATTTTCAACACCATATAGTTTTACGTTAGTAATGGTGTGTACTCAAATCTTTTTTAGGGGCATTTGTGGCTGAGTGGTTAAGGTAGTTGACTATGTGGTCTGTCAACACTGAGATTGCAGGTTCGAATCTAATTGTTTGTAGGGTGTGCTCGAGGAAGGTCCAGGGTTTTCTCAGGGTGTTCTGGCTTCCTCCCTAAATAAAAACTGGACGGCATATTATAGCTGAAAAGTTGTTGTGTGTGGCCTTAAACACCATTCAAACCTAAAAAACAAAATAAATTCTTTTTTACTTGAATTGTAATCTTTCTCTTTTCTTCAATCATTTTTTTTGCATCCAAGATGTGATGTGACAAAAAGTGCCACTTTTGTGTTTATTTTTAAAAATTATATTCTTAATGTTAATAAATATTATATATTTTTCTCTCATGCATATTTCTGCCATTTATACATGTATCACCAATTTGAGACAGTATCTATGAATTAAAAAAAATATATATATAATTTTCGTTAATAGAGTATCTTCCTTATTGGCATGTAATTCAAAATTTCAAAATTTTCATAATAGAATCAAAATAATTCATGACTGTCCATATTTTATTGATTATTTAAATATGGGCTGCCATGCTTAACTATTCAGGATATTGCACCCATGCACTGTCAATTTCTAATTTTATTGAAACAATTTCTGTTCAACTGCGGTGTATTAGCATCACCATTAACCAGAATATTTGTGAGAGCAAATCATGTACAACTTTACATTTTTGTGATGATGGTTTATAGTATTGACATCTCTGTTGCTTTATATGATATAGAAACAAGAAATGTTATTAAGTTCTGGCAGAAGATGATGTTGCTGTTATATAGGTGCTATATTCACACATGTGACAGTTTTTTCTGGAGTTAAATGATGTGTCGCTACACAGTCTTTGATTTCCTGAATTAAGCCAGACTTTTAATACAAATAGATTTATTTTGTCTTTAAGACAAAATGACAAACAAATGGTGTTATTTTGGTATAATTTTAAGCTAACTTTATCATGAGCTTTATTCTGCTGGAATACTTATAGATGTGTGTGTCTATTGTATTGGTTATTGGAAGATAGTCAGATCTCAGTGCAATGCATAAAAGACTGCTGTGGTTCTAAAAACTTATGTAGAAACAGAAAACTTGTTTAATTAATCAAACACATGTTTTTTCTCACAACAATTTAAAAACAGTTTGAAACTTTAATTATAGTATTACTAGTGTTGTTAAAACATTTTATGATCAAAAGAATTGTTTATTTTTTGTTAGGTGAAGATCACAGACAACTCAAGTATAGGAACTTAGTGTAAGGTAAGCACATACCACTGGCTGAGCTAAAACATATTGTGTTTCTTATGTATGTTCATTGGTTTGTCTTGTTACACTGTACTGGAAATTGAAAAAAATGGCTGACCTACATGTATGGTTGTTGGAGTTATCTCCTGTTTACACACCCTATTTTTTATTGTTAAGCATCTTGATGAATACTGTAGAAATGAATAATAAATGTAAAACACTGAGGCACATAACGAAAGCAGTATGTTACCAGAGGCTACAGTAGTACCAATCATTGGTCATTGTCACTTGACAACAACTACCTGCAAACTTCCTATTTTTACAGTCTACAGGTTTCATCAGAATGTGATTCGCATAAGTCCCTACTTTGAATGGGATTTATTCCCTCATTATAATGTGATTGAGTTCCTCCTTTGACATCCTCTCAAGTTGGGGTTTCCATGTCCACATGTTCGTGGACACATTTGGACACAGAAACCCTGCATGTATTCCCTAAAAATATTATTTAGTCCTTCCTTAGAATGTGATTTAGTTCTTTCTGACAATGTGATTTAGTCCTTCCTTAGAAGGTGATTTAGTCCTTCCTTAGAATGTGATGTTATGTGCCATTATTAATTTTATGTCTGAAATGGGCAAACTCAGAAATTTTTGACCAGGCCTGGGCACCATAAAACCTTTCTGAGTAAAAATATTATGCTCAGCATTAGAATTTACTCAATTACCATGTCCACAAGTGAAAAGGAAAGATTTGATTGAATGAAATTGAGAATAAAAAAATTCTCAGCAAAGAAAATTTTTATGGCGCTGGGCCCTGATTACACAGAGTTAAAATCTGGGTTATAGTATAGTGAATGTTGGGCATGTGGGCAGGCAGGTGGTGAAAAAAGTTTCGTAACAGTTTTCTCGGCAACTACTTATCACATTCTCTTGAAATTTAGTATTCAGCATCAGCATGGCCTACCATAATGTGGGATTCAATTTCAAGTCTGTTGCACACCTACTTCCTGTTAAACAACTTAGTTGATTTTTAAAGAAATCCGGCCATTTCTGTCTTTGATCGATTTTTTGTCTTATTTATTAATATATTTATTAATTTATGATAGAAACATGTTCAATTATGCCCCACTTGAAAATGGGGATACACAGTGTCGGGATACCATATATAGTAATGGTGGTGTTTGTCATTCCATTTATTACACTCTTATTCTCCTCTACACCATCAGCACTGAATGAATTTTGATGAAATTTTAATGTAATCTTTGTCACATAATACCACTGTACACTAGATTTTTGGCTGGATTTCACAGAGTTAAAATCTGGGTTATAGTATGGTGAATGTTGGGCAGGTTGGAGGGCGGGGAAAAAGTTTTGGTAACAGTTTTCTCAGCAACTACTTATCACATTCCCTTGAAATTTGGTATGCAGCATCAGCATGGCCTCCCATAACGTGGGATTCGATTTCAGGTCTGTTGCTTACCTACTTCCTGTTTAACAAAATCTGGCCATTTCTGTCTTTGATCGATTTTTAATATTTTGATTGGAATGATATTTAGGATTTCCCATATCGAAACATGGACTTGCCATTCTTTGATGTAGGAGATATCTATTTCTTATCCTCAACTACTAGTACCACTTAATGGAATTTGATGAAACTTTCACAGAATCCTTTGTCACATGGTGCCATTGTGCACCTGATATTTTACATTTTGACCAGAATTATTATTGTTTAAGTTTCCAACAGCAAATCCCCGAGGGCCCTCGGTGGCCTAGTGGTTAAGGTAGTTTGTCTACTATTGATCAAGTGGTTTGTCAACACTGAGATTGCGGGTTATATTCTCACTGCAGGAAGGGTGTACTCGACTCAAATCTTAATTGACAAGGATTGCCAGTTCTCATACAGAAGATCGGGGATTTTCTCCTGGTACTACGGCAGTCCTCCCCCAATAAAAACTAGACACCATGATATAGCTGAAAAATTGCTGAAAGTGGCATTTAACAATAACAAAAAGGGGGAGCTAGTGAAAGATTTAATTTTAATTACTGGTAGATTGTTCAGAAATAATATTAACAAATAGTTCTTTATTGTGAAATTCAAGTTTTGTAACTTAATTTTTGAAGAGTGATAAATTAAAGATTATAGAAATACTTTTCCCAGAAATGTGTATTGGGACGATCAACAAACTTGTACATATCAGTATTTCAGTGTTCTATTTGTAAAGACTATATATATTATCAACAATTATGTCACTGTCGGCAGGGTGTGCTCCACTACAATTTTAATTGACAAGGATTGCCAGCTTTCCTACTGAAGGTTAGGGATTTCACGAGATAGGTATTCTGGCTTCCTCAACTTATAAAAAACTGGACTACCTCCACTAAAAGAAACTGGACACCTTGATATCGCTGAAAAATTGCTTAAAGTGGCATTAAACATCATTCAAACAAACAAAATCAATAATTATGAATGATTCAATAAAGGTCATTGATATTTCAGTTATGTAATTTTCTACAGAATAAAAATATTTTTTTAAATAAATGCCAAGTTCATAAAAAAAAAAATCTTGGGTCAGTTCGGGTCAAAATAATATCAGTTATTGGGTTATAAGCTGACAAAAATTCTAATACACTGAATTATTTATTACAGCATATATGTATAATATTCTGAGGATAGAAGTAATAATTATCTGGTCCATTAATGGCTTAAATCAGCCGTATTGGCGAGGGATTAGTAGAGTTATTAGTTCAGGAAGGCTCCTTAAGAATAAATTCTGTTTAGTGACTAATATTTAGAACCTTAAAATTATTTAATATACCAATACTGATGAAGAACATTTGTAACTAATCCCCTGATTCTGTTTGTTCTCCATTTTTCTAATCATGCGGATCATCCCAGTGGGATAATTATGTGTTGATATAATACTCACCCTTCATACATGTATGTACAGAGAACTTTGCCAGAAACAATTGCGTTCTATGTTTGTAGAATTATGTCATTTCTGCAGTGAGAGGTAGGAATTTAGTAATTATATTTTTAAAAGTAAAATTGATAATGTTTTATAAACATGACTGTTAAATTAAATTAAAACAAGTGTACAATTGACATGTGACATCATTTTCAAGGTTTGATTAAATTTTAATTTTTTAAATTGAAATATTCCGTTGTTTCACAATAAAAAAATTTGTGAATATTTAAGGGTATACTTATGTCCTTGTTGCAACCTATCATTGCTTATTTAGGGTTCGACTTTTTGTTCAATCTTGAGAGGTAAACACACCCCTATGTTATAAATTATTTACAGATGTATAATCAATGTTGTATGGGAACAATAAATCTGAGGGGTCCCATGTTGTGATATAACCACACCTTCAGACCAATCTCATCCCCCCTCCCATTCCTGAATACAGCAGGAATATTGCTGTCTGAATGTTGAGCCTCAAGCATTCATTTACAACATTTCCCTCATTCTATGTCATTTCTACCCACCTTCTACTCCTTTCTCCCTCATATCTACCTCTTTCTATGTCCTCTCTACTCTACTCTACCCCTTTGCTATTTCCATTTAACATCATTTCTACCTCCTTACACCTTTCTTTCTGATCTCTAACCCTTCTTCTCTGGAATGGTACAGCATACCCCAGCTACCTTCTTTTCTGCCTCTTGTCTTACCCCTTGCTTTCACTTTTCTGTGTTGATTCTATCTACTTCTAATACCTGTTCACCCTTCTCTTGTTTTTCTATGCAACCTTTCTACCTCCTCTGCTTTTTGCCTGCTTCTTACCCACTTTCTACATTCTCTCTACCTCTTTTCAAACTACTTTCTACATCTTTTCTACTCCCATTTCTACCTCCTCCCTTCTTTCTCCTGTCTACATTCTTTTCAACCCCTGTTCTATCCCTATTCAACCTTCCATTAACCTTTTCCAGCATTTCTATCTGCTTTCTACCCCTTTCTTAATCATTTTACCACTTTCTACTTAATCTCTTCCTCTTGTCACACCCTTTTCTTACTCCTTTCTAACCCTCTATCTACCCTTTCTACTTCATTTCTATCTCATTTTAACCTCAATTCTATTGTATATTATATATTTTTAATTCTGCCTCAGACTAACCAGTTCATTGTTAATTGACTGTGCTTCAAATTCTCAGATTTTATTTTTGGCTGCTTCGCCAAATTCTTCATTGCAGTGTTTAAATTCTCAGATTTTATTTTTTGTTATGATTGATTTTGAGTAACTCAATTGGTGTCTCATTACAGACAGTGACTACTCACTTGTCCTGAGCACCTGAGTGCACCCAGGTCTTTTTTTTTATTGGTTTCAGTTTTGGTTTTTATTGTTTTTTTTTCTTCTTTATATTGTGTTCTCCTCTCAGAATCAGGATTTTGTCACTGTCCTATGGTTTATGGATTCTAATATGACAGTTAGATTTTCGTACATTTTACTTTAGATTCTCAAATTGTATTTTTAATTGCATGGCCAATATAAACTTGAGATGTTTGTCCATTTCTTTGAAAAATACATCAAATGAACATGATCATAAACCATCAATTATAAAGCATGAAACAGCATTTATGTTTTCATAAAAAAGGTTTTGGCATCATTTAGTTAAAAAAGCACAAAAGATTAAATATGTTTTGATGATGATATATAACTGAGTTCTGTAAATATCCTCTTATCAGAACATGAGATTTTTATCTGAATTTTATCAATGTGAAAAAGAAATATTTAAGATAACTATTTGTTCGTAGACCTAAATTCTTGTCTGTTGTTTTTTAATTAGTTTTAATTTATCTTCTATAAACCATATTACATGTAGTTTTTTTTTAGATAGTTCTGGTGCCCTGCTTACTAGTTCACTTAGCATGTTAGGGCATTTGAGCCATCTTCTCTGACACCATTTTGTTTTAATTTAACCAAGCTTCAAGGAAAAATATGTGAAGTCCTGTACATATGATTCTAATGTGGTTCTGATCAGATTAAAACATGGTCAACGTATGCCATTTTTGCTTCTGATTGGATGAATTTGTACATATTTGCAATTCTACAAGTCTTAAAGTTTTATGATGTTTGCAAACCCCCTACACATGTGCCTAAGTTTTTTACCTTGATTTAGTCAAGAAAATGTGACTTTCAGAGACTATCGTTTTTTTAATTTGTTGAAACTTACTTAATTTTCTCTTTAGTCTTCTATGAATCTAAAAAATTCCAATGAAGAATTAGCTAAATAATGATTTTAGTAATTAACCACACCAGGAATATAACAAAAGTTTTTTGCTTTTTTATAGTAAATCAAATTTCGTTATTTTTCATACATTTTTTAACTTGGATATGGAAATGACCTCACTAGACCATCTATGTGGATTCTGGTCCATATACCTACCTATATATTTATTGTTTAAAAAGTAATTCTCATCCAGAATCTACCTGAAATACATGTAATTCTTGCTGTATGGTAAATCATGCATTGATGAATGTTCATGACTGGAAAATCTAGCCATAATCTTTTCTGGTAAAAGGGAGATAATCATAACTTCCTAGTATGAATGTAGACTAAGTTCCTTTAAATTTTTTTGCCATTATAGAGATACAACTTTATTATCAACATTTCTGATACTATCCACCTGTGTACAAAGCTTTTGTACACAAGTGTATGGCAAAAATGGCAAAAGAAATCAAAGATGAAAAGTCTACTAGCAATTTTTCAGCAAGTATCTAGTTGACATTGAACTATGCAGTTAAGCACAACTTACCCATGGACGAGTTTGCTCTTAAAACGTAGTCCCTGGAGTTGGTATGCTGAAGATCAATAGATATCATGCAGTATGTAGTGAATTGTTTAACACAAACTGTGGTATTGTTTATATGTTTAATTAATTATTTATTAAGATGATACTCAGAACTACATGTTTTTATCTTTCAGATTAAATTTAATTGAACTTCTCCTTATTTGGAAACCGAAAGTTAAGCTGTTCTGGTGTATGAAAAAGTGAAAGTAGGCAAGTTTTTGTGCTTTGGACTTAAAAGCCATTGTTTTTATCACATCCAGACTTTCATCAGTTTTGACAAACACTGATAAACAGAAATTCCATATTCAAAATATATATTAACATATTTAAATATATTTAAGGGGGTTCAAAGCACATTTATTTAAAAAAATGTATCAATTAAGTTATGTTTTTCATATAAGTTATCATAATTCAAATTTAAAAATTGTGATGTCTGAGCCTGTTTTTCATTTTCTAATATATTGAACAAACAAACAAAATTTTGAAGGGATCCTGTTTAAATGAAGTTGCATGGGATATATGTAGTGTGTATGAGTGAATCTTGGGTCTTATGATTGTAGAAGTATACTGTATGAGTCTACAGGACTATGGATCAATCTTTACTGTAACATTGGTATAAATTGAAAATTTGATCTGGTGAAATTGAATTGCCATCCATTTCATTGTAAATGTAGCATTTAGTGAAAGTCATTTTGAGCCAATTCCATGTAATGTGATGTTTATTTTAGATTAAGTTTATAGTTGGCTTGATTATTTTAAGGTAGTCAAGATGAAGTTATTTTTATAACATATCTGACTATTAAAGGCCATCACCAAAGATCATATTGCAAGACCTGTATTATTTCCTCTTACCTACACTATCCCCTGCACTAGAGGCAACACATTTAATATGGCAACATTTTCAGTGCATATGAGAGCTTTTAGAGTTATATCTGCTTTTTCCTTGAAATAGGCTGAGTCTGCTAAGCAGATATTATTGAAACATATTTAAAAAAATAATATCACCATTGCACATATATTTACACATTTTCATAAAAGTTAACTTATTTTTAAATTTCAAATTATCAGTCATATTTAAACTATAAATATATTTGCAACTGCCCGTTACAAAAGTACTTTAATGCCTTCTTTAACTTGGCCCTATACCGATGACATCCCTTCCGTGCCAGAAATCAATATCATTTGTCCATGACCTATAAAAAAATTAGTCATCGAAACGTTTATTTACATTCACAGGAATCGGTGCCATATTTTTGGGGTCATTTTGTATGATTTTGTGTTTTTACAGTTGGCCACTACATTAGTCGACGTTGTTGCACTACCATTTCAGTACACAGAATTAGATCATCATAGCGTGTATAACATCTCCAATAAGGATAAAGTTTGGTTTCCATAGAATTGCTGAAACTTGTCATTGCTGAAAAGGAGTATTTTGAAAAGTCATCTGTAATCATAGAATGGCCGAGGCTATTGTAGGTCCTGTTCAGAATTTACAAGTACAAGGTAATCAACAGCATTCATTTTTAAATCCTTGGAATAATTAACATTGTTTCCATATAATGTTACTTTATGTTTTCCAAGATTAATTTTCTAGATAAAGCATCCACATTGATTCCTGAGAGAATCGCTATTGAATGAGAGATCCAGAAAAATCAATAGCGCAGCATCGGCTACATATAAGTTGACTAACAGGAATTATCTTGATCAGTTTGTCATCTGACGTCTGCTAAAGTCTTATGGTCGTCTGCTACAGGTAAGCTGTTGATACCTTTTATGGTAAAAATCAAAAGTGTGACAACATTTATATTTTCTAAATTTCAAACTTTTTGCTCCTTTAAGATGTCAAAACAATTAGCATATTGAGCAAGGAGCATTTTTTTTAGCACTTTCTATGTTTAATGCTCAAGAATTTTTAAAATATAAATTTGTTATTGATTTTTAAATTTAAGTTGAAATTATTTTAAATGTTGTTCAAAGACAAAGACAAAACCTAGATAAAAATAGAAAATTCCAGAAGGCTTAAAACAATTGTTACACAAAATGTCGATCTTCAGACGATCTTTCTAGAAAATAAAACTCGCCTCTTTATTACAATATATTATAGTTTAAAAGGTTTCTTTGAATTTTATTTTGTGATAAATTGCTATACCATATTTTAACAATGATAAGATATATTATCATTATTTATAATGTTGGAAGAAAACTTCTGGACCCGACTTGATAATTTATTAAAATTTATGTAATCAAAATTGTTGAAAGTTATTCAATGGCCATGGTCTGTTAATTTAATTGTTAAAATATGAAATTCAGTTTTACTTGTTTACTGATGTACACTTTCAGCAAAAAAAAATGGAGAACTAGGTTTTTTTGCATGGAACTTTCCATGTCAGCATCATTCAGCCCATGATTCACATATTATAAGCTGTTGTGTCTGATCGTGTACTTTTCTTTTCAATCTTCGGTTACACCAGAAGAATTAACAACATGCAGTTTTTAGTTACCATTTTTTGGATGTGTATAGTATGCATTAATGTACTATACATACCCATTGCAAGTGACTCAGTTTAACCCTATATGGAACACTCTGGATCTGATCTTATGATTATGAATTAGATAATTTCTACATTAAAAACATAACAATTGTTTTACCATTGCCAAAAAGACAATAGCTCTGCACTTATAACTGCTCACAAAACTCTTTGTTTTTCATCTTGATTATTGCTTAATGACTAAAATTTATCATAGGAAATAATTAGAGGATAATAAGTGCTACACTTACATCTATAACATAATGGAATCACAGACATTCTTTCATAGGTATTTATAGACTTGATGCAATCCTTAGCATCTTTTGACACTGCACATAGAGAGAGTGACCCCTCATTAAGTCTTTACTATTGTTTGTTGTTTTTTTTTCTAATCTTTGCATAATTAATTAAATTGTGAGGTTTGTGTTCGTTTATTTCTTCTTGTTACATGGAGAATAATACAGTTGTTAGGATCAAACTGGATATTATTTATGCCCTCCATCCCTTAAAAAGAGTGGTATATAGTAATGGGTGTGTCTGTCCATCTTTTCATCTGTTACACTTACCTCTTATCCACTTGTCCTCAATGAAGTTTAGTGAATCTTATGCAGAATCCTTGTCACATAGTGCCATTGTGCACCAGATATATTGCCTTTTGATTTGGGGGGTTTTGATATCTAAGCATGGACTTTAGGAGGTGACTTTCAGTTAGTTATTCGCATCTCCACCTACACCTGCAATTTGATACAACATTCAAAGAATCTTTGTTATATAGTGTCATTTTATTATAAATATTAAATTCCTACATGCCACCCAGATTTATTATGGTACCATAAAAATATCTGGTGACTTTCTGAATATTCTACAGACTGCTCATATATTTTTGTTTTGGCCGTTTGAAGTCCATCGTATTCTACTTTGAGCAATTTCAAAGTTACACAGTTGGTTAGAGGAAAACAGAATACCTAAGATCTCCAGGACTGCAAAGATGAGAAAAAATCTAATGAAACATTTCCTGTGGTCAAAAAAAAAATCCACTAATAATTTAATAATAACCAGTACTTGTATTAGCATCTCATTAAAATATGATATTATTTAAATAAAAAGGATTAACTCTTTAAGATAAAAAAGTTAAATCAATACTGTACTAATTTAAATGAAACCATTTATTAACCCTCATTTTTTGATTAATTGTATCTTAATGATTAGATGTTTGAATATTTAAACATCTGTTTTGAAATAAACGTTTAATATTGATTTCTAATAACTAATGGATTTCTTCAAGGACAAGCTTAGATGCTGAGTATTTGTAATAAAATAAAAAAAAACTGGGAGCTTCAATGGTTTTATGCATTTGAATAAGATTGAATTATTTATAGTCGAATGTATTTGTTGTATCTCATTCGGTAGAGGCCATGATGGGGGTAAAAGGTTGGTGGAATACAGCTGACTGACCTCAATCAGGTGATGGGTTTGTGAAATACAGCTAATCTCGTTGAGGTTTCATTGACTGAGGAGTTAGTAGAATACAGATGACCTCTATAAAATAACACATTTGTTACATTTGTAATTGTTTTTTTCTTATTATTGTCATTGATGAAATCAGAGGTCCTCATCTGGTACATCATCTTCCCCCCAAAAAATGGATGCTAGGATTTAACTGTAGTTGAAAAATTGCTGAAATTGTCATTAAACTGCCTGGTTTGCCTGAAAACAGTTAGAATCGTATTAAAATCACCACAATAGCGTACTAAACAATCAAGTTAAAGTCAAACAATATTTTTGATTTTTATATAGCAGTATAAAATTGATCTCTGTCATTGTTTAAACAAGATGTTCAGAATGTCTGTGAAATGTCACAAGTATTAAATTTATTTAACGGAAAACAAACAAACTTAGCTGTTAAGCATATCTAGAACATCTGTAGTGTGATATGTATGGCTACATCATGGGTAATCTTCCTTAAGGTATCTGGACCACAATTCACCACATGATCATATTTGGTGTCCCGGAAGTGCATTGTTTTTCAATGGAGCAGACGTCAGTAATGTTTGGCAAACATCAGAAATACAACATGAGCAACTAACTTTCTTACTCTTTTTTTGTTTACATTGTAAAACAATATATTTTATATCAATAATTAGAAATCATTTGAAATAATATCTAGATGCATTTCTTGATTGAAGAATGAAAGTAAACGATAACTACAATTATGGTTCGGATATCTTACTTAAGGCTGAACAGCTGAATAAATAAAATCCATCCTAGAATTCTAGCCAGTCATATCATTGGAATTTATTGATTCCAAGGTGTGGATATTTTATTTTCCTTCAAATGACAAATTTTACAAAATTAATAATTAATGTCTTAAGTCAATAAAATAAGAATATATATAAACAGCTGATTGGACCTTAAAAGAGGTGAGAACAGTTAACATGTGATTACGTCCCCTGATGATTAGTCTAGACTTTCAGGAAATGTGGTAAGAGATAGGCCGGTTGGGGATGGAGCCTATCCCAAATTTAGTCAGCATCTTTTTATAATTAACAAATTAAGAAGTAAATTCAATCTCATTATTTTGTTCAGTTTTTTATCAGGCCCAATTGTATTGTCCAAAGAATGACCTGTGACTACAACAAATCTTGCCAACACCCAAGTCCATCCCACCTCATTTACTCTAAAAAATCTGCATAGAAGTTTTTTTATTAATGATAAGCATAAAATTTACTTAAATAAAAGGTGGGTTTAGCTTGTAGATTCATTTATATGAAAAATGTAAGCCATGGACACACTCCCAGGAAAAATATAAACATTTTAACTCTGTAACTGATGGTGACTTTGACTAGAGGCAATAAGTGTCCTTCAATGAAATTTATTGTATTGATTACCATGATACTCCTTTTTGCCACACCCTAAAGATAGAGTTATTTATTATAATATCTGTGATCAGCAGATGGTTTGTCACACGGTTGTTGGTATTTTGACTTGACATTAATAATAACATGTAAGGAATCCATAAAAGAACTTTTTTATTCTTTGTCAATACATTCCTATGGTGGCATATATCTGCCCCTACTTGTCACATAACTAAGTCTACATAATTTGTGAGATAAGTCTACTTGTCACTTAATTAAGTCTACTTGTCGCATATAAAGGTAAACTTTTAACATAATAAAGTGCTAATATTTTTAAGAAAAGAAAGACGTTTTTGAGTTTTTGCCGTTTTCATGCCATACACAAGTTGACATAATTATCTGACAAGTAGACTTATTTATCTGACAAGTAGACTTAATTATCTGACAAGTTGACATAATTATCTGATATGTGAACTTAGTTATCTGACAAGTACTTATTTATCTGCATGTAGACTTAATTATCTGACAAGATGACTTGTTTGATAAATAAGTCTACTTGTCAGATAATTAAGTTCACATGCCAGATAAATAAGTCTACTTGTCAGATAATTAAGTTCACATTCCCATAAATAAGTCAACTTGTCAGATATACAAGTCTCCTTGTCAGATAGTTATGTCAACTTATGTATGGCATGTAAAGGGCAAAAACACAAAATACGATTAATTTTTCTTTAAAATATTATAACTTTATTATCTGACAAGTTTACTTAAATATGTGACAAGTAGACTTAATTAAGTGACAAGTCGACTTATTTCACAAAATATGTTGACTTAATTATGTGACAAGTAGGGGCAGATATATGCCACCATACATTCCTATTATTTTAATGGTATTTTATGTGGGCAAATTATTGCTGTCATATTTGGAAATTGTATACTAGAGTTTTTTTCTATTAAGTATGATTGAAAAAATATTTATGCAGTAGATTAGAGGTATTTATTGTTGTTTATTGAATCTTTGAAGTATAGTTCAAAATAATTCTTTTATAATTTTGAGATTATTGTTAGAGAAAATGGAAGAACTATTTTTTTACTAAAAGTTGTGATATGTTAACAATACTTTAAAAGTCCACGTCTTTCATGGCTCAATCTTATGTTAACAATACAGTAACAGTCTGTCTTCATGGCTTGAGCTTATGTTAACAGTACATTAACAGACCATCCTCAGGCTTAAGCTAGTATTAACAATACATTAGTAGTCCACATGTTCATGGCTTGATCTTATATGTTAACAATACCATAACAGTCCTTCTTCATAGGTTAATCCTGTGTAAACAGTGAATTAACAGCCCATGTCTTCATAGATTGATCCTGTGTTAACAATGCATTAACAGTCAATGTCTTCATGGGTTCATCCTGTGTTAACATTGCATAACAGCCCATGTCTTCATGGGTTGATCCTGTGTAAGCAATACATAAACAGTTAATGTCTTCATGAATTTATCTTTGGTCTACAATATACGGACGAAGCATGTCTTCATGACTTGATCCCATGTAAAGAGTACATTGACACTCCATATGTCTTCATGACTTTATCTTATGTTAACAATACATCAAGCAATCCATTTCTTCATGGATTGATCTTATGTTAATAATACGTTAACAGCCCATGTCCCAGGGCATGTTTATCTTAGCAATACATCAATAGTCCATTTCTTCATGGCTTGATCATGTGTTAAAAATCTTCATAATCTGGTGACTAATAAAATACTAAATGAGACCTGAAGTTTGAACTTAATCTGAAGTATAATGTAATTATTAATTAATTTTTAAAAAGTTTTAACTCTTCTGAAATTTTAACTTGTCTGCTTTGAACACAATTATATTTATATAAACAAACTGTCCCACTCCACTTTTAATTTTTATCATGCAGTATTAGTTTACACAGTAATCAATATGGTTATGGAGACCATGATGGAATTTAATTGTACGGAAGTCACAAATAATTACATTCAGCTAAACATAGTTTGAAGTCTGTAAATCAATAGGAAGCAAAGATTTGGACAATGTTCTTCCTGTGATTGCAGTATTAAATATGAAATGTTGCTTATCTTATAGAATAGGTAACGACAGACCTTAATGATGTGAGTGTAATCCCTATTATCTAATATATTAAAAAACATTCAGTTTCATATATAATTTATTTTTGCAGTATTCTACAAAATTTAATTCATTAAGAATAGTAGTAAGTCTCAAGATTACTTAAGGAATTGGAGAATTTAACAAAATTACACTAATACATAAAAATAGTAATGGCAGTATTGGAGATCTGGTTGCCACTTTTTGTTAGAATTTAGACAGTTTCAGTAGAAGTATTTTTAATCTGGTTGCCACTTTTGATTAAAATTTAGACAGTTTCAGTAGAAGTAGTTTTAAGCTGGTTGCCAATTTTGATTAGAATTTAGACAGTTTCAGTTTTTATATCTTTAATTTTAATCTTAATTTATCTGCTTTGGGTATAATTGTATTTAGTTTTCATAAGGAGTGTTTATTCTTCTTTATTATTTTTGTCTTTACTATTAATTTTGTTTGTAATTCGGGCTATGATAATGAGAAATTTTTATAGATCTGACTTTCATTAAATTTTATAGTCCTGTAACTTATTTATGAAATGAAATAGCAATAAAGTTAGTTTAAAGCAAAGTTTAATTAACAAAAATGACTTTTGGAAATGCATGTTACTAGTATTTGAGGTTTATTTAACTGATACTTTTCTTTATAATTTTTTTTACATTCTGACCTTGAAGATATTTATTTTATAACAATTATTTGCGTGGCATCAGAGAACGGTTAACTAGTAGCAATAAGGCAGACTTATTGATTTACTGGTAATACAGATTTCAGGTATGGTGTAAACAGGATAATCATAGGTCCTCAAAGACAGGTGTAGTACAAATGATGGAGATAATTAATAATGCTATGTTTAGAGCTTCATAGAAAGTCATCAGTACCAGATTTCTATGAAGAAACTCAGCCTTTGAAAGACAGTCTTTTAAAGTCAACCTTTGACATTTTCCTCTACTTCACTAGCCATACAATGTATTAAAATTCTGCTAAAAAAGGGATTTAAACTCCAATCCGATGAGAGTTTTTTTTAAAATAATCCACTGGTAATTATCTCTTAATGTAGATATAATAGTACCGGTAATTAGACTGTCCAGTTATTCTAACTCATTCTATTAGAGACATATAGGATCTAACACCAGTGAGAGGGAAAGACGGGAAAATCTCAGACACCCAAGTGAAAAGATTTCTGGTCTCCAACGAGGCTCTGCCGAGTTGGAGACCAAAAGAAATCTTTCACGCGGGTGTCTGAGATTTTCCCGTCTTGCCCAACCACCGGTGTTTGATTCTATTTCTCACTAATTCGTTAAAAAATCTGGTTCTGTTCTATTGAAAGATGGCAACAAATAGAGTTATCTACCCTGAAGGTAATCTCCAGTGTACATATTTTGCGTCACCGTTTTTGTTTTAATGTTTACCGCTATCATATTGTGGCATAAATTGGGCCATGGAAGCTCAGATATGTTGTTTTCATGTTAATATTTCAAAAGACATAGTAAACTGACACAACTAAAGCAAATATTTATAATTTTTATTGCTGAACCGACAGTTGACGTCACAATACATTTTTACGGGAAAAGGAGCGTGAAATTCTTATCTCACCCACGGGTTGAGATGAGGATATCTCAACCAGCTAAAAAAAGGGTACCACGCTGTCTCATTAGTGAGAAATATCTTAGATAAATAGATGAGTCTGACATCTCATATTGTGTCTCACAATGACAGTAGCCATATTTTGAATTATCTGATATCTCATATTGTGTCTCACAATGACAGCTGACCAGGTTTCGAATTATCTGACATCTCATATTATGTCTCACAATGACAGTAGCCATGTTTTGAATTATCTGACATCTCAGGTTGTGTCACACAATGACAGTAGCCATGTTTTGAATTATCTGACATATTATATTATGTCTCACAATGACAGTAGCCATGTTTTGAATTATCTGACATCTCAGGTTGTGTCTCACAATGACAGTAGCCATGTTTTGAATTATCTGACATGTCATATTGTGTCTCACAATGACAGTAGACCAGGTTTTGAATTATCTGACATCTCAGGTTGTGTCTCACAATGACAGTAGCCATGTTTTGAATTCTTTGACATCTCATATTGTGTCTCACAATGAAAATAGCCATGTTTTGAATTATCTGAAATCTCAGGTTGTGTCTCACAATGACATTAGCCATGTTTTGAATTATCTGACATCTCATATTGTGTCTCACAATGACAGTAGACCAGGTTTTGAATTATCTGACATCTCCGGTTGTGTCTCACAATGACAGTAGCCATGTTTTGAATTATCTGACATCTCATATTGTGTCTCACAATGACAGTAGCCATGTTTTGAATTATCTGACATCTCATATTGTATCTCACAATGGCAGTAGCCATGTTTTGAATTATCCATTAACAGTCTTTATTGTCAAGTATCCCTGTGATCAATTAGCATTGTAACAACAGATTAGAAGTCTTCATTACCTGACAACAGACACCACAATAGACAGACATGATATGTTTTGATTAGTTATAATGTGTTTATGACAGCTGACCAATTGGGACTAATTGTCATTATGACTACTGATCAATTCTGTCTAAGGACATTGTCAGGTCATCTGAGTTTACAATACCTGTATAATGGGATTGATTCTCTATGCAGGATGTAATTGGATTCTTTGTGTTTCCTGATCTTTTGTTGGTATTCAGACTGTTTGTCTCTATGCTGTTTGAAACTTTTCTTTCCTAAAAAAAAAGGTTTTTCTTGCTGTTCAACAGGTCCTATTGGATTATGTTGAATATGCCATAAAACCTTACTGTAACAATAAAAACATGAAACGATCAGTTTGATCTGACATCATTTATATAATAATTGCATGTCTTGCTTGAAATCAATCAATTAATAAAAATGATGGGGGTTGGGGATAGATTTACCCCTTCCAAATCTACAAGTAAACTGACTTTTAGAAATTTCTTATATATTGATATTAAGTAAGTTATCATATCATTTCTTCATCTTCGCTAGCCAAGTGTTATGATCAGGTCCCCCCTCTCTTCACGAAGATAAGATAAGAGTATCGGATCGTCACCCTTGGCTAGCAAAGATGTCATTTCTTGTGACTCAATATAATACCATTATATATTATAACTCCAAAAGTTATATAAAGAACTATATTGTATGTGCATTCTATAATATATTTTTTTACAGTAATTGAACCTGTCCTTTGTAGTCGACATCATGACTGAAGGGAATAGTAGTACTGTCATTACAAATTAATATCCTTAGTTACAATGAAATTGAATTCCTACAAATCATCATGATTATATGTAACAACATATCTTTACTGCAAATGGTAACTGATTAGTTTTGGTTACTGTCAGTCACTGTTGTACACAGGGGGTAGTCCATGAAAGTTAATGTCACCATCTTAAATTTAAACAGTCAAGCCTGCCATTGTATATACATGTATCAGTAAGCCATTGTTGTATACTTAAAAATTACACAGGCTAGTCAGTAACAGTCAATTTAAACACTCAAGATGTTGGAGTGTGTAAGCAGATGAGACAATTGACCTGTTCAAGTTTATTATCCATGCCATTATATGCTGGGAAAAACAATATTGAAAACCAGTCACCATCAGATACAGTCAAGGTCATATTTAGACTGTTGTCAAATCTTGCCAAAATAACTACTACCAATCAAATGTTAATACAAGTGCCTTCTGTCAAATCTTGCCAAAATAACTACTACCAATCAAATTTTAATACAAGTGCCTTCTGTCAAATCTTGCCAAAAAATATTAATACAAGTGCCTCCTGTCAAATCTTGCCAAAATAACTACTACCAATCAAATGTTAATACAAGTGCCTTCTGTCAACTCCAACATTTATTTTTGTAACAGGCAACATAAATTAGAGAGCATTTTTATTATTTAGCCTTAATAAAACAGCTATGTAGCTTCAGGGTAGTAAAGGATTACATAATATTTTTCATTGATTTTGTAGTGTGTAATCATTGATTTCCTTGGAGAATTGTTCTAAACATATAAAATCAATAACAAATTGCAGTCATGTGCAGTTCCATAGGTAATTAGACAGATTGTAAATCAGTGGTTTAATCTATCAATGATACAGATGATTGGACATATATCTACCATGTTAATAAAACCTCTCAAGTTGTCCTGTGATTTGTCCAAGGTCATCGATTCTTTCTTCATTTACACCAAACATTGCAAAAAAAAAATTTTGCATCCCTCCCATTGTTTCTGTTGATTAATTGTTTGTTAACTTGTTCCTCGTCCTGAATAGCTGAAATACTGCTAGCTGGACATAAAGCAAACATCCAATCAATAAATTTATTTATCAGAAAGGAGAATCATCCATATATTATAGATATAGTTCTTTACCAATATAGAGTTATTGCCCTTTTTGTTAAGGAAATGCTCTATCTTTATATAGTTGCAGATCTAGGTTAATGGTTGTGATTGTTAAAAATGGTCCCAATAGCCATCCATATTGCATTGAGTTATATACTCACTGAATAACAGTTGTGTTGTGTATTATTATACAGATGTGAGTCAATAGCATTCCAACTTAAGTTAATCTTAAGTGACATTTACATTCATCTTAGTTTTATTTTATTAAATTATCAATATGTTTCTCCTTATTTTAATACTGAGATTTTCCCATGACATTGATATATTTTTATTTCCGAGTTATATGGTAAATATGTGGTTAATAAAAAAAATTAGAGATAATAAACATCTGTCTTTAGGTAAGTGACATAATACACACAATGCAGTTTAATTATAATTACAGTTTGCAGACTGCTGACAAATTTTAATTTATTGTCTGAGACTGGATGCACCGATCAGAGCCTTACTGTCAGTGACAGAATCAATAATGCAATTTGTTCAATAGATGGCATCTACAAAAGACTAAATTGATCTTTACCAGTAAGGTAGAATTCTATAAACCATCCCTTTGTTCCCAAGCCATTCTTGTCCTTGAAGTTTACATGATAGAAAATAACCATTCTTGTCCTTGAAGCTTAAATGATAGAAAATAAAGAATAATGGAATAAGCTAAAAACAAGTCCTTGTAAAATCAGTAAAATCGTTTAATCACTGTGATGTTGAAATATGTACCTTTCTTCACACACAGTACCTTTTATTGCATACAAGATATAGCAGTGTTTTAAGCTTTATGGTGATAAAAATGTCTCTTGCATCTGTAAAAAATCCAGATAGTAAATTTATCTTAAGTTGCATCTAAAATGGATAAATATGTGGATATTTTTGGTACAACAATGTAGACCCTTTGATGTTTTTTATATTATTATTATCTCGGTGGATATCAAACATCAGGAAATAAGCAACATTATTGTAGCTAGACAATACATTCACACACCTTTAAATAAAAGTAATAAAAATAATAAACACTCCCATTTCTATCGGACAAAAATACTATGTAGAATAGCAGGGAGATCCCTATACATGTATATTGACTCGGTTTTTAGAATATAAAATAGCAGGGAAATCCCTAAATATTGACTCGGTTTGTAGAATGTAAAATAGCAGGGTGGTCCCTATATTATATTGACTCAGTTTGTTGAATGTAAAATAGCAGGGTGGTCTCTATATATTGACTCAGTTTGTAGTATATAGAATAGCAGGGTGGTCTCTATATATTGACTTGGTTTGTAGTATATAGAATAGCAGGGTGGTACCTGTATATTGACTCGGTTTGTAGAATATAAAATAGCAGGGCTATCCCTATAAATTGACTCAGTTTGTAGAATGTAGAATAGCAGGGTGATCCCTGTATATTGACTCGGTTTGTAGAATATATAATAGCAGGGCAATCCCTGTATATTGACTTGGTTTGTAGTATATAGAATAGCAGGGTGGTACCTGTATATTGACTTAGTTTGTAGAATATAGAATAGCAGGGCGATCCCTGTTTATTGACTCGGTTTGTAGAATATAGAATAGCAGGGCGATCCCTGTATATACACTAGCTTTGTAGAATGTAAAATTACTAAAATAGCAGGGTGGTTCCTATATTATATTGTCTCAGTTTGTAGAATGTAGAATATTGCAGGGCGATCCCTATATATTGACTCAGTTTGTAGAATATAGAATATCAGGGTGGTCTCTATATATTGACTCAGTTTGTAGAATGTAGAATATCAGGGTGATCCCTATATATTGACTCGGTTTGTAGAATGTAGAATAGCAGGGCGATCCCTGTATATTGACTCGGTTTGTAGTATATAGAATAGCAGGGTGGTCTCTATAAATTGACTCAGTTTGTAGAATATAGAATAGCAGGGTGGTCTCTATATATTGACTCAGTTTGTAGTATATAGAATAGCAGGGCGATCCCTATATATTGACTCGGTTTGTAGAATATAGAATAGCAGGGTGGTCTCTATATATTGACTCAGTTTGAAGTATAGAGAATAGCAGGGTGGTCCCTATATATTGACTTGGTTTGTAGAATATAGAATAGCAGGGTGGTCTCTATATATTGACTCAGTTTGTAGAATAGCAGGGTGGTCTCTATATATTGACTCAGTTTGTAGTATATAGAATAGCAGGGCAATCCCTGTATATTGACTCAGTTTGTAGAATATAGAATAGCAGGGTGGTCCCTATATATTGACTCGGTTTGTAGAATAGCAGGGTGGTCTCTATATATTGACTCAGTTTGTAGAATAGCAGGGTGGTCTCTATATATTGACTCAGTTTGTAGTATAGAGAATAGCAGGGTGGTCCCTATATATTGACTTGGTTTGTAGAATATAGAATAGCAGGGTGGTCTCTATATATTGACTCAGTTTGTAGAATATAGAATAGCAGGGCAATCCCTGTATATTGACTCAGTTTGTAGAATATAGAATAGCAGGGTGGTCCCTTTATATTTACTAGCTTTGTAGTATATAGAATAGCAGGGTGGTCTCTATAAATTGACTCAGTTTGTAGAATAGCAGGGTGGTCTCTATATATTGACTCAGTTTGAAGTATAGAGAATAGCAGGGTGGTCCCTATATATTGACTTGGTTTGTAGAATATAGAATAGCAGGGTGGTCTCTATATATTGACTCAGTTTGTAGAATATAGAATAGCAGGGCAATCCCTGTATATTGACTCAGTTTGTAGAATATAGAATAGCAGGGTGGTCCCTTTATATTTACTAGCTTTGTAGTATATAGAATAGCAGGGTGGTCTCTATATATTGACTCAGTTTGTAGAATAGCAGGGTGGTCTCTATATATTGACTCAGTTTGTAGTATAGAGAATAGCAGGGTGGTCCCTATATATTGACTTGGTTTGTAGAATATAGAATAGCAGGGTGGTCTCTATATATTGACTCAGTTTGTAGAATATAGAATAGCAGGGCAATCCCTGTATATTGACTCAGTTTGTAGAATATAGAATAGCAGGGTGGTCCCTTTATATTTACTAGCTTTGTAGTATATAGAATAGCAGGGTGGTCTCTATAAATTGACTCAGTTTGTAGAATAGCAGGGTGGTCTCTATATATTGACTCAGTTTGAAGTATAGAGAATAGCAGGGTGGTCCCTATATATTGACTTGGTTTGTAGAATATAGAATAGCAGGGTGGTCTCTATATATTGACTCAGTTTGTAGAATATAGAATAGCAGGGCAATCCCTGTATATTGACTCAGTTTGTAGAATATAGAATAGCAGGGTGGTCCCTTTATATTTACTAGCTTTGTAGTATATAGAATAGCAGGGTGGTCTCTATAAATTGACTCAGTTTGTAGAATATAGAATAGCAGGGTGGTCTCTATAAATTGACTCAGTTTGTAGAATATAGAATAGCAGGGTGGTCTCAATAAATTGACTCAGTTTGTAGTACATGTATATAGAATAGCAGGGTGGTCTCTATATATTGACTCAGTTTGTAGAATATAGAATAGCAGGACGATCCCTGTATATTGACTCAGTTTGTAGAATATAGAATAGCAGGGTGGTCTCTATATATTGACTCGGTTTGTAGAATAGCAGGGTGGTCTCTATATATTGACTCAGTTTGTAGAATAGCAGGGTGGTCTCTATATATTGACTCGGTTTGTAGAATATAGAATAGCAGGGTGGTCTCTATATATTGACTCAGTTTGTAGAATATAGAATAGCAGGGTGGTCTCAATAAATTGACTCAGTTTGTAGAATATAGAATAGCAGGGTGGTCCCTATATATTGACTCAGTTTGTAGAATATAGAATAGCAGGGTGGTCTCTATATATTGACTCAGTTTGTAGAATATAGAATAGCAGTGTGGTCTCAATAAATTGACTCAGTTTGTAGAATATAGAATAGCAGGGCGATCCCTTTATATTGACTCAGTTTGTAGAATATAGAATAGCAGGGTTGTCTTTATATATTGACTAGGTTTGTAGAATATAGAATAGCAGGGTGGTCTCTATATATTGACTCAGTTTGTAGTATATAGAATAGCAGGGTGGTCTCTATAAATTGACTCAGTTTGTAGAATATAGAATAGCAGGGTGGTCTCTATATATTGACTCAGTTTGTAGTATATAGAATAGCAGGGTGGTCTCTATATATTGACTCAGTTTGTAGTATATAGAATAGCAGGGTGGTCTCTATAAATTGACTCAGTTTGTAGAATATAGAATAGCAGGGTTGTCTTTATATATTTACTAGCTTTGTAGTATATAGAATAGCAGGGTGATCTCTATATATTGACTCAGTTTGTAGTATATAGAATAGCAGGGTGGTCTCTATATATTGACTCAGTTTGTAGTATATAGAATAGCAGGGTGGTCTCTATAAATTGACTCAGTTTGTAGTATATAGAATAGCAGGGTGGTCTCTATAAATTGACTCAGTTTGTAGAATATAAAATAGCAGGGTGGTCCCTTTATATTTACTAGCTTTGTAGTATATAGAATAGCAGGGTGATCTCTATATATTGACTCAGTTTGTAGAATATAGAATAGCAGGGTGGTCTCTATATATTGACTCAGTTTGTAGTATATAGAATAGCAGGGTGGTCTCTATATATTGACTCAGTTTGTAGTATATAGAATAGCAGGGTGGTCTCAATAAATTGACTCAGTTTGTAGAATATAGAATAGCAGGGTTGTCTTTATATATTGACTCGGTTTGTAGTACATGTATATAAAATAGCAGGGTGGTCTCAATAAATTGACTCAGTTTGTAGAATAGCAGGGTGGTCTCTATATATTGACTCAGTTTGTAGAATATAGAATAGCAGGGCGATCCCTGTATATTGACTCAGTTTGTAGAATATAGAATAGCAGGGTTGTCTTTATATATTGACTCAGTTTGTAGAATATAGAATAGCAGGGTGATCCCTGTATATTGACTAGCTTTGTAGTATATAGAAGGGCAGGGTGATCCCTGTATATTGACTCGGTTTGTAGCAAGACAACAACCCCTAGTAGTGTTGCATATCGACTGTTATAAATGTGTGCAATATATATTTTATGTTTAGATTTCTTAATGTAAGGTTCCACATGTAAGGAGGCGTTCATGTGGAAAATCAGCAAATAAAAGTCAAGTTATGTAATCCTATTGTGGTAATGGTGATCATTAATGGATTTATTTCAAATTTACAAAAGAAAAAAAATCGGCCAATTTATGTTTTTAGAAATAAACTCCATAATAACATGTAATCTATTGCGCTTTTTCTTTTTCCAATGTATATTGTACCTCCCACTAGGTCCATTAAGACTTCATTTATTCTGCAGTCTTGACAATGGCATATTGATGTTTCTTCTGCTTCAAATCTTCAACAAAGTGCATGAAATATTTAATTTCTGCCTTTCATAAACACCCACATTTCCCATGTGCCAAACTTTTTATTCCTAATATAGGAAAAGATTGATAGAGCATGCTCTGATTCTGCTTTAATGCAATAAATAGGGCTGTATGCTGCAATTTATATATGTACTAATAATTCTTTTAACATCTAAAACAAGGTATTCCATAGATTAGACAATTACAATCCAAAATACATTCAAACTCCATGAGCAGACAAAATTAAAAGTAAATACATGAACTCCTATAAAAACAGGTACTCTGGAAGGGTAAAAGCAAGGGTAAACTATTGAACTTAGAGATCATCTATGTGGCACTTTCATTATATCTATTAACTTGTTCATGTAGACCAAACAGGTTTTTTAGTGTAAATATGAGTGAGCATATTCTTGTGACATTATAAAATCACTCTCTGGATGAAGCCTGTGTAATTGCAGGAAGCTCTTTGATGGTTCTGATACTTAGCTTCATGTTGCATATGATGATTTTCCATCTTTTGACTTCCCTTGCTGTTACATCTGATAAAAATACACCAGTTTCTGTTTGTTATATATGCCCTTTTTTGACCCTCTCTGCGCGCTGGATGACAATTCATCTTGATTTGACCTTTATGCCGACTAAATCATATGAAAATTAATCCCTCTTTTTGACCCTTTCTGATTTCTGCATCTAATGGGAATTAACCCTCTTTTGATTCTCTCTGCCTGCTACATGTAATAACATCCTCCATATTTTGATCATTTGTTTGTTTGTTTTATGGTGTTTTTTTAGCTGCTTTCAGAAATTTTTCAGCTATCCTGTGGTGTCCAGTTTTTATTGGGAAAGGAAGCCAGAGTAATCGGAAACTGGCAATCCTTGTCAATTAGGATTGTGATCGAGCGCACCCTGCTAGCAGGGAGACTTGAACCTGCAACCTTGGTGTCGTCAGGCACATTATCAATAATAGATGACAAACAACCTTAACCACTCAGCCACCAAGACTTGCCCATAACTTGACCCTCTAAGTCTACTATACTAGTATCTGTACAATCCTCCCTACTTCAGCAGTCTCTGCATCATGCCTTTCTGCAATTTTTCTGCATACTATTGATTTGTGATTTTCTTTTGAACTATCAAATTAGTAGCATTCAACATTGAACAGTCTTAAATTTCTTAAAATTGACATAACATCTTATTTATTTCCCAGAATTCTTAGTTACCATGGAAGCCCATATGTGGTTTATCATATGATACTGTTGACACTGTTGGAATTCCCTTTGATGGTTTATTGATTTTTACTTTAATTTTAAGGATCATGTCACAAAAGTTTCCTTAATTGGAACAAGTGATTAATGAAAATTTCTTGCTAACAAGTTGCCTCCTGTTGTTGGGATATGTTTTTAATTTGTGTGGAAGGTTATATCATAGCATAATTTCCTAATGCTCCTCAATGTGTGAAGGCATTTAATAAAAGTAGATGTTTAATTTTATTATTTTTGTCAAAATGTCAATAAAAGAAACACTGAATGCAATTAATTACATTTTAATATAAAACAAAATTACACATTGAAATACAAATCAAAAGATATTTAAGCCCAGTGTAAAACAACTTCATCTTGAAAAACCTCACTTGTAACAATTTACAGGGTAATATTATACCATGCCTGTAGTGGAAGGTGTTGTGCTAGACTATGACACGAAATAAATATAGCACCTGAGACATAGTCGTGGGTGACATATTTAATGAGTGTGATATAATAGTGTTACACCCTACTCTACAGGCAGTATGTGTTATATTATACATGTACTGAAAACATTTTTAAATTTATTTTGAGAAAGCTGTTTCCTGTCAAAAGGGTGTTATATTGATAGGAGTGTGATATATATTTGAAATAACTCATATTAATTAAATAAATCTAATACAAATTTAAGATTATTGTAGCCAGTATAATATATTATTGTAATCTGAGGAGAAAAATATCCTTGTTAATATTCACAGGCAAAATATCCATATAATATCTTTGGACAATATATCTTTGTAATATCTCAGGACATATATCCTAGTAATATCATAATTTATCAGGGGGCCTCGGTGGCCGAGTGGTTAAGGTAGTTTGTCTACTATTGACCATGTGGTCTGTCAACACTGAGGTTGCGGATTCAAGCCTCACTGCGGGCAGTATGTGTTTGACTCCAATCTTAATTGACAAGGATTGCCAGTTTTCCTATCGAAGGTCAGGGTTCTCTCTGGGTACTCTGGGTTCCTCCCCAATTAAAACTGGACACCAATAAATAGCTGAAAAATTGCTGAAACAGAATTCAACCAAACCATAATTTATTATATAGTAATAATTTTTCCCCATTTGATTTCATATAGGAATAAAGTGCAATATTTTTTCTTATTATATAGATAGAGATGAAATATCGAATTTTCCGAGTGACAGAAATCACGGTAAGTCACATGTGAAAATTATCGTTTATTTTCACTCTCGGGTTTTTTCCCGCCAAAACGTCACAATGGTTTTGTACTATACAGATATTCATCCGCCGTTCATAAAATTTAGAATTAAGCATGAAAATTTTATGAAAACAATTTTGATCTATATAATAAATAGGATAATCAATTGGGCATCGTGAATATCTAAAATATGATCACTCGTGCCGCATAAGGCATCAGATTAAACTCGTGCGCGGAACAAGTTCCGCGCACTCGTTTAATCAGATGCGTTATGCGGCACTCATGATCATATTTTGGATATTCACTCCGCTCAATTAATTATCCTATAAATATTTTACACTGTGTCTCTGGCTTTTATGGAACTTTTGGGAAAAAAAGATGTTCCAAACATTGAATTTAGATTTTGCCACTTTGTAAACAAACATGCCGAAAATGACATACATTATTTGCTCTCGAGATGCACCGCTTGAAACTGAACAATGGAAGTGAATTTGATTTTCGATACAAGTAAAATTTAAAGAATTCATAGACCAACAAAAGAAAAAATCTAATGTAAACTGTACGAAACGAAATATTGACCAAGTGAAAATATGATAATATTAGACCTAGTAAAATATTACAAAATAGCAAAGATAATGAATAATCACTTAAAAACACCGTAAAAATTTTTACTACATGTATATAATGAAAGGGTTATTGCATGAATATTGGGAAGTATTGTCCCTTGCAAGATGATTATTGCACTCGCAACCTCGTGCAATATAGCATCTTGTTTGGGACAATATTTCCACATATTCATGCAATAACTCTTTAATATCTCACGACAATATTTTCTAGTAAGGGGCCTCGGTGGCAGAGTGGTTAAGGTAGATTGTCTACTATTGATCACATGGTCTGTTAACACTGAGATTGTGGGTTCGATTCTCACTGCAGGCAAGGTGTACTCGACTCCAATCTTAATTGACAAGGATTGCCAGTTTTCCTACTACAGGTCAGGGTTTTCTCAGGGTACTCCAGCTCCCTCCCCACTAAAAGTTGTACGACATAATACAGCTGAAATATTGCTGAAAGTGGCATTAAACACCAATCAAACAAAACAAAACCAGATATTCTAGTAATATCTCAGGACATTATGTCCTTGTAATATTTTCAGAAGAATTTATCCTTGATAGCAGACAGCTTTGTCAGATAATCAGTAACAGAACATCCATTTTTGTTGGCATTGGAGAAGGTGATTTGTCTTATGGGAAACAGTTTATTTATGGAACTGTGGTTCGATATCCTATTTTAATGCTTATTTAATTTTGATAAATAAGGCTTTTCCTCTCAAAGAAATACATTTTGCTGCAGTTATAGTAAGAAAAATATACTAGCTTTCATATCACATTAGGTGGCAGAGTGGTTAAGGGTTAGGTAGATAGTCTACTACTGATTACTTGCCTGTCAAGACTGAGGTTTTTGGTCTCACTACTTTCAGGGTGTAATTGATTCCATCTTAATTGACAAGAATTGCCAGTTTTCCTACAGAAGTTCAGGGTTTTGTCAAAGTATCCTGGCTTTGTACCCCAATAAAAACTGTATGCCACAATATAGTTGAAAAGTGGCATCAACATTCAAACAAACAAACAATGTATCACATTAAAGGTTAAGGGATTTTACATGATATTTCATTCCCACTCCAAATAAAATCTCCACACCACGATATAGCTGAAAAATTGCTGAAAGTGGAATTAAACCCCATTTATGATTAAATATAATAATGTTCAAAGAATGTCACCTTAGAAGTGTTTCTGAAATACTATCTTTTTGTCATTAGACAAGGGTACTGCTTATTTGATTTGTTTCTGATTAATTTCCATCTATACTTAATTTTTATGGGCTATCATTATTTTTTGGACAACTTCCATTGTTAGATTGTAAATCTATAACAAGTTGATCCTGATCAGATTCCCCATCTACAAATTGAGAAGTATCCTGATCAGATTCCAACCTACACATTGAGAAATATGTAGGCTATTTTGTTGTTTTTTTTTTTTTATTCCAAAAGGACACATGTTTGCACTTAACACAGGCAACTTAAAAAAACAAACATTAAAAACACGACATACAATTTTGGCCTAGGGACAGATTTGGATGGTCAGAATACCAATAATTGTTTATGCATGTCCTAAGACATATAAGAGCTGACCTTTTGTCCTCTGTTGATCTCTATTTTCCTTGTAATTAACTAATTCCATGAATTATTCTTTTTGTCAGGAGAATGGTTGATGTGTTTACAGAATTAATTTTACTCTAGAGTTTGGTACATAGATAACACAGCCATCAACTTATCAAATATATATATACAATACATGTATATTGTTGCCCAATATGTCTGTCAGACATATTGGTACGTTTTTTAGTAGATGCATGTAGACAAGTGAGCCAATGGCAAGCTTGGCTCTCCTAGTTCCTACAGAATACAACTACAATTGCTATTTACACAAATTTATGTATGTAGGCTGTTTTTATCTTGTTTTAAGATGCTTAAATTATATCAGTTCTACCCAAAACAGTTAGTGATGTATTTATTTATTTTTCTTTCATTGTTAATTTAGCAAAGAATACCAAAGTGTCAATCAAATCTTGGGAGTATAAAACACTAATACACACAAGCCATGGGATAAACAACAACAAACACACTGAAATTAACATAAAATGTGAATGTCGATTGCATACTAGACACTGGAAGAAAGAAAAAGTTACTTTTCTCTTTGTGATAACAAAGTTGATAAAAAAGATGTCATCCAAATTTTTAAAAGGCAGCTTTTGAATACTGTTTTAGTCTATTGCTTAAAATATTTTAGAATTTTATAAGGTACTGTTACTGAGGCTGCTGGTGTTTGGGGGTTTAGAATTGTACAAGATTACTGTTACAGAGGCTGGTGGGGTTTGGGAGTTTAGAATTGTACAAGCCACTGTTACATAGGCTGGTGGGGTTTGGGCGTTGAGAATTGTACAAGGTATTGTTACAGAAGCCTGCAAGGCTTGGGGGTTTAGAATTGTACAAGCCACTGTTACATAGGCTGGTGGGGTTTGGGCGTTGAGAATTGTACAAGGTATTGTTACAGAAGCCTGCGAGGTTTGGGGGTTTAGAATTGTACAAGCCACTGTTACATAGGCTGGTGGGGTTTGGGCGTTGAGAATTGTACAAGGTATTGTTACAGAAGCCTGCAAGGCTTGGGGGTTTAGAATTGTACAAGCCACTGTTACATAGGCTGGTGGGGTTTGGGCGTTGAGAATTGTACAAGGTATTGTTACAGAAGCCTGCGAGGCTTGGGGGTTTAGAATTGTACAAGCCACTGTTACATAGGCTGGTGGGGTTTAGGCGTTGAGAATTGTACAAGGTATTGTTACAGAAGCCTGTAAGGTTTCGGGGTTTAGAAATGTACAAGCGACTGTTACGGAGGCTGGTGGGGTTGGGGGTTTAGAAATGTACAAGCGACTTACGGAGGCTGGTGGGGTTGGGGGTTTAGAATTGTACAAGATATTGTTACAGAGGCTGTTGGTTTGGGGGTTTTGAATAGTACAAGGTACAGTTATAGAGGCCTGTGGGGATTGGGGTTTAGTATTTTACAAGGTACTGTTACAGAGGCTGGTGCAGTTAGGGGGTTTAAGGCGATCCACAAGGGAGGTCTAAAAGGATTGCAGTAAATAAACTCATAGTTGTAATCTAAAGAATTTGGTTTAGAACACACATTTTTCAGTTTATGTCCTACAATCAACCGAACATGATCATATTGCATGTCTGTAGGATGAGCAAACTGTCTGGTAAATAACACTCTGTATCAGTTATCAGGGAAACGTTGGCCAATATTAAATTAGAATAAACAATATGGTATATATTGACTATAAATATTTATTTAAATGTACAATAATTCACAAAATTGCTATAATTAGGCGATAATAATAAATCATGGATAGACAGGAAGTTGTTCATTATAGTGAATTATGGGAAATTTTGCTCAAAGATGGAAGGATTGTGAACAAATAGGAAATAATAAAATAATAACAATTATTCCTGTAAAGTTATTAGGAAAATTATTTGATAATAAAGTGAATTAGTAATCAGATACATAAATGTTAGTTAGGGACATCTGACAGGGCATTAATACTAGACATTCTATTGGGTGTTCATTCTGTAAATATTGTACTGGTTCCGTGTTTTAGGACACAACACAGATCAGTAGGAATGCAGTGATTTTCTCCAAAATGTTTGTTCATTAACTCAGATGAACCAAGCCATTTTTCAAAGCGGATTACAGAGTTAGCTAGACAAAGAACAGCTACTCTAGATAAACTGACTTAAATTGTAGTTCACATCGGTCTTTTGGGTGGTGGGGAGTGATGTGACTGTCTGTGCATGTGACTATTTGCCTGAACAAAAGTCAGTGTCTGAACTAGTGTCAAAAATAGGAATCTGATTGGTCATTGACAAGATGGCAGACATGGGCACTGACAAATAAGTCTGATGACCAGAGATGATCTCCATGTTGATGTTTGACTCTGTGACAGTATTTTTTTTGGCTCTGCATACAATTATATAGGCTCCAATGTACCACCCTCTCGGAAATTGAAATGTTGAAATAATTCATTAGCGTCTAAAACCAATCATTTTCATTGACTTCCTATAGAGAATATGTGACAGATTTCCATGGAAACAAATTGAGTAATTTTGTGTTATTTTGTTGATAATTCAAGCAGTAAATGACAAAACAGTAAACATGTCTGGAAAGCTCTAGAAATCAATTTTCCGTGTCTGAAACATTTGCATTAGTTGCACAGGAATGCCATTAAATTCGTATAATGTACAAGGTGCACTTATTGTTTAATTTTGCAAAGGAGTACAAATAACATTTGTGTGAACCAGTTTTCAAAGTGTTTTAATTCAGAGTCATTCCTGGATATGACAATTCAAATGTCATGTTAGATGGATTCAAATAATATCATGTGTTAATTCTGTCAGTAAAGTACAGCCATGATACAAGTATTATAGAAGATATGAGCCACATCCCCTTCCACCAGTTCAGCCAGACTGATCCCGAGGGTGGTGCTTCTTGGTGTTATATGTAAACATATTAAACATTTACAAGTTATCTTTAGTTGGTTTTCAATAAATTATAAATAGATCAGTTATATCACATAACACATTGTTCTGATTGTCTCAAAATGAAACATTTGAACTGTGTCCATTGTTGCAGTATAAATTGTTTGTTCCTGAAGATCCAGAGAACAATTATTGTCATTCTTCTGACTCCTGGTATGATTCAAGCTCAATAAAAGCTTTAGATTTCTAATAAATCCTTTTCTATTACATAAAGGCCCATAAATCCGCAATAAAACAGGATTAATAGGCATCCGATGGGTTGGCAGCGAGGGACTTGATAATGTCATCTCCGTACCAGGTAATAATTAATATTGATTACATGGTCTTACCTGAAATCTGAAAATAGAACATTACTCAAGATTACTGGAATGTAGTCATTCTTCAAAGGGAGATAATTTAAAAAAATAAATCTTAGAATGCATAGACATATTAGGATCGTATAAGGTATTACCACAAAAATGTTGCTTTTTAATTGTTCTTGTATATGTTAGATGAGAAAAGAACAATAACAAATATCATTGTATCAGAATTAAAAGGATTGCTATTTATCCTGGAATTAAATATCAGAATTCTTGGATCAGGTATTTAAATCTACTTGTCATTATTATATACATGACTATAGTGAAAATTTGAAAATGCTTTAAAGTTAAAGTTAAATGTTTAACAAAATCTACCTGTAATTAGCAAGTTTTTTTTGTTTTAACCTACATGTTGCTGTACAGTAAAATAAAATAAATTTCACTTAAAAATATTTCTTTTTCTTCTGAATGAAAATTTGAATTAAGTCAGGATCATTTAGTTATCCACAGCTATAAATATTCTTGAAGTTTTTTCTTTAGTGCTTCCAAACTTGTAGAAGCAGGCATATTCACATTTTATTAAATGGTAGAAAAAGAAAGATGTTTGTTGCTGGTGTTATGGTTGTTTTCTACAGCTCAATAACTTGTTAGGCAAACTAAATTAAGTTTTAAAGCAAAACGACACATTTGTTTAAGATTTATCAAATTATCCTCGCACAACATTTCTACGCCAAATGTTGGTTTTTGAATTTTTTACTAATTAAATAAGATGAACTATTTCCATTATATTTTTAAAATAAAAGTGCAAATTACAGGCTTGACATTACAATATTCAGACTTATATGAGCATCGATTTGAAAGAATTTAATTCTGGTAGTGTCTCTTGATACTGAACCCTAGACAAACTAATAATAGGTCTGCATGAAGTGTTTCAATAATATTTTACATTTTGTTTATTTTTATTCCTGGTTCTCAGTCTTTTATTAACTTGAAAAAAAACTGGAATCTTACTATTCCTGGTTGGCAGTCTTTTATTATCTTTAAATAAAACTGGAATCTTATATCCCCGGTTGTCAGTCTTTTATTAACTTGAAATAAAACTGGAATCTTATATTCCTGATTGTCAATCTTATATTGTCCTGAAATAAAACTGAAATTTTATATTCCTGGTTGTCAGTTCATATTGTCTTAAATATAGCTAAAATACATTCTCATTTCAAGTGTAAATAAAAGGAGTTAGGTAGCTAGAGAGCATCTTGGCATATTTTTGGATGAATAGCCAGTATGGAATTGTGATAGAAGTTATTTTGATTAGACAGTCTGGGATTGTTAGGAAGGATTAGCATACTAGGGTTTTATTATGGAATTCACCATTTTAATTGTCATTCTAGTGAGAAATAAGCATTCTGGCATTTTTTATTAGGGATTAGGCAATAAGTCTCGCTTGTCAACAAAGGGTTGGGATTCTGGATTATTCTTTCAAAAAGTTAAGATGATGTGCTGTTGATGTATAAAATACCTGCAAATATAATACATATTGTCTACAAGAAGGGTTTTCTATTTAACTGAAAGAATGAACCACATTTTAAGTGGATGGGCAACAAACAGAAGTAATCCTTAAAATTGGACTGGTCATACTGTTACCAAGATTTTAAATTGTTTTTTAGTAGAAATCAGAAATAATTTTCCCAATATTAGGCTGGAGTATGGAGTCGGTCACTGACCACTAAACCCAAGTTTTGTTACATATCTAGCATGCAAACTAAGTGGACTTTTTATTGCATTTGAACAATATTAAAACCTGTCTGCTAGTAATGAACTAGACAGGTATTCAGAACATTCCAGACCTGTCACCCAGGTGGGCCTCTGTAACTTGGAAGCAGCAAAGAGAACTATTCTAATCAATGGATTTCAGAAGTAGTAAAGAATTGATTAAGACTAGTCTATTTTTGTACCTGTCACCGTAGAGATATTAATTCAGACAAGGCCATAGATTTTTGAGTAATGACAAAATAACTCGGTCCATTGTGAAATATTTGTGTAATATCCAACATGACAGATATGAATATTATTAGATTTCCAGATAGATTTTCCATAGTTTATGTATATTTGTCTTTACCAGAGATCTTCGTACAGCTTGACAGTATGGACAGTATTGATTTCTAGACCATCTGAGGCCTGCTAAGTTTCCATATTAATGCTCTTGCCCGGATATTGTTGTTATTTCTGCTTTTGCCTCCTTGTTTTGTTTTCTATTATTTGTATTTGTTTTATCCACATAGGTGTAATTATGCAAATATAATTATACAGTACAGTAGTTTCTCTCTTTTAAGACCACCCCTACTGCAATGGAAATATTATGGTTTTTCTTAGAACTTATTTGGTGTACAGTTTTATAAGAGAGGGAGCTATCAAGTTAAGTGACATGGGATATTTTAGTCTATAAACACTAAAAAAATGTTTTATGGGTTTTGGTAGTCTTGGGCTTACTAAGTCCTATTAGAAAGGGCACCAGAGAGTTAAGTGACATGGGATATTGTAGTAGAAGCGCTAGGTAATGGGGCCTTTGGTGGCCTTTGGCATACTAAGTCTTATTAGAGAGGGGACTGGAGATAGGTAGCAACATTAGGATATTGTAATTTAGAAGCACTAACATATGTCATGTGGTATTTGGTCTTATAAGAGATGGAAGGCTGTATAGTTTGATATTGTAATTTAGAAGCACTAACATATGTCATGTGGTATTTGGTCTTATAAGAGATGGAAGGCTGTATAGTATAAACCAGTAGGTCTAGCTGAAGTTCTGAACGGCTGTATAGTATTAAACAGTAGGTCTAGCTGGAGTTCTGAAAGTTCTTCCTGCATTCAGGTTAAATAACATAAATTAATTTCCTAACTTGACTTTAAAGGTAAGATCATGTCTTCTGCAAATTTGAAAATGGTGGCCCATATAAGTGTAATATAGGCAATTCAGTCAAAATGTTATATATATATATATAGAAAAAAAGCAAAAAAATTAATTGACTTAAATTTATCTAATTTTGAAGTGTAAATAGGAAACTGTTGAATGAATAAGGAAGTAACACTTTGCTAGTGCAAAACTGGCAACCTGCCAAAATCAGATATGATGGAAATTAAGTTTTTTTGGGGGATTGGATTCTGTTTCCGATTCCATAGTAAGTTATTTTAACATGCTTGGAGTTTTAAAACTAAGAATGTTTTTCAATGGGAAACATTAAATTAAGGAGATAATTTTTATTCAGGCATGACTTACTGACCAAAAGGGGATTTCTTATGGTAAATATATATGTAATATTTATGTGATAACTGTTTATATTTGACAAGTTATCAAAATAAATCAGTAATTTTACCATCACTAAATGAGTTTTTCAGGAACACATTTTGGGAATAGGTAACAAATATTTGGGATATTCATATCATAGATTGACATTTACAATAGCAACTTCATTTTAATACAATATTTTTCTATGATTTTTTCAAACATGAAAAGCTATCTGAACTGAATCAAAACTTGCAGAGTATAAGAATCAGCTTGACATTCAATGAGATTCAATACCAAGTTTTAAACTGGACTACATATATAAATTAAATTTTTATGTTATTAGACAGTAAATTTGTTTGCACGTGAGAACTAAAGAAAGTCTGGAGCAAAGCCTTTAAAATTAGTAAATGTATTTGGGATCTTCTAAACAAGAATCAAGTTAAAATTTGCCTGATTTAACTTTTGTCATCACAGAGTTATGGTCCCTTTCTAACCCTTATAATTGGAAAATTTGTGGTTCCTGCACAATAATTTAAAAATGCCTTAACTGAATTTTTGGAAATTTGGAAATGCTTTTGGCAACAACTTAACACAATAGTTATGGAGTTTTTAAATTTAACACATGTCTTTTTTTTGTAACTCTGGAGTTATGGTCTGGCCCTCTTAATGCTGAAAATAGCAAACTTTTGGTTTTTTGATAACAACTGGTTAAAGCTAATGTTACCCTCGCCTTGGGGGTATACTTGATTACCTCTGTCTGTCCTTCCGTCCACAACCTAATGTTTGTAACAGATTTCCCAGCAACTACTAATCTCAGCAACTAGAAATTTTATATGTGACATTGTCATGTGGTCCTATATTGTGAGTACCGATTTCATGTCTGCTGCATAACTACTTCCTGTTTAAAACCAATTCAATGATGTGAAATAGGGGGGTATACTGAGTGAGCAGTAGCTCACAGGTTCCTTGCTTGCTCATGGCAGGATGCACACATTCTTCTATTTTGAATTAAATATTTTAAATATGTGGAGCTAGATGAAGCTGAATCGAAACAAGTATACAAGTATAAAAAATATATTATCTATTTTTCCATCAAGGAGTTAATGCCTGCCAATTCCAACTAAAATCCCTGTGATTATAATGACATCATGCAAATCTCCAAAATAAAGGCATAATCTAGATTTTGAACATTCTGGAATTATATTGGTTGATTAAAACCCTTGATTGTCTAAAACTAAACAGCATCATTTAAAATTCAGATAAAGCTAAAATCCCAATATTTGGGAAATCCTGCAATTTTCCTTAAGTACTGAAAAAGTCATGAATATTATTTATTTCTGTAAAAAGAATGTTTTGCATGCAACAAAATTGATTAGTTGTCCCAATGTATGCTTAAAAAATAGGAAAAAATGGAAACTTGCCAAATTGTCAATAAATGTAATCGAATACCAAGCAACAAAGACATATGATTCTGAGATGTTTGGAATCTGATGGCAGCTGTACTGTAAAGACTGATTGTATTTTTATACAACAAATCCTGCTGGTATTGAGTCTGTGTTTTCCTTCAATTACTAAACTTTGAAGACAATCAGTTTCATAATGGAGGAAGCAATAATTCAGTTTAAACAATTTTTAACTGACATTGAAACATATACACAGAGATGGGTTTGAAATCACTGATGTTTAGAGTTGTTGTTTCCTGTAAATATTATACCATGATGTCAAATAGCATTCTGTAACCTGAGACCTGTAGCTTAGTGTCAATTGTTTTTTCAAGTATCCGTATTAAGTGCTGCTATTTCGGTCTACATTTAAAATCATCCAGTAGACCATATAGAGCCCCAGCTCCTAGACATTAATATTGATTGAAGGTCAAAATGACCTTTTCCTGTTATTGATGATACTGTAATATATTATAGAAGTTGTTAAGTCAGGTCCTTGTCAATATCAGATATTGCAGTATAGGAAATTGACTGTAGCAATGAATTACCTCCCCTTGTATAAAAGGAAAATCATGTTGGGATTTGGTAAATATAATTATTTATCCTGGAATTAGTACTTGTAACTAACGAATAGTGTATAACAAGAAAAATCACTCATGGTAGGATGGCAATATTTGGTATATAGGTTGCTGATGAATAGTACATGACTGGTAGGTGTCACCTGACCTTGACCTCAATTTCACTGTCCAGGGACTGCATTAAAGTTTCTGGGTTACGGCAGTTTCTCTGTTTCATGGTCCAGCGACTATGTTAAAGATTTTGGATTAGGGCATTTCCTCTGTAACCATGCATGGTAGGATGACAGTATTTGGTATATAGGTTGCTAATGATTAGGACATGAGTGTCTCGTAGGTTTCAACTGACCATGACCTCAGTTTCACTGTCCAGTGACTAATTTAAAGTTTTTGGATTAGGTCCATTTCTCTGTAACCATGCATTGTATATTTTAAATGATAACAATTTAGTGCTATTTACATAATGCTTATGACATAATTTTTTTTCGCTACTGATGCAGAATGCAGGCAAGACATTTTTCTGTGTCCACACTTGTTTTGGCTTTATTTAGAGACTTCTCATAAGGAAAGTTAAGATAAAATGTTACAAAAATATCATATGGAGATTAAATAGTAGGATAAGTCCTTAAAACAAACAAATTAAACCTGTTCTAAACAAATATCACTGATTGAATTTTTGATTTGAATGATTCTCATAGATAATACATCAGTTACTTAAACGATTTCTACACTTACGGTTCTATTTAATGGTCTTGTTTGCACTTTATTTATAATTCTTTCACATTATAAAGCCTTTATCAGTGATCGTTCTTTTCTGTGATAGTATTATGTAATGTCAACATGAATAATTCTGTATTTAGCTTTTTGTAAATGGCTTTAGTAATCACTGTTTGTTAATGATTAATGGGTATTGATTGTCTGATCCTGGAAGGTGATGAAAATGTCACTAGTCTGATCCTGGAAGGTGATGGAAATGTCACCAATAACAACTAATATTAAAGCTATTGCTTGTCTGTAAGAAGAGTTATTTATAGATTCTGGTGGTTATATAATAATTCCAAGATTTACTGATTTATCATTGGTTATTAAATCATTAGAACAGAATAGTTCACACTGTTATAAACTATCTTGTCAGACAATATCACTTCAAAGTAAAGCAGGTATAGATATGCATTTATTTATCGTATGTTGATCATCTTGTAATTTAAAAAAATATATATATTAAGTAAAAAATGCTATTGTTAATACTTATTTTTTACATTTTTTTTTCGTTGTGAGCCTCAGCTTTGAAAATAGCGTTTACTGTATAGTTAGAAAAAATGAAGATTTTTTTTCCCAATATGCTTTTACCTTTAGGAACTTCCAACATAGAAGCATTATGAAATCTATAAGGTTTTATTCTACTCTTTTTAAATCCTCTGAAATAACTTTGTAATTGTAGAGATTTGCCTTTGAAACTCAGACATTCATGAGCCATAAACAATCCCCAGTGTCGCTGACATACTACTGTAATGATTGTTACAGCCAATATCTATGATGAGTTTGACTATATATATGGTTCTAATAGTGTTGTTTGATTAAAAAAAACAATAAAGTTTATCCTAAGACTGGCTGTACTAGGTAATTATTATGTGATGTATTGATCTCTAAGGTTATTCAGGAAAGCTACAAATATTAACAGATGAAAAAACATTGATATTACCTGTCTGGTGATCCATTGGAACTAAGAGTTCTTTTTAAATTTTTCTCTATGCACTGTATTGAAGGCTTTGTTGATTCAGGTCTGGAAAGAATTAAACAGGTTCCAGCACAGATTCAAGGACAGGCATGCCAGCCATAAGACCCTATAAAAAAGAGAGAGTTAAAGAGAGAAATAAATGGGAAAAAGTATTAAGTTCTAAGGGGAAATGTGTGACGGCCATACTGCATAGATTTAATTTTCATGCCCCCGCGACGACATGTCCGGGGGCATTCAGTTTTACTCATGTCCGTCCATCTGTCCATCCGTACATCCAAACAAATTTCTGTCAAGCTTTTCTCAGAAACCGTACATGAGAACAATTTGAAATTTGGCAGGGTGGTTCAGTATGACAAGTTGTATGTCCTAAGCGAATTTCAGAACTGTCGGACAACTACTTCCTGTTTGGGACTTCATTTGTACGTAAATACGTCCGTCTGTATGTACGAATTTCCGTCAAGCTTTTCTCAGAAACCATACATGAGAACAATATGAAATTTGGCAGGGTGGTTCAGTATCACAAGTTGTATGTCCTAAGGGACTTTCAGACCTGTCAAACAACTACTTCCTGTTTGCGACTGGGCCAATATGAAAATGTGTTAACACGAGTATGAAAATTTCTGTCAAGCTTTTCTCAGAAACCGTACATGAGAACAATTTGAAATTTGGCAGGGTGGTTCAGTATGACAAGTTGTATGTCCTAAGCGACTTTCAGACCTATCGAACAACTACTTCCTGTTTGCAACTGGGCCGAAATGAAAATGTGTGAACAAGAGTACTGTCAAGCTTTTCTCAGAAACCGTACATGAGAACAATTTGAAATTTGGCAGGGTGGTTCAGTATCACAAGTTTTATGTCCTAAGCGACTGTCAGACCTATCGGACAACTACTTCCTGTTTAGGACTTCATTTAGCGGGGGCATCTGTGTCCCATGGACACATTCTTCGATTTTATTTTTTTCACATTTTCACCTAGTTGTTCTATGAAGAACATATGTGTCTCATCTGTCAGGAGGCTTCACCCCCTGGGCTCCTACCAGGGCACTACCATGGATTCCTGCCATTATCATTACACCCAACCCCTAATTGCAAATCCTGGATCTTTCATTCAGGTTAGATATGGCATCCAGATTATTTTCTTTTCATAAGATATATATAAGCATAATTAATAAGCATAACAAATGTCTACATTGAACTGTATGCATACATACATTAACCTTATTGCAGATTATTACATTAAGTGTGACAAGGTGACATGTCTGGCAAAGCAGATTTAACCTTGAGTCTGAACCCTGGAAATCAAGTTGTCATCTGCTTCAGTTGAAACTTAATCCTTTCTAAGGATTAAATATTGATTTTTCTTCATAGGTAAAATTTGTACATATCACCATATTCAAGATAAAATGAACTTATTTTTTAATTTTTCTTTAATCAAACAGAATGTTTTAGCCATGAGTCTGTGTTTGGGATTTGCCCTTTGCTGCAGATCTTACTAGTCATTTGAAACTAAAATCTTATTAAGGATCACAGCTATTTTTTTTTCACTGGTTGTTTTTATAAATTATGGTAATTACAAAAATAAAACTTTTTTTTTTTTTTTTTTCAACAAACAAAGCTACACGTTAAAACTGTCCATGAAAAATCATGGCAATTGATGTTGCCACTGTAGGGTAGCAAAAACGGCTTAGTCACCTTGTGATACTTTTAAGATGATTTGATACTAAAGCTTGCTGACATATGCCAACCATATTCTTTGAAAAAGGTCTCCAATCATACAGCATGATCAAGTTAGGACATAAGTTGTTTTATGATTCTGCATACTTAAGAAATAAATTACCAGTCAGGACCATACTGGGAGCATTCCCAGTGCTTGACCCTTAGAGCCACCCAACATGTCCCCAAGTGGGGAGGCTTTTTTGTCAGGTTATACTACAAAAGGCTTTACATCAGACCACAGTTGGTAACAGGCTTGGAAAATAGTCTCAATGGAGCAGCTACAAAGTTCTAAACACTCTTTCCAAACTAATACTTCATATGTTTTTAAGTGGCAGTCAAAATTTTGCTTTTGATGGTCCATCCTTTTTCCCTTGTAAATTTGCTCTCGTCCTGAAATATTGCTTGCTGGATGTTAAGCAAACATTTAATTAATCAAATAAAAAAAATCAGTGTGAACAATACTTAAACATGGATAGTAAAGTGCTTTATTGTTAAATATGTATTTTTAAATAAACTGAACCAATGTAGACGATTCCTGATAGCTGTCAACATTACAGGGGCCTCTGTGGCCGAGTGGTTAAGGTAGTAAGTGTACTATTTATCATTTGGTCTGTCAATACGGAGGTTGACAAGAATTGCCAGTTTTCCTACTGAAGGTTGGTGGTTTTCTCTAGGTACTCCAGCTTCCTCCCCCAATTAAACCTGGGTACCATGATATAGCTGGAAAAAAATTGATGAAAGTGGCATCAAACATCATTCAAACAAACAAACAAATCAATTTTATATATATCCATGCACCTGTAAAAGCAGAACTCTATTTAACATATTGCATTCATTATTTAATTGTAACAAGTTATGAATATTGCATTATTTCAGAGCAATGCTTATCATGTGTTTTAAGGATATCAGGGAATGCTTAAGTTGCATACACATGACATGATTTGGAAATGTTGTGTTAAATGTTTCCATGTTTTGTTAAATGTTTCCATTATATAAGTTGGTTTATGGTAATGTGATGTTGAATAGTTATCTGATAAGACTCCTCAAGCCTTACATAATCAATAGAATATATCAAATGTTAACCTTTTATTGGGTGTTTTGCATTTTCGTTTTTCTTGTGTTTCCATGGTAACATTTTAGAGTATAATGTAGTTTTGGAAAGAAATGAGTGCCAAGCTGCAAACATTTTTATATGAGAATTAAGATAATTTCATTTTAAGTCACATGAATTTTTCATTGAATGTCCTTTAATATAATTCAAAAGATATATTTATGGGCATTCCAATAACGTAATGTGGGATTATGTAATTATTAAAACATTATAGAACTTAACTTGCAAATCAGTTTCCATGGTAATTATCAAATTTGTAATTAATTGAGAAGATTATCTCCTTGACAACAAAAGACTTTAAAAGAAATAATGGATTTTAACTAAAACATGTGAAGTTATTTGACCAAAATAAGCTGCTTTTGGATTAAAATAAATTTGTTGTAGAGGAGATGTGTTTTATTTAGATATCACGGTCTTGTATTTGCAGATTTTCAGGCATTATTTGGTGCCAACAACTCTTTAAATACTTTACAGTTCTCTGCATTCTAATGCAGGTGAAGTGTTTTGAGTTTTTGTTTGTATTTTGTTTCTTCATGTTTGATTTGTTTAAGTATTACAATAAATGGAAGGATTTGGAACGTATTTAACCTGTTCAACCACAGAACAATGCAATTGTTGCCACTATACTAGGTGAACATTCAAATTGTTTACCTGAGGTGGGTTGTATTCCAGAGGGCTTTGCCAGTGGGAAGACAATCTATTAAGGGTAACAATTTGAATGTTCACCTTGCATGGAGGCAACAATTGTTTATTACCAAAACTACAAACACATATTCATAAAATGATGATTTGTGTATTTATTTTATAAGCTGACAAATTCAGTTTTCTCTTTCCATTTTTCTTTACATGGCTAGCGTGAGACAACCTAATTTTCATTTGGAAAATTCTGAATCATTGTCAGGATAGATTTCCAGTAAGACATGAGACAATAGATTGTTATAGTATTGTCCCATCCCTTACCGCAAGTTGTCTGCTTTCACTGAAAATTTTGTAAAACATTCTAATTGTCTCATTAAAGTATATATATGTAAGGTATAATAAAATTGTTATGCTTGACAGTTCCAAGCCCGTTTTTATGCGATCCTGTTTGACCGTTATGTTAGTTTTTTTTGTTGATATTTTTTTAAAGAAATGTACCTCATATATAGATATCAATACTGACTAAAATAAGCCATGTTTCATGTAGCGTAAATATGATCTGTTTCTGGTATGAATTGATGATGTAAAATAATTCACAGCATCATCAAGTTTTTTAGTGAGCATCGCAGATGCGAGCTATACAGTTACATGCATGTGTGTAAATATGGTCACTTGATCCGTATGAACAAACCCATTTGGAATGGTTGTTGAGCTGTCAGAAGAAAATATTGTGGTCGTGCAGAAAAAAAATAATTTTAAAAGTAGACAGAAATAAATTTTACATCGATAAAATTAAAGTGTTTATTTTTTAAATAACAACAAAAATGTTTGACAATTTCTTGGCAATCTCAAAAACGCTTAATTTATTTTTTACATTTTTTGTGACGTCACCAACACATTAAAGACGTCATGTCACAAAAGGAATGCAGAGGCACTCTTAGAGTCCTCTTAAGTAATGTCATGAACCATAAAATATGTGATGCTCGCATTTAGGCTGTGCCTATATTCATATTATATTAAGTTACAATATGTGTGGCTTGGTTGGGATCTTTATTTGGAATTTTATTTGCTGTTTAACGATGTTCCTTACTTGGGCTAACCACACTAGTTCATCGCAATGTAGTGGTTATACTTTGTACAAGTTCATGTCACAGAATATTGTGCCAGGAGCTGCAAAAAATGCTAACATAAAAAAATATAAATTAAAGTATTAATAACATGTCAATGTCATTGTTCCAACTGCCATCAAACTAATTTGTCTGGTTACTTAAAGTCTTGGTATCAATTCTAGTCACTTAAATAAAATTACAATTGCCCTGCAAACAGTCCACCATCAACAGATGGAAATTAACATGACAAGAGTTAAAACAGTTAGTTGGAAAACGAACAATTTCCCTGGAGTTGAGCAAGTAGATGAGTTTTTTTTAAGAGTAAGTGTTGATTTTGCAAGGTGGTACCCTAACCAAGGGGACTAATGTTCAACTGTTTTGGAAGATCTAGGCTATGTTTGGCTATGTGAGGTCAAGAGGTTAAAAAAACCTTCAGAGCCCTTAATATCACAAAAATGGAACAGAAGTAAACATTTACACTCTGCACTTAATGAGCAACATCTTTTACCAAACTGAAATGCACTGAAACAGAATAAAACAGTATGTGAATATAACATATTATATATTAAGTAAGTAAACAGGACCTCGGTGGCCGAGTGGTTAAGGTAGTTCATCTACTATTGATCATGTGGTCTGTACAAACTGAGGTTGCAAGTTTGAGTCTCACTACAGGCAGTGTGTACTCAACTCTAATCTTAATTGACATTGATTTCCAGTTTTCCTGCTGATGAAAGGTTGGTGGTTTTCTCCAGGTATTCAAGCTTCCTCCCCCAATAAAAACTGGATACCATGATATAGCTGTAAATTTGCTGAAAGTGACATTGAAAAAACATTCAAACAAACAAACAAACTGAGTAAATTTTTCATTTAAAGCATAAAAACTTATAAAAATAAACCAAAATTAGTGAAAAGTTCAATAAAAAGGGAGATGATAGCCTCTCCTGTCACAGTACAGTCAATATTGCCTGTTATATCTCCCAGAGGGCAATATAATTTGATATCAAGTTGCTGTTATGTCCCATTATGTATGTCTTAATTACAGTATCATATACTTCATTAATGAACTAATGTCAGAACAAAGTTCGCTGGACTGCATCAAGGTTTGAAATGAGGATGTGTCATGTTTTAACATGAGGATGTACTGGCAGACTGTGTCATACTCAAGGTTTGAGGATGTAATTGAGGGGATATTGTGTTAATGTTTGGTTATGTAAGGATGGATTGTGTCAAGGTAGAAATAAGGCTTCAAAATTTTCTCTCTAAAATTTGCTTCTGAATGCCAACAGGTTCACAATATTTCACATGAGCAATAAACAAAGCTCCTTCCTGACTTTGATTCTGTAACTCTTGTTCAGACTGGGTTATAATGTAATGGCTCAATGTTTTACAGGAAAATTTAATAGGATTCATCTTTATCATGATTTGACATGAAAATGTAATGAGAGGACTGTTTCAAGGTTGACATGAGGATAAATTGGTGGTGGTGGGTGGTGGGGTGCTGTATCAAGGGTTTGACAACGATGTAATGAGGTGACTGTGCTGTGGAGTATATAAGGATGTAATGGGGTCATTCTGGAAACAAAGATTTACAAATAAAATAAAACATTAGATAATAATAGGTGAACTGATTGCTTGCATGTAAAAGTAAAAATGATGAAAATTACCCACCCCAAAAAAAACGATCAAATGTTTGTCAATTTTGTTTGTATAGAAAATATAATTACAGCAGTGTTAATTTACTATGAAGGATAAAGGAAAACAGACCCCCAATGAAAAGTCTTAAACTATTCTACAAAAAAGCTAATTAATGCATATTAATTATAGTTATGTGTGCCATACTCCTCTTGGGAGAACAATGACATTCATGAAACAGTTTTAGAATTTGTATTTTATTCTCTTTCACTTGTAAGTGAAGTTGGTCACGTAAAGCTAGGGTAATATATGATTGGATCCATAAATCAATGAAACGTAATTTGATCTTACATAAGGGTACTAGAATGTCTATTAATGCCAATGTATCATCTGACATAGGATGAACCAAACAAAAGTATCAAGACAAAATTAATCACCTGGTAAGGATTGACTGTTTTCCTACAGTCAAGGTCTTCTTCAGGTTTCCTCCCCCAATGAAACCTGGATGCATAATACAGCTGAAAAATTGCGGATGGTGTGATTGAAACACCCAAACAATAAAAACTTGTTAATCAACATAGACAAATCACTGTAATGGGTCATTATGCTTTATTGTGAATTACAAAATATGATATACTGGATCACACCTTGAATGGTCACATATCAGTTATCTCCCTTGAATGGTCACATAACAGTTATCTCCCTTGAATGGTCACATATCAGTTATCTCCCTTGAATGGTCACATAACAGTTATCTTCCTTGAATGGTCACACAACAGTTATCTTCCTTGAATGCTCACATAACAGTTATCTTCCTTGAATGGTACATAACAGTTATCTTCCTTGAATGGTCACATAACCTTTATCTTCTTTGAATGGTCACACAACAGTTATCTTCCTTGAATGCTCACATAACAGTTATCTTCCTTGAATGGTCACATAACAGTTATCTTCCTTGAATGGTACATAACAGTTATCTTCCTTGAATGGTCACATAACCGTTATCTTCTTTGAATGGTCACACAACAGTTATCTTCCTTGAATGCTCACATAACAGTTATCTTCCTTGAATGGTCACATAACAGTTATCTTCCTTGAATGGTACATAACAGTTATCTTCCTTGAATGGTACATAACAGTTATCTTCCTTGAATGGTCACATAACCGTTATCTTTTTTGAATGGTCACACAACAGTTATCTTCCTTGAATGCTCACATAACAGTTATCTTCCTTGAATGCTCACATAACAGTTATCTTCCTTGAATGGTCACATAACAGTTATCTTCCTTGAATGGTCACATTACAGTTATCTCTATAGAAAATTAACTTGATAACATTGATTAATACTAAAAAAATACAAACAAAAGATATTGTTTGATGCTTTAATGGTGTTTTATACCACTTTAAGGTGGTTCTTGATGTGACCATTGACCATATTTGCTGTCCCAAGTGCCATGAACACTAAGACTGACCTCTAACCAACACTGATCCAATCTACCTGGTCTCTTTAGCTGTTCAGTTATTTAGGCATCATCAGACTTAAAAGTTGTAATGGTATCTATAACTTGAGAACCTATACAATGTTCTATCTATTGACTCAGTTTTTTAAAGGGCTCCAAAGGCTCAACCAACAGAGCTTCACTGGCCAGGCCTCAGTTTCATAAAACTTCTCAAATTGAGATTTTCCTCAAATCCTTGAGTTTTTCCTCAAATTTGAATTTTCCAGCAATCTGATTGGTCATTATTTGAGTTGAGGATGAGTTGAGGAAATCCTCAAATTTGAGATGTTTTATGAAATCGGGCCCAGGCCACTCTCAGGGATGATGCCCTGCTGTTGTTTTTTCTGGAGGGGTGGAGTTAAAAAATGGAAACAATTACCAAACAATATAGTTGGAAAGTGCTGTTCTTCTTGCACAAGATGGATAAGTTTTTTATATATTTAAAGTCAATGTCAAAATTTCTGCTCAATTGTCAAAATTTGTACGAAAAATTGTGTTGACTTATTCTTATCCTTAATGTAACTGAATACTGCTAGCTAAACATAAAGCAATTAAATTCAATTAATCAATAAGTAAATTATGAAAAAAATCATTTTTTAACAGGAATTATAGATATGTATCAAGATACTAGTTAGACTACTGATGCATGTATGTTTTGCTGTTTTTAGGTGGCCTAAATACTTTATTTTTGTTACATATTGATTGCATTTAAAAAGACTATTGATATGCCTGGATGTGGGACAAATTACTATACAGAGGTTTCAGGCATAAAAAAGAAAACAAATATTGTTTAATGATTTCCTGTCTAACATGTAGAACAAATAGAATTGATAAAACTCCTGGTCTCAATTCTCAGGAAAAATATAAATTCACACTGAGGGCTGAGGATTTGTTACAATAATTTACAAATGAGAAACTGTTTGCATACAATTCTCGTTGAAATTGTGTATTGCTGATGCTATGTTTGTGAACATTTATCAAAGGAGATATGAAACAAACTATGACAGTAAAGTACAGTAGCCTAAAAACTACCAAGTACAAACCAACGTAATTTATTATATTTTGTCTTTTTAGGTGCCTGTTGAACCTTAAGCTATCCTGACAAGATTTTCTAAAACAAATATGGATGACAACCTTGACCTTGAAGCCAGTGACACATATATGTCTAAAGGTCATGATCATTATGGTGATTTAAATCAAAGGGACTTTTTAGCCTATCAGATGGCCAATCAACAAGTTCCCGGTTACCAGGATGAGGACGATGAAGATGATGACGACGGAGATGACTTTCACGATGACCTTGCCTACAGACAAAACCAAAGTTCTTTCACACCTTCTCAAACTGGGAAGGATTTTGTCGATTCTAGTCTTTCAGATTCTAATGTAGATTTAGGACGAGAAGATGGTATGTTGTTTGACTACATGGAAGGTCACCAACATGACCATGGAACACAAGGAAAAGCTTTTCAACCTGATCTACTCAACATGAATCCTCTTTCGTTAGAATCAAATAATGGCTATTCAAATGCCAACTTTGGAGATAATTTATTTCAACCCAATGATCTTTCAAAAATGACTTCTGCTCAAATGGGCTACCAAGCATATGGGCCTATGTCACAAACTCCTGATCTTTTAATGATGGAGTCCTCACCAGTGCATACTGGTTTAAAAGAGAATGTTGATCAGACTGATAATTCCAAGCAGTCATGTGATACCTATTTCAAGAGTTGTGAAGATTCAGACATACAGACTGAAAACTTGCAACATAAAAAACATGAAGCAATTGAAAATGACTTCTACAATGCAGACAAAAGTGATGAAATATATAAAGATGAATATTTGGATTCAGGAGAAAGTGATTATAGCAATTATTCAGATGAAGAAATGGAAAAAGATACAGATTTAGAACAGATTGTTCCTCATATAAGTGAAGGGCAACAAACCGAAACAAAAACTGAAACCGATAATAATTTTTTTAATGAAATGGATCCAAACATTGGTGCTTCAGGCATATCTGCAAAAGAAAGTGACTTTTCCAAAAATGTTCAATTTGATGATCATATTGGACAAAATCAGTATTCAGATGAGGAAAATGGCAACATTGGCTTTAAAACAGGAGAAGAAAACATCTTAGGAGATACTGAAACACAACAAGTAGTTGACAAAAATCTATCAGAACATCCAACCAATCCCAGAACGTATTCAATGCTTGAGGAGGACAAATATTTGGAAGACATGACATCAGAGAAGAGACCTAGTGAAGCTGAGGGGATACCTAAGAGTAGTACTTTTACAATTGAAAGTGATGATTCTGACCTTGAAGAAAGGTCACTGACTCCTGACTCTCATCAGCTAGAAAGAATGGAATCGGGGCATTCAGTTCAAAATTTTCCAGAAGAACAGTGTCAGATTAATATTTTAAGCGGAGGAACTTTAATGGAGGAAGAAGAGAGTGACAATAAGGATTTGGAAATTCATGAAGAGGAAGACAAAATACATACTGGTTCATTATGTGCAGGCATAGAAAAACAGTCAGGTTTAGTTTATCAAGAGGATGTGCAACATAGTCAGACTTTCGAAGAACAGTTTTCTGAAAATGTTCACATGACCTCAGATCAAAATAATATATTAGATAGAGGAGATTCCTCACCATTTGAGGCAGATGAAAGATGTCTAGGTGATCAACAGAAGAATCAAGATTTCGATGAAAATTTCTCTGATACAGAATTAGAGGAGAATTTTGCTCAGCAGAACCGATTTGTTGATCAGCAGACAGAAGAAATCATGGATGCAGATAATGATGATGAAAGTCTAGAAGAAAATGAGGATGAAATAGCCAAGTCTGAACAAGTGTTACAAAATCAAAGTCAGGAAGGAGCTTTGTTTGGTGACAAACAACAAGAGCAGTCATCATTTTCACAGACGTCTGCTAGTGACATAGATGATCATGTGAAATATTGTGAACCTGTTAGCATTCAGAGGCAAATTTTAGAAAAAAATATTGAAGATGTGAAAAAGGAAGCTTTTGATGAAAAGAGCCCTAGTCAGAATGTAGAACAATGTTTGTCAGATGACATACACCAAACTGAAAAGGATTTAGAAAGTCATGATCAGATGAGCCCCTCTGATTCAGAAGATGAAATTTATGATGCACAATTGCAGACAAATGAATCAAAGTTGAAAGGTTCCATTGAGTTTGAACACGGAAAAGCGTTTGCAGAACAGAAGTATAAGGAAGAAGTGGATGAATCCATTTCCTCAGAAGGGGAGGAAGATTTCACAAAGAGCGAACCAATAGAAGTCAGTCAGATTGAAGAGAATTATACAAATAAAATCAAGCCAGATGGTGATAGGCACATATCCCATGAACTTGAAGAGGGATATCCAGATAACACAAAAGTTAAGGAAACTGAGATCGAAGGTTCTCTTATAATGGAGGAAGGTCAGACATTTGAAGACGAACAGGTTGGAGAGAATGAAGAACCACAGCTGGAACAATCCACTGCAGAGGTTTCACCAGATGATGAAATAGCAGCTGTGTCAATGAGGGAGTCAGGAATGCATAGTTCATTTGTCATTGATAAAGGTGAAACTTTTGATGATAAGAAATTTGAGGGTAATGAGTTTGATCAATCCTCACCAGAAGATGAAATAACAGATCATAAAACAAGAGAATCAGGAATGGAAGGTTCATTTGTTCTTGATGAAGGTGAAACATTTGACAATAAAGGGTTTAAAAATGATGAACCAGAGTTTGAACAGGCTTCCCCTGAAACTTCACCTGAAGATGAAATACCTATCAATAAAACAAGAGAATCTGGAATGGAAGGTTCCTTTGTCTTTGAGGAAGGTGAAACATTCGAAGATAAACAAGATGAGGAGGATCAGGATGAATTTGTACAATCAACACCCGAGGTATCTCCTGCGGATGAAATTCCAGCCAATCAACTGAGAGAATCAGGAATGGAAGGTTCATTTGTCCTTGATGAAGGTGAAACATTTGACAATAAAGGGTTTAAAAGTGATGAACCAGAGTTTGAACAGTCCTCCCCTGAAACTTCACCTGAAGATGAAATACCTATCAATAAAACAAGAGAATCTGGAATGGAAGGTTCCTTTGTCTTTGAGGAAGGTGAAACATTTGAAGATAAACAAGATGAGGAGGATCAGAATGAATTTGTACAATCAACACCCGAGGTATCTCCTGCGGATGAAATTCCAGCCAATCAACTGAGAGAATCAGGAATGGAAGGTTCATTTGTCCTTGACGAAGGTGAAACTTTTGAAGATGGCCAACATGTAGAGGACCATGAGGAATTTGTACAATCCAGCCCAGAACTGTCACATGAAGAAGAAACACCAGCTCATCAAATGAGGGAATCTGGAATGGAAGGTTCATTGGTCCTTGATCAAGGTGAAACCTTTGATGATAAAAATGATGACAGCAATGAACCAGAGTTTGTGCAATCTAGCCCTGAAGTGTCACCTGAAAGTGAAATGCCAGTGAACCAAAGAGAATCAGGAATGGAGGGTTCAATAGTTCTTGATGAAGGAGAAACCTTTGATGATAAAAATGAGGACAGCAATGAACCAGACTTTGAGCAATCTACCCCTGAAGTGTCACCTGAAAGTGAAATGCCAGTGAACCAAAGCGAATCAGGAATGGAGGGTTCATTGGTTCTTGATGAAGGAGAAACCTTTGATGATAAAAATGATGACAGCAATGAACCAGAGTTTGTGCAATCTAGCCCTGAAGTGTCACCTGAAAGTGAAATGCCAGTGAACCAAAGAGAATCAGGAATGGAGGGTTCATTGGTTCTTGATGAAGGAGAAACCTTTGATGATAAAAATGATGACAGCAATGAACCAGACATTGAGCAATCTAGCCCTGAAGTGTCACCTGAAAGTGAAATGCCAGTGAACCAAAGAGAATCAGGAATTGAGGGTTCTTTGGGTCTTGATGAAGGTGAAATATTTGAAGACCAAAAAATGGAAGATGAAGATGAATTTATACAGTCTGAAATTTCATCTAACCAAATGAGAGAACCCCTAAAGAATAGTTCCATTTTCGTAGATGAGGGAGAAACATTGAAATTAGGTGATACCAATATAAGTGTGTTAGAAGACACTTCTATATCAGTTGATCAGGTGCCAGAAGAAGAACTTATAAAAGAACCAGACAGGGATGAGGAACAAGTGCTTAATGAAGACATTGATTTAGAACCATTAAATGCAGAAAGGTCACTAATTTTAGAAAGTCAACCAGTTGAAGTTTTGCCTGTGGAAAACTTAATATCTGACGACATATTACTAAGTTCTCAAATTCCAGCTGAAGAGATGGAAAATGTTGATGATGTTGTGGAAGAGAAATTTGAACAGGAAGCTAAAGAATCTGCTGAAGCAGAAACTTTAGAGACTCCAGTTGACAGCTATGGGGAGGAAGCTGATGTGGACTCTGCCATTCAATCACCCGTGTCACAGGATGGAATAGTCCAGTCACCCTCTAGTGATGGGAATGAGGCAATATATGTAGAACAGGAAAATGAGAAAAATCTAATGAGCTCTTCACTGATTGGGGAATCATTTGGTTTAAATCAAGGTGAAACAATTGAAACATATCAACCCTGTGTACAGAATGGCTTATCCCATTCAGCTTCAGAGGATGTTACTCCAGAAAAGGAGGAGGGAGAACAGCATTACTACCAAAATGGAATATCTCAATCTGCATCAGAAGAGTTTACACCAGACAAAGAGGAGAGACAGGCTGATTTTGATTTGATTCAGAATAATGACAATAAAAGTGTTTCTTCTAAAACTGGTAGCATAATTGAAGTTGAGGATTCAATTAAAAAAGACATACAGAAAGACAAAGAAAGTATAAGAGAGGATGAAGTTAAGAAGCCTGGAAAAGAATCTCCTAAAAAGACAACAAAATTTTCAAAAACAGAAACAAAGAAAAAAGATGTTACAAAGGAAACAAAGAAAATATTAAAAGACACAACACAAAACAAAGAAATACAGATTAAATCCCCAACAAAGCCTGATAAAAGAAGTGTATCAGCAAGCAGAGTAACTACAACACCACAGGTACCCACAAAATCAACAGCACGTCTGCCAAGGGATACAACACGTAAACCAAGACCCACAGCAACAAGTACCGAACCATCGAAACCAAGTGAAATAAAACAGAGACCAAAATCTATTGACATATCAAGGACAAGCTCTCTTACTAGGCCGACTGCTAGTAGCTTGAGTAAATCACGAACTTTCGAAAAATCTGCCACAGAAGGAGCACTAAGTCCAACTAAGCCAATGAAAACCTTGCAGAAGACTGTTCCATCGAGATACAGGATAATAAAGTCAAAGAAAGGTTTATACACACTCCTACTTAGCTTGTTTGCATTTTTACTGTACAGCAAGTCTGCATTTTATGTTCACTAACACCCCGCTTTACAACTGCTGTTTAGTTTTTGGCTTTTGGCTAAAATTAAAGGTTAAAGTTAAAAATAACTCCAGGATCACATAGTTTATTTAAAATCAAATCTCAACAAACAACTATATATAATCTTTGTTTCTTGAAATTCATTTTTGTATATCTCCAATTATAAACAAATCTTTCATTCACACTTGGAGTATACATGTCAACACTGATTTCAAGAAGGACAAAATGTTGAGTTTTGATCTCTTATCAAATTTGGAGTTACTTCCCTTATATATTGTTTGGTGTTGCTTGCAATAGTTGTTGTTTTTGATATTTTTTTTGCATGTTTTAATTTGAATAAAAAAGCATGTAGCATGTTTTTATTGTTGCCAGTTGTTTATTTTCTTGTTTATATTTTGTTTTCTTAGCATGTTTGTTTTTGTTTTTTTGTTGTTGTAAGATTAGCCACTTGGTGTTTTTTTATTTTAAATAATTTATTGGGAAACCCTTTCCAGATAAGATTTCTCTTTTCCTTAACCATATAAAATGTACCTCAAGATCACAGATGTTGAAAGGGGATTTATGCAGAAGGGTTAATCCCATTATAGTTTAGGTCAAGGAAGTGTGCAATACCACCATTGTTGAAGGGTCTTTTGGCAAAAAGGATAATCTCACAAGTTTTAGTGCATTAAACATGTAGATTAGGTTAGAGTAAGCAACCTTACTAGTAAATTCTTCTAAATTTAAAGTGAGGCATAGGAAGAGTGTTGTTAACTCAGCATGAATTGAGTTGTCATTTTACTGTAGTTATATTGTCGGTACTGATACAAAAGGGTGAGGGGTGGGGGAACCATTGGTAGATATGTCAGCCCATTTGTTCTCACCACTGACTCCAAACTAGCCCTTGTATCTCCTTATAGAGAAACAAAGCATTCTGGGTTTAATAGGATCTTAGTATCTCCTAGATAGAATAATGTAGCTCCTTTTTTTTGTTTTTTTTTTGCAGCTAAGTATCTCCCACTTATCATTAAAGCACCCTGTACTTTTGGACCATAAAACAAACCTGCAAAAATGCTAGATAGCCTGGAGACATAATAATATGTTAAAAACTGGGACCTCTGTACTCCAGCATACCTGTCTTATTTGAGGAAAGTTTTCTTGTGTGGGCCCCGTATGTTTAGTTACTTTAATCTGTATTATGATTGATGTTGTCCTTTTTTTTCAGTTTAACTTTATCTGACTGTCCGAGTTTGCATTAATATACCAGGTACTATGTGTGATTATTGGTTTAACACATTATTCCCAAAATATAACCTGTGTGGCAATAATTCATTTGAAAAAAAAAACCAAAAGGAGCTAATTCAGTATCAAGGCCCATTTTTAATGTAATTGAAAAAGATGTTAGTATGTCCATCATGAATCGTGCAATAAGTTGAAAGGCTGACCTATTTTTTTTATATATAATTGCATGATTCTTAATTGGACTGTTACATGACCCTAAAATCAATTGTTGTGTAATTAAGAAGGTTGACGGTAACTTACAAAGCAAGTTTAATTCTGCTTTATATGAAGATCAAGAAAAAAAAATATTTTACAGAATTTATCTTGATTTATGAAATATCTAAAAATGTTTCGCAAACAAAATTCTTTTTTTTTCCTTTTTTGTAAATATTATATAATATGTGGCCTAATTTTGCACTGCATGTGAATTTTATTTAATTTGTACATTGTTATGTTGGTTTGAACTGTTTTTTATTTTTATTTGGAACGGTGTATCACTGGTTTTATTGTCTTGCACACTGTGTATGTACTTCCCACCTTATCTCCACTGAAAATACAAATTAAATTGATTTATTCAATATTTAAATTTAAACAGCAAAATATTTTTGTAAGTTTTCATCACAAATATTTTGAGTAAATATATAAGTCAGTTGATAAGGTAATTGGGTAAGTTTAACTTAATAGCAAAATTGAGAGGTAAGGGGATCCATCATATTTGTATAAGAATTTGTTGAGTTGTTTTTTAAATGTTTAATTTGTTTACATGTGTTTATCAGGAGAGGTTTTGTGGTCATTATAAAATTAATGGTATACAATTAGAAATGGACTAGAGTACTTTATATATGTATACTAGTATGTTATTAAAGAGCTGCTTTTTTCAGGTCTTGTTTGATAGGTTTAAGGAAAAAATCACATATGCATCTAAAATTAATTTATATCGAAGCAAAAGGAGACCTGAAATTTACAAATAAAAAACATGAAAAGCTTCCAACAAAACACACGCAAAAGGCAAGATGACTATGAAACTGCCGCTATCAAATTATTATAAGATAATTAAAATTAGTACATGTTTGCTGTTAGAAAATGGAAATTTTGAAGAGAAAGTACTTAACATGTGGCATGGCTACATGGATTACATACTAGGTACTCCATTTGTTACTGATGCTGTGTTTGAAGTATACACAAGTCTGTAGGTCAACATCAACTCATTTTGACCTGCCAATAATTGTAGGCATATTGCTTGAGTTTTTGATTACTTAATGTTGACACTTGACACACTGGTTAGATCTTCTGTGAAGTTACAATTAAAAAGGGGAGCCGCTGGTATATCTTATATATATATATATATATAAGGGGGGTGGGGCATTACACAGGTAGATCTGGAGGAACCAATAAATGATTTGAATAAGTAACATGGGATTGATCTGTAAGAGAAATATGTAAAAAGCTTGTATAAGATTGTTACAACTTTTCCTTTCTATATCATAAAGTTCATAAATTATTTCCAACCATCTTTAAAATGTACTGTATTGTAAACATATAATGTATGCACATGTATAAGGACTTCATACAGTTTTAATGTTTAACATAACCCTGTAATTTTCAGTAAAGTTGTATACATACATTTCAGACGGTTCTTCTGACAGTGGAGTAGAAGAAGATAAATCACCCAAAAAGACAGAAAAGACAGAAACTATCAAAAAGTCACAAGATGACAAGATGACCAGATCGGTATGTTCTTGTTATCTATGGATTTACAATAGACAGAGCCAATAGTCTGAGATCTTATATTATGTTATTATTTCCTAAAGGGTGTATGGTCTGTCAATACAATTCTATAGAAACCTCCTTTTTTCTTAAGTGAAAATATGGTTAGATAAAAAGTTTAACAGTTCTTCAAGTGGTTAGTAGAGATTCATACAAGGGAAGTCCAGATTCCTCCCACAAGGTTTATATATAGTCATGCAGTTCTCATTAGATACACTTTATGTACTACACACCCGTAGCCTGCCCGGGTTCGAGGGGGTTCGGACGAACCCCTCCTTGGACAAGAAATTTTGATAAAAATAGGAAAAAATCAGCTGAAAATCAGTTAAGCACTATCAAAGTCAGAATAATTTCAACAATCGAACCCCCCTTTACATTTTTTAACCCCCTCTTGAAAAATTCTGGCTACGGGTATGTACTATAGATTCCTTCTATAATACAAACTTGATGCTATATATAGCTTATCATTACCAAAAGTAACATACAATCTGATAAGATTCAAACAAATCAGCTTGTTATTATTGTCTGTGAAGAAGGATGAAGAACAATTTGATCTTCAGTAAAATTCATAAAAAGGGCCTGTTTTATTGGTCAGAAACAACAAGAATTTTATAAACTCTGTGAAGCTACTGTTAAAAATTGTATAAGAAATACTGAAAAAGTGTCCTAACCTGTTTCTTAATGTAAACTTTATATTGACACCACTAACACATGGTTAGATAATATGAAATAACTACAAGAATATTTATCTAGTAGACCCACCATTTAGTTGTACTTATACAATAAGAAATCTCGTCCCTCATTTATGATTTACGAAGGTAAATATTTATCCCAATCCCTCTCTGTCACAGATAACATCTCCATCCACCGAAGTAATTGATTAATAATACCTGGGCAGGTGAGAATAGGTAAATAAAATGCCAACTTATTGGATATTAAATAACAGTTCAAAGAATCCTTATAAAACAGGATTTTGACATTTTTACGGATATTGAACTCTGAACTGATTCAAGTCAAGTAGTCATATTTTGAGGGATATCCGTTTTACAAAAGTATTTCATTCATTTTGGTAAGTTGTTTTTTTTATGGAATTAATAATTTTTTTGTTAAATTTTATTTCCTTATTCAAGACTAATTTAAATTTTTCAAATATCATACTTTTATTTTGTTTAAAATTAAAAATATTAGACATGTTTACACTTTGTAAAAAGTTACATTTTAAAATGCTAAATATATGTTATATAACATAAGATGTGAAATGTTATGTGATTCTCATCATGTTCAGACAGGTGTATATTTTACATATATATATAAATATATATATATATGGACAGGATGAAGGGATGATTTTAATTGATAAAAAAATCTGTGAATAAAAAAATCTGCCTATCAGTATTATGACCACTTTGTTTACATATTTTTATATATTTAATATTTTGTACAGTGAGATTCGGAGTTTGAGTGTCACTGTGGGCAGGGTGTGCTCGACTCCAATCTTAAGTGACACAAAACTGCCAGTTCAGGGGTTTTCTTCTGATACTGTGGCTACCGCTTATGGTAAAAACTGGATGCCACCATGTAGGTAACTGAAAAATGGCACTAAACACCATTTAAACAAACATAAACATAAAGCACATATTTTATAGATGCCAATGAATGATGCTTTTAGAGAAAAAAAATCATAAAAGTTTAATTCTCCTTCTTTATTAGACACTCCAATACATATTAATTTGAAATTACTCATATGACCGTTCTAAAGTCTAATAAAACAAGCTGAAAAATATATGCAACACACCAACAAATATACTGTAATTCTACAATGTCTATCTGGCAAGTTGTTTTAACAGTTAAAATATTATTGCTTTTCATCCCTTCAAATTAAGATATCAAACATTTCAACCTGGGAGGGGGGTAAGGAGGGGTGAGAGGGAGGGGGATTGGTGGCTGGGATTTCTCAGAAAGTTATCTTGTCTAATCAGCCAGATATTTTTTTTACAGATTTAACATCCTTCCTTTTGCTCTCTTTCTTATACCTTAAATACTCTGAACAACCTTAAAAATATTGGAAATAAAATGTATTCTTGATTGTTATTGAAATAACTATATTAACAGTTATCCCAGTAAACAGTAGGGGTTGTTTAGTAATTCGCCTCCGGTTATGTAGTATGTAAATTTAACTGGTTCTTTCCTATTATCTTCCTGATATGCCCTGGCACAAGGTAATTATATTAAAATTATACCAATTATACCAACTTAAACAATATAGAAAATGGCAGTGACCTCAGGTCAAACAAGCATCATTTCTGAAGGATGATACATCCTCTTGCTGAAAATTCATTAAACTAAATTTATCAGGACTGATTTCATGAAATTATGATTCATGTTTTTATTAAAGTAGTCATTTTGTACAACTTGGGGGAGGTAACCCAGTAATTTACAGGTTGTCAGGCTGTCATCCTCTATAATTAGTGTCTTAACTTTGTCTTCTAATGCAGTGACACTTTAAACCTACATACTTGTAACGGTGAGGGTACTAAACCTGTATACTTTTGGGTTTGAGGATTGACCTCCACAGAACCTTTGGCATCTCTTTTCTGTATTTAACATAAGGTTTTTTTTTACTTTTGCTGTAAAGTCCTGGGAATGCATGACATCATGGGATTGTTTATGTAACAAAACATTACAATATAGACATAAAACTGCAAGCAAAATACTGGAACAAACACAGGTGACACACAGGATATAGTCCCTACTTCCCTGCTATATTTATGTCTCCCCCCACTTGGTGGGGAGACATATTGTTTTTGCCCTGGCCATGTGTCCATCTGTCTGTCCATCACAAAGTTATTCTGCTCAACTCCTCTGAAACTACTCACCCAAATTTTACGAAATTTGGTATGTAACAAGTACACCATATATAGTTATGAATAATTACCTGGAAATTCTAATCTTCAAAATTTTGTGGGAGTTATGGCCCTTTGAACTTAGAATTTTTCCAAAAATTCCTCATGGTTTCCGCTCAATTCCTTTAAAACTACTGAACCAAATTTTACCAACTTGGTATGTAGCACGTACACCATATTTAAATCTGGGGAACTGGGGGAGACATCGTTTTTGTTTGCAAAAACAAACTTTAATTACAATTGATTCTATTCCATGAGAGAATTTTTCCAGTTTTCACTACTATAATAGTAGTTTATGTGCTGCCACAGGGAAGATAATAACCACTAATAACCATCTCAGAACATTTTGTCTGCAGAAACATTTTTTTAAAGCATGTTTTTCTTGTTTTTTTATCAAGACTAATTACTTTAGCTGCAAGATATCCCAGATATATCTTCAAATTGTTTCATAAATACCGGTAATATTTCAGTAGTTAAATAATGTCCCTGTATTACATTACTGAATGTCAGTCTATACTAGCCCCGTGCGGGATCCGGGTGGCTAAAAGAATAGACCGCAGTCGCGCTAGCTTGTCGTAAAAGGCGACTAAATAGCGCCCAGTACCCTGACCGGCGTGTCAGGTCGGTTTGCCTAAAGACCGACTGGGATGTGTGCCCCAGGTGGTTGAATGGGGTACCCCTGGCAAGCTGGGGTTGTCAGGCCATAATACGGAAAACCTGACCGCAAACCATATTAGTGCACCGTGTTGGGAAAAATGCCACGTTCCTCGCACGTTAAAGAACGCTGCTGTAGTATTCGCTATGAGTAGGGATTTCGATCCCGCTACAGGAGGCTAAATTGCCCGACCCTATCCATCCTCCGATTTGCCAGTGGCAATCTAAAATCCGTTACCCCTATTTTTCCTTGTGTCCCATCCCATTTTCATTCATCATCATTTCATGTTCATTTTATCATCCATTTCATGTTCATCGCCTGAATATAGCTGAAATATTGCTGCTCGGGCGTTAAACACCATTAATCAATCAATCAATCAATCAGTCTATACTATAAGTGAACATTTTTACCAATTTAAAACAAATAAAGAAAAATAACTTCCATGTCATAACTAGAGACTTTATTGAAGCAAAACATGGTATTGGCTGGTGTTAAAATTGTTTTGGTTACAGTAGCAATTCATACAACTTATTTTGATTTGAAATTGTTTATCAGAAAATCTTATTAAAAATTTGTTCGGTAGTATTCTTGAAATCTTCTCTTCCCAAAAATCACTGAAAATATTACATCTTTCAACTGTTAAATCTACATCTTTTTATCATTGAACTTGAATTTGTCTTCAAATGATTCCTTTTTTATTTGTGTTTGAAAGAAAAAACAAACTATTTAATTGATCCTTTCTTATTAAACCAATAAGCAATTCAAACTGGATATGCCTTTATGAATTAAAAGTGACATCATTTAATGCATGATTAATTGCAAGTTATCTGAATTGCAAAGTGTAAATGATATTATTGATACAAAAACAGATTTTGTGTATCCTGTTGTGTTGACATTAATAATACATGTATCATGGAAATCTTCAATGATGAAGGTACAAAAATGTAACCTTTATACATTCATGTGAAAACAACCATAAAAGATTATTTTAAATATATTTATCCTGAGCCATATATATTTGTCAGCCTCTATTTAAAACTGAATTTGAATTTTATGTCCAACATAGATAAAATATGTATAAAAATTCATGACATCTCCTTACATGTATATACATGACACAAAATTTATAAAGATACAGTAATGTGGAAAATTCAGAGTCAAATTTGTCTATTTTAGAATCTAAAGTTAATTGTGTTTTGTCAGATTCCATATTTATCTTAAGTACTTAACACCCTGTGAAGAAGTTAATTCAACATTTGATGTATCAAAACTTGGAACAGTACACATCAGAAAGGTCACTGTACTTTTGTTTTCAGTAGTAAAGTGCTCATGACCTTTAAGTATGTGATAGTGATTAAAAGAGTTTCTTACTGGAAAATAGTCTGATTTAAAAAAAATTTGGTCAATTTCAACAATTGTAAGATTGCAAAGTGATTTTCCTTTTTTTGGTTTTAGATTCTTCTTTGTTTTTTTTTTAATATCCAGCCCACATGAAGTGGTGAGGTATTATTTAATACTCTCAATTTGATACTTAAAATTTGCACAGCTGTTAAGTATGATAAAATGAAGTACAAATTCAATTTTCAGCACTCAAATTTGAAGTTTTTGAGTTAGGCCTTTACAAATTTTTTGGCAACATTTGGCAGTTACTAAATGATAACTTAAAAACACCTCAACAGCATTTGTTAAAACAGTGTACATACCTATAAATTGAAGGTCACATTGAATTTTCAGCACAATCTTATTTGTAGTTTTTGTGTTAATTAGGCCAATGTAAAATTTAAACAATTTTTTGTGGTGATAAGATGATAACTTGAAAACACTCCAATGAATGGATTTTAAGTAAACGGGAAAATGTAAAAACTGAAATCATTTAATGGAGGAATGATGGGGTGGGCTATTATTTCATGTCCCATTAGATGAACTATTTTTGTTTTGTGTGTGGTTTTCTTTTTTTTTTTTTTGGGGGGGGGGGGGGGTGGGAAGGGGGTTGGGGGATTGGGTGGGGTATGGCAATGATAATATAATTCTAAGTTAGATGTACATGCCTGCAATGTGACAATTTATATAAAAAGGTTTCCTGTTTGTATTGACCAGTGTGATTTGTCTGATGAAAATGCATTCATGATCAGTAAATATGTTGTAAGAAAAGAAGATTTCAATTAATTTTGTAATGAATTTTTACAGAAAGATCTTACATGGGTTCTGAAGTTTCTTCAAATGTAGGTGTTCAGAGATCTTTACTCAGTAGCACTGTTTTAATTCACGTGTACACAAGTAATTTTAATTGACATTAAAATATCATTTGTGATGCTTGATCATAACTAATGATAACATTGGGAGTAAAGTCTACAAAGGTTTTTTACTCACAGCACTTACAGGTTTTGGATGTTTTTGTGGATCTATAGTGAAGTCGGTCACTTATATGATTGTTGGAATCATACTCACTGTATTATCCATTAGGGAGAAGCTTCCTTTATGTTTTGAGGCAGGATCAGCTTTCATTTTGTGCATGCTTAAGGAATCAGTGCTTAACCCTGGGTACTCATTTGGTACATTAGCTTCCTCCCTCAATTAAAAACAGAATTCATATATCTGTAGGGTTTTTGGAAGTAGCATTAAGTGTTCAACAAATAAACATCTGATATCAGTTTCAAACATAAGAAATTTAAACAGATTTCAATTTTAAACATAAAACATTTAATGTAAACTTAATGCCGTGCCTAATTCAAAAATATTTTTAAGCTTTAAAAATGGATTATTTAGAAATTGACCTTTGGAAAAGCTTATGTTGACTAATAGTGCTCTCTTTATATTTTAATGCAAACAAAATTGCTGTACTTGGCAATCATATATCCCACCTATCTTATTTAGTGGCAAATATTTTTTCTTAAAATAAAATGTTCAAATTGGTAAGTATCATTAAAGTCAAGTATGTTTTTACCAGTAGCTACAACAATTCAAAAGTAGGTCTGCATGTACCTGTTAATGTCTCTCACCTGTGTCAGGTAAACAATAAACGAATTTAATAAACATCACTTTAGAAGTCAAGAAGGATGTTATTTGAGGCCTTATGTAATTTCTGTTTGAGAGAAATTTTAATATTGGGCTGTTTGACAATAAATTTGAAACATGTTTGTTCTTGATCATAAGATGAGTGTTGCATTTCAGTTAAAATAGTAAAAGTCCACCCCATGCTCTTCCCACACCCCTTTCTAAAAAACAAAAAAAAAAAAAAAAAAAATGCACACACATACATAACCGTCTAAATAGTCCCGATTTCTGGAAATAAAAGAAGAAAGCACCAACTAAAATAAAATATGCATAAAGCATGTACAAGTCCTTAAAGTTCAACCTGCCTATCAATTTTTGTTGTGATATAACCGATGTTATACATATTTCATTAAGTGTAAACATTTTCCTATTAATCAATACATGTGTTGTTTACTATTACAGTTACAATTATTTCTTGTTATGAATGATTAAAAATATCTGACAAGAAGTAAAAATCCCATTTTTAATTTAACACATTATATAATAAAAATAAAAGGAAGATTTAAAGTATTAACATGTTGATTTTGTTTTGTTATTCTGTGGTTTTCTGTCAAATTTTTATCATGTTACATTTTTTAAAATTTCTGTTGTCAAAAATAAAATTTAATTCTGAGTTGTTTTGTTTCAGACCAGTGCTAATAAAAAATCAACAATACCAACCATGAATAAATCACCAACAAAGTCAGAAGGAAGTCCCAAGAAAACTGCAGGTATATACATACTACAACAAACTTCTGGAATATAAACATTAGCTAGCATATAAGTGAAATTCATAGACCTGTCTGCCATACTAGGTCCTTGTATTAATTAAAATTTTATTTAAAATGTAAATTAGAATATACGTATATATTGGAAGTTCAAACTTCAGAGGACAAAGCATGTGGTTTAAACATAAAACAAAAAATCTGTGGTTTAATCATAAAACAAAAAATTTTTGGCTTAAACTGAAAACAAAAGACCTGAGTCTTAAACAGAAAACAACAAGCATGTGTCTTAAACAGAAAACAACAAATCTGTGGTTTTAAACAGAAAACAAACAATCTGTGGTCTAAACAGAAAACAACAAGTTTGTACGTGGCTTACACCGAAAACAACAAACCTGGGGCTTAAACAGAAAGCAAAACATCTGTGGCTTAAATAGAAAACAACAAACCTGTGGTTTAAAGATAAAACAAAAAATCTGTGGTTTAAACAGAAGACAACAAATCTGTGGCTTTCACCGAAAACAACTAACATGTGGCTTAAACAGATAATAACAAACCTTTGGCTTCAACAGCAAACAACAAACCTGTGGCTTAAACTGAAAACAACAAACCTAAGGCTAAAACAAAAAAATACAACCAACCTGTGTCTTAAACAGAAAACAACAAACAAGCAAAACACACAACAAAATATTTGTAGGACAAATCTGTATAATAAAGGGGTGGTAGCAAGTGTTCCGGAAGGTTGGGCATATCCTGCCTCACAACAAGTGTGAGTCAATTAAGGGACTGAGACATGCCCAAGAATATTCATTATTTATCTGTCAAATACCAACATTTTTTCATTCTTTTTTGGATGGTTGACTATAAAGTAATAAGGTTTTAAATGGGCCCTTGTAAGTTTTTTGTAAAATTTCTGTTTATTTTGCAGGAAAAACTACACCCACAAAACCAGCACAGTCAAAGATTGGTTCCCTTGACAACAGCAAACACACTCCTGGTGGTGGACAGGTATAAATGTCTGCAACATGATTTCTTAATAAAATATTAGTTGTTTTAATTATTCTGTTTAAATGTCTTCTGAACATTATGATTCAAGAACATTTTCTGTAACAGTTGTAAATCATTTATATTTTGTGTATGTTAAAAGTTATCAGTGTCACTCATAACTGTAGCTATAATTTCTGACAGTAAAATGATTTATTGACTGTTGCAAATGTTCAGAAGCCAAACAGTATCTCATAACTAACCATAGACATTTCATTATATACAAATTTACAAATATTGACTAAACATTGACTGAACGGTCCCACTCCCCTTTTTAACAGCCTCTTTCCCTACCCCTATTTTTTATCTATAAATCAGCAGTATCAAAGTAATGAGTTATGCTTCCAGTTTAAATGGCCATATCATGTTGTTCTGCAACACTTTGTTACTGTTGTAACACTAATGTACCTAGCAAAAGACAGATTGGTGTCTAGCTTATATCTTTTTATTCATGTTTTTACATTATAATTAAACAATATATCTGTTTCAGGTAAAAATCCCAAGTCAAAGAGCAGATTTCTCCAATGTCAACAGTAAAGTAGGCTCCAAAGACTTTATAGACCATAAGCCTGCAGGTGGGGAGAAAAAGGTATGTCTCAAAAATGTTAGTGTTCTCAGCAATTGTTAATGATACAATGCTGAAATTTAGTCAATAGTTTGTATAATCATGCCATATTGTGTGATTCATTTTCAGACCGCTCTGAAGTTATAGAACAGGGGTATCATCAGGGAGCATTAGCTCACATTATTACTTGATTTAACTGAAGACTCAACTAAGTATAATGAAACAGCATGCATGTACTTTAATTGTTGAAACAAAAATATAATTAAAACCATTTAAAACATATTCCATGCATATGTAATGTAAATTCATTGCAAATTTAAACAATGCTTATGTCATTTGTCAAGCTAACAAGTGGATATTTATTATGAAATAATATTTCCAGTTAATTATCTGTTTAAGCTAAAGGAACAAGAAAAATAATGTTAATGAACCTTTGTATAATAATAAGATCAGTTTTGTTCATTAAAAAATATTTTTTCATATTTATTTTCTATGACAATGTGTGCAGCTTTTTTTGCTAACATTTCAGTGGCTGCATGTTAATTATGTCTACATGTTTTAACTTCTTACTGATCTAGATAGTTATTCTTATCTATTGTGGATTAGCTACAACTAGAGGTTTGGATTTTAAGGTTTACTAGGCCTGGGTTTTTCTTGATGGCAAGTTTTGCTAGTTTCCAGGGTTCTGTGTTCACACTTAGTTCCGGTACTTGAGCTTCCATTCCCAATAAAAATGGATTTGATGATATTGCTTTAAAGTCCTCAAAACATTATTTAAACTTAATTGAAAAAGAAATAGATGAATTTTACACATGGAAACAGCATTAGGGTAGTGGACTTTCTTTATTGTTTCAGATTCTTTCACAGAAGCTAGAGTGGAAAGCAGAATCAAAAGTTGGTTCATTGAAAAATGCCACATATTCCCCAGGTGGTGGTAAAGTGAAAGTAAGTTATGTATTAAAGTGAAAGTAGAACCATTTCTTCATGCTTTAACTTATATAAACATGAAACCATAAAATTGAGTATGCATTAATTATTAAATATTTCATTTTTGAAGATCACAAATTTTGATTTTAGAGGAACCCCTTAAAATAACCACAGATTTCCAGAAATATATAGAACAGGTAAAAAATAAATGCTTTTTTGTAGGTTTAAAGTTGACATTCAATGTTGGTTGTATAAATAAGGTCCAATTACTGCTTTATCATATAAATGCAACTCAATAAAGGGGAGTAATTCAAGCTTTTTCTATTAATGCGAAGCATGGCTTACAAATTAATTGCTATACATTTGTTTTCGTGGGAGCACACACATATAACTGGTTAATTTTTTTCTAAAAACTTTGATGAAAAATGATCATTTATTATCATTTTTTATTATTTCTTTAAGTTTTATCTTTAATTTTTCACAAAATTTGCACCATTGAAAACAAAATTTGGTGTTGCCAAAAATAACATTGTGTGCATTTTATTGCTTTGTTGTTTTATTTTTAAGTTTAATAACGTGTTTGTTGTTTATTTTGATTTATTTCTAGATCCAAACGGAGAAATTATCCTGGAACGCACAATCAAAAGTAGGATCTCTAGAAAATGCTTCTCATTCGCCGGGAGGCGGAAATGTGAAAGTATGATCCACAATTCATTTTGTGTTGTATATTTATTTTAATATGTTACATCAATTTAATCTAATAAATAGATTAAATTGAAATTTATAAATCCATTTACCATCTTCTACCATTTACGTTATTAAGACTTTTTTTAACTTATTATTTTTCTTTCTTTTTCCATTTTCTTCTTGCATTTATTTATGATTTACCTAACATATTGAGATTTATGAACTGATTCATGTACAAAATATTTTCTACATTCAAAAAATCTTTCTAGGTTAAATTGATGTAGCAGAACCATGTTCACCTTACATGTTTATGTATTTATTTTATTTTAGGTAACTGTATTTGCATGATATGCATAGCAACAAACTAACTCTTACGTAGGAGAAATAAGGAGCATGAATTTTTAGCAGCAAAGTTAATGTACTTAAAATAGGGAGTTGTGCTTTCTATTTATATTGGAATAATTTGCATATTTTTACATCCCATTGTTTTCTGCAGGTGTTTTGAGGATTTAGTTCACTTCTCAAACACTATAATCTCTAATAAATTAAAAAATCTTATCTGGGAAATGTTTAGCATTTAATATTCCTTTTATAATGGGGAAATGAAGTCTTAATGAGAATTCCTGATTTAATACAAAATTTATTTTTCAATTAATTTGCATTACAAAGTCCACAAGAGTTATCAGCCCTTTAATATAATATTGACTTTTCATTAAATCTTTTTACATACAGAACAGTATCAAAATGGTAATAATTTCTAATAGACCTATTTCTATGAACAATTACTTGGCAATATTACAGTTTTGATTGGATCATCAGGTGCCCCAAAAAACCTCAGGAGCAATTAAAAGTGTACTGGCTCCAACAGGGTCAATGGAACCTGTACTGGCTCCATGTCTAAAAGGGGCAATAGAACATGTACTGGCTTCTGGTCTATAATAAAGCAGGGGCACTGTAATTAAAACTGGCTTCTTTTCTACATAATAACAGTATCAACGGAACTTGTAGGGACTCCTTGTCAAACAGGGGCAACAGAACTTGTACTGGCATCTGGTCTATAAATAAAACTTATACCATATTACAGGGTCAAGGGAGTTTGTACAGGCTTAAAGCTTCATGTCTCAAAAGACCAGGGGCAAAAGACTTATTTTGGCCACTTGTCTACAATATAACAAGGGTCAAGGAACTTGTACTGACTCTATGTCTACAATATAATTGTGGCAATGTAACTTGTACTGGTGCCTTGTCTACAATATAATAGGAGTAAAGGAACCTTGTACTGCTTCCTTTTATTCAATATAACACAGGCAAGCTGAACGTGTAGTAGTTCCTTGTCTACAATATAACAGGAGCTAGAAAAACCTTGTCTACAATTTAACACAGGCAAAGGAAATTGTACTGGCTTATTGTCAACAATATAACTGTGAATTAGGAACTTGTACTGGCTTCTTGTCGACAATACGACTGGGTCAAGGGGCTTGTACTTGTCTACAATACAAATGGAAAAAGAGGCCTACTGGCTCCTTGTCTACAATATAGCAGGATCTAGGAAAATTGACTGACTTTAGTCTACAATATAACATGTACTGGTTCCTTGTCTACTATATAACAGGGAGCTTATATTGGCTCCTTGTCTACCATAAATCTGGAGTCATGAAATAAATAATCATTATAAAATTTCACTCAAGCAAGTGAACAGGCAACCATTTTCATGCCAATCAGCTGAATGTTTTATCCAATAAAATTCTGCTGAAATCTACATTTAAAATACAAGGACTGTCCATTCCTATTTTATTTGTTTTAGGGACCAATTAGGAATTGATATATATTATGCATGGTGAAAAAATATATTTGTATTTGCTTATAATTGTAAGCAAGGTATAATTTGTAGTCATTTTGTAGTAGGATATAGGGGGGATTTCAAGTATAAAAAAAACCTTTAAATTTTTTATTTGATTTTTTAACAGATAAGAAATGAAAAAATAAATTGGAAAGCAGAATCCCGAGTTGGTTCTTTGGATAATGCTGCTCATGTCCCAGGTGGCGGTAATGTTCATGTATGATCATCATCACATGAGTGTTTGTTCTTTCCTAATTTTGACATGCACTTAGATGAAATAGAATGACTTTGTCTTTATATTTAATCAGATTTGTTTTGTATGAGTATCCCATTTTATTTGCAGTGTTATAAATAATTTGCTACTAAATGTTTGTGTTTATTTAAGTGTGTGTTTTGTTAGGTGACTAATGTTAGATTTTTTTCCCCAATTTTGATGGACATCTAAATTAACATCAGTAAAATATTCTGTACTTGATTTTAAAACTTGTTATTGCAAGGACCTCCATTAATAGTTCCCTGATAATTTCCAGCAATATTTTATGCAACCTTCCAAAAAATAAAAAATGCCAACCAACATGTAACAAGGAAAATTAGTGAAAAAATACAATGATTTTAATCTTTGAAAATTGTTGTACAAACCAAGAGGCCAAACAATTAGATTTTTTTTGCAAGATGGAAGTAAAACAAGAATTTGTTTTTAGTATTTATTTTAATTTTCTAGTTTGTTTTCTTTTATGGCAGATTCCAACTGAAAAGATACAGTGGAAAGCTGAACCAAAAGTTGGTTCCCTCGAAAATGCGAGTTACGTCCCAGGTGGCGGTAATGTTCATGTACGATCATGGTCACCTCAGTGTTTATTGTTTGCAAATTCATATATAAACACCTAGAATAAATAGTTACACAGATATTTAAAGTATATTTTTGAGTTTGCTTCTCAGAACACATTTGTCTAAATTTATATTCGAATCTAAGACTAATTATTACTATTATTTAAAAAAAAAATTCTGTTTTTAAAAACTAAAAATGTAACCGATTTTTTGGACAGTTATACGATAGTTCTTTATAAATGTTATATTGATAATGCATCTTTGAATTTTGAATAAATATTAAGTACGATAGTTCTTGTAAGATAAAAGATGTGTCCACTTGTCAAAAAACAACAGTAAAAACACTTTTCACTTGAAAAACATACAAGAGTAGAGATTTATTTAATTTTTTTCTTCGAAAATGGTACACCATCTAAATTATGGAAACTCTAAAATCTAGGTGCTTAATTCAATTTTAAACTTTTGTTCACATTTGATAGTTTTTTCTTAAACAGGTAGAACATCACGCTCTTAATTGGAATGCACATTCCAGAGTAGATTCCCTGTCTAATACACACCATACCCCAGGAGGTGGTCAAGTTAAAGTAATGGCAATTTTTTTTAATTTATAAAAATGTGTGAATTTTACTATGTTTGACATTCTAAAAAGGGTAAAACTTTAAATATAATCATTTTAAAATACTGTTCTTTAAATTAAAGCTTTTAAATTATAATATTAACTTAATTAGAAATTCAAATTGAATTGTCTCCCTTTTGATAAGAGTAAATTAAGAAATACCACAGTTAAAGATTTTAATTGACACAGAATTGTAACCAGTCTAACTCTAAATACTTTTCCATAGATCATTGATGAGAAAGTGACATGGAACGTTCATTCTAAGGTTGATTCTTTAGCAAACACTCAGTATACCTCCCGTGGAACGTACAGGTCTTCTGTTCCGGTATTTATTTCATTTTAATGGGTGCTTTTCTTTGGGAATGAGAATACACCTTGAGCAACTTTGATATTTTCTGGTGAAACTAAAGAGTTGTTTGATTTCTGGGGGAAAGTGTGTGCACAGTTTTTGACACAAAATTAAAATTTGGAAATAGCGTTTGTTTTTGTTTTTTTTGTTTCTGCACCAAAAAGTTTAATACAAATATTTTTGTGGGAATATTTTAGTGCTCGATAGTTAATATTTGTTTTGCCATCCAAGTACAGTTTATGATGTATTCAATATTTAATGTTGTATACTGATACAATAGCTTTTCTTTTTGTTGCGAGTTGTTTTATGTCATATGTTAAGCTTTCTTTGTTTTATGTTTTTTGTCGTCTTATATTTAAGACCTGATCAATATCATCTTATGTTTCCTTTTAATTCATGATCTAAAATATGATTAAATATTAAATTTTAATGTATTAGGAAAGAACGGCAAGTACTGTCTCATTATATCATTTACACTAAATGTACATGTATCAGTTATGAAAAATACTTTAACAGTTCCTGGTTCTGAATAAAGCTGAAATTCTTCTTGCCTAATGTTAAAGAATATATCAAACTTTTATTAATATATTCTCTTGAGTTGTATTTAGACTGTAAAAGATATTGATTCATATATGAAATTTTTAGTTTAATCGTGCAAGGTTTAGAATAATCTTGGAAACAATAATTAAATTGGTATCAAAGTTTTTTGACAGAGTTTTTTCATGGTCTACAGTTGAATGTTAATGATCTGGATTCTTTTCAACTGAATTTTATGATGCTATATTTGGTGACACAGGTCTGGACCATTTTTGAAGTGTAATCTCTCTTTTAACCACAATGTTTAAAACTTTATATCAGTTTTCTTGTGCATTAATCAAGACATTAAACAGATTAACAACCTTGTCTGTTGTGCATGTTTCTTAATACCCTTGTGTTTGTCTGGTGTTGGATACCGTTTGCTGTGTCAGCTGAATATCCTGATAGGTGAAGGTTTATGTTTAGATTATAAAAAGTTCTAATTTGCTTCTATGCTTAGTTGTTGAAATTTGTTGAATTTGAGAAACTTTTTGTTATGAATAAAGTTTAAATTAATCTAAACAATTTTAATATTTAAATCAGCAGCTGAATTGTTTGATGATGTTATATATTGTTTCATGACATTTAAAGCAGTTGTGTTGCATTTTCTTCTGTTTGTAAAAGTTTTGTATTGTCAGCTGCATGGATTAAAATAATTTGAAATCTTGACTTTATTCATTAAACCAAGCATGTCATCATTGTTTTCATCAGAATAATAAAAGTCTTTGGTTTGTTTTCAGATATGGACAGGATCAGGGTTTCAGTGGTATCAAATACTTGTTTGTATAAAATCTGGCATAATTTTCATTTTGTCTCTTTAGATTGAAAGTAAGAAGTTGGATTTCAAAGACAAAGCTCAATCCAAGGTTGGCTCTAAAGATTACATAAGCCATAAACCTGGAGGAGGAGACAAGAAGGTAAAGGTCATTCTCTAGTGATGACCAGTTGTTGGGATTTACTAAACCTTGTAAAAATACTCTTTCGGTCTTAAATAAAAATTATTCAATGCTCTGCATAAAGACCAGTAACATATTGCATACTTTAATGTGACCGATCCAAGCCAGTATTTTATGCTGTAATATTTGACCTGTCGGTTTGTATGTTTGACAATGAAAGTTGGGGACATATAGCTTTTTGGTTTGATTGTTTATCTGTTTGTTCGTCCGTTCAACTCTCCGTCTGCCCCACCTTAGGTAGCTTTACCTGGAAGCTTCATTTTTAGTTATAAGATTACTTCATGAACCTAGGTACACAGTAACACAATGATGTGATCTCTTAACTGGCAACATTCTGTAGATCTGTGGCAAATATTTCATTGTTTAATGAATTTAGAAAAATGGAGCTGCATGTTTACCAATGTGTGCCAAGTGAGACCTCACAGAGACACATTTTCTTGTTTGCCTTTCATTATATTTGTTGATTTGATGTTCTGGAATCAGTGATTATGAATTGTGAGATTTGTGTGATTTATCTCATTTTGATATGAATCATATGGAATATTATTTACAAACATTCTTCAGTTTATTCTGATTTTATTTAATACATAGCTGCCATAGCAAATCTATTTGTAATAGACTAAAATTTCAGAAAAGTTAACCACTGAAATTTCGTGTTAGTTTACTTTTCCGAACAATCACTATAGTTTAATTCAATATAGGTTACCACTGAAATTTCAATATTGGTTGCCACTGAAATTTCAGTATAGAATACCAATAAAATTTCAGTATAAGTTACCACTGAAATTTCAGTATAAGTTACCACTGAAATTTCAGTATAGGTTACCACTGAAATTTCAGTATAGGTTACCACTGAAATAATAAGATCTCCAATTAATTTTTTAAATAGTAACTTATCGGGATTAATGTAAGGCAGGTTCTTAACAAATATGTATTCCTAATTTAGTGCTAAACAAAGTTCATACAATGTGGCTACAGAGAATCCTTGTTTTTGGATAGTCAGGAATTAAACCTCTAAAGCTAAATAGATTACGACTGCAGGATATACAGTACAGATGTCATTTCAAATATTTCTTTATTTTGTGCTGATGTGACTTTAAACATGGCTGGCATTAGAAATCTGTATTTCTAAAAATTATTGAAACATACATTCCTCTAACATGACAAAGCCACATTTGAATTGTTGTGTTAGAGAAACATCACACCAGTTTCTTGTTTTCATGACTTTAAACATTGTCACTCTCTTTCTGGTTGACTATAATTCTAAAAAATGTTCTCCTTTGATACTGAAATTTATATTTTTTTTTTTTGGTTTAAAAAATGTGCCCTCGTTTCTCTTTGTAGATAGAATCTCAGAAATTAAATTTTAAAGAAAAGGCACAGCCAAAAGTTGGTTCTAAAGACAACATAGATCACAAGCCATTAGGGGGAGATAAAAAGGTAGGTCAATAGATTAAGATGGAGACCATATATCACAAGCCACTAGGGGGAGATAAAAAGGTAGGTCAATACATGTAGTACTGGAGACCATATATCACAAGCCATCGGGAGAGATAAAAAGGTATATCACTACATGTAGTACTGTATAGTAAGGTGGAGACCATATATCATAAGCCATTTGGGGGAGATAAAAAGGTAGGTCACTACATGTAGTACTGTATAGTAAGGTGGAGACCATATCATACGCCATTAGGGGGAGATAAAACAATAGGTCACTACATGTAGTACTGTATAGTAAGGTGAACACCATATAGGCTACCTCTCAGTTGTCAAAAACAACAGTTGTTTGTTAGATTCAAGTAGATGTTAACAAATATAATTTTGGCACAAAATGTTATTGACAGAGACTTCATAAATGCTGTGACTTCCATGTATTTCAATTTGTTGAAAATGGAATACATTTGGACCTTTTATCAAAGGTTTTATTATCAAATATATAAAGCAAATTATTGACCATAAAATATGAACACATCTTGTGTACTGTGGCACACCAATTGGTTTAAGCAACACCCAAGTTTATGACTTAGCATGGCCTGGGTATATAGATTTTGTGAGAGATGTATAACTGACCAATCAAATTCCATGAAAGATACTGATACTGGATGATAATTTATAACCTGTGTATAAATTTATAAGGTATATATACATTATAACACAACAGCTCTGTTGAATTTTGCTCATTCCACCAATCCACCAGGTGGTAGCCCACCAATCCACCAGGTGGCAGCACACCAATCCACCATGTGGCAGCCCACCAATGTCCACTTTACTGTTGACCTTTAGTTTGTGAAAATAGTGAAATTAAATATTTATCTGTTTTTATCAATATTGATTATGCCATATGGAAAATGTATATCATGTCAGCTCCGAATGCTGGGCAGAGTAGACAAAATCTTAATTTGAGAAGTTTCATGAAACTTGGAGCAGGGGCATGGTAAGACAAACATTTCTCAAATTTTTATAAAAATGGAAGACAAAGTTTGAGGTACATTGTCACCACCTGTCTATTCTGTAATGAAACACACTTCAAAAGAAATTTAACTTAGGCCGTGTTTACACTAGAGCTAGGAAGAATGGATTCAAATTAAATCGATCTATATATAAACCGTTTTGCGTTCAGATTACACAAGGCGAAACCGATTGCAATCGATTTATTTTAAATCACTACGTTTACACTATCATATAAATCGATAGGTTTTAACTGTCATGTGTAAACAAATAATTCTTTTAGAACGTATTTATGCACATTTTCCCGGGGTTATCGCATCGTTAATTTTAAATGCACGTGTAATGCTTTAACGTGTGGTATTTACACAATCAACCATGTACGTAAAAGAACAATGCTATTCACTGTTCATTCTTTTATTCTTTCTGCTGATTTGTCGGATGTTAGAGCGGTCACGGATAATGAAAATGAGTTCTTTCCAACTCCTCCTGTACCCGTTCATCACCCAATAATTCAATTAAAAGCACTGTTTCATCATTGGGCCACGCATCCCCTCTTCCTACTCGCTCTGTCATTTTTTTGGTTTTGCAATAAAATACCCGGGGAAAATACACGTGGAAATTTGGCGCCATACATGCGTACTTATCATTTACGTAATTTAAATCGATTGCAATCGATTTCAACATGTTTACATCACAAAATAGATCGGTTTATTTTGAATCGATGTATTATAAACCACCTCCTCAACTGTACTATTTTTTAATCGATTGCAATCGATTTAAAGTGTTTACATTAGAGAGAGATCGATGCTTTTTGAATCGATCTCCAAAAAGATCGATCTTTTTCCTCGAGTGTTAACACGGCCTTAATAGAGAAACCCTAAAAATTATGTGCTGTATTTTTAGGACTTTAGGTCATGACTTTTTACTTTGAATTACTGTTTTCCTCATTTTAGCAATAATTATACTTATGGACCAGAAAATATAAACAAGAATTAGACTTGTGGTCCAGAAAATATAAACACTTATTTTTGTATTACATGTAACCTGACACCAGTGCTATTTTTAACAATTATTTTAGCTTCATTTAGTTCCTTTAATGTAATTATCCCTAACATTTATGTTTTAATTGAAAAATTTTCAGAATTTTTGTAGAAGAATTTAAGTCAGTTTATATTGGTCTACAATGAACTGAATATTTTAAGTATTGTAAAGAGTTCAGCACCATTAAGTTTGTATTCAGACCTTATTTATGGTGTTAACATGACATAGTCGGTCAGAGCATTTTGATTTGTCACACCCTTTTGGCTTTAAATAGTTTTTTTGTATTTTTCAAAGTAATTTGACCTTCAACATTTTAAATTGTAAATTAATTAGGCAGAACAAACTTCTTTCATTTTTTGTTTTAAAAATATTGAATTTTCTGGCAGGATATGCAATTAATAATATATTTTATATTGTTTTTAGAGAAATTTAATATTTGAAAGAAATAAAATACTTTTGTATTAGTACTATCACGTGAGTACTTTGAACTAAGTTAAGAACAATACTAAAAGTTTGTCCACTGAACCATACTATAAGGCATGACTTCTGTTTAAAATCAAAAGTGCTAAGTGATAAAAGAGGTCAATGATTTTTTATACCCTGCCACATGAATTGACGGGGTGGTATGGTATGTGAGTTTCCATCCATCTGTCCATAAACCAGTGGTTTCCACATAATAGTTTGAAAACAGATTTTGTTAAAATATTACACAGCTGTTAATTACTTAAAAATACATTTACAGTTTTTGACTAAAGCCAAAAAACACATAGTCAAAAATTGGCCGTTTTCATAAGATAACTAAAAAAAACAGTGTTAAAACTTTGCATTGCTGTTAAGTACTATAAAATAAAGAGCAAGATGAGTTTTCAGCACATTCCAATTTGTAGTTTTTGTGTTAGGCTAATTTAAAATTATGTTTATAGGTAAAAGATCAAGGTCCAAATTGACTTATGAAATGGACTGTTGTCATGCTCAGTTGTCATGTATAAGCGGATTTGTAATTCAGTAATTGTGTTTATGGATATTAAATACAACACCAGGGTGACTGGGTATCTGTCCCATTAAATGCCCTATTTTTTTCCTTTTTTGTCAGTTGTTTTCATGATATGTTTTATCTTATGCAAAATTAAGCATGAATGTTGATAGAACTCATGGTTCATCTTCAGATTAAAACTATCAGAACATTATCAAATAATATATAGATAATTGAATCATGTAATGCTTAGTCACTTACAAATCGAGAAACAAATTTCAAATAATACAAAATAAATTAACATTACAAAACATGATTTCTCATTCATAAAAATGACAACATAAACAAATAAATTGGGATGAATAAGTCTTTTTTGTCATGTCAAATTATGAATTTTAAAGTTGTTTTTATTTCTATTATCATTTCAAGAACAGCTGAACTCAATTGCACTTTTGTCAGAATTTTAGACAATGACTGAGGTACAAATCATTGAAGTCTTTTTGTCAGACTTGACGTCACTGCATGTTAAAACGCTTACAGGAGCCAACAATTGAGATATTGATATGTATTAAGGGTGATAAAGTCTATGACGTCCTTCCCATCAGTTCAGTACAATATATCACTGGTTCATATATATCTATATCTACTTTGTATATTGACATAGTTTGGTTGATCTGATTCTTATCAAACTTGGCATACTGGTACTGTCAATAAATGGGAAATAATATGGTAAACTGTGAAAGCTTTAAATCTTGTCATAGATTAAGTTGACCCCACAGAGATTAGCAAAGTGGTCAGTATACACATGCTACTGGATCAATAATATTTCTTGTGGATTCAAGTTTATGATGTTATCTGATTTTGATTGGACATAAGGTTACAGAAATCAACTGTAGGATGATTCTTGCACAAATGACATCTCATGCATTGGATCATTATTTTATACCATTCTATTGTAATATTTTGTTGTTGAGTTGTCTCCCTTTTCTTGACTAAACTTGGTTTCCTTGGAAAACATTTAGTTTTCCAGTTGACCAAGTGATAGATGAATAATTAGTTTTTTCAGTGTAGTAATGTTAGTGTTAGAGGGTACTTAACAGTTATTTTTCTGTTCTTAATCTTAAACTAAACTAAACAATTTGTAATGGCAGATTTGTAAAAGACTATTAAAGCACAAAAAAAATTAACAGTTTTGTTTAATTTTTGTAAATGGAACCCTTCTGACCATTCTAGCTTATTTAGTTTAGGATATACAGGCAATAGATATCTACTTGACACTCCTACATGCGTGTGTAGTAATACATATTGACATTGTTCTGTGATGACTGAGAATATGTATTTCCTAGCTTGAGTGGAAGGATTTCATGTCATCGGTATACTAAATGGTTTTATTTTTGTTAATATGGACAATTTTACTGTTGTTTATTAGTATCCCTTTATAATCACTCTTTTTCTTATCAAAGATGTGGTTACAAATACATATAATTTTAATTTGATAATTCTTTAATATCTCAAATTCATTAAAACATGAAACATATTGAAAACTTATTAGAATTCAGAAATAAAGTCAGAATTATTATTTTTATAGACGTTTACTTAAGGTGTGTGTACTTATTGAACTGTACACAGGTACCGACATCTTACGGTGACTTGGTGGAGATTTGGGTACATATGTTTTTATTACATATATCAATATTTATGGTAGCTATAGGCTTGGTAAACTGTTTGTTTGGAATGATCTCACTGCACCCTAAAACATGGCCTTGTACATAATAATGTTATGTATATCAGAATTGTAATAAAGACATGACATTTTGTTATATGATATAACATAGTATTGTGTATATGATGTAATGGTGTTAATTTTGAAAAGCAAAAAGGTTTTTATGTGTTTACTAACATCAGCGACGGGTATCTTTAATAAAAATGTATTAAATTTTATATACATGCAGTATTATGATGTTTGTATTGGTTTGAAAAGAAAAGCAATTCTTCTTTTAAGACACCATATATGTATAGTGTTGGGCTGCATGATACAAAACTGTATTAGATCTAAACTGAAAATATGGCTCACCCATTTTGGTTTATTTGGGGTTCTGATCAATAAATCTTCAACAAAATATGTACAATAGTTACCAGAGGGCACACCTTCTTCAGTATGCCCATGACAGTAGCTCTCTTCCTGTAAGACCATCGCCAATCCAGGCTACATTTAAAGTGCAGAGTTGCTGGTGGTCTGGTGTCTTCTAATGTAACTGACAAATTAGTAATAAAAATTATTAAGTCTACCATAAACTTCCCTAACCAGAAGAACACCCCCTACTGAAACAAACAAAAACCAAAAAAACAACATAAGAAAAAAGAACCAAAAAGAAACAAAAAGAACAAAAAAGGAACAAAATAACAAAAAAGAACAGAAAAGGAACAAAATAACAAAAAAGAACAAAAAACAAAAACAAAAAAAGATTGAAAACATGTGAAAAGAAACAGCAGTAAAACAGAAAATTCCCATAATGTTGGTTTTAAAGTTTATTTTATTACTTTATAAAACAACTACCTGACATGAAATAGTAAAATGTCAATTGTTATCACTACATAAAGCATTGTCTCTTAATTTAATTACATTATTTTATAGATAGTTGCTAAGTGCTGCTAGAGAAATTATTAAAAATTTTATAGAAATTGGTATTGATTCTTTTTTTATGAAAAATCAACTGTATACTTGTATGTTCAATAAATAGTTCAAATAAAAAGTGACATAATCAATATTTATGATGTTTGTTTTACTCATTTACTTTTGAACTTGTTGTGTTAGTAAAAAGACTACTAGGTAATGGTAAACGGAAAGAAAGTCACAGTTTTGATAGGAAAAAAAGTCACAGGAAAAAAAGTCACAAGAAAAAAAGTCACAGGAAAAAAGTCACAATTCATTAAAACACTTTTCTACTATTAAAAATAATAACAGTTTAAAATAAGGTTTGATAATTCTATTACAAGACTCTTTAATGACCCTATTGTCCGTTTTTTACAAATCTGGAGATTTTTATGTAATTTCCAAGAACTGTTTTTCCATGCAAATAAAAGGAAGTTTTTACATGGAGAGTACGGTTTGTTGTTTGAAGATTTATGCAATAAATGGACATTAAAGTGAAATCCACTGTATATTTAATTGTGTTACTTAGTATATAAGTACGTGTTTTGAATTATATTTCATATAGTATAAAGACTTCTTTATAGTGTAACTACTTTGATAATAAACTGACTTTGGTTGGTCTTCAGCTACATCACTTTCTCAGAGTTGATATCAGATTGAATAATAAACAGGAGTGTGCAAATCCAGTATACCATTTCTATGAAAAAGTTAGCAGGCTTACCACTGGGACTTTCCCCCTTCCCCATCAAAGACTGTAGTATCATTTACCCTTGTCAGAATCTCTTTCTGTTTATTCTGATTATATAAACAACTTATATAAATACAACAGAATTTTTTTTAGTAAAGTTTGCCCATGGTGTAGGACATTGTGATATAGAATCAGTATACATTGTATTAAAAATAAATATTTATTATAAACTTATCTGTTGTCATAGTGATGGCAATAATAAAGTGTGTAATTTTCTCTGTCATTAATAAGTTGTCAGGTAAGTTGATTGTTTTTGTGGCAATGTCAACTTTTCTGAAATTCAAAAGTGACAAAAATCAAGGTATATTAACATTTTGTCAATGTAGGCTTCTAGTTGTTAAATAAAATTGAAAAGCACTCAACAATTTAATAAAAGAAAGGATTATATTGTCACAAGGAGTGTTTATTAAATGCTAGAAATTTGTTGTGACACTCAAAAATTACATAATTATCTCCCCTGGGAGGTAAAAGGAAATTATTGTTTAGATATTGTTTCTAATACATCTTCTGTTGTTTTGTTATGAGAGCCTTGTATGAGATTTTGTCTGTCATGTCAGGATTATTTAAGTTGAAATAGCAAGTCAACATTTAGGCCTTGTAATTTTCTCCTTTAGTTTTTGATCGTGTACTATTCTGATTTATGTACATGTATACGAGAGTGTTTCAGACCAGCATGTAACTTTTTTTATTGAGATTTTTTTTTAAATGAAGCAAAAAAAAAAGTCAAAATAGATACATTAATAAATTTTGAAACTGTCTGTGTATAGAAACTTTAAGAAGGTCTTGAGAGAAATTATAAACATAGAAAGTCTTGTATTGATTTACAGCAGTCATTGTCCAAAAACCAATCCTAGAAATGTATGGAGTGCTAACACATTGATAAATAAACTATTAAAGCTATTATAAACTATTTTCTTTTAAATATGAAAAAGAAATTTAGAAATATGCAAAATTTGTTAATATATTTGTATACATGGGAATATATTTTTAATTTAATCTTAAAAAAAAATGTCGTCTGAGCTTTAGCCATCCTATTCTCCATAATCTTAACAAATCTCCTGTAAGGATTTATAAACAGTGACTTAGGTTATGTGGTATATTAAGAAATCTGAACGATTTATAACTCGGTTGATTCAGTAGAGTTTATACTATAGAATAATCTGTGTAATATTGAACGACATAGAAAAAGGTTACAAATAATCCACTTAGGCAAAAAAAATAAAATAAATTAACAAAGCTATGACCATTAATGTATAGTGCCTATAAAACCTAACAATTGTATTGGGAATTTTTAAACAAGCAGTGGTAACATCCAGATGTCTCAAAGGTCCCTGTCTAAAAATGTCCAAAAGACAATTATGTTAAATAAAGAAAAAAATGACTATTCTTTAACATGAATTTTCAAATGCAAGTTACTGGAAACAAAGGCATTATTTTTATCGGCCTTAAGAATGGATAAAACAGCTCTAAATATAACACGCTGACCTACTGATGAAAAATAGACCAAATCCAGGCCAAATAAAATGGTAATATTTAGAGAGATGATGAATAGCGTTAAGGAGATTTATATGATTTAAATTATGCTGCACCATTATTTAAAAAACAAGTTATAAGGGGCTGTAGTAAAATGTGTGTTGTTTTAAAATGCTTAAGTTACTTTTCTACTTATCTCTTTGTTTTTCAAAAACTTGATTTTGCATTACTTCCTACTTGGTATTCTACTGACAATCAAACAGTCATTTTCAACAGTACTAGGTATTTCCTTGAACCTAGTTGTCTCTCTACTTCCTCAACCAATGAAAATGGTGACAAGAGATGTGGACGAAATAAAAGTATTTGATGATTAAACAAAGACTTAAACTGCATGTTTTTTGTTGAAAATATATCATAATACTAACAAATCAAGACATGCTGTAAATGTATCTGTTTTTGTTTACACAAAATTATGGTATCGATGACCAGACAAAAATTCAGATGAAAACAAACTCCTGTTTTAAAGGGTTGCTTTTCACTTGTAGGGTGTGATCTTGGTTTTCTCTTTCATTGACAAGACTCAGCCTGTTCTTATTTCTGATTCAGGTGTTGTTACAGATCAACTGCCTTCTAGCTCCAGCTGATTAAGTTGAATAAGCATGAATTAATATCTACATGTTTTAAAATTCAAAATCAGTGGAAGATAAATTTGATTTATAAATAAAGGAAAGTAAATAAAGGCACCAACTAATCAACCGTTATTTTCTCATAAAAAGATTACATTCTATTTATATAAATAGAAAAATGGCCTGTAGGGAAATCTTGTAAAATGACTTAATTTCTCATTGATATACGCAATTTTAAATCTGAACTTTCGTGACTATTTAAATTTGAATGAATGAACAGAATTGGGATATTATTTAGAGTAATTTTGTTTTCAAAATATATTGGCTTATTCCATTGGAATTGATCAATACATCTATAACTGAATTAAATAGACAAATTTGAAGCCATATCAGCAATAACAGATAATTAAGGAAATATAAATATTCTGTCAATTAAAAGTACTTAATAGTCAGTTCAAATTGGATTTTGTTGGACTGGTAGTTATTAGAGAACTTTAAATGAACGAAACATGTTGATTGTACACAAGTAGTTCAATTGGAAATTTAATTTCTATTGTCACTTATTATATTAAAAATGAAAATCACTTGTAACATTGAGAGTCATTTGACCAGAGAATTGGCAAGAACAAAGATAGTACTGGTGAAAGTCTGATTAAATTACGGAGACATTTGGAAGTATTTACCTGGACAGGTATTTTGGATCAAGTGTAATTTTACTATTGACACCTGGGATCAAACAGATTCAGCTTCTATACAGTAGGTATAGACTTTCATCTGAAGTATGGACTTGATTTAGAGCTGAAGTATTAGCCGATTACATGATTTAAATTTAATATCACTAAATTGTTTAAAGATATGAAAATTTGAATAAAAACATGCAAGAGTTATGGATTACATAAGTAGGAGGAGGTACAGAGGAAACTAAATATTTGCAGATTTTTGATGTGGGAAAAGTCAAAAGAATTAACAATTACAAAGGTTTTTTGGAGACTTTGATTTTAAACTAGAGAATTAAAATGCAATAATGTTCATGTAATATTGACGTTGAATGCAAGATGGAGCACTATGAGGAATATGAATCACCACGATATGAAACTCTTTCCCCTGTTGCTGAAGCCAAGAATAAGTATTTCTCAACGTTGAGTACAAAGGAAGAGGAAACTTATAAGCCGGCCATTATCTATGTTCCAAACAGAAGAGCATTACGTGGAAGGTTTCCCATTGTTTCAGTTCAACAGAAAAAGAATGGGAGATATGTTGTCGTGGAACAAAAACCAGTCCATATCGTACATGCTCCGGAAAACCCAGAATTGGAGAGAATACGACAGAAAGAACAATATATAGGAAATGATGGTGAAATAAAATACCGGTACATAAAACCAGCTTGGAAATGGAGTACAAAAGGAAATTATATTGAAAGGTCATTTAATCGTGAATTTCATGAGCCCTATCTGCCTCCTATTAGTGACAGGAAAGGATACAGAGAAGTCAAATCGAAAGTAAGAACTTTTGAAAAGATGGACCACATACCAGGAGGAGGAAATCGTAAAATTCCTTCATTTAAGGTTGAATGGCATGCTGAACCTAAAGTTGGGTCTTTAGACAAAATTAAACAGAGCAAAAGTTATCCAAACTCAGAGATTGCCAGTGCTAGGTCGTCACATTCTGATAATCGTAGTCTACAGTTACCTGAATTAAAGCCTCACTATGGAGCGAAGGCCGACAGCATATCCTTTGGAAGTTATCACTATACCCCAAGTACTATTCATGAATACCATAGTTATCCAACACCACGAACTATCACAGCTGAAGCTAAAGTTGGCTCCCTTGAAAACATTCATTACAAGCCACATGGAGGCAACTCAAAAATCCAATTACACTTTCCAACCAATTGGAAAGCAGAGGCAAAAGTGGATTCATTAGAGAAAATATTTCATGAACCCACTGGCGGAGACGTTACAATAATCGATATGAAACCAAAATGGAAGGCACTACCAAAGATCAAGTCTCATAACTATCAATACAAACCACACAAAGGTGAATTTAAAGTGCCTCATTTTGATTTTGACTGGAAAAATCTTACTGGACCAAAAGTGAATTCTTTAGACAACAAGGACTATACACCAAGAGTAGGAAATAATAAGATTTATCGACAGCGGCTGAACTGGAAAAAAGAGTCTAAAATAAAACAAATTTGGCAGAATAGATATCCATACGATGATCCCAATGATCCAGAATACGATGAGGACAAAGTGATCGAGGAAAGAATACGAAATATGTTGGAAACAGATCCTGAGATGACATCCAGATTTTCAGAGTATTAACCAAAGACTTGTTTTTATGTAGTGTCATAATTAGTTATACAGTATTAAGGTACTCATGTACCAAAACAATCAAAATCTCATTTTTTCTTAAAAAGAAACTCTTACTTGAATGTACACTTAAGAAATTTTTAAGAAAGATCAATATAATTGTGTTTAAAGTCAATAAACTGTTTGAAAAATTTGAGTTAATGGTCAAATATATGGTATTTCAAGTATTTACTAATGATTTCAAATGAAGATATGTATATTGACAAAGGGAGATAATCCAATGAAAAGGTTCTCTATATCTTACCTGGAGTTTGATTAAAAAAATAAATTATCTTGTGTATTCAAAAAGTATTTATTGTAAGGTATAATCTGAAATGGTAGAAACACTTCAGTAGAAATGAGGTGATGCCATATTAAATGATTATTGATTATTTTTAACAAAACCAGAAAAAAAAATTTCACTAGTCAGTTGGTAGCCATTGCATAAGTTTTTTTTTGCAATTTAATCTGTAGAGAACTGATCATGTACATTCATGTCATGTGCTGTGTTTATTTATTTATGTTGTCTTGCCATCAAGTGATAGTCATTAAAGTTTTTTTTTATTACTACATTTATTTGTTTAATTTATGTTTGCCCCATCCCCCCTTTCGACCTACAGATAGTGTGGTCTATCTTGTTTTGTTGGGACTTTATATATAGTGTTTTATTACAAATTAAAAAGTGGCAGAACATTCAGAACCAACTACACTTTTGTCATCATCGGAAACCCAAGTTCCTTTTGTGTTCTAGCTCTGTGCTTACTGACCACGGTCACACTTGTATATACTGTCTCTTTTTCATGAATATTCATTGAATTTAATTAGCCAAAGAGAAAGATGATATTGGATAAAACTGTTTTGATTAGTTTAAACGCTTGGCCGGAAGTAAAGGCGACAAAAAAAAGGACATTTAATATTCATGAAAACAAGAAAATATCTACAAGCGTGCACACGGTCAGTAGGTGGTAGCAATGCAAGAATGGGACAAGACGTGGGTTTCTGATGATGCACTCTTGTACATTTTCAAGCAGCCAATAAAGTGTATATTTTATTGTCTGTTTATGGATGTTTATGTTTTCCTTCAAATGGTGAGATCCTTCACAGAGCATTGTTGTTCACTAAAATGCTGGGCAGAGCTTAGGTTTCAGCCAGCTCCGTTTGGTTATCTGTACATAATTCTATGGTCGCAATTATGAAATAGTTTACTATTATGAAATATCTGTAATACAGAATATTACTTTTCTCTTCTGAATGGTTCCAATTGTGTTTTGTCAATTTTGATAGCATCTTGCTGTTAAGTGATTCAAATCTGTATTTTTTTTCCAAGTTGAATTTCCCTAACTGATAAATAAATCAGAAAAATATGGTTTTAAAACTGTCCAAACATCCCCTCAGCAATTTTATATTACAAATCAGAATAGGTGTAACATCAGACATGGTATGTGGTAAAAAACAAAAACAAAAGTCTACAGATTTTGTGGAAAATTTTCAAGTGTACACTCTTCTTACAAAGTAAATTTGAGGTAACCTCTTTTGAGATTGTGCCTCATCACCAGGAGGAAATCACATACTCATATTAGAGTGCTACTCATAGTGGGTAAATTGAAAAAATTACAATATACATCAGTGTTGTATTTTAATATGCCTCCTCTATTTTTTTTTCTGTCCTTTGTAATGAAGCAACCAATGTTCTGTCATATTATAACTAATACTGCTGTCTGTAACCATAACTGTATTGTAAATTAGGTGTAATTACACTTAATGGCAGGTATGAATCTACACTGATTGGTCTAATAAATCCCACATGTCAGCTAGTCTTACTAAAAGAGCATATTCGATCACAAATAACATCATATATTGGTACATTTCCGAACAGAATCATAGTAAACATTGTTAATTGTAAATGGCACTGTTAACCACTGTGCTGAATCAGATTTGAAGTATTGGCCAAAGGTGTTTGATGATTGCCATACTTGCTCTACTTTGTGTTTTAACAAGTCTCTTTGTTTCATTGTTTTACTTTTGAACTAAACTTGCTACCTTTACAGAAAATGAAAATTTATCGTAATTTAGACAACAATGACATCATGAACAAGTTCAGAAACAAAATTTGAAGAAACAATACATCTAGTAAGATATTTCTTTAAGAACGGTGTTCATGCCATTGTATAATAATGGTTTTATTGCCCTTGAATAAAAATGGTAAATATTATGCCCTTGTACAAGAATGGTATTAATGCCCTTCAATACAAATGGTGTTCATACCCTTGTATAGGAATGATATTAATGCCCTTGAATAAAAATGGTGCTTAAGCCCTTGTATATGTTGTTTTAGCCTATAGTTTAATAATGGTGTCAATGCTATTCTATTTGTATTTTTCAGACTTTATGACACATATCTACAGTTTATCTTTTGAAAGTCAAGGGTCTAACCATATCTGGAGTTAAAAAAAATAGATGTCATGATGCAAATACAATATATATCATTACCCTGTAGTTTCACTTTTTCAGAATTTCAGGAAGTTTTTATAAAAAATTAAAATAAATTTGAATTCATAATACATTAAAAATGTCTTTTCTAAATAAAATATCCACTATTACTAGAAAAAATTTCATCCTTTCAGTTAAAATATAAATAACCAAAATATTAAATTAAAAAAAATAAAACAGTCACAGGGGAAATAACTCACAAGATTATTTAACTTACATGTAGAACATGTTATACCTGGAATTAATATCAGGCAAACCAACAAAGAATTGGCTTGGAACCAAGTCTATTGTAGGAATTTGATACCATTTCTATTATCAAAATGTTCTGAATTCTTCAAAGCTTTTGTTCTTGTTGGATCTGTTAGGTCAATGGTGTTCTATACCTGTACAAGTTTGCGTTGTTATGCAAACTTGATGTTCTTTTAATACTTTTTTGAGTAAATAAAAGTGAATGAAGCCAAAAGAATCAATAGTTACCTATAAACATGTTGCTTCCAAGGTTTTCGGAATTGGAAAATGTATAACATGGAGTACTAATGTTAGAGTTCATATATTTTTTTAATTTTTATAAATTTTTTTTTCATTTTAATTACTGAATGATTGCTTACAAAAATATATGCTTTTAAAAAGAAGAAAATTAAGATTTTTCCTTGAAAAAGTTGATAAACATAACCAACAGCTAAATTATTACTGATTATACTTGCTATGAAAAATCTTTAAAATTGCTAAAGATCCTTAACATAGAACTTAAATGGTGGTGTTTAAACTTAAGATTTTTAATCCTGAACTAAGATGCAGAATAAACACCCTGGTGGATAGATAATTGTTATTTTATTAGGAATGAATATATCAAGAGCTTGAGATATTTAATCAATTTATCTATTTAATTATGTGACATTGATAGTATCACATGAAACAGATAATATGATAATTTATTCTTGTAGTACTTTTTTTGAAGATTTGCATATAGGTCATAGAACAACATAACCCAACGTTTGTTCTTTGATGCAGCGAAAAAAAACCCAGACCAAGTTATTTTACATATGTTTACTTTATCAAATTCAAATATTGCACTTACAATTAAACTGGGGAGTTGTTGTTTACTTTTTCTTATTTTAAGTTTCAAGTTCAATAAAATGTTATTGAATTCCAGTCTTAGTGTCTATAGTCGAGGGTTTATTATGGACTGTACTCCTTTGGTAATAACTTTATTAAGTAAATTGGCATTGTAATGGAATATCAAAGAGAATATATCTTATTTCATGATGTCCTTTTATTGAAAATGTGTATTGTGCACACATGTGCATGTTCGTGCATTAGTTTGCAGTGGCTTTCCTTTGTAGTACCGGTTTTTTGTCTCGCCTGCGACGAAAGTCGCTGGAGGCGAGACATATGTATGGGAATCCGGCGGCGGCGGCGGCGTAAACACTTGACATCTTGCTTCATATCTTTGTAAGCCCAAGCCCTAGGTCCATCAAATTTGGTCCAGAGGTAGCTTATGATGAGTACTTGCCAGCCAGTCATCTGTCACCTGACCTTGACCTCAATTTCACGGTCCAGCGGCTACGTTAAAGTTTTTGGGTTACGACAGTTCCTCTGTAACTACGCATGGTAGGATGACAATATTTGGTGTATAGGTTGCTGATGACTAGTACATGACTGTCTGGTAGGTGTCACCTGACCTTGACCTCAATTTCACGGTCCAGCGACTACGTTAAAGTTTTTGGGTTACGACAGTTCCTCTGTAACCACGCATGGTAGGATGACAGTATTTGGTATATAGGTTGCTGATGACTAGTTCATGACTGTCTGGTAGGTGTCACCTGACCTTGACCTCATTTTCACGGTCCAGTGACTATGTTAAAGTTTTTGGGTTACGACAGTTCCTCTGTAACTACGCATGGTAGGATGACAATATTTGGTGTATAGGTTGCTGATGACTAGTACATGACTGTCTGGTAGGTGTCACCTGACCTTGACCTCAATTTCACGGTCCAGCGACTACGTTAAAGTTTTTGGGTTACAACAGTTCCTCTGTAACTATGCATGGTAGGATGACAATATTTGGTGTATAGGTTGCTGATGACTAGTACATGACTGTCTGGTAGGTGTCACCTGACCTTGACCTCAATTTCACGGTCCAGCGACTACGTTAAAGTTTTTGGGTTACGACAGTTCCTCTGTAACTACACATGGTAGGATGACAATATTTGGTATATAGGTTGCTGATGAATAGTAAATGATTGTCTGGTAGGTGTCACCTGACCTTGACCTCAATTTAACGGTTCAGTGACTTCGTTAAAGTTTTTGTATTAGGACAGTTCCTCTGTAACTATGCATAGTATGGTGACAATAATTGGTATACAGGCCGCTGCTCATAATTAATGCTATTTACGTAATGCTTATGACGAAATTTATTTTCGTTACTGATGCGGAATTCAGGCGAGACGTTTTTCTGTGTCCACACTTGTCTTAACTAATTAATAAGAGTTAAACATTACAGTAGTGTTATTCATTGGTATAAATCTAAGTTGTTAACATTTTTAATGTTTGTCTGAAGAGTAGAGAAGGATTATCAATGTATAAGAGTTCTCACAGTGGCATATCCAAACAATGTTTTTTTGATTTACCCTACTGCCTATTTTAACTTTGAGAAGTTATATTTATTTTTTGCAGGAATGTTTTATAATAAGCTTCAGCTATATCTTTATGCTGTTTCAATTGAAAATGATTTACATTTAAAATTCTATCTGAATCAAACATTAAATTTTGTTAAGATTTGAAGTCCCCAGGTAGAGCTGTCATTGACAATCTCTGTAGTGATGAAAGCCAGAACAATGTACTATAGACATCCTGTATACAGATCAATGTTAAGATGTGTTGGGATCACTGCCTCTGTATTGAATAGTGGCATATAAGGATGTATATCAATACCTATTATGCACCTATAGATGTATATTATTCTGTAATTACCTAAATATGAGGCTTATAAGGGGGTGACATTGTAATAATTTACCAACAGTCACAGAGTAAAAGAACTGTTTGAGCTCATGGTATGAGAACTTGTAATCCCTTAGTAAAAGTCACAGAGTAAAAGAACTGTTTGAGCTCATGGTATGAGAACTTGTAATCCCTTAGTAGCAAGGTTAGTTTTGGATCTGTTGTAGGAGTTGTGGTAGTACTGCAGGGCTTATAGGGGATGAACTTGTACTCCCTTGGTAATTGTCAATGATTAAATTGTCTTTCCTTTTACTTGAGTTATAATGTCAATGACAACACTAAAATCACTTAGAAACATGCATTAAGTAAATTAGTTCTTCATTTTAACAGCCATGGAGCTATGTCATTCTATTCAAATTAATTATATTAATAATATTTTCATGAATTTATTGCATTTTGTGGAGAAACATTTAGTAATAGAATCCATTAATAAGGTTTTTTTTGTTTATTGCAGGAAATTCAAATTTTTATTCCTACTAAAAAAACAATCTGAACAAGTAAATTAAGTTTGTTATGCAGAAAAAAATTTACTCACAGGTTTTTCATTTAACATTTCTATATCATAAATATCATAAGATTGCACTGGATTGCATCCCCCTTTGTACCAAGTACTCCAAATCAGTCATATAATAATTGTTAAATCTGTAGTCATACCGTTTATCTGTGTGGTATTTCATTAAAAGATCAGTTTAAGTCAATAAAAAATAATATTAAATTCTATTGACTTCAAGGTCTTTACTAGAGTGTGGATTCAATTAAATTTTTTTTTTAAATAATACCTCAAAGTGCTCTAATTGACTTGTAGAGTAAAACAGTATTGAAATTTTGTTTTTATTAAAAGTACAACTTGTGAAATATTGATTGAAGTGATGAGTTGTTATTTCAAATTTGTTGTAAGAATTCTTACTTTTCTCATTTTCTTTTGGTTTAATTGTGACATATATATGAATGTACTGAACCCTTAAATGAATGTAAACAAATAGATTAAGTTATAATTAAAAGGTAGCTATTATTATTAAAATTGGGCATTGGTGACTGTGTGGTTAAAGGTAGTATAGTCATTGACTATTAATCACCTGCCTGTCAATAAAGAGGTTGCAGGTTTGAGTTTAATTAATTGTGGGCAGAATGTCCAACCTTATTTGGTAAGGATTGCTAATTTTCCTTCCAAAAGTTGTGTGTTTTCTTCAAGTACACGGGCTTCTTCCCCTCCCCACCCCCCACCCCCCCCCAAAAATTGGTGTATAGCTGAAAAATTGCTAAAAGTGATGTTAAACACCAATCAAACAAATGAACTGATTACCAGTATTATAGTACAAGTGTTTTGTATAAAAGAAATTTAAATGTGAACCAGTAGCCTGGAAGAGATATCAATTGTTTAAATGTTTGGATCATTAGTCAAGGTCAAGAAAAAATGATAGATATAGAGTATAATTGTTATACATGTGATTCAGATATACTGATTTGGATTAAATTTCTTTTTTATATTTTCACTGACAACCATAAGTAGGGTTGTCAATGTTATTGTTTTTGGTTAAATTTGGTCTTATTAAAACAGAAATATGTGTATCAACAAGATGTAATCACGTGCTATAACACAGAAGGGATGAATATTTAATTCTATGGACTATTTCTTATTGTTTCCAGAAAGAATATTTTGATGTTTTTGGTACAGGTAGGAACGTGGTGAACTGTTCTTTGTACTGTACCTTAAATAGTAAGAAAAAGACACTAAATAAACTTTTAGACAGGTCTTATATGAGGTATGGCTTTGAATGTCGACAACAGTGTTGGGTATCCTAAATTACCGTTTATTGACCTTGGTTTTGAAGGCCATCCAAAGGTCAACTCATTGGACAATGTTGAGTACAAACCCGGAGGTGGAAATAAACAAATTATAACTCAGAAACTAAAATGGAATGCTCAGGCTAAAGTTGGCTCCCTTGATGACCGCCATCTTATCAAGAGACCCTACAGTGACCTTAGCGAAGTACCTAAAGACATAACAGCAATTAAATTTTCTAAAATTTATCAAGACAGATTAAATTATTCTAAAGCAAGAAATGGCTGGGAAAACTTACAACATGATGATGACGGAACATATGCCATCGTTAATAATAAAAAATATTATGCCAAACCTAAGGTAGGATCTTTTGATAATGTTCACCATACTCCGGGAGGGGGAGATGTCAAAATATTGAATAATCGATTGGAGTGGCAGGCAGACCCAAAGGTTGGGTCATTAAATAATGTTACCTATGAACCTGGAGGTGGTCAGATAACAATTCCTACGGAAAAAGTTGTGTGGAATGCACAGGCAAAAGTTGGATCATTGGACAACCGCCATTTTCAGCCTCCTGTGGGAAATGTACAAATACACAATGAGAAACTGAAATGGAATCCTACTCCTAGAGTTGATGACAAAAATGTAAGTTATGCCCCAAAAAGTGGTGATGTCAAAATTATCAATGAAAAGTTAAAATGGGAAGCGCAACCAAAAGTAGGATCTCTAGAAAACGCTGGATATAAACCAAAGGTAAATCCAGCTAATATTGTTAATGAACGATTGAACTGGGAGGCGTCACCAAAAGTAGGATCTCTAGAAAACGCTGGATATAAACCAAAGGTTAATCCAGCTACTATTGTAAATGAACGATTAAAATGGGAGGCGTCACCAAAAGTAGGATCTCTAGAAAACACGGGATATAAACCGAAGGTAAATCAAGATAATATTGTTAAGATAACAATTCCGACAGAAAAACTTGTCTGGAATGCACAGGCAAAAGTTGGATCATTGGATAATCGCCATTTTCAGCCTCCTGTGGGAAATGTACAAATACACAATGAAAAACTGAAATGGAATCCTACTCCTAGAGTTGACAACAAAAATGTAAGTTATGCTCCTAAAGGAGGTGATATCAAAATTGTTACTGAAAAATTAAAATGGGAAGCTCAGCCAAAAGTAGGATCTCTAGAAAATGCTGGATATAAACCGAAGGTAAATCCAGCTAATATTGTTAAGGCAAAATTTCCTACAGAAAAACTCGTGTGGAATGCACAAGCAAAAGTTGGATCATTGGACAATCGCAATTTTCAGCCTCCCGTGGGAAATGTACAAATACACAATGAGAAACTGAAATGGAATCCTACTCCTAGAGTTGACAACAAAAATGTAAGTTATGCTCCTAAAGGAGGTGATATCAAAATTGTCACTGAAAAGTTAAAATGGGAAGCCCAACCAAAAGTTGGATCTTTAGAAAACGCTGGATATACACCAAAGGTAAATCCAGCTAATATTGTTAATGAACGATTAAAATGGGAGGCCTCACCAAAAGTCGGATCTTTAGACAATGTTGATCATACGCCTGGAGGTGGTAATGTTACAGTAAGAGCTGAACGTTTAAAATGGCAAGGTCAGCCTAAAGTTGGATCCTTAGACAATGTTGATCATGTCCCTGGGGGAGGAGATAAACATATAAGAAATGAAACCCCCCACTGGGAAGGAAAAGCGAAAGTAGGTTCTCTGGACAAAGTGAAAACTTATAAACCTGCAGGTGGTAATATTCAGATAGTCAACAAAACTCCAAGATGGCAAGCACATCCAAAGATCGATTCTCTTGGAAATATAACACACCGCCCAGGGGGAGGAAATGTTATAATTGTGGAAAACACTTTAGGATGGAATATTTCAGCAAAGGTTGGATCATTGGACAACGTAGGTCATCAGCCAGGTGGTGGCACCATAAGAATTCCAATGAAAATCTTGCCGTATCCAAAAGGCAGTGTGGAGGATATACCATCGCCAGTAACAGGTGAATGTCATAGTTTAATTCTGAGATCTCTTTATCAGTCTTATTTGTGTAGGTGGTCTGTGAAATCATTGATAGTCATAAACATGTTAGAATGCCTGAAACATAGTTATAGATCATTTACCTTTTTTGGAGATGCATTTTCTTGTCCATATCTCATTGAAAAGCGACAGCCATGATATGAGATGATGAGAAAATGCATCCAGTTTCAGTTTATCGCTGTTTTGTAACATTGTGATATCACAATGTTTACTTAACAATGTCTTGACAGGGAGCTAAGATGGGCCCATCTCATGCTAATAGAGTAGGATGGAATAATACCTCATACAAAGATAAAAGGAAAATACTGTAAAATATGGAAATTATGGAATTATTAAGATGCCCTTTAAGAAGTGCCTTTGATAGTTCCAATAAGAGCTGTTCTATATATATAATCGCAAGTTTACAAGCATAAACAAATGCTTAGAAAAGCAATAACATTTCAACTGCTATCTTGTGTTATCTTCTTACTTTTACAGACATGTAAAGATGCACTTGTAAGGTTTTTAAAAGTTTAAAAAAAAAAAACCCTCTGAAATCACTTTAACATGTAACAATATGACCTGTTTGTTTGTTAATAGTTATACATATTTCTGATATGGTAAATTAGAATTAAAGAAAGAAAAGACTGGTGTTGGATACAAAACCAAATTTACATACATGTATACCAATTGTATGGTAATAATTTTACATGTATGTCTTGGTTATATTCTAACCATGCCTGTACAAAACTATAAAACAACCAGTCTAGTTAATTTCAATATTGAAATATACACAGGAAGTGACAGTAGATATTAAATTAACAGGACTATGCTTGACAAAATGTTCTTTAGTTTATTTAGATATTTTATTAATGGTTGTTTCATTTTTTTACCATTTTTTTAAGCTGAATGTCTGTTGTCATAATTGTCATGTCAAGGTATTGTCATGACTTTTAATCCAAAAATTAATCCGTAGATTATTGGATATTTCTGTCTTGTTCAACATGTTTGGTATATCAAGGATTCATCATATATTTTTTTTGATGATCTGTCTTCCTTATGACATTAAATGGATATTTAATAATTCAATATAAGTAATTAATATTTCTGATCTATACTAAACATTATAAAACCTGTCGATCATTTTTAAATGAATCTTCAAGAATTTTCAAATAAAAATAACAGCTTTAAAAACTTTAATAATATGATAGATGTAATAACAGAGATTGGACTGTATACAAATACACTTATATGAAGTGGCAATCTTAATGATTATCTAATATATATTAAAAAGAAATTTCTCTTTTGTTTGGTAATATTTGTCTTGCTATCAGAGTAGTAAAAAGACAGATCCCGTCATCTTGATTTCTAATCATATTGTAGTTAGATAATAGCCTTTAGGGAAAAATTGGGAGTACAGTTTTGGCACTTGTTATTAATGGCCAAATTCATTTATTCATGCAGTAATTTGTTTTTCAAGTCTTTATATACTGGTGGATCAAATATTGACTATTTCTGAGGAGTTCTGTTTTTCTCTTATTTAGTCACTGACAATTTTGTCACCAAGGAAAGTTTGGGGGCATATAGATTTTTGGTCTGTTGACCTGTGTGCTGTTTTTATGTAGATGTCATCTTCATAAAAATTGATAAACAGTTACAACATGATAAGATTTCTTCACTTCCAGAATTTTGTAGGTCTGTGCTAAATATTTCAGGCTTGGATGAACTTTAAAAAGGGGGGTGTTTACCAATATGTGACAAGTGAAGTCACATTTTCTTGTTAATTATTATTTTATGAGGAATGAATACATAAAAAACTTGAAGTACTGAAACAATTTAACATTTTAATTGAAAGTATTGAAGGAAGCTAATCATGGGATAATTATTACTGTAGTATTTGAGAGATAAATAAATCTTATGCATATAGGTCTTAGAACCACTTAACCCAAGGCATCTACTTTGATGGACTGAAAAAAACAGGCCAAATTATTTCTTTTACATATGTTTGCATTTACATAAGTTCAAATATTGCCCTTACAATTAGGCTGGGGAGCAGTGTTTTTCTTTTTCATATTTCAAGTTTAAAGTTATAAATGAAATTTTATTGACTGCCTATACTCAGAGGTTTATTATAGTCCCTGTTCCTTAGGTGATGAGTTTATTAAGTGTATTGGCATAGTAATGAAGTGTTGAACATATTATAATTAATCTGATCATGTGACCTTTGTTTACTTTATTCTAGACATACACTACATGTAGTGCATGTTCATAGAGTAGTTTGCTGTCTAAATTTGTTTGTTGGTTTGAATGATTTTTAATGCCACTTTCAGCAATTTTTCAGCTATATCATGTTGTCCAGTTTTTTACTCGGGGAGGATGCCTGAAAACCCGGAGAGACAACCCCCAACCTTTGGTAGGAAAACTGGCAATCCTCATCAATTAAGATTGGAGTCATGTACACCCTGCCGGCAGTGAGACTCGAATCTGCAACCTCAGTGTTGACAGACCACGTGATCAATAGTAGAGGAACTACCTTAATAACTTGGCCCTAAATAATTAACTAAGTAATGAGTTAAACTTTACAGTGATTTTATTTCTTGGACAGATTAAGTAATAATGACCTAAGATTTTTACTGTGTTTCTAATGTCTGTCTAAAAAAAGGGATTACATTGGCATGTAAGATTTCACACAGTGGCCTGTCTGAACCAAATTTTACCCACTGAAAGTTGTGGAATGCTTTATTAAAAACTTAAACTATACTTTATTAAAGCCGTATGCCATTTCAATAAAAAAAATTATTTAACATTCAAAATTTTATCTGAATCGAACAATAAATTTTGTTTAGATTTTAAGTCCTCAGGTAGAGCTGTCATTGACAATCTCTGTACTGATGAAAGCCAGAACAATGTACTATAGACATCCTGTATACAGATCAATGTTAAGATGTGTTGGGATCACTGCCTCTGTATTGAATAGTGGCATATAAGGATGTATATCAATACCTATTATGCACCTATAGAGGTATATTATTCTGTAATTACCTAAATATGAGGCTCATAGAGGGGATCTTGTAATCCCTTGGTAACAGTTACTGTGTTAAAGACTTGCTTTCTGCTTCATAGAGGGACTCATAGGGAGTGAATTAATGTAATGTCTTAGTAACACTGTCCCACATGGAGCCAGCTGGTTAAATTAACAGTGCTTGAGTTAAATATCAGTGTGTTTAAGGAGGAAGAGCCTTAAAATGGACAAACTTGTAACCTCTTAGTAACAGTCATTGAGTTAAATATCAGTCTGTTTAAGGATGGAGAGCCTTAAAATGGACAAATTTGTAACCCCTTAGTAACTGTCATTTAGTTAAATATCTGTCACTTTAAGAAGGGAGAGCCCCAAAGGAGACAAACCTGTAATCACTTAGTAGCCATCAGTGGATAGAAGGTCTGTCAAATGTTTAGAAGGGAGAGCCCCAAAGGGGATAAACCTGTAATCGCTTAGTAGGCACCAGTGAATAGAAGGTCTGTCATATTTAGAAGGGAGAGCCCCAAAGGGGACAACCCTGTAATCGCATAGTAGGCACTGGTGAATAGAAAGTCTGTCATATTTAGAACGGAGAGCCCCAAAGAGGAAAAACTTGTAATCGCTTAGTTAACAGTCATTTAGTCAAACATCTGTCCATGTTAGGTAGCCATGGAGCTAATTGTTGCCACTTGATTCAAACTTTAAATTATTTTTGTGCAGAATAATTTTTAGTTTTAGAATCTTTCAAAGGAGGTTTTCTTGTGTTAATGGAAAAATAAAACTAAATTTTGAGTTATATAAAAAATCTGTATAATTAAATTAATTCTTATAAATAAAGCTGTAAGCAAAATTAAATCATAGGTATTTCCTTTATCTTTTCTATATCATAAGATTAAATAAGATTGAAGAAGATTAGATCAGTCTTTGTAACAAGTAGTCCAAAGCAGTCATATAATCATTGTTAAATCTGTAGTCATACCATTTTGTCTTATTTGTATTTTGTTAAAAAATCAGTTTATATAATACGATATAGAAAATTAATATTTAATTTTAACATTGACTGTAAATACTTTACTATGTGGATTCAATTTAGTATAATACCTTGAAGTGGTTTAATTGACTTGTACAGTAAAGCAATATGTTCAAATGAAATTTAAAAAATCCTATTAATAGTACATGTAAAATATTGATTGAAATGATGAGTTTTCTGTTTCGATTTTATTTCAAACTTTAGGAATTCTTATGTTTCTAATTTACTTTTGGTTTAATTTTGACATATGTATGAATGTACTGAAGCTTTAAATAAATTTAAACAAATAGATTAAGGTGTACATGAAAGAGTTCTAGATCTATAAAAAGTTTAAATCATCTAGTTGAAACAGACGTATATTTGTGTCATCACAGAAACTCTGTATTGGATACACTGATATCTTGAATGTGTATTGAAGAAACCGAAATTTTAATTGTTTATTAAGGTGATTAGCATTTTAAAAGATTACGACAAATACGTCAATTTTGTTTGAATTGGCACCCAAGGAAGCATTCGATCAGTAATAATAGAACGGTAGCTACTGATTACAATTCAATAGTACAAGTGTTTTGTATAAAGAAATTTAAATGTGAACCAGTAGCTTGGAAGAGATATCAATTGTTTAAATGTTTCCGGTCGTTAGTCAAGTGAAAGAAAAAAGAATAGACATAGAAAGGAACTTAACAGTGTGATTGTCATATAGTGTGATACAGTGTCACTGATTTTGGATTGAATTTCTTTGCCATATTATCCCTGACAACGGTAAAGCAGGATTGAAAATTTTCTTCTTTTTAGTCGATTTGGGCAGTTAAGGAACAAAATATTTGTACCAACGAGATGTGAACTTGTGCTATCAGGAAGGGATGAATATCTGATTCTATGGCATATTCTCTATTGTTTCTGGAAAGGATATTTTGATGTTTTAGGTACAGGTAGGAATAATGTTCTGAACCATTAAGTCTTTTTGGACTGTACCTTAGATGATAAGAAAGAAACAATGAATTAACCTAAAGACTGTCCTGTAAAAGTTATGGCCATGAAAGTCGATAACAGTGTTGGGTATCCTAAATTACCATCCATTGACCTTGGTTTTGAAGGCCGTCCAAAGGTCAACTCGTTGGACAATGTCCAGTACAAACCAGGAGGTGGAAACAAACAAATTATAAATCAGAAACTAAAATGGAATGCTCAGGCTAAAGTTGGCTCCCTCGATGAAAGCCATCTTAACAAGAGACCTCAGAGTTACCATAGCGATGGAAATAAAGACATAACTTCAATTAAGTTTCCAAAAATTTATCAAGACAGATTAAATTACTCTAATGCCAGAAATGGCTGGGAACACTTACAGCAGAGCGATGTCGGAACATATGCCATGGTTAAAAATAAAAAATTTTATGCCAAACCTAAGGTAGGATCTTTTGATAATGTTCACCATAGTCCAGGAGGGGGAGATGTCAAAATATTAAATGATCGATTGGAGTGGCAGGCAGCACCAAAAGTTGGATCATTAAATAATGTTACCCATGAACCTGGAGGTGGTCATGTAATAATTCCTACCGAAAAAATTTTGTGGAATGCACAGGCAAAAGTTGGGTCACTAGACAACCGCCATTTTCAGCCTCCAGGCGGAAATGTACAAATACACAATGAGAAACTGAAATGGAATCCTACTCCTAGAGTTGATGACAAAAATGTAACTTATTCTCCTAAAGGTGGCGATGTCAAAATTGTAAATGAAAAGTTAAAATGGGAAGCTCAACCAAAAGTTGGATCTCTAGAAAACGCTGGATATAAACCCAAGGTAAATCCAGCTAATATTGTTAATGAACGATTGAATTGGGAGGCCTCACCAAAGGTTGGATCTTTAGACAATGTTTATCATACTCCTGGAGGAGGTAATGTTACAGTAAGAGCAGAACGTTTACAATGGCAAGGTCAGCCTAAAGTTGGATCCTTGGACAATGTTCATCATGTCCCTGGGGGAGGAGATAAACATATACTAAGTGAAACCCCTCGCTGGGAAGGAAAAGCGAAAGTAGGTTCTCTGGAGAAAGTGAAAACTTATAAACCTGGAGGTGGTAATATTCAAATAGTCAACGAAACTCCAAGATGGCAGGCTCATCCTAAGATTGATTCTCTTGGAAATATAACACACCGCCCAGGGGGAGGAAATGTTCAAATTGTGGACAACAATTTAGAATGGAATACTTCAGCAAAAGTTGGATCATTGGACAATGTAGCTCATCAGCCTGGAGGTGGCGCCTTAAAAATTCCTATGAAAATCTGGCCATATCCGAAAGGCAGTATGGAGGAACTACCATCGCCAGTACCAGGTGAACGTCATAGTTTAAATTGTAAACATTGTAGATCTCGTCGTCAGTCTTATATGTCTAGGTGGTCTATGAAATCATTTGATAGTCGTAAGAATGTCGGAATGTCTGAAACATCGTTACAGAGTAGCGTACGACCAACATCAATGCCATGACTTTGTAAGTCCTTGCATGATGTGATTTGGCTAACAGCTGTAACGTGCAGGCTTTAACAAGTTTGCTGTTTTGAAATCTAAACTTTTATATAAAATTAAATGTAAAGCTTAAATATGTAAGATAACAAAACTATTTACAAACAGTTATTCTTATGTCTGAATTAGTACTCCTCATATTTTAAATGAATTTGATGCAGTTCAAGTTGTTCCTCAATTTGTATAGTTACAATCAATTTTCAAGTGACAATTTGGGCTGTACTAAATTAACCCTTAACAGCTTTTAAACAACAAATGCTCAGAAAAGCGTTAACATTTTAACTGCTTTCATTGTGTTGCTTCTAATTTCTAAAGAAGGGTAAATAAGTCAATTTAAAAGGTGTGGTTTTTAAAGTGATTGGAAATAAAAACTCTGTAATTACATTAACATATACCAATTTGAACCGAGTGTTGGTTAATATATAGATCTACATTTATATATATTACTGACATGGTACATTAGAATTCTAAAAAAGTAAAATCTGTTGCAGGATACTAAATAAAACTTGCATGGCAGAATACACATTAAATGATAACAACCTGTGTATTACATGTCTTTGATATCTTCTAATCACAATATATAACAAGTAGTTGGGTGAAATGTCAGCTTGCAAATTTCACAGAAAGTAACTGTAAATATTAAAATAATAGAGGGCATTAGTTCTTAATTTATTCCAGTTTTTTATGAGTAATTCAACTGCTCTTTTCCAATGACTTTTATTTAATCAGGACAAATATTACACTTCTGTATATATAAACATACTTGTACATATCAGTATGACATGTCATCAAGGTTATCATATAGAAGTTACATCATTAATTTCCAGAATTCTGCCATGCAGATTATAACAACCTGTTTCTTTATGACAAAGTCAGTTATATAATAGTTAAGTTTTTTTCAATTTTTAGGCAGGTCAAAATCCAGGTCAAAATACTCACCTAGAGGCATGTATTTGTTTCAATACCAATAGATCACTGTCAGTTAATTAATATATGTTACCTGTAAAGTCACATCAAAATACTGTCTAATGAAGAAACAAAAGAAAAGTGTGAAAAGAACTTAAAATCATTGACTTGTCATTACTAAATAGATTTAATTTGCCTTTTTGTTCAGAATTAAACTGGCTGTTAGACAATTTATTTTGGTGTGATGCTAGTGTAATTAATTTTTTTTTAATAAATTTCACTTTTTTTAATTTTCAGTATATTAGTATCACAGAACACTTTTATTTCTGATACTAAAATTTTTTGACTTTGCTTGAAGTAACTTCATTACTTTTTTATTACCTCCCCTAGATTGACTAATTTATTAATTATTTTGTTTTTACCTCCCCTACATTAACTGATTTTTATAGTTTTCAACATGCTACAGTTTAGCAAACCTTGATAACTAAATTTATTTTTATTTTAATCATATGGAAAGTATTCTCAATACACAGAATGAGTTCAGATTGAGACATTTTTTATTTACAAGAGTTTTTTATTTGGTAGCCTTTTCACATAAGCCTATATCGTGATCACTTACTGCTTTGCACTTTATAACTACTCAATGAATTTTTTACTGCTCTCAATGAAGTTCTTAAGGACTTTTAAAATATTAAAAAGTTCCTTTTTCATGCTACATATTGATATTCATATATGTTTTCAATAACAGGTATTAAAATTCCAGTTTAAATATGAACTTTAATGATAATACATTTGAATTAAAGTTCTTCATTAAATCAACAAATATTTACCTACAGATATTTGTAAGTAATTCTACCTGGTAACTCAGTGCTACCCCAATAATATTGCTAGATTACAAAACAAAATAATTGTAATATTATAACATATATTAAAGATGCCAGGTGGTGTCTCCATGGAGACAGAAAGTTTGTTTGAAATTTGGTGAAGTATTATTTTGATAAACAGGAGAATAAAGAAATTTGTTTAAATACAATGAAAATGATTAATTTTATTTGTTAATTACCTGTCTATTTTGAATTACCTGTCTATTTTGAATTACCTGTCTAATATGAAATACCTGTCTAATGTGACATGTGTTATGTTTGACCTGTCAAGGATTCATCATTTACTCTAGGACAATTTAGATCATATTCTTTTACATATTTGGTCCTCCTGAAGCTTTTAAATGGATATTTAAAAATTCAATATAGTTAATCAATAGTTCTGATATCTATAGTGAACATTATACAATATGTCCTTAATTTTTAAATGACCCTTCTAGAATGTTCTAAAAAAATACTATATTAAAAAAAACTTTAATAATGCGATATAATTAGAGATTGTACTGTATACAAATAAAGTGATATGAAAAGGGTGATCTTAATTATTATCTAATATCAAATTTATAATAATGGGAACAATTCTTTTTTGTCTGTTTAAAATTGCCTTGCTATCATCAGTGGCAGTTATACAAGGACAGATCTTTACTGGGAGTCGTATTACAAGAAATTAACTGTTAGTAGATGTGGGATAAAGTTGGGTGGTTTGCTTGTCCTTAATGTTGTAATTCATGTGTTCATGTACAGCAGCTATAAATATATATATTTATCCAGCAATCATTACATTTGCTATACCAAATAAACTTTGCTGGGACCATACTTGGAGGGTTCCCAGTGCTCGACCCACAGAGCAGCCCAGCACGTCCACGGGTTGCAGATAGGGGAGACCTGACTGCGGACCATAGTGGGTAACATGTTTGGAGAGTGCCACGCTCCTTGCACAATAAAGACCCCTTTTGTAGATTTTGGAAAAGAGTAGGCTCATTGTATCCGCTACAAAAGGCTAAATTTTCTGCCCCTACACAAAACTCCATACTTTCCAGTGGCAGTCAAAATTGTATTCCCTGTGACCCATCCCACACCCATTTTCCGTTGATTTATTGTTTATTAACATGTTCCCATCCTGAATATAGCTGAAATACTGCTTGCTGGACGTAAAGCAAACATCCAATCAATCAATCAATAAAATGAACTTTGGATTTATTCCATAGTGCCAAATAAAGTCTCCTGGTACCATTCTCCTCACTTCTATTCTGTACTGGTTTATGACATATGTCAGACATATTGTTTGTAATGACAGGCTATCAATATAAGAATACCCTCGAAAATTTCAATTTCAAAATCAGCTAGAAGTGCGTTTTTTTCATTAGTATAAAATATATTTTAGTGTTGCAGGATAGAAACAATTATTCGTAAATTGTCATAACTTATCAAGTTTAATTGTACTCATCGCAAAATAGCTGAGAAATACTATGCAGAACCTTACGTTTCTGTTTCTAGAGCTCCGACAAAAAAATTATATATTTTCGATCAATATACATTGTATTGTATATTTATTGTATCTCTTACTCATTATTTATCCTTAATACTGGTATATTAAATATGGACTAGTTCTGAAGTATATAATTACTTGATTTTTTGGTATGTGAGATTATATATACCTTAATTGATTATTATTATTACAATTGTCACTAAAAATAAATGACAGCAATGGTTGTAAGTAATTATGGTACTAGCTGTCTTTTGGTCTTTAGCACATGACAAATTTCTGCATTAGAATATTGCAAAACTGTGACCTTGACCTTATTTGTTATTTATTGTTGAAAAAAAATAAGCTGACATACTCAAATTAATGCTTTTTAAACAATTAATCACTTGTAATTAATCTATATATATATGTATATGTATGCTGTCTTGCACACATTCATTTTGAATTTTTAGTGACCTTGTACTAATTTTGACTTGACTTTCTACTAACAGGGCGGAGTCGGAACCCAAGCAGGTCATCCGGGGTAGTACGAAGTAAGTTAAGGCACTTGTTGCTATGGTTACTTGTGTGGATCAACTTTTTCTTTCTTTAGTTGAACTTTCACATGGATATTGGGATGTTCTGAACTTATCACTATATACTTTTTTCACTGTCTGTTGATTGCATCATTTCATCACCTTTTGTTTTCAAGGGCATTAGATTTTCTGTCCATTTTGTCATCATACTGCTTTAAGCCATTTTTAGGAAAAACACAGTTTACACATTGAGGAAGCTGATTCCTCTAAGTTACTATAGGGTTTAAGGTAGTGATATACAGTCTCATTATTTTGGTTGTTTACTTCTAAGACTTACTAGACAAAAGAATGGTCAATTTTGTGTGTTAATTTTTAGAAACATTAAATATTTGTTCCATTATTTTAAACTTTTTATGTAAAGTTTAAAGCAAGAAATTTCCATATTTTTACAGGACATCGCAGACGTGTTATAGATTTTACTCCTGATATCCTCAAGGTTAATTAGAGATTTTAAGGTTGGAATGCCTACAATTGCTAAACTAGATAGACTAGCAGGGTGTTACATAACTGCTAATCTTTTATTGGCCAAGTATCAAATTGGCTGGTTGTAGTCTAGCTGTAGAAAGCAAGAAAGATGTAGCTTAGGAATGAGGGTTCTTGAGAGAAACTTTACTTCGTAAACTTAAACAATTATTTATATAGACCATTCTAAATTATATGACAACTTTTCGTAATTTGTCAATGTCTGTAAGAAAAGGACTGTGCAATCTCTTTTTCATCTAGGACTAGTTTAAGTAATTAATTGTGCTCTGGGGCTGTCTTTAGATCTTTAGCCCACAACAAAACTGTTGTCTCTCCAGCATCAGTAAGGGTCAAAAAGTGACTGTTGACAAGTCATTGTTAGCAATGGTGGCTAAATAATTTTTAAAACTTTCAAGTAAAAATTGCATGAGCACTATGGCCATTAACATAGGTTGATTGTATGTTGCTTTCACCTGTATATTTGGTTTGTTTTTGATTTTGTGACCATGGACCTAGGGAACTCAGTCTATCTGTATAGCTATAACTCCTCTGAGTCATTTGGTATTCACTTGATTCTCAATAGACATGATGGCCACAATGTCAAGGAGTAAATAGCAGTCGTATAAAATCTCAATCAAACTCTGTAGTCTGATTGCAGTATAGCAATGATCTGTATTAATTTATAGATGACAAATAAATTTATTCCAATGACACAATGTACCTGTATGTTAGTAATAGTTTTAATATTTTTATTTTTGTTTGATTAAAGGGTGTTTTATTCCACTTTCAATAATTATTCAGTTATATCATGGCATTCAGTTTTATTGATAGAAAAATTACCTACAACTACATGTAGCAGTTATAGTTTTATTTGACACACTTCCACCCATAAAATGATTTATTTGGGTCATATGGATGAACATTAACAAAATGAAATTATACTTCTGTATAAAATATTATTATGACAGATACTTAAAGATTTTTCTTATCATCAAGTATGTATTTTTTGGAGTGGTGTGCCATATTAAACTTTTTCTCATGAAGTTTATATGAGAACTCTCTGTCATCTTCCTTGTCATTTGTTTGAATGGCACATCTATTTGAAAAAAATTAATAATAACTCTATACGGCATTAATTGTTGGGGTTGTTTTGGCACATGTGTTTTGGTTGGGAAATTTTCATAACATTAAATACAGCACATCTAATCCATATGAACATGTGTACACTAGCAAACATTATGTCAAAAGAAATATTTAAGGGACCTACCTACTATATCTATGAATGTTTGGTTATTTTAATAACAATATAATATGGGGATTACATTGAAAACAACTGACTGTATGTCATTTACTGCAGACCAGTTAGGATATGTACAGTACATAGGCCATTTTGGATTATCAGATATTGACAGCTTCAGTATAAAATTCGTTTTTATGCCAATATTTGAACATTTCAAAATTGTTTGTTTTTCTTCTTTGTTTAACATTAGGAATCACTCTAAAATGTATTTATATAACTTTGTGTCTAATTAGACATTGTTAAGTATTTAAGAAACTTTTCTTTTGATTTTTTATCAATTGTTTTTAAAACAAGCATAACGATACCTTACATTTCCATGTTAACGATCTTGATAAAATTCCAAAGGTAGTTGTCAAATTTCTTATATTACATATCATTTTACTTGTAAAAGAATATAAAATAGAACAAGACAATACATAATGTATATTAATTGTAACAAAATATGTCTTCTGTATTCATGGTCAGTCTTTGGAAAGGTTGTTTTGTTTTAAATGACATTCTACAATTATTTTTGAACGGGTTTATAAGTATCTAGAGGGGTGCACGTGTATTCTAGTTTTCAGACAAAACTTTATGATCACTGACACAAGTTTTGAAGCTGATAAACTACTGTATATATTACAGATAATTATATAAATTCTAGGGAATTACGTTAACATCTATTTACTGTTTATTTGAAAAATAATTTTCTACCAAAAAGACCTATAATTTGGCAGAAAGTCCTAATATCATCTAAGATTTCTTGAATTTCAGCACTTGTACAGAATTAGTAACAATCAATATTTGCCTCAAATTGTCCTAAAGTTTGTATTTTGAGTTTGTGTCGTCTGCTGATTGGTGCTGTTGTCAGAGCACACCATTTAAGGAAAGTTTGGCATCCTTCTCTCAAGTTCTAGAGATGGGGTTAAATCAAAGACTTACAATTGAGAATTGCAGCATGCTGAAATATTCTGCTATACTAAGCAAGGTCACATTTGCTCGATCTGGTAGCTAGCACTAAGAAATTGAAACACAGCATTTATAATGAAAAAATTAAGCTTTTGAAAAATGCATGACCTTTCAGTCACCCTATTTCTTTGCATTGAACACTCACTGGTATAGTTCTTGGTGTACAGGAATGTCAAGTGAGACTAATAAAATTTTGTACTAAACCTTCAAAAACTATGATATATTATTAAGGCCATGATATTGCTGGAAAATGTTTAATTGGCATTAAACAACAAACAATCATACAATCTACCTGGGCTTTATTTAATGATGACGGTCTGTATACAGCTTAGTGATTTGTTATTGAGAGACCATATTATCTGATATCTATGTTGGTTCTAGGCTATTATATATAGACTTTAGGTGCAGTTGGTTTTAAGTAACATTAAAATAAATGTTTTATTTCAAGATTTTAGATATTAAAACAATCATTTATTCTTATAATTTTTCTGTTGTACATGGATATATTTAATTTTTCTGCTGTACATTTATTCATTTCTCAAACTTAAGGTGACATTTTGTTTGTCTTAAATAATATGAACACATCCATAACACATACTATTAAATTGATCTCATTTATTTCAGATTGATACTCAGAAATTAAACTTTAAAGAATCCGCAAAACCTCGCACAGACACAGGAGTGGCTTCTGGGAAATCAAGGCCTGATAGTGGAATTGAATGTGAGAAGACAGAAGCCTCTGTGTAAAGACATTTTTTGTTAAATATTTGTTGTATTGCATCAGTTATTTCCCTTGCCAGAAAATACTTCTGCTTTAAAGAAAAAAAAGATGATAGAAGGGAAATAACTCTTGTAAACTTCTGACTGATTATGAAATTTGTTTGAATGAGTATTTGGGTTATTTAAGAACAAAAGAATTAAAATGATATGAATTTCCTTATTGTTATTATCGTCAAAGGGGCACATTTGGGATAGTTTGTGTATAAACTAAAAAAAAACAATTTCATTGAAGTATTTATTCTTTAATTTAAACTTTATTGAAACAAATCTGTAACTTTACTTTTAGAAATGTTCCAAAGTAAACTCATTTTGTAAGAAATTCCAAATAAAAACAGATTATCCCATCATGTGCCCCTTTTGCTTAATATATTCATAATTCCATGATGCTAAAAAGTATAAAAATTGTTCATATTTTTTATGATGTAGAAAAGCTGCCATATTGATTATTGACATAAAGTTTCTTATGTAATGTCACATTATGCTTGTGTGTGAATAAGGAATACTTAATTATAACATAAGTACAACATAGATAATTACTGGTCAGTCACATGCAGTTGAAAAGGTGAATTTTAGCACCCCTATATATATATGTAAAACAAATAAGCTTTTTCTGAGATATCTGCAGTAAGTACATTTGTATTTGGGTCTAAGGATTACACATTTGGATATTAAATCAGAAACCTATAAATCACTTACATTGAGGCTATATTAAATATATACAGTAACTATGTGATAAGCTGTATGACTCAGAATTATATAAATAAAATTTACTTTTCAACTGCACAGACTGTCCATTCATTTATATAGATAAATGATTCGTCATGTATTAATTAGTTATACATACATGTACTGATCTTCCACCGAAGTAGTGTGTATATATTGCACAAGAGTTCAGTTTTCAGGATTTGACTTACATTTTATAGTTTATGCCTTCTTTTGATTATCTCCCTTATAACTTTAAGTAGAATTTCCTAAAATATTGGAATTTTAGCATTGATAAACCTCAGCTATGTTAATATTTTAAAATATAAAATATGTTAGGATACAATTTATTTTTAATCGCTCTGTTGGAGACTAGATGGTTATAAATGAATATGAGGCAACTATGAAAAGTTAAAAGGAAATAACCGTTTTTAATTGATTTTTATAAATGTTTGCTGTCAGTAGAATAAATACATATAATATTATTTGAACATATTCTAAGGGAGATAATTAATTTCTATGGCATTACAATTTTTACAAAATTGTTTTCTATGATATGTTTGATCAAGTTTCATGTTAAAATCATCAGTTTTCCATTTGACCTTGTATGTCATTAGTTCACTATTCACAGAAAAACATTGCAAGTCTTTTTTCTCATAGTTATATGAAATGGAAGTAGTTCTCAGTCATATTTATGCATTCTTTATGTAAGTAGTATTTTGGAAACTCTTTAAGGAAATATTTCATTTTTATTAAAATATTTATCTTCACCTTTATATTATTCATTTTTCAAAATTCGTAAATTTACACTTTCAGTTTTACACAATGTAATGAAATAAATGTTGAGAAAAAAGGTCTATTTTTAGGAAAAAAATCAATTATAATTAAAGGACAAAAAAATTGCATGTACAACATATTTGGTGTAAACGATTGCTGTGCTTACTAGCTGCAATTCAGTGTTGTAGCATAAATAAAACCTGACACAAACATTATTCCATTGTTATACAATGTGTCTGTGGTGTAACAAATTGTTATAAGCCAATTTTATTGTTTTGTATGCTACGTTGTTAGCTTCAGTAAAATCTTTTAATATTTTTTGGGAATGTAACTATTTTTCAGCTTTCAGTCAAAAATTATGTACAATTATACAATGAAGTTGATTTGACAGCAGACATGTTTAAATTATTTATCCTTGCCAAAGACTTGTATTTGTTGTCAACTGTGCTTTGTATGGCTTCTCTTTCTGCAATAAAATCATCTGTCATCATAGTTTATGTTATTTATTAGCAAGTACAGTGGGACATTTTCAGGTAATCCAGCTTATGATTATACCAGGGATCTATTCATAGAGTTGCAAATCTTACACTTGTCTCTTTTTACAAAAATTTTTTGTGACCAGTTAAAAAGAGAAAGAAAATTAAACCAACAAGCCCAAATAAGATCGTATTTGGTTCAATTTCTCTTTCACACAGTGTATTTTTGTCTTACCTGCAACCATAGTTGCTGGAGGCAAGACATAAATATGGAAATCTGGCGTTGGTGGCATCAACAGTGATATCTTGCTTCATATCGTTGTAAGCCTAAGCCCTAGGTCCATCAAATTTGGTCCAGTTGTAGCTCATGATGAGTACTTGCCAGTCAGTCACCTGTCACCTGACCTTGTCTTGACCTCAATTTTACACTTGAGCGACTACGTTAAAGTTTTTGAATTACAACAGTTCCTCTGTAACCGTGCATGGTAGAATGACAATAGTTGGTTTATAGGTTGTTGATGAAGAGTACATGACTGTCTGGTAGGTGTCACCTGACCTTGATCTCAATTTCATGGTCCAGTGACTACGTTAAGGTTTTTGTATTCGGGCAGTTCCTCTGTAACTATGAATGGTTGCTGCTGAAAATTGCATGACTGTCTGACAGGTGCCTTCTGACCATGACCTAAGTTTCATGGTCCAGCGAGTATGTTAAAGTTTTTGGATTAGGGCAGTTCTTCTTTAACCCTGCCTTGTTGGATGATACTATTTGGTATATAGTTTGCTAATGATTAGTACATGAGTGTCTGGTAGTTGACAACTGACCATGACCTCAATTTCCCGGTCCACTGACTATGTTAAAGTTTTGGATTATGTCCGTTTCTCTGTAACCATGAATTGTACATTTTAAATGATAACAATTTAATGCTATTTACGTAATGCTTATGACATAATTTTTTGTTACTGATACGGAATGCAGGGAGACATTTTTCTGTGTCCACACTTGTTCTACCGAATGTCGGTGGTTTTCTCCGGGTACTTCGGCTTCCTCTCCATCAAAAACTGGACGCTATGATATAGCTGCAAAATAGCTGAAAGTGGTGTTAAACAAGATCTAAACAAACAAACAAACAAAAACCAATCTGAAATGACTGCCACCGCAGGATTTAGTTTAAAAATAGACCATATAGCATTTTTTTTTAAAAAGCTTCTTCCCTGAAACTGATTAGCAAATTGAAACAAAACTTTGGATGATCCTCTATAACAAGTGTTTGTGCCAATTAGAAATTATAAATGGCTGCCACATTCTTGCTTAGTTTAACATTGGACCCTATTGGAAAAGTTCTTCAAGTCTTCTTCTCTGAAACCAGTTAACTAATCGTATAAAACTGATAACAATATTGTTTATATGGTCCTCTTTAAAATTGATGTTTTTGAGCCAATCGGAAATTCAAAATGACCACCAGCACACAACTTAGTTTAACATAGGACTCTATGGGAAACAAGTTTTAAAAGGCTTCTTCACTGAAACTGGTGAACAAAATGAAACAAAATTCCAGTAATAATTAGATGGTACTCTATGTAGTTTGTATTTTGTTTTTTTTCAAATTGGCAGATATTCAAAATGGTAACCACCGCCTGACTTAGTTTAACACAACTGTCTAAATGTCTTAGCTGATTGGGAATTAAAAATGGCTGCAAATGCAATCTCAGTGTTGATCTTAGTTTAACATAAGATCCTATGGGAAATAATTTTAAAAGGCTTCTTTTCTGAAATTGGTTTACCAGTACATTTTTTAAAATAATACTCCCTACAGGTATTCATTGAATAGCTCTTAACAAAGATAATGTTATTTATGCCTATAATTTGAAAATATAGGACTTGTTTTAACATCAGGGAAATGCCACCTTCCTTTATTTGCCGGTATAAATGTAAATCAGCGATTTTTTTGTCTACATTTTCTTTTTTAGTGTGTTATTTTTCTTCAAATTGCAGTAAATTCTATTGCAGGTTATTGAATTATCTCCCCTTTCTAAGAGTATATCGTAGATGGAGACCTGTGCTCAGAATACCAAGCTTTTTCCGCGCTGTTTACCTTAGAGTTCCGCATTATTGCGCGGAAAAGGCTTAGATTGTTAAAATATGATATTTTAGAGCACTCAATTGGCTCAGAAATTCGGACTTGTCATTTGTTAGCTTTGAACATTTTCTGCATAGAGGACGATTTCAAAATAAGTACAATGTACATGTGTTTATTTCTTACGGTATTTTATATATGACAACATAAAAGCTAAATAAAAGTGATCAAATTGTTTGTTTTATAGTTGCTAGTATTTCTTTTTTTATGAAAACAGTAAACTGCATGTGTAAAAACAATAAATTTGATGTATTTAAACAAACTTATTTTAGATTATGAAAATTATAAAGAAAGTATATATTTTTTCACTTAGTGCGGATACATATTGTTTTTGTACTGTCTGTCCATCTGTCCGTCACAAAGTTATTCCGCTCAACTCCTCTGAAACTACTCAACCAAATCAAACAAACTTTTACGAAACTTGGAAGGTAACAAGTAGTTGTGCATATAAACAGGATATTCTGATCCCCAAAAATTGTGTGGGAGTTAATTTACGCTCAACTCTCTGAAACTACTGAACAAAATTTTACGAAACTTGTACACCATATGCAGTTGTGCATATTACCAGGAAATTTTTATCCTCGAAAGTTTGTGTCATTGCTCTTTGAACTTAGATTTTTTATAAGAAATTCGTCACAAATAGTGTTTTCCGCTCAACTCCTCTGGAACTACTGCATCAAATTGTAAGAAACTTGGTAGTAAGTACACCACATTCAGAATGGTATATATAAAGCCCAACACTGTTGGAATTTGATTTTAATACTGTAAAATTTTGTGCGTTTTCATCACGCAGAGATTGTTTGTCTTCCAAAACCTTTTATAATGGGAAAATGTTACATTTTCCATATGAACATTCGTGTAAATGTTTGTTCACTTTCATGAAGCGTAGTTTTTCTGTTGACGTTTTCTGATGATGCAAAGTCATTCTTTTCCGTAATTAATTTTTAGCTGATCCAATATAGAATTTCTAACATTTGGAACAAATAATTGAATATATAACATTTTTAGTTTGACAAGACATATTATGTTTTATGGTAAACGTTTACCGTAAATAAAAGTTATGGGAGGTCCTTATAATAAACTGTCACATGTTTTACAAGTTTTCACTCCGTATTTTGAAACCCGATAGTTATTTTCAATATCAAAGCATGATGTAGGTTGTCTTCCGATATGTATTATTTTCTTTTGTTCCAGTGTAGATTTCATGGTCTTGCTTTGCTTTCAAATAGGTTCACATTCTTTTATTAATGGAAAAATATTAATATTTCTAGGGTTATATGTACACACAAACGGTATAATTGTACTTGTGTCATCTTTAACTTTTCGCTTTTCGTAACTCTTCGGACCTTTCAAATTGGCTTGTATATTGCGGTATATTATAATCAATACATATCTATATATATAAAAACAAGCAATTAAAAAAAATATAATGACGTGAATATTTGTAGGCCATGGAGGTATCTGGTCTATAGCCCTATAAGTTTTCGTTTATTCCTTTCGGAAATGATGTTCCCATTGTTTTGATTCAAAAATTTTCTTCTCTTTTCTCTGTTTGTCTGTCCACCTTGGGTTATGGTCTATTAGAGTTACCCCGAGTTTATTAAACATTTGAGTTATTGCAGTGCCGTGCGTACGTAGATGCCTATTAAGGGGTAATCTTGGTTTGTATCTTGTGTAGCTTCTGTGCCCATTCATTCATTTAATGAACCTTTGCACAGACACACCAACATACTGGAGATTACATATCCCACATTGTAACAGGTATATGATGTTCTCACTTTTGCAATTCAAATTGACATGGATGTCAAATTGTTTGCCATTTGATGTGCTGTTGAAGTATTGGGTGTGTTGCATAATCTTCTAGACTTGCATCTTATTTTTTGTTTATGCTTAATCGTCATGTTTGTCGATCCGATGCCTAATAAGTTTACTGGTGATTTTGAACTACATGTATTGTGTATTTACACGATCCCAGTGGACTTATATTATTCCATCTCCGAATGAATAATACCTTAACATTTTAGAGTTTAACACAACGGACGGGTCTTGAATAGACGTAATGAATTTGTCACCTGGCAATTTTTTGATAACATTTTGTTGGAATATTTGAGGAAAGCAAAGAGAAAGCTCTTCCGCGGGTGGCGGCAGATGAAAGCAATATATAGAAGTTTTAAGTTCAGTTTGAGTGACAAAATTCAATGTCAATATTTTATGACTTGTTGACGTTTTTTATTTATATTGACACTCAATTACTAAGGCCATTCGTTGTTCAGGCTGTGTATATTATTTTGACAAAAACCCCGCCATTTGTAATCCTCTAGACTTGTATATTATTTTTTGTTTATGCTGTATCGTCATGTCTGTCGATTCTATACTTAATAAGTGTACTGGTTGGTAGCTTTCTTTAGATCCTTTATATAATATTTTGAACTACCTGTATTGTGTATTAAAACGATCCCAGTGGACTTATATTATTCCAAATGAATAATACCTAAACATTTAGAGTTTAACACCACCGATTAGTCTTGAATAGACGAAACGCGCGTTTGGCGCAATAAATTTGTCACCTTAGTAATTTTATAACATTTTGTTGTAATATTTGATTGAAGCCAAGTGCAAGCTCTTCCGCGGGCGGCGGCTAATGAAGGCAATATATAGATGTTTTAGGTTCAGTTGGAGTGAGAAAATTCAAGATCAATTTTGTGTGACTTTGTTGACGTTATTTATTTATTCTGACACTCAATGACAAAGGCCATTCGTTGGTCAGTCTGTGTCTATAATTTAGACTAAAATACCGTCATTTGTATCGTTGCACAAGTTTCTAGACTTGTATATTATTTTTTGTTTATGCTGTATCGTCATATCTGTCGATAAACTACTTAATAAGTGTACTGGTTAAACCCTTTATATGTTCTGTTACATTTTCCGAACGTTTCGGCCTCACGGCCTTCCTCAGCGGAATATTAAAGTGTAAAACTTTGTTTTCGCTTTAATTTTGTATCTAGATGTTGTTGTACATATTTTTAAACGAATATATTATTATTTTAGTCTGTACAGCATCGTTATCTACCGTAACGATCCAACATCCCGTACGAACTATTGTTGACTATTTCTTTAGACGAATATATATATATATTATATATATAATTGTCTATTTATATATGCCCAACATCTGATTGTATTTCATTGGATCTTTAGAAATGCAATAAAGATACATAGTTAAGATAAATGATATCTATAAGTGTCTAATGAATTAATTAAACAATGTGGTTGTAATTTCCACTCTGAAAATCATCTGTACACACAGATTTGATTTTTGAGCCGTCCCACCTCGGGAATCGACCTCAGTCAGTTTATAACTTCTATGGCTACTGCGCCTAGCATGAAAAGACAGAGGTGTAACCTCTAGACCAGATCCGTCTGCTAAAAAACTGGCCTAGTGTTACTTTTATATATATATGAAGTGCCACAGTTTTAAAAAGTTGGGAGTTCGAATCCCGCTGAGAATAAGCACACAATTTGATAGTATTAAAATCTAATTCTACCAGTTTTGGGCTTAAGTCTACTCGATTACGTCAGCACCTGATGCAATGTATCAATTACTAACGTTTAATATATATTTATTGATTGATAGTGACACTGAAGTAGGCCATCAGATAATTATTACAATTTTAATAACAATATTTGTTAATTTTCTTTCAACCAAATGAACCTACAAATGTCTGCGTAAAATTTCGGCATTAAAAAAGCGTCTATAAATTTACATTATAATTTTGACTCATCTTTCACTGTGCAAATATGTTCTTTTTAAAACTATTTTTCGTCTAGGATAAAATTAATCAGAAAAGTCGAAGACAGACATGTTTATATGATAACAGATTTTGGTATTGGTTCTATGATAAACAGAAGCAACAAATTTACAAAAAAACGGCTCTTTGTACTACATATTGTTTGTTGTTTATTGTAAAATGTTATTAACAATAATCCCTTCACATGAATTTTAGATTAACCTTTGCAAGTCTGTTGAAACAATTTTTAATAACTGTCAAAATAATTCAACGGAAATTGTGATTGTTCTGTATATTCGACAATTTTTACACAGAAAGACACAATAAATGCCGATCTTACACCCCCCCCCCCCCCGGCCTCCCACCCTCAACAACATTAGGGACTGCTAAAATAAACACAATGAATGGAAAAGATACAAATCCAGTTAATTGTAAAAAACACTTAAGACAAAAAAAACAATATTTGGTGCATATATAGTACTCAGGATCAACAAATAATGCATGGCCTAGTCCAGTAATTTATTTTAGTTTCGGATTGGTCTAGATTAGTAATGTTTTAATATTCCCGAGGAATACAAATATATATAAAGGGAAGCAAATATTCTAGACTTTTCTGGATTTATTTTAAGGTTTCGATAGCCCGATTGATCTGAAGCGTCTCATCTTTAAAGCTTTTCAAAGGGCTGCTTTATCATTATATAAAACGAAGAACTGTATTTGATGTATTGGCTTCTTAGCAAAAATGCCCTATTAAATGAAAAAGTAGATCATCATTTAGCTCAGATTTATATGGTGACTTATTTGCGCAAGAACATTACGCTGGTTTGCTACGCATATTGGCAGTGAGAGGGTTAAATTAAAATCGAACATAAAATCAATTGCAACACTTGTAACTTGACATCTTTTTTAGTTTCCAAAATTGTACAATTTAAATTTAAGTAAGATTATAATTGTTTCATGTGGAATTTGTCTGGATTTACTATTATTTTATTTATACATAACCAGTTAATAATGGTACAGGAAACAGAGGGAACTGTAATGCTTGAATTGGTTACGTGTACACTTAAATAAGCACCACTGGACTAATGTGAATTTTAAGCTTTTGATCAAATTTCATGCATAAAGAAAATTACTACCATTCTCGGTGTGAGGAATCCTATTTTTCGTTGTTTCCATACTTGCTTTCTTCCTGAATAAACGTTAACATGTTGATCTTTAGACATACGTCATGATGTATATATGTTGTTTGGTAAATGGATATAGATCGAGCCATGGCAGTTTCATTTTTATTGACTTGTGACTTTAATTGTATTAACTTTATTTGACTAAGCAATGATAGTTTTGATCAATGGATAGAAGAATGAACTTATAATGTCGCTTATACGTCTTGTTTTTGAATCTATATTTGAAATATTTTTTAACAAAAAATTCCAAAGAAAGCCACGATAATTTCTTATTCAAAGTGGCAAGTAGTAAAATGACAAATGTAACCTTGATAATAACTGGGAAAAGTACAACTAACTATAGGTTTGCTGATATTAAACATTATGTCCTTATAAGATCATATACACAGATCATATAATGAATTAAAAGCAACTAAACTATTACACAATCTTTTCTCGACAGGAGACAAGATCAAAGACATTTTTACATTAATGCAGTCAATTTATCTATTTGTTCACACGAGAGATGTTATCAAGCTATTTACAATTTAGTTAATTTTATTAAATTCTCTCAAATGACAATAGATGGAAACACCGAAACTTGTTCGATTCATTTATTGTAAGCTTACAGGAAAACTTAACATACAAACTTCAAGCATACTTTAACAGTGACGACACTATTTAAAGCTCAAGAGTTGGAAATGACATTGTTTCTTAAAGAATTTTATCATGTTATTTTTTATTATGTCAGTTTTTAGTAGATTGGATTGACTCCAACGAGTTAATTGAAAAAGTAGGAAAAGGACGCAAAGGACGCTGCGTTAGTTATTGCTAATACGGTTACAAATGAACTTTTCAAAAAGTGTCAAATTAACAACAACTAAAAGAGTATGTAAGATTGCCTTTGTATCTTCAATCAGGTAATTGTTTGAAAAAGTATGTTTCGGACCTATACTATAATTCAAACAAGTCTTATTAATTTTTACGATTCGATTAAAGAAAAATAGAAACACCATCACTTAAAGAATGAAACATTGATGCTGCAGTCAAGTTAGCCACACACATTTCCAATGTGTACGTTGTACAGTAACACACAGTAATCAGTTCTAACTATTCTACACACTATCAGTTTAGTTACTTAGAACTGCGTTAGAAAATTGCAAAAGTTTCTATCTAAAGTTTACACATAGTTACAAATATATATTACAGCGTCTCTTTCAAGTCCTAAGATGTTTTTTTTCGTTTAAAATAGTGAGTACAATAGTGGTTCTGAGACATGGACAAATTTAAATTCTGCAAAAAATATCTTTCAAAATGTTACAACACAACATGCTGCATAAATAAGGAAATGCTGGAATTAAAATGCGACAAATGACATTAGGTCAATAAATAAGGAAGTATTCATACATATAAACCTCCAATATGAAAAGCTTATTTTCCTGGTACGCTTCATTGAAAACCAAAGTCCGGTTTTAAAACAATAATAATGGGAATTTTGTTAAATTTACTTTCCATTATTTTGTTTGAAGGTATGTTTTTAGCATAAAGATAATTTTAAATTATAATAATTTAATTTGATGTGTCACAATTAACACAAGAAATGATTTTACATGTACAATATAAATATCACCAGAGAAACGATATCAATATGTCGTCAATATGTCTAATTAGTCGTTTAAAATGCATTTAAATAAAGTTATTACGAAACATTTTAGCTAAAATCAAGACGAGAACCAGCGAACAAACAATTTTTTTGTTGTAAAATGGAATGAACATTTGAGCAAGAGTGTGTAGACGTAGACGGAGGCTTATAAGTGTGCTGGTGTAACGACTTCAATGCGCCTACGCTTGAACTCGAATGAGCAACGCAATTTCAAAGCACCTTTCCAACTTGTCAGCAGCCAGGGTTTCTGTATTAATGTCATGTAACCAACAAAGGTTTTATACATGTACAGAGAACATCATAAAATAGTGTTAGGATAAAGACGTACACGGTAAAACAATACGCAACCGAATCGACACACATACATTGAAAGATTTAACCTTGTTGTTTATATATACTGTAGGCATTACCATTTGCAACTGTGAACTTTGTCTGACTTGGAGCATCAACGACAATAAGCTAAAACTGAGTTGCCAGATTGACAACACTGAATTAGAAGTATCATTTAACGACCCGTTTGGTCAAGAACAAGCGGTGTGCCTGATGTCATTCCCGACTCCGATATGTCATTCCCACAACAAAAATGGAAGCATAGCAAGAACAGAGTCACAACGGAAAACGATCACAGTTTTTACATTAAGTGGCAACATCGATAAACGGGTCGATGGTATGTGGAGTTGCCGTCATGGGAACAACTACGAATCGGCATCGACCTTAGTTAGGACCGATCCATTAACTGGTAATGCATACAAAATGTTCCAAAGGCAAACATTGTTTTTATTAGGGCTACAACACCCTCATTTATGTATCAAATTATTAACTTAAAGTCAACACATAGAGATCACTGTACGTCGTTTTGCATCGCGGTAACACGTCTTGTTCATCCTCAAATTTTGTAACTATCAAAAGGAACCAAAGCTTCTAAATATTGAACTCAATCTGCACAATCTGTCCTTTTCTCCTCTTAAAGCATGTTACTTTTTTAAATGGTTATTTTTAACTGATTGTAGAGCAATGGTTTCTTTATTTCTCAACTGCGGCAGGAATTAAACCAGACTTTTTAAATGTTATTTGAAATCTCGTCGGATGCATCACGTGGTTTCTTTTATCAGCAGCTGCTCTGTGCATGTTTAAATAAACTAAACCTAACTTGCTTAAACTAATAACGATTCAATATTAATGTCTACCGGATTAGGCTATTGACGATGGTGCACCGACAGTTTAAATTTGCTATTGAAGAATTGAACGAGACAATAGCTGAATTAAACTAAAAAAGTGAGGAGTGGGGCTATCTCTTCATTTTAACCGATGAGACATTAAACAGTTCTTAATTTTAATTTTTAATTTTTAGATGCATTCTATTTGCAGGTGACAGATGTATTCGATTGACAATTCGAATATATCTGTAACCAAACATTTAAATCGGCGTTAAATGCATTCAATTAAATCTCCCAGTTTTGCTATTGAGTATGTTAACTGCATAGTTACGCAAATGTAACTTGAATGCCTACCAACATATAATTCCCTCTTAGATGCAGATTGTCCGAAAGTTATAAACGTGCAAAGATTTAATTGTTGTAATTAGAAAATAAATCACGGAGGCTGTAGTTTATCATTGTTTTCAACGGAATGACCATTTATGTCGCTTTATTTTATGCAGAGCGAAAGCGATGGACATGCCGTTGTAAAACAACGATAAACCTCAGCCTGCGCGGTTTATTTCTATTCTAATTAGAAAATCACTGTATACTTAGGATATTTATGTACCCTATAGAAAACTGGCTGTTGTGCATATGTAACGCACAATATATTGCAATGGATGATTATAGCGCGTGTTGCTATTAATTAGACTAATAGGTCGCACGCAGTAGCTTTCCGATGGAAGTTACGGTTTTGTAATTGGAACAGCCTTCAATACACACCCTCCTCGTCGCCTCCTCATAAATAAATCTTATTTTTACCACGGTTGTGGTCTCAAAACGTTTAAAGCAAGTCATATTTAGAATAGACAATAGACAACCATTTTCTTATTTTTTAAAGGTATTAAATATATATAAATATATAGCACAGAATAGTTTAGGCCACAATACAGTGATGGCGAACTAGTTAAACTGACAGCATTTCCAACAGGAAGAGACTTGCAAGTATTTCCTGCATTAGTTGAGGAACTATTACATAACAAGAACTATTTTTAGCCAAACTGACTAATATGTTAACGTTTAATACAATTTCAACATGTTTACCCAGACGTTAAAATTGTTTGGTAAAATGTTAGTTTTGAATTAAAAGGAAATGCCTTTAATAGTCGATGTATTGCAGATATGGAATCGCCTTACATAAAGACAAATCAATCGTTACCATTTGTTAATGGGACAGTCGTGGAATTAGTATGTATCATGGAGACTTCCGGACACGCTATTGATCTGGAATGGAACTGTTTCAACGTCAGTTCCCATGAAAAGCAAGTTATAAATTGTACAAAACATCTATCGAAGCTTACTTTGAAGATATCACCATTTCTTAGTGGTAAAACATGTAAATGTACAGCGAGAATTAATAACTTTGGATTGACAGCTCAGATTAAACTGGATGTACAAAGTAAGTTAAAAACATTTGAAAGATTTCTCGGTTCCATTGCAGAAGCACAGAATACTTATGATAAATGTTCAAGCATTTTGATACACACATAAATAAACTCATAAGAAATACACGTGTATGTTTTAGCTTAATGTGTTTGCAAGTTTTTTTTTATGCATATATTATATTTTTGGACAGCAATGCATTTATTCGGTTATTTGTTTTTAATTATTTGTATGTGTTATTCTGTTAATTGGTTTCTCTGGGACCATATATGGAGAGCTACTAGTGCTCGATACACGAGAGCTGCCCAGCGCGACGCCAGGTGGCAAATAAGGGAGTATGTCGTTGTGGGGTTGTGAGGTCATAATAGGAAAAGCCTGACCGCGAACCATAGAATGTAACGTGTTTGGAGAGTTCCACCAGACGCAATGAAACCCTTTCGAAAAGATTAGACATTGTAGCCGCTACAAATGGCTTAATTGTCCGTCCCTATCCAAAATTCCTAATTTTTAAAATTGTTTTCCTATGTCCCACCCTTTTCCCCGCTGATTTATTGTTTGTTAACTCGTGCTGAATATAGTTAAAATATTGCCTGCTGGATGTCAATCAATTAATCAATAAATCCAACCAATTGATCAATTAATCATTTGTTTAACACAAAATGTACAAAATATTTTAAGTAAAGGAAACCATTATTTCAACCTTTTTTATTGAGAGGCTGTGTAAACAATTAGTAAAAATGTATGAGAAACGTTATAGGAATGATAATAGCCTTATTTTATTCGAAGGATTGACGAAGTCAGTAGTACGTATACGGGAGCTAGTTCAAAAACATCAACATCTTTATCTGAAAACCCCATTCACTAAACACTAGACTCGTTTTACTTGGTAGAAAAAAAGAAAAAATACAATAAGGAAAAGTGAGGGTAATAATTTTTTCTTATAGTTTGAAATTTGAACTGCAGATGCAAAATATATGAATTGTTAAATATAAGCCTCGGGATATATTTGTTATTGTGAGAAATATGAAGGTGAGGCTTAATAAATCAAAAAAAATAAACATGGCATTTTTTTTTATCAAATGCATGAAACAGTAGTTCAAGTAAACGGCTGTTTCCAGCATTATCATATGAGATGAGAAGATTAAGGGTTTAAGTGAAAACGTTTCCGTGTTTCTTCAGAATGATTTTGAAAATGTAAATTTCATTACAATTGTGCTGTATTACCGAAGCTCAATCTTTTTTTTGAAGAACAGGCTCAAACTATACTTATGATAGAACAAAAGAAACAAGAAAACTTTTGATGCAGAGCATCAGTTCGTCTCCGATTTATTCTGCATTCTACACTTGTTTGTCGAAATGTAATTTAAGGCATGTTTATATCTATGTTACAGAGGTATGTTCTGTGCAGTTATAATATATAATGTTGTAATGCGTCAAAGTCAATATTTTGTTCAAATTATACATGAACAGCATGTACTTCAGACCCAATTGCGTCATTTGCTGTACTTTTAATGCGTGGCTTAGATGCTATATTAGAATCAAACGTTTCGAACCTTGAATATGTGTTTGTCTTTTTGCATTTGCTTAAATGCAAAATACAGATCTTCTCGACAATATGGCAACTATAAAAGACGATCTCAATTTTAGATTGGATTAAAAAAGTGTACGTGTAAAGGATCAGATAAGCATAAAGAATTAGAGTATGTTTTTATATATCATAAAAGCTTGCGTAGCAGGCATCTTGGATTTCCTATCGAACTAAAAAAAAAAACACTTTCTAAAGACTATCTAATGAACATCCGCTTAGAATCAACATTGAAATTTCTAAAAAGAAGGCATTTAAAATTATTCTCCATAGGTCCTTCCTATGTAAAGCTATTTCCTGCAGTTGTGGCTAGTTTGAATTATCGATTTCTAAATTTGCGCACATGTAATCTTTTGTCATATATTAAATCATAAATATACTTAAATTAAAACTAATGTTGACATGGTTCAATTAATTAAATTATTGTTATAATTTTTTAAATTTATTTATCATACAAATGTTGGTATACTACGGAATTGTATACTCAAAATAGCCTTTTATTTTTGGTTTCGATTTTTCAAAGCTACGCTCGTCGATAGAGCTATCACCGAAAGATATAGTACCAGGATAAAAATTGGTCTCCCTCTATTATTAACTTCCGTAAATACAGTACAAAAAATAATCATTATTACATGAAACTTTGATATCACCCAAGCATTTTTACAGTCGGACATAATATATCATCTTGATTTTTCAATCAAGTTGAAGGATTGACATTCTTGTCACAAAATTATGTTTATTCATGGTAACTAAGTGTACTTCGAAATATTGTTTTTCTTTATCCATCTTTAGCAACAAACATGAATACAAAAATATATCGCCGCTGGGCGGAGATAAAAAATGCAATGGGGAAAAAGTGGGGGTATTGATTTTTTTCTTATCGGTTGAAATTTGAACCGCAGATGCAAAATACACGAATTGTTCAGCATAAACCTCAGGGTGTATTTGTTATTTTGAGGATATGAAGGAAAGTCTTGATAATCATGATAATTCTAGCAAAGTCCCATATAAAATTAAAGCTGATTACCTAATGATATCAGGTAAGAAGATTCTATTTTATAGCTGATTGCGCTTCCCACTTATTATTTATATTTGTTTCAGAAATTTAGTTGAAATTTTTCATATCAAAATGTGCAATTTCTCGTGACTGTTAAAGTGATTTGTGGATCATATAGCATATAAAACATGATTTTAAACGTACCTTATTATATTTGAAAGTTTAAATATGTAGAAAGTTCAACATTCAAATACAATTAGGTACATGGAAATGATAAGGATATAATTATGGAAACCTTTACATACATCATATAATAGATTTGACCTTTTTTTATCTTTGATATTTCTTTCTGGTGAGTATTGCAAAGGAGCTCGTTTACGTACTATTCAATTTTTTTATTTTCCTAATTATATACACGTATTTAATACTTAGATGTGAACACTTGCGAAATGTCAGTATCTCTGTTCGAAAGATTTTGTAAATAAAATAAAAAATTCGTCTGTCAAATGTTCAGCATATATAGTAATGTTACGTCTGTAATTATTTGCTCTGGGTATTTATATTGACATAATCCCCGATAGTTATTCATACACTGAAAATGTATCTCTGACGTCACATTCATTATTCTTCAACTGTTGTAGAACAAATTAGAGGATACTTGTTTTATATTTTCGTTGTAGGCAGCCCAGTTCTTGAACTATCTGAGGAAGTCGTTTGTTACCCGTCATCTACGATATCCTTATCGTGTTCTGTATATGGAACAACAACTTATACATTTTCACCTTGGATTCATTCATATAATGGTACCTTTATTAGATATATAAGAGGCGTTCTTGAAGATAATGTAACTACAATATTAATAAAGAAATGTAGTTTTGAGGATGCAGGTCAATATACATGCAGCCTATGGACGAATAGTTTTGACGAAAAGCTAGCAATAAATACAAGTAGCATGCTACATGTTTTAGGTAAATTATTCAATAGAATTTTATTAGAGACATTAACAATGATTGTTGGGTTGTAACTGAAATAAATGTTGCATGTGCCACTGATTTTATGACACAAGAACAATTTTTTCTTCTATGGTTCCCATCGCCTGTAAATTTAAAAAAGCAGAGTATTTTTAAAAATTGGTTGCCTCCCGTTTGTTTGGGTTATTTTAAAACACACATATGTTTATGTGTAGAGCTCTTATCTCGTATATTGTCAAAGGTAATCACAAAATTTTGCAAAATGATATTTATATATGATAAACAATATCAATGATGAACTCAATATTATTTTTAAGGCAGATTTTTAATGATAACTTGCAATTTATTAACAGGAACCAAGAAATATTATATATTACATTATATATATATAAACAACCATTATGAAACATGTATATTTATTATTTAGCCTCTGTACATATTTTGTAGGTTCACCAAATATTGTAGACACACATATCAACACGAGTACAAGTACCCGATTATCTGTAAATTTCCTGTCATTTCCACCACCTCGAACAATCGCGTGGTATATTAAAAACATCCTTGTTGTCAATTCTTCCAGGTTTGCTCAGATGTTTTCCCACAGGAAATTGTTTCATCAAATGCATGAAACAGTAGTTCAAGTAAAAGGCTATGTTTCCAGCATTATCATAGGAGATGAGAAGATTGGGGGTTTAAGTGAAAACGTTTCCGTGTTTCTTCAGAATGATTTTGGAAATGTAACCTATACATTTGTTAAAGAAAATGGTAATTTTACCTATAGTAATTTAATAGTAAATAGAACAGAATAAAACAGCAACAATATCCTGTAAATTTCATTACAATTGTGCTGTATTACCGAAGCCCAAATCTTTGTTTTAGAACAAAATATAGTAATTCAACATCAGCATCTAATTGAACAACACTGCCCAAGCTTGTTAGCCAGGTGAAATATTTGTGCAGTGTTAAACCTTTTTTTGGACTTAATCGTTTATCCATTTTTTATTCTATAAGAAATAAAAAAGAACCTTTCTTTTTCAGGTCGGCGTGCGTTAAATGTATTCAATATCAGTATGTTTACATGGATACTAATTGTAATAGTGATGTTTAAAATAACTGTTGTTGGAACGTGCCTCTTGATAACAAAGTGGAATAGAACACGTAAGTAACATATGAGGTTTAAATAGTTATTTTTGAAAGAGCTCTCCTCACCAAAACGAAAGTTTTTTCCGACATAAAATGAAGGTTGTTTACCTTTTACAATATATAATAATAAAACATTACTTTAGTAAGATGCATACAATTGAAACGATTTAGTTATGAGGTTTTGGTTACTTTTTAGATCAAGTTTCACGGGAAAGACGTATGTAAGTATAGAGTTATTAAATAGAAATGAGAACTGCATGAGAACAATGCACCTGTAGTAAAAACCACGTAGACTATTTTTATCTTGTATGGTGTCCAGTAATTATTTTAGTATATTTCGTCTAATTTTGAGCTTGTTGTATGATTCTTTGTGCCAAAATATTATAAAGTTAATAAGACGAAAGAAAGTCACAAAACAATTCAGGTATCCAGATATACAAATAAGCAACGCGAACTCCTCTAAACAAAAAGGTGATATAAGGTTTTTGGAAGAATGAACATATCCTGCTTTAGCTGCGACATTTATAATATTATTTACGACCAAAATCAGTGGTGAGTCAGTCACAAACAAGACGATAACAAGTTCTCAATTATTATAAGAAAACAGAAAAACTTAAGTAACCATTATTTATAAATACCAAAATGGATAAATATTTAATAAAATTACCCATGCAACACTTGTAATTGTATAGTGCTAGTTTTTATTGAACAAATATTTAAAACATTTGATATATAGTTTGTTTTTGAAAATTTATAGGTATTATTCAGCTCCACACGTTGTTAACACAGATGATATGAACGCAACTGCTTCTAACTATACTGAAATAACCACTAATAACCAGTATTTGGAAGTGACGAGCAGTCTCTGCGAGGACGATATGTCGGAGCATTATATTTATATTGATTAACAAGTCTAACTGCGTTAATCAATGACTATTAAATTGATTGGAATGCGCAACGTTATGTGGGCAAGCAACGTATTTGAATTTACATTCATATTTGAATATTTTAAAAATTGTTTTAATTTACATTAAATCACATTGACATTGAATTAGTATTAACATGCAATTAATAAGTCACATTCTGTTTCAAACTGCGAAACAACATAAATTTATTTTTTTAACTTCTTTAAAAAGAGCTACACATTCTGGGAATATCTTGTAAAGTGAAAACTAGGTGGAAGTAAGATTTATTAGTTTAGTTTTCAGAAGGTCACCTTAAATATATTTACTGCACACTATTTGTTGTAATTTGAATGAATGCTTAACTTGGTACATTGACGGGGAATATTTACTTGTCAGTTGTGATTGTGCCACTTTTTCAGGGATATATTAAATACATTTCTCTTTGTAGTTACAAAACATGTTTATATTTGATCACATGCGTACTATAACGACAAAATTTACAATCTAGATATCTGAGAAATAGAATTGAATAATACTCTCAACATGAATGTTTTGTGTCTAAAAACATGTGTTTTAAAAGTCACTTCCCAGTGGAGTAAATTTTTTCATTATTTCATATTGTACGTTTTAAATGCGAAAATCCAGTAGAAGATATTTATCCATGATAACCTGTCCATTTTCTATGAGTGGCCGTTCATGTCATTGGCGCGATATTCTATCGCGTTAATAAAAATAACGCGTTATTTTGTGAAAAAAAACCGCGTTATTTCTTTCATTTATCGCGTTAAAGACACAAACTATCGCGTTAGTGTATAAAAATAACGCGATAATATAGCAAACCACGCGATAGTCTGTACTAATAACGCGTTATTTTACCAAATCTAGTAGAAGATATTTATCCATGATAACCTGTCCATTTTCTATTAGTGGCCGTTCATGTCATTGGCGCGATATTCTATCGCGTTAATAAAAATGACGCGTTATTTTGTGAAAACAACGCGTTATTTCTTTCATTTATCGCGTTAAAGACACAAACTATCGCGTTAGTGTATAAAACTAACGCGATAGTCTGTACTAATAACGCGTTATTTTGGTAAAATAACGCGTTATTTCTTACTGTAACCGGTTGATTGGCCCTTCATGTCATTTGCTTTTGTCTATCGCAAATAATATTAAATAACGAATTATTTTTAACAATTAACGCGTTATTTGTAACAATTAACGAGTTATTTTTACCAAATAACGTGATAGATATTTTTCAAAACAACGCGTTATTTAATATTATTAACGCGATAGAAAAAAGCAAATGACATGAAGGGCCAATCAACCCTTTACGCGTTATAACGCGTTATTTTACTAAAATGACGCGTTATTGGTATAAACTATCGCGTTATTTGTGGTTTACTAGAGTATCGCGTTGGTTTGTGTCTTTAACGCGATAAATACAAGAATAACGCGTTGTTTTAAGGAAATAACGCGTTACTTTTATTAACGCGATAGAATATAGCGCCAATGACATGAACGGCCAACTCATAATTTTTATACTATGCCTCTGTTGTTTACATGTAACAAATCGTCCTTGACTTTTGCTACGGGAGTTTTACATTGTAGGTCAGCCATTTTTGTTTCTAAAGAGGTCTTACGTTGTTTACAAAAGTTTTTTTTTCGTGATGTTTTATAGTCAAACCGCGAGACTTTTCCCGCGTAAACTGCAAACGACATTGCCTTAAGGGTTTAGAACAGACCACAATCCTAGCTTATTCATGTACTTCCGTTCTAATTTAGGTCAAAATTTACTGTGGAAAACGGCCAATCGAAATTAAAATAAACCGCCGCATTTCAAAACACTAATCAAATGTGGAGGATAACTGAGGATTTCAACTTGCACCTTTTTGGATCTATATAGGAGCATAAGCTCGACCATACGCGGTAAGCAGTTTTTATTTGTCAATCAAAAAATCTGTTTTCAAATAGTACTATAGTAGAGTATGCAGACTTTTACCCTAGTACCATTTCAAAAAGAAATATCTTTAGTTAAGCAGACTGTATTGGTAAATACTGGAATTTCCTCTGACCATAGAACGTCTGGTTTAAGAGTAAAACTCATGGCGAATAGGAGAGGTCCTCTCGTTTGTGTTTGTGTCAGTTTATAATACGGGAAAGATAGATCATTTTATCCACTACAAAAGGCTCAATCGTTTTTCCATACTAAATACTTCTTACGTATCTAGTAACAGTCAAAATCTGTATACTACCTATTCCTCATATGCCGTTTAAACTCGGGCTTAATTTGTGTTGTCAATAGCTGCTATTTTAGAAAAAATGGAGAAACGATACGTGTATCTGGTGATTATTTGACTTTTTGTCCTCATACAATAAATCTTATATATATATACACTGAAGACTGTTAGATTTTCTCGATTGACAACATATATGTCTTGTTTGGAGGCTGTGTTTTAGGCAGACCTTAGAGATTCCTATTGGTACAAATTCATCATTTTCTTTTGTGTACTCGTACGAGAATGAGTTCTTTAAAAACAGATAAAAACGTTTACTGAGTTTTCAAATTCCACTTTCCACTAAAACGATTTGTCTTAACTAGAAAACTCTACCTTCAATGACTATATACAAATTTATTCCGTCTAAAGGTACAATAAAATCTCTCTCGTACCTAGACCTTCTCTAAGTAGATTAAAAAGGAAAACTGCAAACAAAACTCAGGTGTAGTAACTTTTCTTCCCCATTGTCAACTTCATGTTCATTGATAACAATTTTCTGCAAATGGTTTTTGCTTTTTTAAGCTAGATTTGGAGATTGGTATTCTGATTTTCTAGACTGGACGCAAATGTGGACCAAAAAGCTACTCAAACAGGGATATGTTGAACTTATTCTTTCTGAAGTTCTATAGCCATCAACACTTGATCGTTATTAAAATTCAATATCTGAGCTATATTTACTCTTTCCTCTTCCTGACGATGTCTTGTACCCAGACATCATTATAAGTAACTCGACGGAAGGTACTGCCTACTTTACAAATGGACCTTTGTGCACAGGGTTTTTTGTTTGGCTGACGTTACTCAATTTTTGTTTTATGGTGTTTTCTTCTTGTCTTGTATCTAGGTCTCAAACAGGTTTTCATTATCCAATTCTTTTACCATTCAGAAATGAAATGATTTTCCTAATGACGTCTAAACTGCTCTTTTCATTAGCTTTCTAACTACTGTGTAAAATGTGAATAGTTTGACATGTAACAAATTAAGGTATTCTATTATAATAGCGAGCACATCTCGCAGCCGGCAGAGAAGAGCGGTGAGCTCTAAAACAATTATGTGACCTGTGATCAAAATTTGCTTAATTCTGATATTGATTGTCTTTCGTCCGTTATTTGGTGTCGTCAAAAACTGTCACAAAGTGAATGAAGAAGAGCACACCATTTAATTTTAAAGTTAGACTTAAAAATAAATTTGACATCAATAAAAAATAAATGTTCTATTTAAAAGTAACAACAAACATTTCATATGATTTTTCTTTTGCAATCTCTAAATTTCTCTATTTAAAAACTGAGAATCATATAACCTGCATGTGACGTCACCATTACAAAGAAAGACGTCACGTAACCATTGGAAATTAATGTCACTATCAAATATAGTCTGGGATCCTGACTAAATATTCTCAATACCGTAAGCGGACTTCCGGTTCGAATATACAGTCAGGTCACCAGCAATGAATCCGGTCAAAATTTTACCGGTTTGAAACATTCGGAACGCCTCAAAATTTACGTGAGTATTAACTGTAACTGACGTCATTCCGATGCAAAGCATTATGACGTAACGTCCGGCGTCCGGTAATCAAATTCAAATAAAAAGAATGTTTTTATAGATTTATGTCTCGTTTGTGGAAATAACTCTACGGGAATGGTCAGTTTAACTCGAAAGTTGGAAAACAAGAAGCAGGTAGCTACTTTATTTAAATTGTATTCTGACAGAAATTTCCCGAGGAACAAAACGCGCGAAAAGTTGGCTAAAACATGGCGTTTTAAACAACCAATCAAACTGGGTAGAAAACTGGTGGTGACCTGGGGTTATATTTGAAAGTGAAGCTTGCGTAAATGAAAAATATTGCACCAGGGGACCAGGTTACCATCAAAGGGTGTTCGGATGAAAAGCTAAGCATTAAATGTGATCGGAAAATTATAAATACATAATTTAAAGTCGTATTGCAATGAAAATAATATTGTGTTAATAAACATTTTACTTGCAAGCTGTTTGCTTTCCGATTTATTTAAAAAATTAAAGTTGCGTGATACTACGGTTCCGCAGCTACACAGTAACATCTACACAGCGACAGGTACCGTGTTCAATAAAATGCAATATAGATTAAAATACATTATTTAAAAACACAATACAACAAACAAACTAGAACATGTAAACTGAAACTGTAACACTTACAAATACCACCAAATGGCACAACATGCCCGCCAACATAAAACCTCCCACTGTGACTCGAACTGATTCATAAACAAACGAATCCTTACTAATATGTAATTACTCCACAGAACACATTCTAATAAGACACAAAATAATGTATCACTTTATAAACTGATAAAATTTTAAAATATCTGAATATAACACATTTTGATTTTTTCCGTCAATCCAAACTCATGGCCCTTAATTTTCATTGACAAGGGGGTTCCAAATGGGGATTATAGGGATTAGGATAGCAACACTGCGAGAGAGAGAGAGAGAGAGAGAGAGAGAGAGAGAGAGAGAGAGAGAGAGAGAGAGAGAGAGATTGATTATATGTTATTCCGGTCTTAGACAGGGTATATAATGTCACATTCACGGCTTAGGATTTATATTCCATGAGCCGAAGGCGAATGGAATATACGTCCTAAGCCGTGAATGTGACATTATATACCCTGTCTAAGACCGGAATAACTATTATATTATAGCTCACATCTTAAATTAAGAATATTTAACGGGAAAAAGAAAATATTTAAGAAAGAACTATGTAACGTAATTTCATTTGGAAATGTGTTCAAGTTATACGTATTTCTTTGGAAAATATACGTATTAAGTGAACGCATAATATTTAAAAAAAATGCATTTTCATTCATAGTTTTTATAAAACAAAATTACACTCGGGAATTGGTCAAATTACGTTATTATTGATAACATCAAAATATATTCAATAAATATTGTCCCTTGTGGCACCCCATCATTACTTTTATGGCGCTTTGACGATCGAAGCCCATTCGGGATTTATAACAAAAGTTTATACAAAAACAAACTATATTTTTGTTGAACATCAAATTAATAAAAAATAAGAAAACTTGTTTATATATTAAATAGCAGCGAAAATTTATCTTTTTTAAATTTAAATCGTCTTCTGTTCAATAAATAACCCAATTGTATCCTTAAACTGGGAAGTGTCAAGGTAAAAGTTTGCGAAGCACCAAATTCAATATCGGTGGAAAACTGTGGAGCTTTTATTTGTTTTAATTGATGTGCGGATGTGGACGTTGATAAGTGAATTAAAATAAGAAAACTAGTAATTGACGGTAATGTCACTATGATGCCATTAAAATGAATATCATTGGATTTTGACGATGGAAATCAAAATGAATTTTGACGATGTCTTGACTGAAGAATGCATGATGATGCAGTTGGTGCAGGTACATGTTTATTAACTTTTAGTGCACTTTAGATCACGTTTCTCGTTTATTGTTTTGTTTGTTGACACATTTTGATAGAGGACACAACAAAATCATACAGGATTGTGACCTGTGACTGACAGACACCCCCCCCCCTTTCCGTGCTTTCTATCGCTGATATTTTGAGTAGTTTTGTGTCTTAATTTTACTTCCCTTCTGTTATTTAAACAAATATATTACATATCATTTGATTTACGTCGTTTAAAACATGTTCGAGTTAGGCATTGTTGCACTTTGTTAGTTTTTTAATCGAAGCGGCACGAAGGCGGCCATGATGATTTGTTTTCCCAGGGGCCCCATACGGGATAGATATATGCTTTATGTATACGGCTGTAGACGTATATACGGCTTGCTAACCAATCATAATGCAAGGTTTTTATGTGAGCTATAATATAACGGGATGACATTTAACTGAAAAAGGAGATATTAATAACACCCTATATATTCGTAGGAACAAAAAGCTCGGGATTTCTAAAATCTCACCAAAGTGCTCATCATTTACTAAATGTGTAATAACGTATTTACAGGATAAAAGCAGATTTCATATGTTGCTCATTTTCAATTCTTAAACAAGTCGGTGGAAACATATAATTCCGTCAAGGAAACTTCATTGCTGTTTGCAATATATTCATGAGCTTAGCGAAGAATCCTTTGGATATTTAAGTTTCTAGCAAATAAGACACGGAAACCTCGTTGCAATGTTGTTCCTAATAGTTAACCATTAATAAAGAAAAAGCCAATTTAAAAAATATTCTTGACATATCATCTTATACCTTTACACCAAGATTTACTATTGCGATTGGTACGAGGGAGCTAGTGTTCTTGCCTTCGGTTTAGTGTATAATGCTTGGCATAATTGCTTGACGTTTAGAAGAAACATATATATTGAAATTTAAACAATAAAGAATAGATTTTGTAAAGCTTTTCTATTAGATTAGTCAATAATTTAATGAAATCATTGTATTTTCACTTTCTGTATCCCAGATTGCTTTGAATATTACTTAGATGTGTTTTTCAACTTTGAACTACACGCATCGTCTAGACTTTTAAGAAAGTCCATTTCATTGGACAATATTTTGCAGCTTTATCAGTAAAAACTGCAAATCATTTTTTTATCAAAAGGAAAACTTACAATGGCATGTGTTTTATTTTAAGTGAAATGTCAAAAAACCTATTAGTCAAACAAGAATCGAATACTATACGACAACAATAGTGTCAGGATTCCGCCAATAAACTAACAAGACATGGGATAACTAACAAAAACAAAGGTGAGTACCCTGAACCTAATAAAATCATGGGTGCATGTAGGTACTCCGGACGAGTACTGGCAACATACCACAGAATCGCATTAATTTGTAATTTATCAATCTAGGATATCAATTTTCTTCTTGTCCGACAATTTTTTGCTGTATTTATAACAATTGGGATTAATTGGTTGTCTCAAATAACTGACACAGAAAGCATTGTTTAAGTTTTAATATATTAAGAAACTTAGTTTATTTCCGCTGATAGGTTTAGCACCCTTTTTGGGTAATTAAGGCACAATAAGAGATGAATAATATCTTTAGTGTTTTATTATTGTTAGTTTTATATGCTGTTGTTTTTTGACTGTCCTTTGGATTGTGACTCCTTGTCTTTTTTCGGTAGATTAACTTGGTTTTTGTCTATATTTGACGATTTAAAAAAAATTGCAAAGTAAACTGAATATATTAGGAAACTACATTTTAATTAAGTGCGTGGTTTTTACGACATAATAATACAATTATTATGCAACACAAGCAGTAAATACGAAAACATCATACAAAAATAGTAAACCTATCTGGAAAGACATCAGTAGGCCAACAATCATCGCGCATGACAGTTATTTCACTTACCGGTGTATTTCAAACTTAAAAAAGTAATTTCTGCGCTACATGTATCACTCGCCGTCACTACTGGCTAAAAAAATGACTGTAAATACCAGTTGCAGTAGTTTTTCGTCTGTCACTGACTGAGATTGACTGCAAATGACTGCAAAAATGTCTGTAAAAGACTGCAAACGTTGTGACAGACAATAATTTTTACTGTGACAGTCATTTTATGCCTGTCACAGACATATTTTGTCCGTCACATACATTTTTTCCGTTAGCCTAGTAATTTTTTGTCTGTTACAACGACGTATCTGTCGCAGTCATTTTTTCCGTTGACTCAGTCGAAAATCGTCTGTTACAACGGCGTTCCCGTTGTATCAGTCAAAAAATGTCTGTCACAGACATTTTCTCCGTTGTATCAGACAAAATACGACTGTCACAACGCCTGGTAATTATTATTGTTAATTTATTAACAGCGGCCGATTTATATTTTAAATTTTAATTTGATATATGAAAATATTCGGAATTAAACACACAAAAAATTGAAGAATGTGTCCATGGGACACGGATGCCCCCGCTAAATGAAGTCCCAAACAGGAAGTAGTTGTCCCACAGGTCTGAAAGTCGCTTAGGACGTACAACGTGCGATACTGAACCACCCTGCCAAATTTCAAATTGTTCTCATGTCTGGTTTCTGAGTAAAGCTCGACGGAAATTTTCATACTCGTGTTGATACATTTTCAAATCGGCCCAGTCGAAAACAGGAAGTAGTTGTCCGACAGGTCTGAAAGTCGCTTAGGACGTACAACTTGTGATACTGAACTACCCTGCCAAATTTCAAATTGTTCTTGTGTACGGTTTCTGAGAAAAGCTTCACGGAAATTTTCATACTCATGTTAACACATTTTCATATCGGCCCAGTCGCAAACAGGAAGTAGTTGTCCGACAGGTCTGAAAGTCGCTTAGGACGTACAACAAGTGATACTGAAGCACCCTGCCAAATTCCAAATTGTTCTTGTGTACGGTTTCTGAGAAAAGCTTGACGGAAATTTTCATACTCGTGTTAACACATTTTCATATTGGCCCAGTCGCAACAGGAAGTAGTTGTCCGACAGGTCTGAAAGTCGCTTAGGACGTACAACTTGTGATACTGAACCACAATGCCAAATTTCAAATTGTTTTCATGTACGGTTTCTGAGAAAAGCTTGACAGAAATTTTCATACTCATGTTAACACATTTTCATATCGGCCCAATCGCAAACAGGAAGTAGTTGTCCGACAGGTCTGAAAGTTGCTTAGGACGTACAACTTGTGATACTGAACCACCCTGCCAAATTTCAAATTGTTCTCATGTACGGTTTCTGAGAAAAGCTTGACGGAAATTTTCATACTCATGTTAACACATTTTCATATCGGCCCAGTCACAAACAGGAAGCAGTTGTCCGACAGGTCTGAAAGTCGCTTAGGACGTACAACTTGTGATACTGAACCACCCTGCCAAATTTCAAATTATTCTGATGAACGGTTTCTGAGAAAAGCTTGACGGAAATTTTCATACTCATGTTAACACATTTTCATATCGGTCCAGTCCCAAACAGGAAGTAGTTGTCCGACAGGTCTGAAATTCGCTTAGGACGTACAACTTGTGATACTGAACCACCCTGCCAAATTTCAAATTGTTCTGATGTACAGTTTCTGAGAAAAGCTTGACGGAAATTCGTACGGACGTACAGACGGACGGACGGACGGACAGACGGACGGACAGACGGACGGACGGACATGAGTAAAACTTAATGCCCCCCGACATGTCGTCGCGGGGGCATAAAAAATCTCTATTTGGAAATCGATCTCTCCACACCGATCAACCGACTTATATCATTTTGGTGTAAAGTAGTATGACACGATGAAAAAAGATCTAAACAAGTTTAGACCTATACGTATACAGATGACTTTTTCCAAATCGCTACGTTAAAAACGCACTGTATCAAATATAGTGTAGTAAAAAATTATTTGGCATATATTTGTCCATTAACATATTCAATCGTTTTAACTAATGTTTTCATTTGTTATCTGAAAATATGATCCGAAGGTACTGGCATCACAAATTTGAACAAATAAATGGGAAATTTACGCTTCTGCACAATATATTTCTGTATCAAGTGTTTGTGTTCAAAAGGACATTTATCCAACTTTTTTCTGACCACAAAATTATTCTTCCATTTGCAATTTATTAGGAGTTTGAATCATTTTTCTTTACGCATTTACTGAAAAAATGATAAGAAAAAATCAGCTCATCTTTTTATAATGACACGATGAGTAAAAGTTCCTTGACACGATTGAAAACAGATACGTATTTCTTAAGCGATTAGATTTATACTTCCACATGGGGCATTTCAATAACTTTTTATAACTAATATCTGTATATCATTGAATATTATACAAAAAGTCTACAATTGTTAATACAATAGGACTATTATGTATACATTCTTGACACAAATCACTAGACATGTAAAAAGGTAACAAGCAGCGGAGCAGCTTTTTAATTCATCTTAAAACCATAGTGAGGAATTAAACATAGAGTAAATGCTCTCATTGAGACAATCCCAATCACAAATCAACATAATGCCTTATACCCACATGTCAAATGTCAAAAGCCAAACTCAAAAGACACAAAAGTTTAAAACCCTGGTACTCATTTGTCAATCAAAACAAAATGCGATCGGACTTGTCAAAGTTCAAAGTCTAAGGTCCACAACCATGATACGAGACCCATTGTCTAGTAACTACCCACATGGCAAATATGAAAAGCTTAGCCTATTTCAGCAAAGGTCGGGATCTTCTCTGGCTACTCAGGCTTCCACTCCCAGTAAAAACTGGACTCCATCATACAGCTGAAAAATTGCTGAAAGTGGCATTAAAAACCATTCATACAACCAAACAAACAGTCAAACAAATATTTTATTAACAAAGTTATAACCAGGGCGTGGGGGGGGGTCAAATTTCGAAGTTAAAAATCCCGGGTACGATACAGTCACTCAAAAGGCAATGATGTAACATTGGAGGTCAAATTTCAAATCAAATGTCAACACCCATGGCATGCGACACATCGATTAGTTATAATCTACCCACATGCCAAATATCAAAAAGCCTACCTGAAAGGATAAAAAGTTATATCCCGGACACGATTTGTTATGGATGCACGGACAGACAGACAACAATATGTCGACCTTCTTTTGCCTCTTATACCAAAAACCCAATTAAAACCTCCTAAAAATGAAAAGTGGAATATAACACTAGATAAAGCTATCTTGCATATCCTAAACGTTTATTAGTATGCAATTTGCAGTGTCAAATAAATTTGAATGAAAATATCAGCCTTAAAGGAGAAGAAAAGAAGATGAAGTAAATTACCAGACAAAAACAATATGTCTCCCATTTCTCTTCGTTTGGTATACCAAATAAAATAAGAGTTGCATACAAATACAAAGTATAGTTTGAAAGCTTTTCTGCAAATGTTATTGTGGGTCGCAAATTTGTTCATTGCATATTTTATGCACAGTAATCAAAATTAGTTTTTCCAATCCTCCTCTTCATGCTTCAAATTGACAAGAAAATAAAAAAATTAAATATATTATTACGTTACGAACTCTTAAAGTGCATTACTTATTCAATCGGTAAGCAGAATTGAATAGCTAAGTCATATTTCTTGTTTTAATCGTATCATTGAACTGATTTATATCGTACTTTCTCTGACTGTGCAATTAAAATCAATTAATATTGTTAATGCATTATGTTAAAGATACATTTTTGGTACCAAACGAAAGCTAAAGGAATTTTCTTTATATTAAAACGGCCGATTTGAAATAAAATTATATCATAAAAGGTCATTTTAGCATTTTAATAACTATATCTGCATTTTTTCGTTTATTTTATAAGACAAGTTGGACAAAAATAAAAGCAAGAGATTAAACAACTGAATATATTTATTGCCAAATCTATTCTAAATCGTGTTTTAATATATTTTATTCGCTACAGTAAATTTAAAACATTAAAAAATTTGAAAAACTTATGTACGTTTTCATCGCTTCTCACTTGTTTATATCTTTTTTCATCGTGTCATACAACTTCTCACCAAAATGATGTAAGTCGGTTGATCGGTGTGCTCTCGCACACTTAACGATGACAAATGTTTTAACGCCTGGTAATTTTTATTTTTATTGTTGTTACACCGGTCGATTAATTTTCTAAATGTCAAGTTATTTTATGAAAATATTCGGAATTCAACAATAAACATCTATTGGAAATTTGATTATCTTCTACATTTTTATAATAATATTTTCTGCAAACAAAGTTAAACAAAATATGATGAGATCGCTTATTTATTAAGTTATAAAATCGGCACGTGCCTATAAAAATGCAAATATCTCTAAAACTACAAAATAAAAAAAACCCCAAAATTTGGTAAAAACTATATTTATGCACTTACTAGTAGTTTGCAGTATTTCTACGGACCCAAATTAATTTACAGTTATAGATTGTACGGTTATCTTGTAAGTAAACTTCAACCCCATTTGTTCTACAGACAAACACCAAATTTTAAAGGTGTTTATTTTTAATTGTCTACATTGACTCTAAAATCATACCATAGAAAGGCAAAGTGCCACAGAACAAATAACGGACACACTTTATCGAATGAAACTGAATCAAGTGCGCCGTTTCGTGCTATCGTACAAAGTTGACATGTATTCGAGAAAAATCATTCGATATATGTCCAGTGAGCAGTTGTAAGTATAGTATATAGTATATACAAATATAACTGTGTTTGACAGTTTCGGTGTCTCTGTAAAAAGAAAACAGAAATTTTAGGCAACACACTGTTAAAGTTTATTGTTTCTAAAATAAATATACAAATCGTCTCCTTTGCAAAAGCTTTCCCCAAATGTTGTACGATTTTATTTGTAAATTTGCGTGCTAACATAACTTAACGATGTTATCGTTCTTACATCGGGCATTTATCGTTTGTACGACGTTCGTGCATCGTTCGTACATCGTTAGTATATGGTTAAACGTAAATCGTTTTTCTATCGTAGAACATATATCATTAAATAATATGTAAAATTTATTAATATAGGGATGATTAATATTTAATCACTGTAATAATATAAAAAGGTTAATAACTTTATCGTTCAAATTGCAGGGTCATACGGAAAATTGTATTACCCGATACTATATCACCTCCGGTCTTCTGGACCAGTAAGCTATTTCGTGACTCCTTGATTGGCTAGTCATACGGACTGTTCATACAGGCTAGCGATACGACTTTTACTTTATTTAAATACAATTGTTACGAACTGGCGTCTGTATTGGCTTTTTATCGATTTCCGGTCAGTCGTATTGGCCCTGGACCCTACGGGTCTCGGGACCTATACATCCAACCTAGAATCAATACCAGGGCCAATACATATTCAGCCAGTTAGTAACACTGAAGCATGGTTTCTCCATCTTGCATGGTAGGGTTTTTCGTTTATTCTATCGAGAAGTGTATAAGGCTTTTACATCATAAAACGAAATAAACCATTATATTTGAATAAAGGAATTTGAAAATCAGACTTCTTTTAGTTTTTACATTGTCCCTGCGCATATGTACACGAGTAATAAATCCACTTCAAAGACATATACACGACCTGTATTGTATTTGGTTATTGTAATTAACAAAATTAACTATAATTCTGTAGTTCAGATTTTAAAAAACGATACTCAGAACTGAAAAAAAACTAAAGTATATTATTAATTTCTTTAATAAATATTTAGCGTGTATTAAAATACTCTATGAAAACTTACACCTTTCAAATATATTAAAGGTTTGTTTTTAATAAATCAAAAGTCCAAGTGTGGTAATGAAATCGCATAACTAATGTGTTAGAATTCAAACTAAACGATGTGATATCCGATTATTACCGAAATAGATAGATAAGCTTGATTGGATGTTTGCTTTACGTCCAGCGAGTAGTATTTCAGCGATATCCAGGACAAGACCAAGTAAACAAACAATTAATTAACGGAAAAAGGAGGTGGGGTGGGACACAAGTAACACAATTTAGACTGCAACTGGAAAAGTATGCAGTTTTGTGTAGGGGCGGAGAATTTAGCCCTTTGTAGCGCGGCTACAATGAGCCTACTCTTTATTCAAAATCTGCAAAAGGGGGGCTTTATCGTGCTAGGGGATTGGCAATGTTCAAACACGTTACCCACTACGGTCAGCGGTCAGACTTTACGTATGATGACCTGATATCACTACAACTAGAGGGTCTCCCCTACAAGTATAAATAATTGTATCAACATGCTATATATTATACAGATCGTCGGGTCTTTACGAGGCATTTCTTTGGAATAATTTTAATAATCTCTATTGCTTGTCAAAGTTGACAATAAGAAAAATACACCTTTACAATTGAGTGTTTTGTGTGTACAAAGTTCATAATTTACCACCCGGGGGGGGGATAAACAGGTATTTTAGAAGACAGTACCCATTCATCCATAACTATAAATGTATTTATTACATTATTATATTACACAATATCAACCCTTGTTCTGCATGATCGCGGAAAAACACCGGATGGTGTCGCAAATGTATAATACACATTTTCTTTGATCAGCGAGGCGGCGAGGCGAGATTACCTGTAACCTAATTAACAGCATGTATCATTCTTTAAATTGTACATGTACAATTTTATAGTCCTAATTTAATTACCAGGTTTTTTAATATTTAAATACTTAATATTGAAAGACAGAAAAAATATAACGACTAAAATGTCACAATTTAATGTATGTAGACGTACTAAATTCAATACTAACAGTTTCCGCCATAATTAAAGAAATTGGCGATTTTATTATATGTATTTTTTTTAACTTTGTCCGTGTTTTAAGAAAACATTATTGTACAAATGTATAAAAGGCAATCGTTATTATGGCTTTAATGCGGTTTTTATTTTCACTAGATGTGTAAGTAAACCATCAGTTTAATAATTATAAATAAGGACAGAACAAATGCTAACATTTTCAGCAGTCTTCATTTTTTAGAAACAGATTTATTTAAACATATATTTATCTTTAACATTACTATTTAAATAACATTTGTTATCGTAATTGTGCGAACGTACAATTTCCAAATAGAGATATTTTTTTGTTTAATTCCGAACACGGACATTTTCATAAAACAAGTGAAATAAAAAACTTTAATCGACCGCTGTTAATAAATTAACAATAATAATTACCAGGCGTTGTGACAGTCGTATTTTTTCTGATACAACGGAGAAAATGTCTGTGACAGACATTTTTTCACTGATACAACTCAAAGTCATTGTCAAAGTTCTAAATATAGAGTCTTAAAACGACGAAATGCGATTCCGAGAGTCAGAGTACCAACTGATAAGGTGTTTGCTTAACGCCCATTGAGCAATATTTAGTACCAGAGCAAATTACCAAATAAGAAATCAACTGGAAAAAGGAATAGATAAACGGAAACAATATAGAGTGCCACTGGAAAAGTACGGAGTTCTTGGTAGGGACATAGAATAAAGCCTGAAAATGCCGCCCCAACGAAAGCGCCTCACATATCTGCAACCTGGGGACACGATGGACAGATCTCTGGTCCCAGACTGCTGCCTTAAATTTGCTTGACCAGACCAAACAACGTTTTGTTTTAGATACCTAGAGCAGTAAAATTCCGCTAACCTAACCAATTGTTTAGCAAACAATATTATTTCTGTTCCAAGTCGATCCGTCTATACTCTCGTCGTAAATATTTAATTAATAAGTTATTGCATCAGAAGACTTTCTGGATTTGGAATGCCTTTTAATCCAACCACATACTAACAAAAACATTTTTTAATTTTACGATGTTAACATCACTTACTCTCCATATTAACAAGTTGACAGTACAAAAAAACCCCGAAACAAATTAAACTGCCATTTGTTCTGAGAACAAATGAGTAGGTCTTTCCCACTATCCGTCTAAAGTCAGAAAATATATGTGATGCTTTTGTGTCTGTTGCTAAGCACAAAATGTCACTTCCAGTCATAATAATGAGTTATTTGAGTACAGAAAGTCTAAAATATATGGTTGTTAAGTACTTTTATGCTTGTTGCTAGGGAAAACATTCCACTTCTGGTCAATAATTCTTAAAATATATGGTTGCCTAAGACTTTTTATAAAAGTTACATTGTTGCTGTGGTATGACCTTGACCTATGACTTTGGACTTTTGGCTTAAATTGAAGCCCTTTTCCTAGTGATAACTTTAAACCTATTTGTTTACTATATTATCTCTGGGACTAGTATAACTAACGGGATTGGACACTCGCTAAGTCTTCAGCTAAGGCAGTACGATTTCTTTGTCGCGACGAGACCTGAACGAGATTAAGCGAGAACGCAGAAGTGACATAGACGAATGTAATACGATACCAACATTTTAGTTAAATTTGTTGCCAATTTTCTGTGACAGTAAATGTGTTGTAATTGTTTAGAATTTTGTGTGTCTTATTTACCTAATTGTATTACAATGACCATGTTTTATCAATTAAAAATGTTAAAATCAGCGAAAATCATGAGCCACTTTTACCGGTCGCCATTTTGGTATGTCATTTTGGCGAACTTTATATTTTATGACCATATATTATCATAATGCAATATTACACATTTAAAAGGTATAGACCAACCAATTAGGTTTTTTGTGTCGTGTTGCAGCATATAGTTGTTTTTTTTGTGATTCCCCGTATATTTTCGGAATAGGTAGCATGAAATATTTATCAGGTTTTTGGAAAGTGGACGCAGATTTTTAAACGGTCCCCTTGAATACAACCAATATACTCCTGTATTATGAAAGCAGTATTCATTTTTCTTTCATATTCTGAAGGATAAATGTTTTAAGATTGTAAACAGATAGGTCATAATTGAGGACATGAAAAATCACTTTATGTTTTACAAAAACTTAATTACAGTTCATGATTGTCCATTATTAAAAACATCTCTATTCATTTTGTGGTTATGCTTGTGATTGGTAATAAGCATAATAGAAAAACTTGTATACACAAACAAACATTGGGGGATTAATATCAGCAGTTACAAATTACCCTTTTTATACACCTATTAATTAATTTAATTTCTTTTGATCTTGGGAACTCCGATGAAAAGGAGCTATTTTAGCAAATTTATTTAAGTTAGTACTGTAATTACCCTAATTAAGTTGAATTAATTAATACTACAAACGCAATTTTCAAATTTTAATTAATATTTATTACACCCGATTCTCTTAATGTTGTGCCCACCTGTTGCACTCGTTATGTAATCACAGGTGTGATGAACAAATGGTTCAATAAACAACGATGTCATAAGGTGTAAATCCCTAGGTAGCTAATACCCATGTCATCATATTTATTTGTCTAATTGGTTAAAGCCATAAAAATCTGGCACTAGTTTAACTGGTATAAGTTGATTTATAGGTTTCTGTAAACACCAAAAAAAAAAAAAAAAATACAAAACGGTTTCGATTTTAACTCACTGGAACCAGTTCATATAATTTTATTTCATAAAATCTGTAAGTTTTTTTCTTTGTTTTTTTTCCTTTTTAATTATCTTTCATTAAATACGCAAATTTATTAATATATAAACATAGTGCCGGTAACCAGAGTCTTAAACAGACAGCTTATTTCCGAGAGGAGTCTTTCGAAAGCCGAAAACACGATCATATCCGTGTCGACACTTGTTCGGTAATTAAGTATTGGCGCGACAATGAAAAGTAGACGATAACGTTAGATTCCAGTCCCGTTGATTTATAGGTTCCTGATTATCTCTAATAGTTTTCAAGTTGTAAGCAAAAAACCGATTAACCGAAATGTGTCAGGGGCTGTAACTCGAAAAAGGTTTATCGCACAGCTTCGCGCCAAATGTATCAAACGAAGGTCTTGATTTATTTTCTGCTTCTTTGGTAATGAGATATTGTGCTAACAATACCAATATTGACCATTGACCTTTTTTTTTTAATGTAACGTAGGTCATTAAGGATCAATGGTGATTGTCCCAAGTCTCTATGACTTATGCTTTTCAAAACACAATTTTTTAGGAGTTGCGACACTTTTCGGGTCAAAAACGCGTAAACAGGAAGTTGATTGGAAGAAAAAAAATGTGCACTTTAAATCATCGCCATAGGACAGCCTACATTTTGTACACTTCAGATTTTGAAAGTCGATTAAGGTTTCTGAGTTTATCTACTAACAAGGGTTTTCTTGTTTGGGGGGGGGGGGGTAGATAACTCTGCTACTAAAAATAGATCGGTCTAAAAGCATGAGCCATGTAATCTCCGGATATGACCGATTACTGGTACCAAGTATCAAAATGCTATGACGAGACGCTCTTTAGCAAACCTCCGCGGAAGACAAAAAAAAACTAATCATAAGAAATACACGAAGGTCTTTCCACTGTAGTGACCTTAATAATGTATAAAAATATGATATTGTGAGTGTGATTGTGTGTGTGGTTGGAGGAGGATGTCATTAATAATGTAAATAAAATCACTCTTTGCTAAAACATAAAAAGCATAAACAACATCACAGTATAATTATTATACACAGTTCTAAATACATCCTGCTTATACATATGCGCTAACAATCACATTTTGTACTTTGATGATTTGGCGATTTGGAAGATTTTCAGATCTTCCATGTAAAAACATAGCATACTAACAATACAATAAATACAAAACAATAACGATACATTTCGTTTTATAAAAGACAAAAAACTTAAATAACGCAATGTTTACTCATCGTACAGCATGAAAGTATTTGCAATCGTTATTTTTTTCTTGACTTAAGAAAAAACATTCGAAGATTTATTGGGCAAAACTTATAATCAAAAGGTAAAAGATGCATAGCCTTATCCATGTAAGGTGTAAATCTTACATTTAAAAATGTAAAGACACCTATGACGTTAATTCGAGTTTTATTTAACACGATCTCATCATAAATAATGTAGCAATTTTTAAACAAGAACAAAATAAAATCAGAAGTCATAGACGAACATTTGGATTTGTTTTCAAATACATTCTAAGCATTGTAAATATAATATTTTCTTTGTTAAGTTTCAGTAGTGATCAGTAACTAAAATTAATTGGTCAACAAGGCATGGAAATGGAAACAAATGACAATGACTTTTACACATAAAGTATAAAAATAAACTTCCAAACAGAATGGCTATTTAATAACACAAAACATTTTATTAAAACTGCTTAAAAACTATATATATTTTTAATTCTAATCGTCAAGAGACAAACAATAGCTAAATAATATTTTATAAATAAATAATATTATTTACAACCAAACTTTTGGCACTCAAAATATTACTTTTCAAGAAAGTAACGTGTTTCCAATCAATAAAATAAATACTAGGTTGTCTTGCACATGTATATCAGGTTGATTAAGATTAAATATTACATGTTTATAAAATAAGAAATATTGTTTCATTTGTGAAAACATGCATTATCTGACATTTTATACGAAACAAAAGCAAAGGCTGAAATACTTTGAAAAAAAAAACGGAATGGGTTTTACGCATGCTACATAATGAGTAGATTATATCTCTGTTTCAAAATTAACGGTCACAAATAGTCTATATTTCATGCTATCTTATTTTAGTGCCTTCCATTGAATGTAAAAATAACAGTGACAATATGTATGAATAATCCTTCAGTAGACATGTTTTGGTGTAAATGAAAACGGTCTTTCACAAGAAAGTAAAATTAAGAATAACAGATAATTGGCATAAACTGAATATCCGTGATAAAACGATGAAAATTATGGCTTGCATGATATAAAATATGAGATTTAAGGCTATTATGGGATTGGACTAGATTCTCCACATACTACTGATATTATTTGATGAAAGCTTTTGCATAGCGTAATAAAAAAATGAAAATTATTTATAAGATACAGATTTTGTGTTAAATGGAAATAACACCTCTAGCAATCAGTTCATCTTAAATTTGTCACCTTTTTTTAAAACGAAAATTCAAATTTTTTTTTATTTGTACTTTTGTATATAATTCAATGATGTACTTAGTTGGTTTGGCTGGTTCAGTTCATGCAACGAGTTTAAGCTGTGCACTCTTGTTGATACTTTCAAGTTCTCTGCTCCTATAAGATTTGTCATCAAACATTTTAAACATAATAAAATCATACATACAAGTAAATAAAACAGAGTTAATACTGAACAATTAAAAGATATTATTTTTCATTTACCAAACTGAGCCTGTATTAATGAGGTGTAAAAAGTAACTTCAACTATATCACCAATTTGTATTTTCTTTAACGTAGGTTTTTCTACACACACAAATTTTAAATCGGCGTTTATTATCTATAAAGGAATGTCAATAAAACTTATCTTTGGGTAGGCAGGTACATATTCAACTGAAACTGTGGTAAAAAATTCAAATTAAAAAGTCGAATGCAACTACTGAATCACATTTATCATCGCCCGTTATTAAATATTAAAATGCAATTTTTGTTAATTTGTCGATTACATTTGATGGCTTTAAGGGATGCAGGACACTATCGACCTTTTTTTCTTAAAAACAAAACATAATATATATATATTACATTAAGGTTGCAATTCATAATGATTTCTAGTATAATTATTTTTTACTCTATTAATGAAAGACTTATATCTGACTTAATCTTTGTATTTGAACAATACATAGCCAGATTTAAGTCTTTCATTAATAGAGTTTTTTGTTTCGGCGAATCAGTTTTCATTAAGCGTTATAATGTTCGCACATTATATTCAATATAGGTGTCTTTGATAGAGCGGTTTCCGCATGCCACCTATTTATGTGGTTTGTTTCCCTATTTTTTTCTTTTTGCTCGTTCACTATTAATGCAATTGCATAATGAAAAGGTACATACCATTTGAAAACAGACTAGGTTCTGACCTCATTATTTCTGATTTTTCTGAAAAAAGAATAAAAATACAAGTGAAAAATTGTTCGTTTGAAACTGGTGCAAGATGTTTATCGATAAAAAAATCAAAATTGTGTCCACGACAAAATTTGCAGAGAATAGTCATTAGGAAGTAAAAAGACAACCAGTATAAATTAGCAATAAGTATAAAATAGTCAGAACAATATAAAAACAAGTACTCTGTTAGTACACCTATGTTTGCTCCTTCTGTTTAATGTTTAATCCTTTTTTGTTTTATCTGCTCGGCTCGTAGTTTGTCCGTTATATTCAGTAGGTTACATAATTGTATCAATAATTAACAGATAATGACTTACAACGCAATAACATCACCACAGCAACCAAAGGAAGTCTTAACTCAAGGCTGTGGTTTCGCAAGATTAACAGAAAAAAACCGGTCACGTAGTATAATAAGCATATTACAATACAGTTAAAACGAAAAATCTTATAAAACTAGAACAAAAATTAGAAATATTTTAAGTCTTTGTGTCAACTTTAGAAAAGTGTGTTTTGTTTTTCGAATGTGTATGTCAATGTATCTAAGTAACATGTTGTTACAAACACTGAGCTAAACATACCGACTGCAAGGGAACAACTCACTATATCCTTTGAAGAATAATAAAGACTAGGCGTGGATTCTTCTGAAATTATAATAATAGAAAATAATTAGAAAAAGTATTGTACACCACATAAACTGATCGTTATTCCTACTTTTACAAAACTTCAAGCAAATCTGATGTATTTGTATGTGTGTATTTTTAAATTTTTAGGCCACATGACAGTTAAATGAAATTTCCCTCAATATTGTTTGTTTGTTTGAATGTTGTTTATCACCAATTTCAGCAATTTTTCAGCTATATCATGGCGTTCAGTTTTAATTGGGCGAGGAAGCCGCAGTACCCGTATAAAACCCCGACCTTCGGTAGGAAAACTGGCAATCCTTGTCAATTAAGATACAAGTCGAGCGCACCCTGCCTGCAGTGAGACTCAAACCCACAATCTCATTGTTGACAGAACACGTGATCAATAGCAGACGACCTACCTCTTAACCAATATGTCAAGTATATTCTTAAATGAAATAAATTGTACTATAATAATCGTTTTTGTACATATTTTTCAAGCTGTGGACTTAAGGATAATGAACAAATAATATTTTTTAAACATCATTATTACATTTATTCTAAAATCTGTAGTGCATTGTGTTGTGAATTCGCTTAATTTGCTGGCACGAACACCTTCAACGGTGGAAGTAAAGGAATCTGGCGCTTATCTGACATCCATTTGATCGATTATTAGTCCTTGAACCCTTTCAATAATTTTATTTGATTAGTTAACATTACCGTTCCCACTTTCCCTTGACATACTATGTTGTGAACCAAAGTCAGATGATTCTTCTGAAAAGATGCCATTATTTTGTTATTTTTGTTCTACTCACACGAAGTTTCAGTAATATACTAAACTTTTAGATATAGTGTTTCATGCAACTGGGACCATACTATGAGGGTTCACAGTGCTCGACCCACAGAGCTGCCCAGCGCGTCCCAGGTGACGGATAGGGGAGGCCCTCTCGTTGGGGGTTTTTAGGTCATAATACGCAAAACCTGACCGCGGACAACAGTGGCTAATGCTTCTTGCACAATAAAGACCCCTTTTGTAGATTTCGATAAAAGTAGGCTCTTTGTAGCCGCTAAAAAGGCTAAATTTTCCGCCACTACCCATACCCCATAATTTTCAGTGGCATTCAAATATTATCCCTTTGATTCATATTTTCCCACATGATTTATTGTTTGTCAGCTTGTTTTCGTCCTGAATATAGCTACAGTACTGCTTGCTAGACGTAAAGCAAACTCCAATCAATCAATTAATGTTTCATTTAAATAGCACGCTTCAGATATGTAGATATATTTTATTTTGAAGTAAAAAAGTTTACGAAAACTCTATGAAATAATGTTAACTTTATAAATAGCTCATTTATTTATAATCACGTACAAATTAATTTTAAGTTTTTTTAAACAAGAAGTTTTTTTCATACAAGGATTATGTTTTGTTTTAAATTCTAAGCATTTATTTAGAAATATAATTAGCGCCTTCAAATTAAGCTGTCAACAACTCGAGTTCATCATCGCTAGCATCAATTAGACACTAAATTAATGCAGCCTAGTAGCCGTGCCATTTAATGGTTAATTCGAACCATTCTTAAAATGCTTTAAACAATCTAATACATGTACGTTCGACCAGCTTTTGCATGATTTAATATAATATTAAACATTAATATTACCGTCTTCTCTCTTCAGTGACATATCTAATGTAGAATATGAACCCGCTGATTCCATTCTTTGACCTGTAGAAGTAAACATAAATAAAAAAAAATTTATTTGAGACTTTTTGTTTATTTCAAACTAGGCCCTATTAATGGTAATATCATGGGTCTTGTTAAAATAAAGAATATAATTCTTTGTTCAAAAAGATTCGAAACATGCAACATCAGTTAAATATGTTTGCTTCAAAAATATATAAGAGAATAGTCAAAAGATAATACCCCCGCGTATGTGTAAAAAGAAATTAAGGAAACAAAATTGTTTTTTTATTGAGCCCACATCACAGTCTAATACAAAATCAATTAATACCTAAGGACATTTGAGTGGCACATGCTCAATTGATCTGCTCGAAATTAGTATAAAAACTTCTTGGAGTGAGTGTAAGACCTATATCCTGCAAACCTACAGCAACTAAAACCATATTGATATTGAAGAGATGCGCACAGATCACAACAACCATGTGTGTGACATATAACTGGCCTAAAACTAGTAATGAGAAGTAAATTAGACCTAGTTGTCAATGATCATCCCAAACATATTGAACGTCAATTGCCATTATTTTAGAAACTCACTGAAGAATGCATATACATGTCAAAAATGCATAGTGCTAAACATTAATATATAATATACAAGATATATATTATTGAAAGATGTATCAACATCTGAAATGCTTGATTAATATAATACAAGAAACAACTAAATTAGACTGGAGATTAATGTGAATATTTCTAAGCGCAATTAAATTCTACATATTACATAGTATAGGGAAACAGAGATCAAAAGATTAAATATATAAGAAACATACATAGACATGTGGGCATACGCATTATTTATTTTGTAATTTCAGTTTATAAGCTAGTGAACAAATATGTTACGTGTGTTTGTTTCGGTGTTCTCTTCTTTCTCTTTATTTGTACTGGCACTCAAAAGATACTCTATATCTAAAAACAAATGGAAATTCATCTTTCAGTATTGTTGCACATATCCTTACATCTTTAAATATAATAAAATACGGACAAATGAAGGAAAATGTGTAAACTTTGTTTGGATCCATTAGCAGGCAGATTAAAAAAAACTAGTCAAGTTACTTAGAATATCAATTACTACAAATATCATAAATCGTATGTTTTTTATTTATTATATTTTAATTTTGATGTAGCTTAAAAGTTCTCGTTTCTCAAAAATATGGTAATTTCCAACAGTAAACTTATTAGCTTTCCTTGACGAAGGTTTTATGAGCTTCTCTTAAAAATAAAAAAAGACTAAATTTAGCGTCATATTTTAAAATAAAAAGTTGCATTAGAAATGTATGCCGATCATTTGAGTTCAAGATATTTTCATTACGTTTTTTTCAGATGAGCATTTATTCGCTCTCATAAAAAAATGTCTAAATAACGTCATCCTACACAAATCCTTACTTTGTGGGTCACCACGTTTTGCATCATTGATATCATATTTGCCCTTTGTCATTTCAGAATCTGTTTGACACACTAGAAATAGAAAATATAATGTTCAAAAATGCTTGTAGGAATTATTGCGTTATGCTAGCAGTAATGGTACAGGATGATCATGTGCGCAGTCTGTACAATATTGCAATTTAAAACTAATACAAGTTAATCAAACTCAGATTATCTTAAAAACACAATATCTTAGCAATCATTCAGCGGTAAACAATCAATGATTTGTCACCAAACAGTCTCATCGTTTCGTATCAGTCAATTGACTTGTAAAATTGACAAGGTGTTCGAAACTAAACATAGCGTTTCACTTACCAATTAGATGTGTCTGTATTCTTACATATTCGTATAAAATAATTTTACAGACCCCCTTACACAAAAATTATTTATGATTTATTTATTTATATATTTTTACTTATGACTTAATAAAATTAATTAAACAACAGCATAAATAGCATAAATGTATTCAAAAATTCATAATATGCCCTAAAGGTACAATTTTGCATTATAAAGATAACTTTATGTTTCTTTGATTTAGAAAGAAAACATTTTGCATGTAGTAAACATAACATTACAGTTCTTCAAAACATATTAATACGAACAGTTTATTTGAATTAAAACACGCCTGATTGTATTTATAGGATCACTTTTTTAGATTATTAATAACAGATAATATACTTCAACTAAAAATCGTTTCATTTTTAAATTATAAACTTAATGATAAAATGAACGATCTATGCATATAATTAAATGTTGGATATGATTAACCGGACGAATAGATGAAGTCACCACAAGAACTAGGAATTTATATATTTCGACGGAAGTGTTTAGCGTTTAGTAACAGATCTGTCAGCGGTTATCTCTCCGTTTTTGCTTGTCAACTTGTTCGCGTCCTGAATATAGCTGAAATATTCCTCGTTAGACGTCAATCAATCAATCAATCAATCAATCAATCAATCAATCAATCAATCAATCAATCAATCAATAACTCAATCAATCAATCAATCAATTTCTATTTACTAAGCGTTTAACTCCATTTTACTTGATCACTTTCCAAAATTTTGTTTTAATACTAATGAATAATTTAGCACAGTGTCAACTCAATTGTTACAATACTGACAACTAGAAAACTTGTACAATATTGCCTAATAAAAGTCCGAAATTACGATTTGTATGTCACTACATCTTTATTTACCTTTTCTTTTCTTTATTGAAACAACAGCTACTGATGCCAAGATTAAAACCGCTCCAACTGGAATCGCAATGTACCAGAGCCCTGCAAACAGATTCGTGTAAAATAACAATGTAATCGATTCGTTACTGAATTTAAATATCTATGCACATTCTGAAATAGAACAAAAATATTCGGTTAATATGTGCCATATCTTTTATTCAACTTAAGGGGATGCAGGACACCTTCCGCCATTTTTTCTGAAAATTTCAAAATAAATAGAACATTTATGGTATATTTACTAATAATTTCTTTCATTATTAACGCTTAATTTCCATAAAATTAAAAATAATAATGAAATCCTTATACCTATATTATTGCTTCAATTTATTAATGGTTGAAATGAAATAGTTTCACATAAATTAGTTCGGTATTGGCAAAAATAATGAACATGAAATTTTTAACAAGGGAGATAATTTTGACAAAAAAAATACAATTTTTTATCACTTTTTGACCAGGTTTTTTCCCAATGGACAAAAATTTAATTCAGAAACCCCTATTTTCCTTTCCATCACTAAAATGTATACAGAATGCATGACATTATATAAAAAATTCAGAAAATTTAATTGGACAGAATTTTTATAATCTTTTATTTTAGGGCTTTTTTATTCTCTTCTTATAATCTTATAATCAATTAGAAAATTTAAAATTTCAGTGCTCAACCTCTCAAAAATAAGCTCTGAAACCCCATTTTTTTATTTTGAATTGCGATAACTTGTTTAAAAAACTAACTATATGGCGAATTTAAAGAAAATTCATTAACAAATTATTTTCAGTGAAAGTGTCCTGCAAACCCTTAAATAGTAATACATAAATTAAACATCCAATGCGTTTGTGACAAAATTCAACAGCGTTTGTATGGAGTTTAAGAATCTCAGTTACAACAATGTTCCAGAGCATGTGCGTAATTCTCGATTTTCTAGATAGATAATTGCTGCTGAAAAAAACGCCTTTTCGACAATAGGGAGTCAATTCCCTCGTTTTAGTGTTTTCTATCACGAACTGATTGATCGCTCGGGAGATATTTGCCTAACAGATGCCTTGAAATTTATTTGCATTGCTGCTCACATTCGTTCCGTTTTTTACATCTTGTTGAAGACTTGGCTTTGATAATTACATGAATTTACAAGCAAATACCACATGATAAATAGGTACTAGTTACCCTTTCTGAAAATCGAGAAACTTAGTGTGTTAATCATCCTTAGGTTTTAGTGTTATTATTAGTATTTTTATTTGTTTAACAATTTGAAGGTTTGAGCATTACTGAAATCAAGACTTCCTCGTCTGCAACCTTAATTGGCAACGATGGCCAATGGTCCGTGGTTTTATACTCGATATTGGTAAAATAAGGTTATAAAATCAAAGAAAGAAAAAGAAATTGTGCGTTTCATTTATTATGTAAAGTGTGCAGTGATCAACAGATTTTCTGGTGGGCAAAAGTCATAATAGAAATAATACGGAAGTACACTATAACATCTTATACGTTTCAGAGAAAAAAAGGCAATTCTGCCCCTAACAATCTTTCTTTAGATACATTTTTTTAAATACTAGACTTCTTTTAACTAAGAATCATCTCACTTTTACTGACATCTAGTTTTCAATTTGTGTCTTTTTTGTTTATTGCAAATGCCTGTATTGTTGAATGCGAGATAGTATCAACATTTTATATTAAACGATATCGATAAAGCAACCATGATAAATATATGAAGTATATAAATTAAATATATTCAAAAATATATTTTTCTTGCAAAATGACAAGAAATTCATATTTAAAACAATATACCTGGATTGTCGTTCTTTATATTCGCATCAATTTCCTTTGTGTCATTTGTTAGACCTCTATGAACAATTCTTTCATATTCATCAACAATGACTGTAATAAAAATGTCAATGCTAAAACGCCAACAACTAAACCTAAGGTAATTAGACACCTGTTGAGTTACTCATTGTCATATCTAGGAAAAAGGCAAATCCTCGAATAGGAAAGACTACCTATCACTCAGTGAATGATTTAAAGAGGCCTAAAACATATTTCTTTCCATCTAACACTGATCTGCGATTACATAGGATAGTTAAGTTTTGACTACAACACATCTAAATGTCAATCGGCAGCAAAGAGTGGATACTTTGCTTCATTCATACTTTAGTCGCATATTGACATTAGACATGAGTGGCAAATAAAGTTCATTTTCATGCTCGTGGTATCTGATCAGAAGGTTGAAATTGTAACTTTCATTCGAGTAATATAATTTAGCGTGTTTATTTTCGTATTAATATTATAAATACATGTTCGCCATGTTAAAACTAATATATCATTCTGAAACTAAATTGTTTTTTATGGAATGAGAAAGAGGTTGGAATCGTCCAGTAGTGTACAAACTTCCTTTTGGTCGCTAAGTTATAACTGCATAAAATAAATTTCATTTTGTTTAAATTGGGTTATTCATTTTCTACCTTGATTTCCATAAAATCAGAAGTTGCAGTGGTCTAAATGCCAACTGCATGTATACATATCTAGCTGACACTTTTATTTGAAGCCTTCATGTTTTTATTACATTTATAAAGGACTGTTGTTTAAACATTAAACATCTGTTTATAAATCCTTGTCAATTAAGACTGGAGTCGAGTTTACCCTGCCGCATTGAGACTCGAACCCACAACCACAGACAATGTGACTAATAGTAGACGAACTACCTTAACCACTCGGCCAACAAGATCCCTTATTTCCCTCTTGGGATTATCCCGATAACCAGACGTGGGCATTTGAAGTGTTATTACTTGCAATTTCTTTTCGCTGGAAACTATTTTTCTGTTTCGGTTGTTTAAACATAACTTGGCTGTTCTTTGAATTACTGTATATAAACGTGTATAAAAGTACGATGGCCACAAACATTATCAAATACAGGGATAATATCTAATAGCATGTTAATAAAAACTGTAAACATATGTTTGCTATTGTCATGTCCAACAAAAAAGCCGTTAAATGTCAAAATATAGTGAATTAGTCGACACAAATGGACGAATTATTATTTACAGTTATCTTATAATTGATAACGACAACCATTTAATTGGCTTACATTTTTAAAGGTAAATGCAAATGTTTCATTTGTGATTTTTTTTTATATTAAAAGCCTTATTATTGAACGATAAACTCCGTCTGTAGTCTTACAAAATCTTCACGAACATGTCCTCAACACTCGGTATAGTTTTATGATTGCATGAATTTATAAGAAAATATTTTATTTACAAAAAAGCCCTAACAAGGAATCTTTCGTGCAACAAAACAAAATTCACACATAATATAGGATTCATAGAAACAACGACAATCAACAATAAAAGATGTTGATAGTTCTTTTTTATTGTTTAAAATTGTACTTGGATTATTATTAAGGTCTTTCCCACTACAGTGGAAAGACCTTCTTGTATTTCTTATGATTATTAAGGTCTTTCACACTACAGTGGAAAGACCTTCTTGTATTTCTTATGATTATTATTTTTTTTTCTGCCGCAGATGTCAAAAAAGTGTCTTGACGTATCGCTTCGAAACTTGGCACACTTAACCGACACTACCTGGGCTCGATCTGAGTCACCCTGCAAAACCGATCTATTTTTAGAAACGGAGTTATCTCCCCAAACACTGTTTACCCTTGTTTTCAATTAAACTAATAAACCGTAACTGAAATCAAAATTCTAAGGTGTGGAAATTGTCACCTGACTCCTGACAATGATTAATCACGCAAAAAAATATTTTCGATCAATTTCCTGGTTACGCGTTTTTGACGCGAAGTTTGTCGAAAACGTCAAAGTTGGTTGATTTCAACAAAACTTGGTTTCCAAGTAGATATGAGGGTCCTAATTACATACCCGGTATCAAAATGTATTTTTCGGTCCTCCATTTTCAAATGGCTGTTATTGAAATTTTGTTTTCAATAAACTCAAAAACCATAAAAAAAATTGTAGCAGACAATATATCATTGAGATCTACATTTGATATAACGGTCGAAAACTGTGCGACAAACCGTTTTCGAGTTATGGCCCTTGACACGTTTCGGCTAATCAGTTTTTGGTTATAACTTTTAAACCGTCCGAGATAATATAGTAAATATATGTTTTTTTGTGACCGTCATAACAAGCCCTTCGATTTAAGACCAAAGTCGAATGGTTACGGCCAGCCATTTTCAAAATGGCCGACACCGTAAACAGTTTTTATAGAATAACACGTAAACCGTACAAAATTGAAGCAGACAATTCAAGGGAAAAATGTTCGTCACATCGAAATGTACAAAAAATGTTTCAGGTACGAAAGCGTAAAACTTGTCGTTTTTGAGTTATTGCCCTGGATTCGTATTCTGAAAATGGTTTTTTGTTTATAACTTTTTAAACGTTACAGATGATGAATGAAACATATGGTTCATTTGAAAGAGAATGAAAAGACCTACAATTTGATCCCAAGAAATACATGATTCGGTTGAGTGGTTTCAAAATGGCGGCCAAAAACATATCGTAAACTGCGTTATTTGTCAATAACTTTTAATAAACTTTTTCAATAACAGATTATATAGTAAACGTATAAGTTTTTTGGAACCAATATGTCAAGCCCTTCGATTTAAGACCAAAGTCGAATGGTTATGGGCAGCCATTATGAAAATGGCCGACACCGTAAACAGTTTTTATAAAATAACACTTTAACCGTACAAAATTGAAGCGGACAATACATGGGAAACTGAATCGGGATCATTAACTGAATTCAAATATCATATTTTATGACCGGAAGTGACATTTTGTCCATAGCAACCAACTAAATGTCCTTAACAACCATACATTTTTACTTGGGACCACTTGCTTTGTACACCAAAACCATAGCAACTTACCGTAAAGTCATTAGCAACCATATACCTAGACAAAACACTAACAAAATGCAGGGAAAGACCTCACATTTGTTCTCTGAACAAATGACTTTTTAATTGTTTATATTTTTAAACATGTGGATGTTGACTTATTCTTGGTTTTTATAGTATTTCATTATTATGTCTTCCAAACGAAGTTTTGGGAGACATATAGTTTTGTCCGGGTTTTTACCTATTTTTCCCAGTTCGATCTTGTCAGCTGGTTTTCCTAGAGATGCAATGAAAATGAAACTTTGTGAGTATGTTGAATATTGTGGGTGACATAAAGTTTTATAATCAACTTTTGAAGCTCAGTTGGGGCTTTGTTTGGGAAAAATTTGTTATGGCATCCTAACACAGTGTTAGCAGTTTGTTTTATCCTTAATAGATTTACTCAACAAATTACGTTTTATCCGTGAAGTACCATTGTCTTACCTAACCCATTATATATGATAGTTTTAAAGACTTGTTCGTGTCCTTTAGTTCCGTTGAATCTCAGTTGACATGTAAAACTGTTGTGACTTGTTAACAATATGGTTGTGATATTCAGCATATAATAATACGGAGTGCATGCACAGTCGTTTATGTAGCACAAATTCCGCTTGACTATACAAGTGTGATTAAAATATCCCACACTTGCAACAGTCTTATTGTTATGTTGGAATTCAGCGACATCTCCTAATGGTGGAATCAGTGTTGAACAATTCAATAATACAACAAATTCACCATTTTTGCTGGAATTAGCAATATGTGTCTGAAGAAAAACCTTGTTTGACTTGTCACAGCAAACAAGAGAAATAATTAATATCAAGGCAACCAAACATATGTTGAAGCCATTCTTCCCTGTTGAATTCATCTTCTATATTTTATTCCTTTCCAAAGTTCCATCTTTGAGGTCTGTTGTTTTGCCTTCAGTCTGAAATAAAGCACACACACAGATAAATCATTTTTCTGTAACAATATCAATCATTATCAATGTGGCGGACACATTCCATGCTGTAGAGGAAGTAAGTAGAAGAGTGATTTAAAATAAAGCGCAGGTTCAATATATCATAGGGAAGAAGTAAATCACTTACACAAAAATGTCGCTTTGAAATATGATAAGGAAAATACAAAAGTCGAAATCAAATGTTGAGCTATTTGTCACCCTATAGTAGTTTCAATAACGCAGCACAAATATATATACATGCATTGCTGTGAAATAAATTGCCAGGCTTTGAACTATTCAATTTAGAAAATTGGTTTTACTGGTTAGATATTGCATGAATATACTGACACAAGTAAAAATGAGAGCAGATAAATATCGATAAATGGTTTGCAATAAAGCCACTTACGGAAGCAGTATTTGAAACATATTTCATTTGAATAATATCAAAGCAAGAAGGTATAGCGCACAAGTCAGCGAACATTATCAAACTCTTTTACCATTTTACTGAGGCCCAATATATATGTCGATTATATAATACTTATTTGCTATGGAGTATGCATTTTTTTTAAATTCAGAATTGGGTAAAGGTGACATGCCTTAAGCAGTAAAGATCATTTAACACGTATTACATGACTCACATTTTTTATGAATAAGTACCCTTACTATCAACAGAAAGTACAGGTATTTGCTTTCGCGCCTTGATTTCATTCATTTCCAAACTTGTTTAATTGTGATTGATTTCTGTTTACATGTATTGCATAATGCATGTTTCTTTTCGTTAGAATTCAATGTCTCTACACGTATCTCGTATGCTAAGTAATAATATTTTAAAACTTGCAGTAGGTAATTTATAGTCCGTATACACTCTTTTTAATTGCATTCTTATTTAAAACATGTTATGATGTGAGAGATTGCACTCATTTGTACTCCAGAGTCATAGTAGAATGCTCCACACCACTTCAAAAGGTGCATAACTGCAACGTTACGTAATCTATTATAACTTTAACGAGACTAATAAATCAATATTTTGATAGAGTCGGTCTGATTTATACAAAGAAAAACGTAACTTATGGCTATGATATTGTATTTTTTAGGCTCATGCTAGAAGGGTAAAAATTTGGTCGAAAAAAAATATTGTAGAAGTTATGTTCTATGTATGCTTTCCGATGAAAAGTTCAATTACACCAGCATAAATAAGTAATAAACCATTGTCTTTTCAGAAATCACATAATATAAAAAGTTGAATTACGTTACAGTTATTTTTTTTGTTTTTAAATCACTGAAAAGTTCAAATACACCAGCATAAATAAGTAATAAACCATGGTCTTTTCAGAAATCACATAATATAAAAATTTGAACTACGTTATAGTTATTTTTTTTTTTGGTTTTTCAATCACTGAAAAAACCTAATTTTGTTTTTTAATTTTCCACAGAGTTTATAAGGGTTTCAAAAAGGTAAAAATTAAACGGAAAGCAGTATACCAAGAGGCGTGATAAATGGTATTAGTTACTGTTTCAGATCTTACACTCGTCCTGATGTAAAAGTACAGAACGAAACTACAAAAATTTGAACCAATCCTGAGCCATTTGTAGAACAGACAGTCGTAAGCAATCAACCAAATGATAAAGGCAATTGTGGAACGTCCATTTGAAGATACAGAGGCGTACTAATAAGAACAAAATTTTTCACACGACATTGCAATGCCATTGGTAAAATAAATTTTCCAATATAGCCATGCAACAAATTCTCACCACAAACAACAAAATAAATAAGCAACACGAAAACCTCTTAACAAAGCGGTGATATCAAGTGAGCGTAGTTTTCTTACTGGAGACACAAGTCGTACTACATATGTTCAAAATCGATGCAATGATAGGAGAGAACATAAACTAACTAAAAATTTGTTCGTCGCCATCTTTTTCACAGGTATCATCTTTTGAACAACCGATTCATATTGGCGAACACATGATTTTTACTGACCTAAATATATAAATCAACCACTATCACTAATAATTGCTTTATCACTCTTTCAGTAAACACAATCCAAGTAATGAATTACAAAGCAAGCTAAAAGAAATCTAAACAAGCATTAAGTCAGAACAAACGCACTGCTTTGTGTTCGTTTCATTTTACTAGACATAAATACTTTTATAAAAGAAAGTTGCTTTAACGAGGATTCTCACTTTCCGTTTTAACTATGTCATTTTTGTTGGTGTTGTATTTGTTTATCGATTATGCTAATTTCACAATTTAACAATATATAGTAATACTGTTAAAATTTGTCTTCAAACATAAAACGAAACGTTAGCACAAAAAAAAACTATAAAGATCTACCGTTAGATTGTTTGATTAAAAAGAACATTAATCTATTATTGTCAAATAAAATAAAATATACACCAAAAGGTTTTACCTATAAACTTGATTACTCATCAAAGAATCAATAATACACAACTTGGTGATTAAATGTCGATAGCACTAGGTATAAATAGACAAGCTGTCTAAATCAAGGGTATTATGTTCAAAATATGACGATACTCAACAATGCGTAAAAGGTCTGCAGTTGAAAGGTTAGTTACAACGATATGTATATAAACTTTTTGCTGATACTTGCAAATTTCTTCTTTACGTCCTGGTTAAATATGCCTTTAAAACCTTAAATGGTAACAATACAGGTTGACACATGCAGTTATTATGACTCGGTGAACGTTCTATAAAATGACATTCGGATGCTTCAAATTTGCGTAATAAAATAAGTTTTTCGGTAAAATGTCTATCATATTCACATATTCCATAAGGTTGCAATTAAAACACGATTAAAAGCTACGAAGTATAGATCAGAAAAGCGATTTGCTTGCCTTTTCATATCGTTTAATTTCTTTTGGACTATAACGTTCAATAACAGGGGGTTGCTACATTCAAAGCACAACCTGTTTTTTGTATGATTGAATTTTTTTAATTTAATTTTGGCCACGTTATTTTCTTTCAATAGATTTATGATTTGGTTTATCAGGTCTTGCTCTCTATAGTATGTTTTGCCATAAATGATTATAAATTATATATATATTATATATATCATTCATTTATTAAATGAAAATAATAAATACAATGGGATAGATCTTATTTTGCCAGGCGAAAATGTATAAAAGTATAAACAGAGGCTGGTTTCAGTCATTCCAGTTAAAGTTATAACATATGAAAAAACTCTAATCATTAATACCTAAATGTTTTTGGACACCGCTTTTCGTTCAAATTACCTATATATAGTAAAATTGTTGAAATTTGTCTTAAAACTTTAACATTGATGTACACAGATCGAAATTTAACTGGAAAATAAAATATCAAAACAGTATAGTCACCGTAAGACCGTTAGAATGAAAGAACGTTTATTTAATAATGTCAAAAAAGAAACGAAACACAAGAATGTCTTACCTGTAAACTGATTGTTCAATCGCCATTACACAACTTGGTTATATATAAATAGACAAGCTATCTAATCAAGGTAAATCTACTGAAAAACATACTCAACAATGTGTATATAGGTTGCAGTTGAAAGGTAAGTTATGAACCTTCAATTGTATTATTTTATTATTTTTGAACCTACATGAAACGCTACCAAATGTGTTAGAATGATATTTTTAATTACCCCGTTTTCCTTATAGGAGACACCTTGCGATTTGTAAACAAGGTTAAGACATTCATGTCCTTGAACCATTCAAGTTTCCGTTTTGTTTCAAGAGGAGTAGAAATAATATAAATATTATACTATTTTTAATGTTAACTGGTGATTGATTTCTTTGTATGTAGAGCAGAAAAAAGGGATCGAAATTGTATTGATTGTTATGCACTATATATATATATATATATCTTAACAAGCAAAACCCGGTCAGACTGGCATAAATTATGTAAGCGTTTGTCCTGTTGATTATAACATCAAATGTTAATACTGCTGTATCTTTTTGCAGCTAAGATATGGCTACAGTAGATGACGACCTTGGAAGGAATATAAGATGCAGAAACAGTTACCTGCAGTGCTCGTGATGTCCATTATTTTTATTACAGGTAAGATATTTTTCACTGTATATGTACATGCATCCATGTAATATCTGTAAATTCTTGTAAAAATCTAGTTCATTAACTTAAAGTATGAAATTTTAATACGCCATATCTTTAGTCGAAGGAGTGTAACAGTTAACTATTTCACTACTTCCTGGTTTGAATTGTTGCATATGGCAGCTCTTTCCTCGTCTCGTCGAGCGCACAGCCGATTTAGGTCATTTGTACAGATGTCAATCATAGCTGATCGTTTTAAAAATGTCGAGCTTTTATTAGATCAAAAGACAGCTTGCAACAATAATAATATTATAAATACGAAAGTCCGAATTCGTCAATAATACTTTCTTGAAAAGAACGCCAGGATAGTGTTACTCTCTTTCTGTTTTTGTGTTTTTGGTTTCTGTATTGCGCTGTGTATGTTTGTCTCTATCCGGATTTGTAGCTGCCCCTTGACTTTTGGCTCTTGTTGTTCGATGGTTTTCTTTGCTTTTTCCTTACAGCGTGGAGCAATGGGTTAAATGCAATGTTAGGTAAATTAAAACACAATAAAAAGCAGTGGGGAAGCATAACCAAAACACAATATTTTCAAATCAATGCTATGGGTATGACATCGTCATATTTTTAGTGGAAATCTATGAGACAACAGTTGATGTGTTTAAGTTCTTACATCCATTATTCACAACAGTAAAATTATTGCTCATCTTTGCTGGAGATGGAAAATATCGCCATTGAGCATCAGTTCTCAAGTCATCGCTAGCACCTTAGAGCAAACTTTTGACTCTTTCCTCAACGTACATGAGTGGCTCCGCCCTTATTAAGTAGACAGTTAAACGGAGACGTTTGACTTACTAGTTAGTTGGCTTTGTATTTTTTGCAAATTATGAATTACGAACAAAGGGCGTGGCACTCTCCAAAAACGTCGCCCACAATGGGCCGTGGTAAAGTCTTCCGTATTATGACCTGACAGTCCATCAATTAATAGGCCTCCCTATCCGTCACCTAAAGACGCGCTGGGCAGCTCTGTTGGCCGGGAACACCCATAATGTCCCAGACAAACTGTTTATACAAAATCAAAACAAACATAATAAATTTTTAACACAATCGTAATAGTAAATTTAACACAGTCTTAAGATTTGCCTAGTCAAATGATAAGTTAGAGTTGGTTGGATTTCAATCATGATATGCTATTTAAACTCGATAAATAAATCAATAAATGTATATAATATTATAATATTTTATGCACCTAAATCGTATTTTAACTCAATATGACGTGTTGAAATCGAGGTCCAATTTTGACACTTAAATTATAGATTTAAATGCTGAACTTTAAACATATCCAGTTAATATGATAAATATTGCAATTGGCAAATACTTGAATGCACATGGGATATTAAAAGGGGGAGGTGTCATTCCTATGTGTCATAACTATGACTTGTTATTATCACGGAACAAAATGCACAGACTTAAGGTCTTTGGAGTTCTGTTACCGCTAGAAACAACGCAGACATTTTAAAACAATTATTTGCTATATTCATGCGACTGATCGGCTACACAAGGAATGGTTGCACCTTTGCAAATTTAATCAAATTTCAAAGACTGACAGCTAAGATTTATGAGTATTTTAATTATATTATATAGTCGGCAAAGTACATCATTAAGCTAAAATTATTTGTAGGTACAAAGGCATGCGAAAGCAGTATATGTTTGTCCTGGACACTGAAAACACATAGTCTGAAATTGATATGTAGGGTCGGTTTTTTACATTACTCAGTTAAGATACTGGGCCCATCGGGTGAAGAAGAAGCGTTTTGTTTCGCTCCAGTTCAACATTCCAAGTGCGATCATTTCTCTCGTGGATTTGTGGAGCAAAATCTGAAAACAAATGAAACAATAGTAACATTTTTAGATATCAACAGTAGATACAACGGCAATTGGACATGCGAGCATGGAGTTGGCATTGGAACTGCCACAACCGAAGTTATACTGACGTCCTTAAATGGTAATCAAAGTTTTAATTGTTGATACATTGTATACTTCCATGTGAGGCTGTACAATAATACTTCTAAAACAAGAACTGGACGTCATAAAAATGTCGGACATTACATTTCACACATTATTTAATTGATGCACATTTTCTGTTTAGCACCTAGTAATACTATCTCGGCAATGTTCTGAAACTGGATGGCTATTAGGAAAATTTATGACATGGAACACTGAAGCATAATAACAAATATCTTTAATTATTTGGAAACATTTGCAGGGCTATAACTGGGATATAGTAAACGATTAGAACCAAAAATTAAAATATTGAAAACACGAACAAGTAAATAAAAAAATGAAGCAAGTAATGACTTAACGTGTTACTGGGAGTATATACATTTATGGACAAAGACCCTCGATACAATTAGAAAATGTATTTGCAAAGAAGATTATATATCGGAACATTATCAGATCTAGTGTATGATTCATTTTAATAATATACGATAATTCTATGTTCGCAAAATGTATTAACTGTAGTAACTTCAACATAATTAATACTTTCAGGTCTGATGGAAGAAAATGGTAAACTATTTATTAATTCTAGTACTTCCTAATGTTTAAAGTTTTTATACATTAATAAATATATTTGAAAAAAGACGCGGTAACACAGTGAAAAACCTCAAAATTAGACAAATTTATTGTAGACTTATTATTCTTTAATGTCTGCAAAATTTTCAGGTGTTTTAAACCTCGAAATAATGCATTTTTAGATTTTTTCACCCTACTTTTGAACTATGTTATATAAACTGTCACTATGTCTGAACACGGACATATTTTACTATTAGTTTGTTTTGTATACTGACACAACAGGTTGATCCCGTGTATGCTAATTAACTTACATGTATTTAGATATATACATATTTCTTTTCATAGGACAAAAATGCATCTGGGAATTTTTATCTTGGACAATGATTGGACTGTTTACTACTTTCATAATATTACGTATTGCAGTCTGGTTATTCCTTAATAAACTCAAAGGTATATTTATGGCAAATGTATTTTGACCTGACACCCCCCTCCCAAACAAGAGGGCATCCGCAATCCGCCACCTGGGGACGCACTGGGCTGCTCTGCGGGTCGATCACAGTGAACCCTCACAGCATAGCCCAGTTAACTTCAAAATACCAGTTATTTGGTCAATGTTTCTGAAAGTAGCTGTCCGGAAGTTTGACAGTTTTCTGCGTTAATTCCCTTTGCACATCTATTTCAACTATTGTTAACACAAAAATGTAACAAATAATAATGAATTAGTAGAAAATTTAGACTGTTGTTGTAAAATTATGGCTTTAGCAGCCCAACTCTTTTTTTGAAAGGAACGGTCTCCAAGACCTTTCTTTATAAACTGACAGCTCCACAAATAGATAGTTTCTTCTATCGACTCGAGGACACGAGCTGAGCAGCTCTGTTTGGTACACCATTCGCAGTTGCCCGTAAGGCATTCTAAGATTCAAGTTCTGTTTCATAAAAAAGACCGACTGTTTTGTGCATCCTTTTTAACGTGTGTGCTTTTCCTGTATGCATTAAAAACCTGTACGAATCGAAATCATGTTCCCGAAAGTAATTAAATCAGATATAAAATAGTTATTTCCTGTTCAAAGCATACTTTCACTGATTAATATCTCATTTCGTGTAATGATGTTTACTTCAAGCTTAAATATTTTGTCTTTACTTTCTTAATTGCTGGCTAATTTTTAATTGAGTTTATTCCCTAATAAACATGGATACAAACGCATATTCCATATTGATCCAACATTTTTTTGTAAACATCTAGTTTAAACTTATAAAATACTAATTCATTTTCTTTGAAAGTTTGTACTTTTCTAGAATACATATATGTCTATGTTGTGTGATAATATAACAGTTTATAACAATATTGCAGATAGTAATCTGTACGAAACATTCTCATCTTCGTGTACTTGTGACATGATTAAAGGCAAACGCAAAAAGTCGGGTAAGTTTACCATTGGAAAATTGGTCCATAGATAACTCCTACTTGAACTCTTTTATAAGATTGTTTACCTTTTGTTTTAATCTGCAACACGAATATCAAACACCAACAGACATATTCACTTTTTGATAAAGGCAAGTACCATGGTTTTTAAAAAATAATTTTAGATAAAAGAAATAAATATAAATATTTTGGTAGCTAGAAATATTCATCTATATAAATGAGATGCAGACTACATGAATCGGTTAAACAGAAAAAAATTGTGCCACAATTTTACGAAATAGTCTCGTTACTATAGTATAAAAATTCATATATTTACATTTGCAACCGTACTTCCGTAATCTAATGGATTATGGATTAAATATCAAATATTCAATACTCTTCCTTTTGACTACATCTTGCCACCTACATGTATATACACGATTTTTTTAGTTTGCAAAAGAAGTACAATAATATTTGTGACGGTGTGCTTTTTTGGGATGCCAATAATCATCGGATTACATCAAAGAAGACATTGTATAGGTAAATTAAACATACAATATAATACGTAAACCACACACAAATTAAATATATTTATAAAAAGCCGAGATACAACAACAATCAACGACGTTAACCGCGAAATCTTTAAAAAGTATACAAATGTATAGTGCAATAATCTAATACATCTGTACAAATGTACAATACAAGATTATATAGGAATAGATGTGCGAGTCTGCAATTTCTGTTGTACGAGTGGTACCCTGCAAGCCATAATCTATTTAACAATATTGCGGATTTATTAAGATGAAATAAGTTGATTACAATTAGCGTTTGTTTCAATGTTTATTTGTGAGCCAAAAGAGATTGTGTGCCGCAAGTCAGTAGTAATTAATTTTCATCTGGTCAAGAATATTCCTATATTTACAATAATGACATCTATACATGTATAATACATACATCAATGCAAAAATCTGTTTATAAAGCGTTTGGTATACATTAAGATATTCGTATTAGTAAATGTCCTTATGAGGCAACTATACAAATATAAAGGTAAATAGAAATAGTGTTTAGATAGAAGAGAATGTGGTAGGTCTATTTCGACAAGGTCTGGGTAAGAGGCTGACTGTATTGATAGTCTCAACCTTCCCTAGACAGTTAAAATCTAAATACATGTAATCACTGGTTTTAGAGTCTGTCACTGCAAGGACATCATCTATATTTTGGAAAATTAATTATATGATTTGAGACTACGTCCTTTCTTTTTTTTATTAAAATATACTTTCGGGGAACGCATCATCGATATGAACATAAATTATCTGAAATTTCTTTAAGGTGCTATTCTGCTAGTAACAAAACGTATCAAAGAAGAGTAACATTCTATACTGTGAAGAATCACAATAACCTTAATAAAGAGGTTAAGAAAACAGGTTTATTGCATTATAAAATATTTAATGGATATGATTAAATGTTTGTTTATTATCTCGCAAGCAATATTTTAGCTACATTCAGGAAGTAAACAAGTTAAAAACAATTGATCAAATCGGAAAGTGATGAACGATCTAGAACAAACATTTTACTTCCACTGGAATAGTAATAGGCATTAGTTAGGGACGGACAATTTAGCCTGTTGTGGCGGCTACGATAGACCTACTGTTCGAAATCTAAAAAAGGGTTCCTTATTGCGTGTGACTCTCAAAAAAAGTCACTCACTATGGTCCGTGGTCAGGGTTATCGTTGACCTAACAAACCCTCAATGAGAGGGCCACCTGGGACGCACTAGACTATCATACAACATTATACAATTATGGCAGCTCAGTGCATGCGATATCATGTTTTATGGAACACTTGAAAGAGATATCGACCGAGGCCAACGGCCGAGGTCGATATCTCTTTGAAGTGTTCCATAAAACATGATATCGCATGCACTGAGCTGCCATAATTGTTTTATTACATTTCAATATAAATTTTCCACTCCTAGTCTTTGTCTCTTTAATATGTAGCTGTTTTTAATTATGTAAATTCGAGTACATTTTGTTATTATGGTATGTTTCTGATTTTATTAGTGTTGGGTTTGGTCGTTATTTTGCTACAGAAAACAATTTTAAAGTTAATAATATTTTAATAACAATAACAAAAAACAAAAATCATTAACAAATTGTATAGATCCCCTATAAACTGGGATAAATCATTTATAGTTTATTGTTATGTGGCCATAGTTGTGTATTATTGGTGCTGGAATGTTCATCATGTTGAAGGAACTCGTGTTCATAGTTTGTTGGTTAAAAGGTTGCACACAATGAGTCGACATTGGAAAAAGATTGCTAGCACTTCCATTGGCATTTTTTACCATTTCAGTAGTTATTGGTATTTGCACACTTGGGTGGTTTTTTGGAGAATTAATATCTGGAATATTGCATGTAGCTATAAAATTGTCAAAATCAGTATCTTTATCCATGTCGTCTACAATGGGTTCCAAAAAAAAATCCACTTGACTGCTTGTCAGAGATGATGGTACAAAGTCAATCTCATCTAATGTCAATAGAAAATTAGGAACAACCTTATTTTCAATATTAGTGTTCCTGTTTTGTACATAGATTGTTTTTTGTCAATATCGTTTGTGTTGTCGAGCGTAAACTTTCACTTACAATACTGGACATTGTTTTCTTTGTTCTGTTGGTTGTAAAACCCGTGTATGTCTTCAGACTTGATTCACTTTTGTGACCAGTGATTGACATGATGTGGCGCCCAGGAATATTGGCAGCATCCAATATGTTCACTGTTGTTGCACGGAGGCTGTGATTAGTATACGAACGGGAAAGAGAAAATTGTTTACTGATGTCAGTCATTATGCTTCCCAAGGTGTTTACTTCTAAAGGCATATTATCATACCATATTGTATCTTTTGCACATTTAGACGGACGTTGAAACAGGAACGCACATTTAGGATTTAGCATCTTCTTATATTTCACAAACGTCTTGACTGGGCATAAAGTATCATCATCTATAATTAAAAAAATAAATAGCATTTAATATATAATTGATTCATTTTAAGTTGCGCATCCAGTTACAAATATTCAAAATCATAACGAACGTGTACAGATTATTGAAAAGAGAACAAATTCATGACACACTATAACAGTTAAATCACATATTACAATGTTATACAGATTTGAAGATAATGTATTTTAAGATGTGAATTTAAATGCATGTTATACAATGTTGCCATACATAACTATTTTTCGATTTGCGGTAGTGTTTGTTTCAAGCAAATTTATTCCAAAATTGCGTAAATGTATCATGATGTTACCTAAAACCTCATACATCCTTCCTGCAGCAGTATTAGCATCATTTTGGTGGTTTTTCGTGCGTTCATCTTTGTCCAGATAAATGTACTTGTGCCCATCGCCATCAGTGGTACAACTGAAATCAGTTATTTGTAGGTCTCGCAAGTTCTCGCGTCCCCGCCGACCAAAATAAAGCATTATGTCGCAGAAGACACGCCATTGAAGCTGTCGTGGATCATGTAGATCAAATTGTTCATACATTTTAAGTAAGTCAGCAGCGTCAATAGGAGGATGGTGTTCAACACCTCCACGGCCTTGACGTTTTAGGTCTGCACACACAGCAGAAAATACTTTTTCTGACTCCTTAAAAGCTGGGTCCTTTTTAATGTCAGTGTCACAAAAAGTTCCAATAAATCTGTTTATTGAATGTCTTATTGTCATGAGAGATGTCTTCTTATACAGCTCACCATCTACCGTACGGGCCTCTGCATAAAATTTTGATAATAATTTGTCAAGCGTCTCCTTGTCATAGTTTTCGAAAGAGAGATCAAGGTCCTTCTCCTGCAAATACTTCCTAAATAATCGTACTGCTTGATCTGTTGACCGACGAGTGTTTTTGGCATCCTTTCCGTCTACTATTTTCTGTAGTTCAACATTTGTTATGTCTGCAAATCGCCTTTTATTAGGTTGTTCGTTAGCCGACATTTCTGCATGTAAACAAAAACTGATGACGTAATTTGATGACGTCATGTGGGCGGAAGGGAAAACAATTTGTTAAAAAGGTATAAAAATAGAAAGGGGATTTTTGTTCTTGTACCAAAATAGCCAGCCGTGCAATATCACGGCAATCGTGCAATATCATAAAATACGGGATGGTAAGAAATACATCGTTCAAATGGAAGCTAAAATTACGAAATGTAATAAAATATATTGTATCTATGTCATAAATAACGATATGAAAACAACAGCAACCGCTATGTAGGTGAATATTTTCTCTTATCTTTAACTTTATTTCTAAATTTTTCATTTCTTTTGTAGAACGTGGCTATATTTTCCCTCATTAAACATTTTTTCAAGTAGATAAAGTACTTTTATCTATACAAATTTAACGATTATTACATGAAATAATTAGAAAAATAATAAGGAACAATAAACAATAGTACGCGTCTTGCTTAATAAATTTTAAAACCTTGGTATCTTTGATGCAATTTTATTTATAACTAACAACAAATAATGATGCTTTGCCCCATATGCATAATGATTAGATATGGCTATCAATGTGTCATATGTGCCAATTTTATTTACAAAAGTTAAGATATAAATTAGAACTGTTAGAAAAATGTATAAATATAAATAATGTTTGTACTTTTACATTTTTAAGTCGTCATAGTCACTATTAGGTTTTATTTCTATAATAACCGCACAAACAGTTAAAAGGGGCGCTACTTTTAGTTTAAAAAGGTCGAATTCGTTAAAAGGCATTCGTTTCACATAGTTATATGTGCTTTTGGTTAATATTTAAAAATTGATAAATGATTATTATTTGTGTTTGCAGCTTCAGAGGCGTTCTTCATTGTTGGGGCATTAATAGCAGTCACATTTAACCTTATGTTAAATGAAAGTAATGGTAGGTATTCAACAATAATTACGTCCACGATATTTGTGATGATCAGCATACGTATACAATTTTGTTCTTTTATACATGTAATCTTGTGCTTGTTAAGATAAAGTATAGCAATAGCTGATCTTTAAGATCTATGTTGTAAGTTTCTTAAAACTGTTTTATATGCTCAATTCAATATTTAATTTAAAATAATGTAAGAGCAGTGTAAATGGTATTAAAATACAATTTAAATCATGTGTTATTGAAAAATGCAAAATAAGATGTATAAAAAATATTGAACACAAACAATTAAACATATAAATCACGAAAATAGTAAACAGCGGAATGTACTCGGAAACATTGCGTCGAGTTACATTTCGTAATTATCTCAATTCAGTCCATAAGTTATGCGCGAGGTGTAATGGACAAATAAACTAAAAACTAATCCGGTGTCCAATATTAAGTAATACCATTATTACCAACCATATTCATTATGGTAAACGTAGAACGTTTACGAAAAACATTTCTGTCTCAATAATATAAAATCTATGTTTAAATAGTTTCATTTCAATTAGCAATCCTTTATTAGATATCCCTATTGGGACGCAAATAACATGGAATTCATACTATACAAGAATATACTTCCTGTTTCAGGATGTAGTAGATCAGATATCGGTCTTTTATGTATATAATAAATATTGCCGTATTTAATGCAATAACAGTACGTTTCAAATTGGAAGAAAGTGATTTAATGTTTACTTTTTTATAGTGACACAAGAGCAAAGATATCGCACATCCGGAAATGTGGTAGAAATTGCTGAGCTGAATCCATCACGATAGTTTAAAACAAGTTCTAAATAAATGGTTGTAACGTAACATATATCAAGATCAGGCCTGTCTTTGTATGTTCAATTACGGATTGTAACTGGTGTTAATAAGTTATTTATGTAAAGAATACTGACATTTTTAAGAACTAGGAACTGTATTAGAAGACATGAATGTAATGTTAGGAATTTTCTTAATGCTTCGCGTTAATAATATATTTGATACAACTTTTTTCTTAATCTGTTATGAACAATACATAAATATGATGACTTAAACTACCATTTGTATGATTGGTATAATTGATGTAAAATTATATTGGGACCATGTTTTAAAAACAAGGGACATAAAAACAGCAAACAAGAAACAAAAAAATAATGGGATCCTTCTATATTTAAAATTCGTACAGTACTAAACATACAAAAGCACACGGTGCTCATATGTCGAAACATATTAGTCATTGATAGGAATACTTCATATGGCAAGACTGTCTTGTCAAAACTATTTTAAGCCGTGAAAAAAATGTATATTTTGAAATCGAATAATTTCAGAACAGTACATTTTACTGAGATATATTCGGCCTCAAATGATTAGGGTATATATGTACTTGAAAATCAGTACAAGGAAAACAAAATTCTTACAATATAATGAAAATATATTTAAAATATATGTTTACTAAATAGTTACATATCCGTGTTACAATGGTAGTTAGATGTTAGAACCCATGATACAGCTGCAAAAAATGATGATAAATCGCATTCCAAGAAACAAAGTAACAAGAGGCCACTCAACAAATGTCCCCAGAACAAATATGTTAACAGAAAACACAATAACATACTATGCCAGATCCGAAATTCACGAATGTGCCAATTTTAGATTTTAAAGCATATATTATAGTTTTATGCCATTTAAGTTGAACAAAAACACGAATTTTAAATTTCTGGTGTGAAAATCTTTCAAAAATTAGTTAAGCATACGTTCTAAAAGACGGTTTTCAAACTTATTTTGATGCAATACACACTGTGTTGATGTATAATGTTATGGAAAAAAGTGCTTAATTACTAATCTAAAACCCCTATAATTCATGTGTCATGGAAACTTACCAACTAAACATAAATAGCATGCCGACACGAAGATAATTTTGTGTGTATAACATGTGCGTTAAAAGAGGGAAGTGTCACTCTCGTAATAATTTTTAAATAGTATACATGGTTTACCACAGACACAAACAAATTCAAGCGTGGGGGTATCATACTTGTTACTCGAATTATTTTCTAAAAAAACAGATTGCAATCAAAATTAAATATATTTTTTGACATACATGATTAATATTTTTTAAACAACAGCCTTAGATGTATGGTACAACATCATTACTAAACTCGGCATATCCAATAAGTGCTGATGTTTATTTATTGAAATTTACATTATGTTATTTTTATGAATATGTTAATAGCGCGCGATAGCTCGCTCAATGGTAGTGGTATCCCCCATTCTATAAATAGACTTTCCTCTAGACTATAGAAGATGAAAAAAAATCGCAACCGAAAGTTTCAAATAAACTCCACACAAAATCACAAAAATCTCCGTTGTAGCAGAAAAGTGTGCAACAAAACAGTTTCTAGGTTTCAATAATTTTAAATCCGTAACCGAAAATAGCTGAAAACATCTTCAAATGTTTTTCCTTTTATAATAAAATATTTTTTTATTGATATATTTTTACTCTGGTTTCCTTTCACTACTCGTGGTTTTACTCTACTTCTCGTGAACGATAGTAGATTTGAGTTATTATTCGTCTGCTTCTTTGATAACTTGGATGCTGACGATACTTGACGTGAACTGATATTTGCTGCTATGACTTGTGATCGTCTGCCGTACAAGTTTGTCTGCGTATTCTGGATCATAAAAAAGTTCAAACAGATGAAAAATAGAACAGTATCCAATGAATTTGAATGAAAATGCCTTTTCAACGAGGTAATTTTGAGTCTTGGTTTCTTTTCATTTGTTTCAATGATAAGCAAAAATGTGATTTGTTTACTTCAAAACTTTTGTCTTTCGTTGAATTGTAATTCCATGGTTAACTTTTTTACAAAAAATTGAGTTTTTGCTGTTTTGGTAATGTGTGGATTATACTTTAAAGCTTGATTTTTGTGATTCATGATCTACCCACCTATCTCGCCAGTGAAGTTACACTGTATACTTGAGGCAAAATAAGTAATATGGAAAAAATCTAAACGATTTATTTAATAGGTACATATCTTTATATGGTTATTGTTATGAATAACAAAACAAAAGCAAGTTCAAAAACATAATTATGTGTATTTGAACAACAATATCCCCTTTGTATTGACACTGAATGAAATCACACTGTTTGTGACTTATCTTTGGACCAGAAAATTTATGTTTGTTTGTTTGAATGGTGTTTAACGCCAATTTTAGCAAGTTTACAACTATCTTACAGAGTACAGGTTTTATTGGAGTAGTATGCTAGAGTATCTGACTTTTGGTAGGAAAACTGACAATCCTCGTCAATTAAAACTGCCCAAAGTCCAATCTGCAAACTCAGTTCCAGAAAATTTACAGGTGTGACATTAGAACCATCACCAATATTGACAGCAGTCTCTTACTTGCATCTCCCTTAATAGCAATAATGAAATAAAATTATCTATAGTTAAATTTTATACAATTACAAGGAATTATTCAGCTATATCATGTTGTCCAGTTTAAATTGGGGGAGGAGGACGTAGGAATTTGAGAAAACCCTACATTCGGCATGAAATCAAACAATCCCTGTCAATTAAGATTGGAGTTTTTATTATTCCACAATCCTCAATATAAGGTATAAACATAAACTATATCAAACTTCCCTATGATAATATTGAAGAGGTATAGTAAGTATACATAATACATGTATCTATATAAAGGACTATTTAAGTGCCTACTACCTTATTAATATAATGATTTATCCCAATTTTTGACAATTGCGTCAATATTTGTTATAAATAGAAACAAGTCGATTTGTTGTAAAAATAGACCGAGTATTCTGTAAATCACGCAATTGGCTAAGCCAATCAGAATTATAATACAACACGCCATATGTAATATAGTTGTCTATTTACCAGTGCACTTCTTCCGCAACATATTTACTGGTTGCAGCACTAACCATGGTTTACGTATATTCCTAATATCCCAAACATTTGTCGAGGCCTCGGTGGTAGAGTGGTGGTTAAGGTAGTTCATCTACTATTTAACAGGTGGTCTGTCAAAACTGAGGTAGCGGGGTCGACTCTCACTAGGGGAAAAGGATTGACAGTTTTTCTATCGAAGGTCGGGGTTTTCTTCGGTACTCCGGCTTCTTCGCCAAATAAAAACTTGGCGCTAGGATATAGCTGACAAATTGCTGACAGTGGCGATAAACAAACAAAAACAAAATTCGAACATTCGACAAGTGAACGAATCAGTGGGGAATGTATTACAGACAAAGGTTAAATTAATGTCAGTGTTTATATTATGTGCATTTATTTTATCCAATGCCCTTCCTGTACTTACACATTTGAATCTACAAGGAAACATATTATTACAGGATATATTTAATTATTTCCGTACAATTGAAAATAAAATCGATAATTTGTTCAATTCGATTAAAATATTCATGATGCGTTTATTAATGTTTTGGGGTTTTTTGTTTCTTCAAGGTAAGAATTACCAATGTATATATATTTTTAAATTTTTTTGTTTTCAATACATGGCGTCCTTAATGGTATCAGACTTTTTTTATTAACACATAACACATGAAATATTTCAGCAAAAAGAGCTGGACCTGTTGTTTCCAGATATTTCAAATACATTTTTACATAATGCATACCTGATCAATTGCGAAATATATACACTGTATGCAGGAGAAGCTGGAATATTGCTGCATAGGTGAGGATAATGTATAACTTTGAAATTAAAATAGTCTCGTTTGTCGTAAATTTTTGTGCTAAGATGAACGTTATTGTCATATTCGAGGTGTAAGTCTAAAAATGCTGTAGATAAAGCTGTATGTGGCTGTGGTTTCTTTATAATTTCTAGTTCTGAATGATATATTAATGGAAGCTACTCAGCAAATTGAGGGTTGTTCATTGAAAGGACATCATCAATATATCTATATGTAAAATTAAAGGACCTATCTTTTGCAATCCTCTTGTCTTTAATAAGACGTCGAAGAAATTCTGTTTTATAAATATACAGGAACAAATCGGCAAGGAGTGGGGCACAGTTTGTACCCATTGAAATTCCGATTGTCTGCTGAAAAACACACCCTCCAAAATTTACAAATATGTTGTCGATTAGAAAATCTAAGATACTATAAACCTGTTCTTCGCTGTAGCATAATTTGCCTTTTAGTTCTTTAGTAGAAATAAACGTACTGTCGTAACCTAAGCCTACATATTTGTAGGCATATGTGGAAGCGAAGGCTTTATGTATGATTTCCTTAAGACGGGATTTTAGTTTATCGTGCGGCAAGGTAGCATAAAAAGTTGAAAAATAGAAGGTTCTAACAAACACAATTTTAAATATCGATCTAGATTTTAAATTTTCCAAAAGTTCTTTTGAATTTTTAAGAATCCATATATGATAAATATAACTTGGCGAATAAACAGTTTCAAAGTTTCATTATTTTTGTTGTCCTTCTTTCACCGCAGACAATATCTTAGTTAACCGTTTTGACAACTCTTTGGTAGAACATGTAAATGAGCCGGCTATGTATCTTTCCTTGTAAGGACTTTTATGTAATTTAGTAATCCAATACAAATATGGTAAGTCTTCAGACTCTTTGTCGTAATTAATATTCAAAGACGTCATGAAGGACTTATGGTAAGAAAGGATTTCATCTGTCAAATGTGGTATGTTTGGATGTGAAATTACCAGAGTTATCCTTGATGCCTAGTTCTTTAATGAGGCATTCATAGTAATGTGACTTACATACAAACACTATGTTGTTAGAAGCCTTATCTGCAGGGACGACAACATTTTTGTCATGGAGGGAATTGAGGAACCTCATAGCATCCTCGTCTTTGAATACGGATTTAGGTCAAACATTAATGCAATGTCTAAGATTCTTAATTCGACGTTGTACCAAAGACGTTATTGTCCTTACGCGGTTAGACTTTGCATCTAGTTCTGGGTCTTGTTCCTTTTCACCTTTTATCCATTATCTGGCATACTCTTCAACTGAATCCATAATACTTTTGAAATTTAGATTCCAGTCTACTGGTGAAGGTTCTCTGAATTTTGGAACACGAGAAATAACATTTCTATAATTCTCGTGGTCAATGATGTTCAGATCATCGGTAATGAAAAGATCATAAGAATTGCTATTGAAAGGAGATTAAGAATAAGTGCATTCAGTAGGTTGCTTGAGGTATGTTTCAGTGTCTGGGTCCTGCAATGCTTGTTTGTCTTATTTCTGAATTTCATATGAAGGAATTTTTTCTCACAAAGGACGAGACCAAGTTATAAAACTATCGATCAGTGAGGATAAAGGATAAAAGAATGAATTTCGACTTTCAATGGAATTTAAGGGAAACGGAAACTCTAGCCTTTTGTAGCGGCTGCAATGATCTATTCTTTTTTGCGATCGACTAAAAGGATCTTTATATTGCAAGGAACGTGTCACTTTCTAAACACGTGAATATAGACTAACCCAAAAATGCGCGCATCACAAGATTCCTGACGTTACGTTACGTTTGTGATATTTGAAGTACCTTTGCATGCAACGGTGATCACGAAATGTCTTTCTCTAATGTTGATGTCACATGAATGTCATACGATTGCAAATTTTTAAATATAGGTTTTCAGGGATTACACAAATTTTGTCTGAAATTTGTGTTCCTATTTGTAAACAAAACACTTAATTGTTTTCCATGTTAAATGTATAATTGCCATTTTTTAAAAATAATTTTGTGCCCATTTTCATATTTTCTCTTGGTATCACAGCTACGGATCACGTGCTTTTTTTACTCTGGCATTTTACCGTATATGACCCGACAGCACACAACAAAATGGTCTCATGCATCCGCCACTGGAGACACGCTATGCATCTATCTGGGACGTGCTCAATGAACCTTCTCAGTATGGTCCTAACAAAAAATACTAATGGCATCTGAAAATTTTCTAGTATGGTTTCAAGGGTTGCTGTTATTGAAAACGATAAATCATTTATGGGTTTGGTACAATAGCATGTAGAAAAAGGAAAAATGCACTAAAACAGGTCTAATCTTAATTAATACTTTTTCATGAAAACAATTGTTGATCAGTAATAGTAGTAAAACTTATGTTGGTCGTTTTGTACCATTTCAAGTTATGCGAAAAAGTGATAAAATCTCTATATTATTTTTTATTTTATTAACATGTGTATTAGCAGAAGTCAGATGTTATCGGTATCAGTGTTCCAACAATTATAATCATTTAGAAGCTTTTAAGTCTTCGAAATTAAAATTAATTTTTACCCAAATATTTGTAACACAACTAATTAAACTGCAGCATTAAATTTCAAATTACAATTTATTTTTATAAGTGTACAATGCGCCTATAAGCATCCTCACAAGTCAGGATTTCTGTGTCCACATGTGTCCACGAAACCCTGACAAACTTAGCTAGGAAATTCCCGGGCTAGAAGTCACTATTTTGGTTGGTATACATCATACCTTAATATAGCGAATCAAAAGCTCGCTTTAATTCACGACTTGGTTAGGGGATATCCCAATGTCGATTGTAAATAAACCGGACGGATGTGTTGCATGTGAAAATCAGTGTCTTTTGTACAGTAGTGTTAATAGTTTGTTATTACCGCGTTATTTATTAGTTGCGTTACGTTATCTTCCCACTTAAGAATGAGTAAAAATGACTACTGCCAAACACTTGCATCTTTCAAGCAATTTCATTAGTTGATATTTTGAAGGTTTGACGTCATATGAAAATCTTCTAGCTCGAGAATTTCCTAGCTAAGTTTGTCAGGGGATTGTGGACACATGTGGACACAGAAACACTGACTTGTGAGGATGGCCTAAGAGATGAATATTTGATACTTCTACAAAAGTTTTATTTAATGCGTGAGGATTTTACTATATGTTAAAATAATACCACAACAACAACCCTTTTTTGTATTTTTATTGCTATTTTTATTTTCTTATAGTATTTATTAAAATATAATGTCCTCATAATTATAGGTTGTTTATCCACCATTTATCTTAGTGGTCCAAAGTATATAGAAACTGGCAGCAGAATAAATTTATCATGTTCTTCTGATAATCCGCCGTCTGAATTGATTGCCGACTTTTTAATTAACAACAAGTCACATACCAGTATAGCGAAAACAAAAGAAGGTTGTTTTAATACAAAATTACGTTCAAGATGTTATTCTATCAGCTGTGGATGTTCTGACGATGGGAAAACATACGACTTACAGCTTGATGGACTGTTGTTGAAGGGTGTTAATGATATCACTTGCCTAATGAGAATTCATGCGATGAACATAGTAGATCGTTTAAAGATCCATGTTGTTGGTATGTTTATTAGGTTAATAGATAAAAAATTATAATTGACTGATATTTATTGAAATATTTGTGCTTGAAAACATAAATTAAATTTAGAGCAAGGTTGAAAATCTGAAAACTTCAACTATTATCTTACGAAATTGTTCATGTACATTATACAAAACTTTTCACCTATATTGTTACACACACACACATCGGGCTTAATCCCCAATTAAAAACTGGACCATTATATAGCTGGAAAATCGCTGATGTGGCGTTCAAAATCATTCAAACAAATAAACAGAACAAACGCACGCACACGTGTCGCGTGTGGCAAGTTTAAATATAACAAAAATAGTGTCAAACTTACATTATTGAAATAAGTAAAGACTCTATATAAAATACAAAGTATTCATAATTTATTTCCATTAAATGCAGATGTAGTCGGTCCAACATTAACCATAAATGATGGATTTCCATTGGAAGTTGGTACTGATATTAAACTAATGTGCACCGTACAAACAGATCTACAGGAGTTTGAATTTTCTTTGAATTGCTCAAGTCTTACATCGGTGTCCGAAAGACACAAAAACTCTACTCTATACATTATAAGAATTCAGTTGAAGGCTGACAAAAAACATCACGGAAAGGTTTGTTCTTGTAGTTTTATAAAGGACACTATTAAGAAGATTACGTCTTTGGATCTTTATATCATCGGTAAGTACATTTACTTGTTAGTAGTTATAACTATTCTAATATTTCCCAACCATAATCTCTTCTATATCAGCCTTGAATTCACTGCTTCTGTCTATTTACTAAATTCAACATTATTTAGGTCTTTCTTGCAGCACAGTCATAAGGTTCGAATGTTACATATGTTACTTTTAAACTTCATGAATATGATAAAATAAATGACAAATGGGGTTTTATAAGTGCCTCTTTCCGTACCTTCCTTGACATTAAACATATATCCTCGAGAGCTTATAAAAAGAAGAAATGTTATAATTTATATTCTAATATGACGTGCTTTGAATGCTTTGAGACCACAACTGTGGTAAAAAAATGATTTTTCTATGAGCAACACGCGATAAGGAGGGCGTGTTTTAAATGGCTGTTCCAATTACAAAACTGTAACTCCCACCGGAAAGCTATTGCGTATGACGTATACATCTTATAAATAGCGACACGCGCTATCATTATCCGTTGCAATGTATTGTGTGTTACATTGACGGAACAGCCAGTTTATGGCGGAAATGATAGGTACGAAAATATTATAAATGTACCGTAATTGTCTTATTAGAATAAAAATAATTCACGCAGGCTGTGGTTTATCATTGTTTTACAACGTGATGACCATTTATGTCGTTATTTTATCCCTCGCTGTCGCTTGTGATAAAATAATACGACATAAATGGTCACCCTGTTGTAAAACAATGCTTAACCACAGCCTGTGTGAATTATATCTTAATTTTACTCTGAAACTTCCTGAAATTACCCCCACTTTGCTCATTGATAAGATGTTGTAGGCAAGCAAACGTTTATGGGACTGTAACATATATAATAAGCTTTTATCAACAATAAAAACGTTTGTAAGCTTGCTGAAAGATGCAAAGTGAGCTAAGTAAAGTGGATCGTAACCATACTTAGACTTTCATAAGTGAGTTTATTGACTTACTGCCAACTAAACGGCTTATAAAGGAATTATTTATACAGTCAAGTTTAGATAATTCTAAAAACAAAAGTATGGTCGACATCATGAATTAATTAATCTTAATTTAGATTTTGACATACAAATAGTGAAGAATATTATTCGATAACTTATTTGACTCTCTTCTCTCTCTTTATCTTACTTAGATGTTTTCACTCCTTCCTTTCTCACAATCTGATATCACTACCCCATTTAGTTCAGAGGGAATTCTTCCCTATATGTTTATTATGTTGTAAGTTATTATTGTGTGTTATGTTCGTTGACAGATCGTATGTAACCTTGGCTTTGTTATTGCGCATTGTTTTGGTATTTTTCTGCTTTTCTCCTTTATGTGTTGAAAAAAACACGACCGGTATCGTGAATTATGCATTGTATTTTTACCGGTTTCACCACTTGTTTTATAGCAGTTTTGGTTTATAGTTTTGGTTTTAGCAGCTTTGGTTTCTAATTTTAGTTTTAGCAGTTTTGGTTTTGACTTTCACTTCATTGGTTTTTGTTTGTCATTCGGATTGTTAGTCCTTATGTCTATATTTAAGTAACTTTTGAGCAATAAACTATATATGATTTAGAATTTGTACAAATTTATTTGTAATAATAGTACATGATAAATATTAGACAAGTTTTAAGCAAATGACAACAGACATGTTAATTTTCTGAATATGAAACAAAAAAACGAACTCTGTAAATCTGCATTCAGCTGTAGTTACTTTATGTTGGTTGTTGATTCTGGAGTTTACCGGTTTTTCGGATTTGTGGATTGTTATTACCTTTATTTAATTCACATTATTTATCAAAAACAGATTATCCTTTAATCAATGTCCAAGAAAATGTAAGTTGTAATGGCTCAGCAGATATCAAATTTTCATGTGTTGGATTTGGAGAATTAACAGAAATTGGATTCTCTGACTGGACGCATTCTATGAATGGAACTTTAATACGAAAACTGATAGGCGATACAAAGGGAAAAATGTCAGTCTTGACAATTCCACATTGTACATATAGAGATGTTGGTGACTATTTATGTTCAGCGTTCAATACATACCAGAACAAGAGTTTCTGGTCAAATAAAACTACCTCAGTTTACTATGAAGGTATGTAACAACGAATATTTACTTTTAAGTATATCATTATTGGGAAAAACAACAAAAAGGGGGATTAAAAATCATTTAAGGTCAAACAGATTTTTTGTACATTCAATGGATTGTATTACAAGTCTAAGAATCATGCAATACATGGATGAAAAATGTTTGAAATTGTTACATTAAGTTAGTTTACAATATAAAAGTAAAAAAGTATTTCAACTTAATATTTTGTATAGGGCAAGCACATGTTAGATGAATGCACCAAATTAGAGGTTTCAGGTGAATAATTGTCTGTATAGATTGACTGATTATTTGCAGTATTTCAGCTATATTCAGCACGAGAACAAGTTAACGATAAATCAACGAAAACAAGGATAGGGCATATAAAAATTTTTGAATGACACGGGAAAAGTATGGAGTTTGTGTAAGGGTCGAGAGATTAAGGTAGATACGTGATCAATAGTAGACTAACTACATTAACCGCTGTGGCACGTGGTTTGGCAACACTCAGGTTGCGGGTTCGAGTCTCACTGCAGGCATGATGTACTCGACTCCAATCTTAATTGAAAATGATAGCCAGTTTTCTTCGGTTACTCTTTTCCTCACCAATACAACAAACAAAAACGAACGTGCAAATCGATCGATCATTCCCACGTGATACGTGGTGTCAATTGAAAAGCTATATCATAGCAAGATTTGCGGTATAGTTGCAGCAGAGGTTAGGACGTTCGTGCGTTTGCTTTAAAGTCACATGTTGCCGTCGACGTCAAATGCAGTTTTTTCGTGCACTTTTACTTAATCCCTATAATTAAAACTTTCTGAAAAACACACCGTCTCTCTGCTCAATTGGCCTCTTAAATATAATGCAGTTTTGCGTACTTCACAAAATCACTTAATTTAAACTTTCTGTCCATCTGTCCGATCGACCTCTTGTCAGTCAAGATTTGTCAACAATCGAAAATGTATGTGAAGAGCTTAGCAGCAGGAGAAACATGCACATGCTACGTTAGGATCCATATCCACTTTTGAATAAGAGTATTAATGACCTGATTAGGTTACTTACATTTTCATTCAAAGATGAAAATAAACCCACAAAAAATATTTAGCCGAATAAGGCATTCAATGGTAAGGCATGTGCGAGCACCCATCAAATATTGCGTTGCACCAACGATGCTGGTTCGTAAAGAAAAATCTTACGGAATTGTTTACGGAAACAGGGTTAATGTAGACGCATATTTTTACCAATTTGTGTAAATTTGAAAACAAACCTCTTAACAGTAACCTCTCGCCTATAAAATGTACAAAAACGTAAATGTATACAAAAAAGTTCTAGTTAAAGCCAAACATGTAAAAATGTTAAATTGAACAGATTTTCAAAATTGCCCAATTCTAAAATAATCCTTATAACGTTGCATACAGACGGATTTGTACTAAATTTGTATAAATTTTACACAGCAAAAATAAATCATCGGACATGCAAATTTATTATTAGGTCTGGCGTGATATAGATAAAACAGTTGTGGATATTAATACAGAAAGCTAGAAAAGGCAGGATGAAGCCATATAGGCATTTAACTTGCTGGCATCATTAAACTAGTTGAGATGGCCGACTGAGCAGACAAAAAACGGGGAATTGTTATTTTGTTTAACTATACATTCATCTGTTTATATGTCATATATTATTTCAAATAAAATAAGTTTTATTTTCATATAGTCAACATAGATGTAAACTAGTAGAAAAGATACGGAACAGTTCATCCAAGAGTTGAGACTTACATTGTTAACACTTTCATGATATTTTATTTTTTGTGTGTTCCAAAAACATTTATGTTTTGGTGCTTAAATCCCTTCATTTATTTTAGGTTCACCAACAATCATCTCTACAAGTACACACAAAATGTCAAACACAATATTTTCAGTGCATTATGTTTCAATACCTTCGCCAAAAGAAGAGCAGTGGTACCTATCCGGCGAATTATTACGTGGGTTGCCAGGATTCCTTTTTAGTTCTGCTAAGGCATCTATCTATATAGATGTATATGGCAAGTCAGTATTAACTGAAGGATATTCGGCAAATTTAACAACAACTAGCAATGCCTCAGGGGTATATACAGTAGTGTTGGAGAACGATTTTGGAATAGCTAAGCATCAGTTCATTTTAAAAGCAGGTATTCTATATACATGTTTGTTATATAGATAGAGATGAAATATCGAATTTTCCGAGTGACAGAAATCATCGTTTATTTTCACTCTCGGGTTTTTCCCGCCAAAATGTCATGTGAGTGTCTTTCCGTTGATCAAAACACAAAAGCTAAAATAATTGTTCACTAATAGACCGGAACCTGCTAGAACAATATCCTATAACATGTCATTTAGCGTTACAATATCCTTATTTGTTATTTCAGAACGAAATATTAGTTAGCTGGCGTCCTGATCCAGATAAGGGTGGCCATGTTGCAGTTTTGTACTATACAGATATTCATCCGCCGTTCACAAAATTTAGGATTAAGCATTAAAATTTTACGAAAACAATTTTGATCTATATAATAAATAGGATAATCAATTGGGCATCGTGAATATCCAAAATATGATCACTCGTGCCACATAAAGCATCAGATAAACTCGTGCGCAAAACAAGTTCCGCGCACTCGTTTAATCAGATGCGTTATGCGGCACTCGTGATCATATTTTGGATATTCACTCCGCCCAATTCATTATCCTATAAAGCTTCATAAAATTATTTAACAAATGCACATACAATTCAAGACAATCATGTTACGTGTAATAATTGAGATACGGTTATTGCGGTTTTTTAATTTGTTACAATTGTAATGTAAGAAAGAAAGTTAAATCTGCGCTATATTTACGTTTTCTTTTTTGTTGTTTAGGTAGACATATTGAGTATAACTGTCCTTATAAATTAATCAATTGATTACTTAAAATCGATATCCGGGATACAAATTACAATGCAAAAATATAAATTCATATATTTATTTTAACAGCTGGCTCGAAGTTCAGTATGAATGTCATGATTTTGGTGTTGGCTGTTGGTGTTGTTTTTATCATTACGACAGTAGTGACAGTACTTGTCATGAATAAAAGAAATAGACAATGTAAGCATATGAAATATCAAGCTAAAGGTGGACACAATTAAATATGTAGCAATATATTTATACCCCTTCTTCGAAGAAGAGAAGGGTATAATGGTTTACCCCTGTCCCTCAGTCCGTTCTTCCGTCCGCAACATAAATTTCGTAACAGTTTTTTCAGCAACTAAATGTAATTACCACAACCACTTGAAATTTTATATGTGACCTTACCTTGTGGTCCTATATTGCAAGTACCGATTTCAGGTCTGTCGCATATGTACTTATTGTTTACCGACTCACAGGTGACTAGTTTTTTTTTTAAGTCTTTAAGGATACTGTAGTACATAGACGTGGGTATTTAATTACCTTACTTTGACGGTATAATAGTTAACTTAGTCATTCTATATTATATACGCAAACAAATTAGATTAATGCCAAATTTACGAAAGCCCAGAAGGCTCATTCGAAATTCGAGAATCGAAATTCGAAATTCGAGATTCGAGATTCGAAATTCGAAATTCGAAATTCAATATAGTTATAACCAATCAGATTGCGTGTGACATAATCGTCTACCAATCAGAATAGTTCTTATATATTCGAGATTCGAAATTCGAAATTCGAGATTCGAAATTCGAGATTCGAGATTCGAAATTCGAAATTCAATAAAGTTTTAGCCAATCAGATTGCGTGTGACATAATCTCTACCAATCAGAATTCCTTGGTTATATCTAAACTACATAAAATTTGGTTGAGTAGTTTTAGGGGAGTTAAAGCGAAAACCATGATTATTGAGGATTACTGAAAATTTCGAAGTTCAAAGATCCATAACTACCATATAAATTTAGAAATCAACAATTCCTGATAATATGCACAACTACATATATGGTGTACTAATTACATACCAAGTTTCATAAAATTTTGTATAGTACTGAGTAGTTTCAGAGGATTTGTGCTGACAAGACAAATAATGGGTATTTTCAGCACATTTCTAAGTTCAAAGGGCCAAAATAAGCCAGTGGCGGATCCAAAATTTCGAAAAGGGGGGGCCAATGACTGGCCAAAGGGGCCACTTTGGTCATGCTTCAATGATTTCCTATATATCCAACCAAATTTTTCCGTCAAAAGGGAGGGCCCCCTCTGGATCCACCCCTGATAGCCCCACACAAAATTTGAGGGCCAAAATGCCCTGGTAACATGCAAAACTACATATGGTGTACTTCCTACACACCAAGTTTTGTTGAATTCCGTTTTACATGTACATTTGTGTTTCTTGATTTGTAAAATCAAGATGTTATTGTGAACTGAATTAATTTGATAAAATAACAAATAAAGCTTATAAATTAGATTTTTTTTTAAAAACCATGTTGAACAAGTCATTCGTTGACAAATATGTCGACTGCTAAAACACAAAATAAACATAATAGCAGGTGGCTACGTTTATATAAGAATTATTCTGATTGGTAGACGATTATGTTACACACAATTTGATTGGTTATAACTATATTGAATTTCGAATTTCGAATCTCGAATTTCGAATTTCGAATCTCGAATCTCGAGTTTCGAATCTCGAATCTCGAATTTCGAATTTCGAATCTCGAATTTCGAGTTTCGAATCTTGAATCTCGAATTTCGAATATCGAATGAGCCTTCTGGGCTTTCGTACAAATTACCAAGTTACGAAACTTCAACTTTAACGGAAAATAACGAACACAGATAAATAGGTCACAAAATTGAGCAATGTAGCAACTGTGGGGACGGAAATGCAAAAGCAAAAAAAAATTATTTCTTATTGACTTTATTGAGATATATGTAATCTATAGTAAGTTAGCAAGTGCAAATGTTCAGCGAACGCAGAAACGACACTATTCGCCATTTGCACCCTTAACAGACATCTACTAAAGATCTACTAAAGGTATCGATATGATCGAAATGTAAGGCAAGATTGATTTATTGACATGATGTGTATTGTACTTCCAGTATTTCACCTATATATTAAGGACGAGAACAAGTTAATAAATCAATATAGAAATAGAATACAAGTGGGGAGTGTCAGCTAATTTTTGAGGCCAATGTAAAGGATAGAGCATTATAAGTAGTGGCAAAAATTTGGGCCTTTCGTATGGCTGCACTATCCTACTCTTTTTGATATATACAAAAGTGGTCAGTAGCGTGCAAGAAGCGTGGCATTTTTCAAACACTTCACTTAATATGGTCGCGGCCAAGCTTTCCATAGTATAACCCGACAGTCCCTTTTTTTATCCGCAACAGAACGACTGGCAGCAGCTGTTAGGGTCAAGTTAAGGAAACCCTTCTAGTAGTTGCAGCAAAGCTAAATATTGTAGATGATTACAAATGTGGAAAATAGAACTGCCAAATTTCTCGCAGCATTTTAAATTGTGTGTCTATGATTTTAATGGAAAGGCAAATACCTTCTTGCAAAATAATATATGGTAATTTGTATGTTGATTGGACTATGTGTTTGTGTCTTTTAAATGAATTCCAGGAAATAACTAAAAATGTTACAAAATCTAAACACAAAAGACATGAAAGAGGAATCGGTGAATACTTAATATATAATATATAGACTACGTTGTTGTAAAATGGACTGAATGTACTTCGCACAAATAGTTTCATTTCAATTTTACCATGTAATCTAATGATTTTTTCTTAGCAGATTTCTTCTCAAGAACGGAACTTGTTACATCGAGAGGAGCTATGTAAGAATTTGTTTTTGTATATGTTCGTTGATTTGAATTATTATTGTTTAATATGAGATTGATTAATTGATTGATTGGATTTTGTTTTCTGTCCAGCAAACACTTTTTCAGTAATATTCAGGACGAAAACAAGTTAACAAACAATGAATCAATTCGGGATAAATGGACAAAAGTGCGAAATATTTAAATGCCACTGGAAAAGTGTACGGTATGAGTAAGGGGGTTATATCCCTTTATATCTACTACCACACGCCTACTCTTATGGATATCTACAGTAAGGGTCTTTATCGTGCAAGGAGCGTGATTCTCTACTATAACACGTTACCCACTGTGGTCTAAGCTTATAGACTTTCTGCAATATGACATAATAAATCCACGCCCAAGTAGTCATCCCAAATCCGCCACCCGGGGACGCAGTTAAGCTATGAGCTCTGGTCAAGTACTGTAAACCCTCACAGTAGTGTTCCATTGTTCCAGGTTTAACATGAGAGACTTATATGAAAGAAAATGCAACAATGTGTATGGAATCTTTCTCGGATAAAAGAACAATAACCTTTAGTATACATTTTGTATCGTTATGTACGATATACAGAATAATCAATTTCGACGAGTGATATTGACAGTATGATCACAAGTGCCGTCGTAGAACACTTCAGATCTTCAAAATTAAACATATGTTTACAATAAATATCGACAAAGATAATACAAAGTGACACAGTTCCTTGATTTAAAAAGAAAATGCGTAGATGAAATTATATGAATACAAAATACTTTCTTTTAGGTTTCGAAGATTTGGAGATGAAATCGACATATATATGATTGGAATGAGTTCTTGAATATTTAACATGATAAACTTTGTTAATTTTATTTAAGATATTACGCAGCTCCACCCCCAGAAACAGCCGATAGCAGTCATACATACGATTCAACCTCACCAAGGTATGAAGTAACTGGAGGAAACGTACTCAGAAGACTATATGATATCATAGAACTGTGTCCCGATGACAGGAATGAACATAATAAGGAAGAAGATATTGTACACGACTACATGGAAATTCAGTGACAAAAACACCTTCTAATGATCAATCTTTTAAAGAATGCATTTATTAATTTGCAATGTACACGTATTAGTTACATGCATAGACAATGTTTAATTTACCATGTCATACGGCTAATTTACAGTAGACTTTATTGTTTGTTTATGTTTTTTTTATGTTGATAGCTTCTTATAATGATCAAATAATGTGGAACAACTCACATTCTAATGAATTTGCCATAAAAGCAGAGAAAGAGAAAGATTCTTGCGACTGTAAAATTAAGCGGGTGACACGAAGTGTCGGACGACTTAATGTTTTTGACCAGTGTTTTTCTTATTTTTTCTTCTTTCTTCGTAGAAAGTTTGTCCTACTCATTTTTTTTGTAAAAGATTCGAGTGATCCTCATGAAACGTTTCATAAGGTACGTGAACTTTGTCCGATTGAAACAAAATTTGATATGTAAGTAGATTTTCATGCATAAACTAAGAATGCCATGTGATCGACTATGTTTGTAGACGGGAGGGGACTTTTTGTGACATGTTTGCAATCACAATCATCTCTAGAACGACTAATCGTACCTTCGCCTTTTTGTTTTGTTATTTTTTTGCGAGGGTACGAATTTAGTACCATTACTCGTAATGCAGCAGAGCGGGAGTGAATCATTCCCGACATTAAGATGTAAAAAAGATGTTGCATATATAATCTGCCGAGGTCAATCTTGATATCTTTTGACAGTGTCACCATTTGTTTTTTTTTATCAGTTTCGTGTTTAAGATCGATTATTATAGATACGTGATGATAGTTATTGAAGTTTTTAATAACTTGATGTGCATTGTGTATTAATTGATATTCGTCTCTCTTTAATTACGTTTACTACACGAAAAACATTGAGAAACCCGAAACTAAATGGTGTATTGCATCTTGGGAAAAGTAGATTCTAACTACGGATTGGTTGTTACAGTATGCAAATTAGCAAGATTATACTGAGATTAAGTCATAATATCCATAAACGGAAAAATGATCAACATCGCATTTACCCAACTGCATCTTCAAAGACAAAAAAAGGAAATTTCTTCAACAAAGATCGTTTTCCGTTATTTTCGCAATGTCTGTTGCTTTAATAACGTAAAGAAGATGATTGTTTGTTAGTTTGAATGATTTTTATCGCCACTTTCAGCAATTTTTCAGCTATATCATGGCGTCCAATTTTTATTGGGGGAGGAACTAAGATTGGAGTCACTGCCCTCAGTGGGACCCGAACCCGCCACCTCAGTGTTGACAGAGCACGTGATCAATAGTAGAAAACTCCCTTAACCACTCGGCCCCCTAAAGAAGATGAATATTATGTTCGAATTTTGTATAAAAAAGACCGAAGGTAGAATTTTTTATTTGCTACATTACGAGCTATAGGGCTATCTTCTGCCGTTAATCCGATAAATCACTTCGGATTAACTTCGGATTATAATGGCAGTACAAATCGACATAATTTTTTGTAACAGTGCTTCTACATTCCATTGATGACGTGACGTCTTACTCTAATGGGTTGGTGACGTCACAAAACTTAATTTTAAATACAGCGTTTCAGATTGAAAAAAAATTGTCTGGCATTTTTGTATTAATTTAAAAAATAAACACTAATTTTATCGTTTGTCTACATTCTTATTATATATTTTTTTGTTCGTCTACAATATTTTCTTCGGATAGCTCAGCTACCACCTGAAATGGATTTGTTCATATGGATCACGTGACTTTTTTTACACACACGCATGTAACCGCATAGCTCGCATCTGCGATGTTCGCTATAAAAGTTCATTTAGTTTGTGAATATAAGAATGTTTGAGGCTACATTATGCATTTATCTTGTCATTTCATGTTTTTAGACAGCATTGTAGTTAAGGTTATTAGCTTTATTTTGTATAATATGAATGTACGCGCAGCCTAAATGCGAGCCTCGCACATTGTTCCACTCTCTGGCACAGAGAACATAACTGGTTCCCAGATATAACCTCTGCCACACGTCATCCTCCATTTACTGCGGGACTACATATGTCGTCTGCCCGTGACGTTTGTAAACAAAGAACAATGTTAGTAAAATAATATACGAGGTTTTATTTATTTTTATATAGTCTGTTTATACACTTCTGATATAGTTTTACATTGAAATAACTGCGTTTGTACGCGAAGCTTATCCGCCATGAGAGATATCTCTCTCAATGTCAACCAATGGTATGGCAGAGGTGATTGTGGTTGACGTGTGATACCCAGAATCATTTGCGTGGAGATTGACATTGTTCATGTCGTTACTGCAGAGCCCCCTAACAGTGCCTCTACATTGCATTGATGACGTGACGTCTTATCTAATGTGTTGGTGACGTCACAAACTCAATTTCAAATACAGCATTTCACATAGTCTGGGATCCAGACTAAATATTCTCAATACCGTAAGCGGACTTCCGGTTCGAATATACAGTCAGGTCACCAGCAATGAATCCGGTCAAAATTTTGACCGGTTTTGCCATATTCGGAATGCCTCAAAATTTACGTCAGTTTTAGCTGTAACTGACGTAATTCCGAAACAAAGCATTATGACGTAACGTCCGGCGTCCGGTAATCAAATTCAAATAAAAATCCTGTTTATCAAAAGAATGCGTTTATTGATTAATGTCTCGTTTGTGGAAATAACTCTACGGAAAAGGTCATGCACGTACGTACCGCGGCACTGTAAAAATTGTGCTTAGGGCCTAAACATATTCTAAACATGTTTAACTCTAAACATATTTAGGAAAATGTTTAGAAGCTAAGCATATGTAGTTTAGTAGCATCGTCATTGTTAACATGCTTAGAAATTAAACATGTAATCTATGTAGTGCTTAGAACCTCAACATTTAATGACGATGCGGGTTGTAGCTACTGAGATAAGAGTGACCACATGTTTCCCGCCAGACGCTTGGATATGCTTATTATTCAAAACAAAGGACGTGTATTACACATCTCTAGAGATCTAACTTTCATCTTTATTTTAAAAACAGGAAGCCAGAATAAGAATTAATATCACGGTAAGATATTTTATAAGATATAGTAATATTATTTATTTTGATTTTTATTTAAAAATACATGCATACGTTTATGTACATATACATGTGTGCCATTTGGAGAAGCACGCGGAGACGGTTGTATGATCCACTGCAATTTATTATTTTCTTTGCTGTTGTGTGTGTGTTTGTGTGTGTGATTAATTATATTTCCTTTTAATTTAATGCCGAAATCATTTATGAAATTCGTAATTTGTAAATAAAAAAAAGTTTATTAAACATAATCACGTGACTGACTCACATGATCTGTAAACTGGCAGCCTGCAATTTGCAAAATTTAAAATAACAGCCCCAAATATTTTCATAACTCTAATCACTGCATTGTATCACACGTGGGGTTATAACTAATTTCAGGTACGGTTTACTGAGCTATTGCGCGATATAGTTCGATGTTTGCATTTACCGATGCAAGTACTTTCTATCTGTAATATTGTTTTGATTATTTTTCAGGTTAAAAACAGTATGTTTTGTATTGCGAAATGTAATAATTTTGTTCTTTGCATTTGAATAAAAATAAAATTCTGTTCATATATTTTACGCGATCAAGCTGGCTAGGTGAACAATCATATTCACATTCAATCTGCTTTCATCTTTATTGTCAGTTATGTAATTAACGCATTGTAATTATGTCCAACAATAATGAAATTCTTGCTACTGTTTTCAATGGTGTATTAAACAATTTTGATGTAAAGAGTTAATATGCCATAGCTGCCTGTGCTGCTGCAGCTGATTATCATGATGAATAACAGTAAACAAGATTTGCACATGTACATCTTTGCAGAATAAAAATAACAAATAAATCAATGTATTAAGAATGTCGAATATTTTTAAACAAACGATAGCCAGTCCCTATCCCAATTGAGATTGCAGATTTAACAAACGGTACAAATGTAAATAATTTGGGACAAAGATGGCACAGGTCAATATTACGAATCTGTAATTCCTGTCGAAAATTAAAATGACGAAAAAGTTTCTTTATTATTGGTTTTATGCACTTTTAAATTTTCCAGTTATTTTGTTGTTGTCGCATCAAATAGAAATGAATTATTTAATCAATTTTTTAAAATACAGGTCTCAATTGCAATTTCCTGCATCTTTCTTTTACTTTCAATATTTCAAATGTCCAAAAATGTTAACTGGTTTATTTACGGACGTATAATGGTATGATGATGTCGTCTGCGTCGTTGTCTGTTAACTTAAGTGTTCCCACAATATCTTTTGTTCTAGTTATCCAATTGCTTTGAAACCTTACAGTGATCTTTCGTACCATAAAAGGATGGATAGGATTGCTTTTTAGGGTCCCCCCATTTTTCATTTAGAAATTAGGGGCCCAAAAGGGGCCAAAATGCTACTATTTTGTCTGTTCCCACAATCACTTTTGTTCTAGTCAACCAAATGCTAATGAAAATTTACAATGATGTTCCATACCGTTAATAGATGGATGGGATTGATTTTTGGGGTCCCCCTTTTCTAGTTTAAAAATTAGGGGCCCAAAAGGGGAAAAATGCTACTTTTTTATTTGTTTCCACAATAACTTTGGTTTTGGTTTACAGACTGCTTCGAAATTTTACAATAATTTTTCTTATCATAAAAGGATGACTGAGATTGATTTTGGGGGTTCCTCCTTTTTCCGTTTAGGAATAAGTGGCCCAAAAGGGACAAAAATGAAACTTGGTTTTTTATATATGTTTTAACAGATATGCCAAAATATAAATATTAATATAAACATTACTTTACAAGATAACACTAAAAATACATTTAACACAAATATTTCTGTATTATATATTACTTTTTATGTCTTATATTGTATTATTTAACTCATGTCCTTAATATCTATGCAGTATTATAATTATAAAGAAACCAAACGTTTAGAACTCTTATGTCTCGGATGATTATTCTCTTATATCAAAGAAGAAAAAGCAACACATGGCAAAGACGAACCATAAAAATTTGATTGTATTAAATGATCCTGACTTGGTTAAAGCATATTATAGAATATCATAAGTACATTAGATCTTCACATATGTGTTTATCTATAATGCGTGCTCTTATGTACATGTATTTTGTTTAATATTGTATTGTATGGGAGAAGACCTCGTAAGTCGTAAGTTGGTAAAACTTGTGTCCTATCCCTATATGTCATGTGTTTGTTCTTTGAGCAAATAAAAATTGTTATAAACTAATCTTCACAAGCTGTAAACAACAATTAAACTCTCATATCACAATAAAAATTGGGTTTCTATTTTAATCCTCCAATTTCTTTAATTGAGTTTCCCCGATATGGTTACAACCATATCTTTTCTTGTTAATACATGTAACTGTTATAGATATAAAACGCCAACTTCAGACAAAAAAGTGAAATAGACAAAGCGAAATGCGCAAGCTTACAAAGATGATGTTTTTTATTTGAGTCGCAAGATTTTTTACTAATGAAAGATATATGAAGCTACAGCGGGTTTTTTGGCGGTTGGGGGTAAGGGGGGCAAATGCCCTTGCCCCATTCAAGCTTGAACAAATGTGTATGCTTATTAATTGTAACTACAGTGTTTTAATGTGTTACTAACAATATATTTGTCGTTTAGGTTTCAGAAATCACAGAAGCCGATCTGATTATCTGATTTCATGTCTTGACCACATGTACGAAACAAAGTATAGAGCAGGGGCCGAAGTTGTGAATCTATTGATAGCAATGTGAGTACCTATGTTTTTTTTAAACATAATTGGATTAAAATATCTAGTTATCTTAGATAGATGCATAAATTGTAAGTCTTAGGGTCAATTTGCATAACAATTTTTTTTACAACCTCTAACGTGTTTCCGAATTTAGAAACTATTCAAGATTAAAAACACTAAATGCAACAAACATGGTTTAGTAACGATTTATTAGAATATATTTAAAAATTTATTTTGTGTTAAATATGCAATTAAATAATTTGGTTTTACTAATGCTTTAATTTTAACACTTATTAATTGTTTCAGTAAGGCAGCTATAACATTTCCTCCAAGAAACAGTCGTCTATATGGTGAAAATTGATGCTAGAACGATTAACACATGCTTTATGGTCGGCGAAGGAATTAAGTTGATTAGGCGATTACCCTTAAAGAAGTAGTCCTACGACTATGTTTGGAATTGATATAATCATAAACATTACCAGTTACAGTTTATTTTAAAGACAGAAAACAAACTCTGTGTTGCCTATGATGTTTGTTTGTTTTCAATATGTAATGTGTTTGATCAATATGATTAAGGTCTAATAAACTATGTTTAATAAACAGTTGTTTCATTTGATTAATTCGATTTGCTGTAGTTTTTGATATATCATCTGATTACTTAGTTTTGTTCATGTCCATAAGTGTTCATTGGAAGACGATTTAGAAAAGTATTGAAGGTTGGTTGGTTGGTTGTTGTTTAACGCCACGTTCAGCAATTTTTCAGCTATATCATGGAGTCCAGTTTTTATTGGGGGAGGAAGCCGGAGTACCCGGAGAAAACCCCCGACATTCGGTAGGAAAACTGGCAATCCTTGTCAATTCAGATTGGAGTCGAACGCACCCTGCCAGCAGTGAGGCTCGAACAAGTATTGAAGTAAAATTGTTCTCAATTGTATATGTTCAACTGCCATATTCAGGTAATATCTCTAAACACATACAATCTAAACATATCTTCATTCTAAACACATAAAAAATAAACATGATTAGAATTTGAACATTTTGTTAAACATGTTGAGATTTAAGACATGTTAAGAACCTAAACGTGTCTCAAAATCTATAACATGAAATGTGTTTAGAAATGTGTTTAGGCCCTAAACACATTTTTTACAGTTCAGTTTAATTAGAAAGCCGGAAAACAAGAAGCAGGTAGCTACTTTATTTAAATTGTAGTCTTACTAACAGAAATTTCCTACGGAGCAAAACGCGCGAAAAGTTAGCTAAAACATGTCAAACATGGCGTTTTAAACAACTTATCAAACGGGTAGTAAACTGGTGGAGACCTGGGGTTATATTTGAAAGTGAAGCTTGCGTAAATGAAAAATTGCACCAGGGGACCAGGTTAGCGTTTCACATTGAAAAAAGTTGTCTGGCATTCATAATTCATGATTTTTGTAGTAATTTAAAAAAAATTAACACTTTAATTTTATCTATGTCAAAATTATTTTTGTCTACTTTTATTTTATATATTTTTTCGTTCTTCTACAATATTTTCTTTGGATAGCTCAGCTACCATCTGAAATGGATTTGTTCATGTGGATTACGTGACTTTTTTTACACACACGCATGTAACCGTACAGCTCGCATCTGCGATGCTCGCTATTAATCTACTCCAACTAGACCTAACAGCTCTTAATGAATGGGAAGAAAGATGGCAAATGAGTTTTAATGCGAAGAAATGTATGGTCATCAGAATAACACCAAAGAACAAGCTACCAATATCTATAAACTATACATTACACGGACACACTCTAGAAGTACATGATGCCAGCAAATATCTAGGAGTCACCATATCAAACAACTTAACATGGGATAGACACATTGACAACACCATCGCAAAAGGAAATAAAACCCTAGGATTCATAAGGAGGAATCTTAAAGATTGCACCAAGAATGTAAAGGCAACAGCATACACATCCATAGTAAGACCAACTATGGAATACGCAGGCATTGTATGGGATCCCACAAGCCGCAAACAAGTAGAGATCACTGAGAGAGTGCAGAAAAGAGCAGCACGATTCGTGAGCAACAACTACACAGACCGAACACATGGCTGTGTCACGAACATGATCCAAAAGCTAGAATGGGAAAGCCTCGAAGAGAGAAGGAGAAAGAACAGACTGTGTATGCTTTATACGATCAAGAATGGCCTTGTAGACATAGATCTGCTCCAATTCTTAAGACCAAGCGACAGGAGAACCAGAGGGACAGACCGATTATACCAAGAACGGACCAGGACAGACACCTATGGAAATTCCTTCTTCCCAAGAACCATCAGGGACTGGAATCGGCTGCCCACCAACGTTACATCGGCAAGCACATTGGAGGGCTTCAGGTCCGCCCTAAAGGCGGGACCTGACATTAATTAGAACAGTGGCCACCTGTACATAGTTTTAATCTGTATATACATCTTTTATTATTTTGAAGACTACTGTGTCGCCCGGTAACGCGCATAGTTTTCGCGGAGCCTCGAACGTTCGCTATTGAACCCGCTTCCAACTCAGAAAGAAGAAGAAGAAGAAAACAACACAATCTTCTTACCATCGACGGCGAAACCATCGCAGAACCAAGAGAAGCGGATGCCCTGTACACCTAAATAACAGAAGGTGGAGTTTTATGAAAAATTATGAACAATGTAGACGAGTTGGATATAATTTGTTTAACGGAAACCATTTAGGCCTAAGCGTGTGTAAAGAATGCTCCAAAAAGGTTAAATAATTAATGATAGCGACCATAAGATTTAATGATACAGTGTAGGCTGTGATATATATAATCTATAAAGAACAAATAATAAATCGGGAAGTCATCTAGCTTATCGTAAAATTAAGCTCAATATAGTTTAATCTGCTTTCGTTGTAATAAAGCTTTTTTTGATACATCAAAAGGTAACCAAAACGTGAATTGTTCGTATATTTAGCACTTCGTCTATTTAGCTAAAGAAATAAAACGATTTTGAAAGGATTTTGTCTTTCTTTTGTCATAAAGACCTTAAATAATCTGCATTATATATATTAACAATTCAACAAGTAGGGTACATGTAAATGGTTACTTGTTTGCCTATTCTTATTTGAAACCGGATCTTGTTTTTTGAAACTACCACAGGCAAAGCAATAAGCTCAATTTCAGCAACTTCTTATCTCTGTGGGAATATGATAACTTCTTTTTCCCATGGGAAATGTTTGTGATAGAGACATACAAAATGTGGCAAAACTGTTTTATCAGACATGAATTTTTTAATTAAAATGCACACGTGTTTCGGTATACCTTGTATTAAACTGTTTTTGCAGTCATTGGGAATTAACTTTAAAATAAATAGATAAAATAGCAAAAATTTAATGAAATAATTATTAATAGTTTTACAACACCAAGTACATCTTAAATATTTTTATTGCTTATCGTAAGGTGACAAAATATTTTGTTTAACCGTACGGATATTTCAGTTCGTAGGATTTATTTAGATTTTCATTGTATACCTCTGTTTTTGCAATTTTTATATTTGCAGATTTAATACATTTGAGGCAACTACAAGCAATATCGTGTCAGTATTTAGAAACGTTTACAGTTTGTGCATTGTTTAATACTAATCATAGGTCTCTTTTTAAATTCTCCAAACTTGCAAAAATGTACCGCCTTTCATGATACCTCTGCTGAAATTGGCGAAATCCGTTTTTGTTTTCGAGATCCTGTGCGTGACCAAAAGACACTTAGTTTGCTATCGAGTGATCTGAGATTGATGCAATGCTACATCTGATATACAATAAACACCGTATTTCGTATTATAATGCTTCCCTCCCTAAATGAATATTAAAAAACAAGGTGTTGAGTGCGATTGGCACTCGGGAACAACACATCATTGATTGCATTTAGTCGGTTTTACAAATAATAAATCTGTCCATAGACATTGACAACAAACCGGAAGCAATTATAAATAATTTTGAGATAAAATAACATTATTTAAGTATATTGTAAATAAAAACAAGGAACCTATAAACCAACCTGAAAAACGTACAAAAATTGGAGACGACTAAAAATGCGTATTGGCGTTAAACATCATTCCAATAAACAAACAAACAAATAATGACTAGTAAACGTGGAAAAGTCTTTAATCTTGCTGCCGCTGTTCCGATTTTCTAAATATAACGATGCTGTTAACAAATAGGGGTAGGATTATCTGTATACTTATCCCTTCCAACGTTTCATGACCATCTTAACGACTTTGTTGATCGTAGAAAATCATCTTCCATATGCCATCTGACATTTTTCTGTGCCATCTGTAGCTTATCCTTTTCCTGAATATGACCTTTTTTCCATGACATAATGATGAGTAACTCGAGGAATATCTAATACGACGCAGGTTCTGGCTAATAACGTTGGGTTGTGTTCATTTTGTCTTTGTATTATTCTGCATTTTGTCACTTGCCTATTCATTTCGATTCTTGTTGACAAATTGGTTGTTCCTACCTTTTTATTCGCAATAATACGACATGCATCTTCAAGTGACTGAATTAACTGTTAAAGCGTTAGCAATAAAAGCGGTCAAATAAGCCATTTTTTATATCGTGATATTTTTCTTGTCCATCTGCTGGCGTCGAAACAATTACCCTGGCGTCCCATGTTTAATTTTTCGAATATTGACATTTGACATTTTTGAATGGAAGTACCAAATTGTGCTGAATTAACATGTGGATGTCTTTCTATCAAATAAAATTTTCTACCTTGCCTTCTCTTCACCTTTGTTACCTTTTACTTGTCTGTCACTTAAATTACGTACGTGTATTGTTGTTGTTTTTGACGTAAGATCAATATACACATTTTTATTTTGTTTGTATGATGAAGCTTCTCAAGCTTGTAAATGTTGTTAGGACATTAGGAAACATTGAAAACAGTGTAAGTGTTTTTCATTACAGTATACAATTATTATCAACTGTGTATACTAAACAAGTTTTTCTCTTTTGAGAAAGGCTTTTGATATTTGGCATATGGGTAGATAAGTTCAAGGCCATGTGTCCCCTACTATTGTTGGTGTCTTGGCCTTGAACTTTGACCTTAAGATCATATTATTTCTTTTAAGATGACAAATTCGTGTACGGGCATCTGTTCTCACAATTTTTTAATCATAACTTATTGACAGCGGGGACCACAGAGTAGATACCATCTCACTGCCATCTAGTTCGTGTTTAAAAACTCAGAATATGGAATAGTGATCTGTTTGGAACTGGGTTTGAGCAAAGTCTGTATTTAAATAGTGTTGACGTGGCCTACATTCGGAAACGTTTTTATTCTGTGGATTCTTATTTAAATTTGTTTACAAATGTCGCTGGCGAAAATAATTTCTTAAAGGAAATTCATTTGTATAATAAAATATAAATATTTAACATAACTATGTTTTTATTTCATATTTTATCATTTTAGTCCCTTTTTTTTATTTATGTGTAATGTGTATGTAATGTGCGATTACACTTTACTATATTTCAGCAGGGTTGTTTGTTATTTTTGAAAGTTATCAATTGATAAAATTGTTCACGTCCTGAATATAGCCTTTATATTGCTTTCTTGAAGTATATAGTATATAGATCATATACAGCAAATTGTAAGAATATTGACGAACAATATAGTTGGCGATTGTCTTTACATAGTGAAATAACCTAAATTGAATTCAAAGAAAACTTGCAATATCCACATTTTGTATTACACTACTCAATACAATGAATTTCAATTCATCATTTTACCAGATATTCGTTTTTAAGAACTGTGTAAACACGTATTTTTGTGAGCTAATGCTTCCTGATAATACACCTGCCCTATACAGTGAGCGTGGGTAGACTGAATTCCACAATATGGCATGATCCCACAAATCTATTGACAAAATTTCAGTATTGTATCATTTATCATTATCTGTACTTGTCGTGTTGTAACACATTTTATTCTTTTTGTTTCATATAACATACTGTTTGCATCTTAACTGTTACGGTGCTCTAAAGCAACGTCGCGAACAATAAAATGTGCGATGATCGCATTTAGGCCGTGCATATCCATATTAGCAGATGCGAGCTGTATATCATGCGTGTGTGTAAAACAGTCACGTTATTCATATGAACAAACCCATGTTTTTCGTTTGTTTGAATGTTGTTTAACGCCACTATCAACAATTTTTTCAGCTATATCACGGCGTCCAGTTTTTATTGGGAGGGGGGAGGAAGCCGGAATAGCCGGAGAAAACCCTTACCTTCGGTAGGAAAACTCGCAATCCTTGTCAATAAAGATTGAACTCGAGCGCACTCTGCCCGCATAGAAACTCGAACCTACAATCTCAGTGTTGACAGACCACTTGATTGACAGTAGACGAACTACCTTAAGCAGTCGACCACCGAGACCCCCCAAACCCATGTCAGTACGATAAAAATTTGATTTTCTTGTAGAGCCAATTCTACTTTACTGATTGAGTTTGGAAACAAATTCTGAATCTGATATCAAAAATATTTCGAAAAAGGCTCGCATAACCATAAGTTAAAATACTGCATTGGCATGGTTGGACCCTGCTACTCGAAATATCGTCTCCAGGTCGGAGTATAACAAAGTGAGATTGCACCTGTTCAAACAGTCCGCAACCGACAATATGGCATTAGATCAAGAGGACCGTATTTTGGAGTAGTTTTTACCCGTTACACAGACAAGAAAAAGGCTGATGGGGCAACAGATTGATGGTCTCGACATTCCGCAATAGTTGTTAGATGTGTACAATTTTTTGGATGAAAGCTCCTACATGAATTAAGTTTTAAAAAATGGTAAAATTTTTCTCAGATCTTGCAAGATAAATTTTTGGTAATTTTTAAAACAATGTAGTATATTTACATTCACTGCATTAGAAATTGCATGTAAAAGTGGGAGCGTCTCAAAATGTTCTAACTAGCGAAAAAAGGAATTGGTCACGTATATATATGGCATATATTTTTTTGAGAAATGAAAGTTTATTAATTTCCTAGTCCAGGTAAATGCTGGGGAAAGGTATGCAAATCACAGAAATGTTAGTGTTTTCGACTATAGTCAAAACATTTACTACTGTTCTACCAACAAACTGCCAATAGAAACTCAAAGATGGCATATAATATAAAGCGTCCTTATAGAATATTTAACCTAGAAAAGGGGTAGTTGACGAATATCACTTCTTCTTTCTCTGTACAAATACAAATGGTTTTATTCGAATGAAGAAATATATATCAATGCTATTTTTATTCTTCTAGTATTCCAAATGTACGTATACAATGTTATCATGGTGTAACACACAGATTTTATCAAATACATCACTGTTTGGGTGTTTTGGAATTGAGAAGATAAGTGCTTGTATCTGGCTATCTGGTGGTTATTATTGTACTTAAAAATCCCGACTTTTCTGTTAGTTTATTTGAATTAAAATGCTTCACACGCATGTTCCAAAAAAAAAAACCATTGTTAAATAAGGAAATAACTGAAAAAAAACGATTAAAAACTGAAGGACAATAGGTTCCACACAGGAAGTTTTAATTAAATTTTTGCATAACATATATTTTCATTTATTTTAAAACATTTAAGAGTTGACATTTTGAGCGGTACTGATGGAAAATTTTATTCGTTTACTTTCATTTGTATTAGTCAAAGGTAGGTTTTTTCGCAACGACAATTTTGAATTACGTACGTTAAATTTCACTCGTCATATGATGGCTAGCACAGTATACCGAAAAAAGTAACAAGTATCAAATGCTGATATTTCTAATAAGAAACGGTGTCATGTGGTTTTAAAAGGATGGCACATTAAACTCATTATGTTTTAGTAAATGGAAAGGATATTCAGGTTCCCATGGGGATACAAATATCATGCATTTTCAATTGTTAAATAATAATGAAAGATTGAAAGTATTTCATATAAATAGAAAGCGAGTCTCTAAACTCCAACAAAAAATACTAAATATCTTATTACTCAATATTGTAAAGAAAAAGATATTCTCTTTATTGTCAGTTTTCTAACAAAAATGGGGACAGTAAATGTTGTTACTCAGTTACTAATGAGCAATATTTTTTCCTACCACAGGTCGTGCGTTTTCTCCGGGTACTCCGGCTTCCTCCCCAATAAAAACTGGACGCCATGATATAGCTGAAAAATTGCTGAAAGTGGCCTTAAACACCATCAAACAAACAAAGAAACTATTGATCATACGTGCCATGATCAACAGTGTTTGCTTGACTCCAACTTTAATTGGCAAGGGTTGCCAGTTTTCCTGTCAAAGGCGGGTGATTTTCTCCGATTACTTCCCAATAAAAACTGGAAGCCATGATATAGCTTACAAAATGCTTTATCTTGGTCTCTATGGTAGGCCTGCAAAATGCCTTATCTTGGTCTTGATGGTAGGCCTGCAAAATGCTTTGTCTTAGCCTCTAGGGTAATGGATGCTGTTTACTCTACTACTGTGGTTTATTGAAAAGAGAGGAGAAGCACCCGTCACTAAGTAGTCACTCTTTGTGCAATTTTTAATCTTTGATATAAAATTGTTGCGCTGATCTACCTTATGTTTAGGTTTTTCCTAATTGTATATAGTTGCGTTATAAATTTTTCCATGCATTAAATGTGTAAATATAGCATCTTACATTGGAACGAGAGCATTATCGGATTTCTGCATGAGAAATCCAATAATCCAAGATGACTTATGTAAAATTCATTTCCTCTAATCTTATGAAATAAAATAATTTTTATGCAAAATGAAGTACAAATTCTCCCAACTGCATTTTTACGTTCATGACTTCAATTCACGGAAAGTGTTTTGTTTATTTTAATCAAATCCACTGCTGAGAACCATATTTCCGCTAGTGACGAGAACTATTTTTTCCACAAAGTGGTTTAAATAGAACGCAAAAAAAAGAAAAATACTATTTCCTATTTCGTTCTGTATAAAAAACATCAAAAACTTCGTTTCAGTATAAATACTGTTCAAAACATTTTTCCTAAAAAACACTGATATATATATATATATCTCTGCTCTTTCAGCTTGCCAGCAAAACCACAACTGTGCATGCCCGGAAACTAAATTAGCTAACTCAACATTTTCTCACGCTCATGTTTCTTTTTTGGTAACATAAAACTTTAAAAAACATAAATCAATTAAAAAAATTTTAACCAAATATTCAAGACTTGGACAAAAGTGGATAGCTCCGTTATAACTACTAAAATGGCAAGTTTAGGATTTTTTCAAACTAATTAAAAAAAAAATCCCGAACTAAAATTACATACACAAAACATGTTTAGCTAATTTCGTTTCTTTCATTTACTACAATGTCATAAAAGAAAACAATATAAGGATATAGATGTTATACACACCAGATAAACAGTCACATTTGCAGTAAGTTACAGGATGAAAAAGGAAAAAAATCGTATTAACTTTATTAACTTTTATCTATTTTCACAATAAACCATTGTTGTAAAAATATTATCTTGACCCCTTTGCTAAGCTTGTTTTTGCTCTTCTTCTATCAAACATCGATATGTTTGCTCACGAAAGCGTTATGCGTGTGTTGATCACACGCATAACGCTTTCGTGAGTATATAAAAAAAATCAATAAAAGATTGTCAAAATTTAACCCCATACCATTTATTTACATGTACATGTTCAATACATGTAATTTAAATTAAATTTGCTGTTATTTTGAACCCACATTCAATATTTTGATTTAGTCTTCATTCTGAATGTAGCTGAAATACTGCTCGTTGAACGTGAAGCAAACAATCAATCAATCAATCAATAAATTTATTTTTTGGTTTTTAAGCTATAAGATATTACTATATAAACAAACATTTATCGTTTGAACAAAATGGTTGGGTGGACACGTTAGTCTTAACTACCAATTGCATGAATTGATGATCAGGGTGTCAAAACCGGTATGTCATATTTTGTCCGACTTGGCGTGCAAAACGTAACATCAAATAATAAGTATTATCAATTTTTCTTGAATCAAAATCATCATATTTGCTTTTATAGAAATTGTATTTTGCGCTTGTGAAATTTGTCTGACTTGGAGCATATACGCAAATCAGCTAATACTGAGCTGCAAGATTGACAAAACTCACTTGGACGTTTCATTTTATGACCCCTTCAACCAAGAACAAGCTGTATGTGTGATGTCCAATCCGTCTCCAATATGTCGACAACATTATAGCAATACTATCATAAAAAGAATACAGACAAAAATGGAAACAGTCACAGTTCTTACCATAAGCGGCAATATTGATAGGCTAGTAAATGGTCCATGGACTTGTCGTCATGGAAACAATTATGAAACGGCAACAGTTGAAGTGGACACCAACAAATCAAATGGTAAAACATACAATTTATTGTTTTATGTAAGAATTGTATACAATTACTCCATAACACATTTAGATCTGTGCATATTTAGTTTGATGACGATCATATAAGTTATGTCAAGATACATCTATTTCAGTCGATTTAGATCGATTAAATCAGTTGCAAACGATCTTTTCCGATTACCACCTTTCTCTGATTTCAATTATTACATAACATGCCGAATATATATTATTGTAAAAAACGTGTTCTTTGTAACAATTTATCATGCTCAAGAGAACAAGGATATGTGCTACCTTTTTCCTCGTGTATATTTTGGTTAAATACATTTTCATTTGATGTGCATGGCTCACTTATTTATAAGTTATTTGTGATATGTATTAGAAACCACAGAAACAGCTTTATCTACATCATTTTCAGACTTACACCTCGAATATGACACCAGTGGTCATCTTAGCACACGAATTAACTCAAATGAGACGATTTTAATTTCAAAATTATAAATTTTTACCTATTACACATTATTCCGGTTTCTCCTGCATACGGTGTATATATTTCTCAATTGATCAGGTATGCAAGAGCTTGCAGCGAGTATACTGATTTAAGCAATTCGCCATCTATTTCTTCGGGATAAACTTATAAACCAAGGTTACAAAAAAAAACCTCGTCCGCGCCTTTAATAAGTTCTACTATATAAATATGATTACAAATAGTTTTCCAAATTTTTGAATTCAATGTACAGTGAATGTGCTACAATGATTGTTAGATACACCTATTAGTATATAACTAGTGGTATATGATACCTATCCCTTTTAATCAACTAACCAACCCCCATACTACAGTAATAGAAGCGGGAGGTTTGGCATGCCATAAAACCTGGCTTAACACACGATTTGTTATGGAATGCCTGTGCTGATGCTCAACTCATATATATTTGCTGAATGCTTATGTGAGCGTTCGAACTTGACGTCGGTCAATGTCTGCTGGAATCCAATAAAAATTGACAAGGATTGTCTGGTTTCATGCCGATCATCGTGGGTTCCTGGTTAATGCGGCTTTCTCCCACTCCAACAAAACTGGATGCCATGATATGACTACACAATTGCTGAATTGGCAAAAAATCTAACGTATGCTTAAACTAACATGTTTAGGTGTTGTTAGCTGTGTCTGCATATCTTTTTTAAATTTTGGTTTCTAAAGAGATCTTTATCGTATTGTTTAAGTTTTTATGGCGAAAAATTAAAATTTGATCATTGAAAATATACCACGATCTCAAGTTAACAGAACGGTCCGAACTATCTTTTTAAAATCTTAGACAAAACTATGTAGGCAGACAGGTTGGAAATTATTATTCAAGAAATCAGTTATGAAGGTGCATTATATACCCGCCCAACTATTTCAGTTATTTGGTTATTTCTAGTATTATTATTTTACTGCAGTTCTGTATCTAAACAGCATAAATATTGCAGATGTAGCAGCACCTGTTATAACAGCCAATCAATCGTTACCATTTGTACCTGAGACAGTCGTGGAATTGGTATGCAAACTGGAAAATTCCGGACACACAGTTAAGTTTGAGTGGGACTGTTTCAATGTCAGTGCCTGTGAAGAGCAGGTTATAAATTGCACAACATATTTATCAAAGCTGCATTTGAAGGTTTCAACATTTCTCAGTGGTACAATATGCGAATGTAAAGCAAGAATCAATAACTTCGGATTGACAGCTCAGATTAAACTGGATGTACAAAGTAAGTTCTGCGTAAAGTAAAATGTTTACCATTCATATTTAGTAGTGTATTTAATACAGAATAAAAGGTACAATTATGGGAAAGACGGGTGATCTTCAACGGCAGATAAAATACTGGCTACTCTTTCTGTCCAGTACAAAATGAATGAATGCCCTCAAACTTGATAGCCGCATAAAATCGACAAGTCATGTGGCAAAAGAAACAGTAAGAAAACAGAAGGAAAACACTAAAATGGCAGACTACGCATCTGGACAATAATCAGGCAGATATAAAATAACTTCATATAAGCAATATATATCAAATGACAGTCATGAGTAAATCTGTACTGATATAAAACTAAAAATTAAATTAATACAACAATACAAATGAAATATAGATAGAGTACTATCGCATACCCCCCACCCCCCCACCCCAGCTGTAAAATGGCATCCCGTCATTCATCGTATATAATGGTGCGACATAACATTAAGAATGACGAGCGTTGCTTTTTTTGGAGAACTGATAACAACAAAGAACGTGAAAGAGAGCTTTTTACTGCCACTCAGTACTGCCTTGAAACCATAGTCATATAAACGGAAGTGTCTGGAATCAAAGATTGAACTAAGTCATCAAGCCCGGTCGATTTTGGGGAGCAATCGGTGGTGGGGTGATGGTGAGACCTCATGCTCCTGATGTACAACGTCAACTTCAGTTGTATTGTCCTGGGTTCTGCTCTGAAATCAGCCATGTCATCAATATAAGAATCGCTTCCTGTTGTAACGGTTTTCCAATCCGCCTCTTGTGTATCCCCTGTTTATAAATAAGTGGTGGTCCATTGTAAACGGTTTCAGCATATAACCAGCATAGCATCATACTGTTCAGTATATTCATCAGTCGACTCGATGAATTCTTACAGGTTTCCGCTAGCTTGTGAGTATCGTAATGAGTAATTATTATCACTAGCCCAAGATCTTTACAACTATCACTATAACGCAGGTCATACAGTGTAGTATTCCTTCTGGTTGGCATGTGACTGCTTTGACGCTACGCTGCCAGCTCATAAGCTCGTGCTAATCTTTCATGCAGATCTTCCAATTTCTAAGTAGCTGATCACGTCTGGATCTTGTATAATGTAAATGCCGTTTCTCAATTTCTCCCACAAATCAAAAGAAAAGTAATATACAAGTGGACTCATTACGAGTTCAATTGTAAGCATGCACAATTACTGATATGAAAATAAAAGATATTAAATAATAAAAATGAAACACAGTACTTTCACAAATATATTCAGTGTCTTTTATTTTATTGTTTTTTAAATAGATGTGTACATATGTTGATCGTCCGAGCAGTTATTAAGAACAATTCTGACAAATTTAGAAAAGTTACTAATTTGATATCTTGCCGTCATTTTGCAACACAATAGACAATATTTGCTTATCATCGCTTTTCATGCGGAACAGATCGAGTTGCCGAATTTTAGAATGAAATCAAATCAAAATAATTTTTTTTAATCACACGTAAGCCATGCTGGGGAACCATTTCTGAACAGCGGTGTTACATTTGCCTTCTTCCTTTCGTTCGGATTGGTCTTCGGTGGCAGAGTGGTTAAGGTAGTTCGTTTACTATTGATGACGTGGTCTGTCAACATTGAGATTGTGGGTTCGATTTTCACTGCAGGCAGGGTGTATTCGACTCCAATCTTAATTGACAAGGATTGTCAGTTTTCCTACCGCAGGTCGGGGTTTTTCTCTGGGTACTCTGGCTTCCTCTCCCAATAAAAACTGGACGCGACGATATAGCTGAAAAATTGCTGAAAGTGGCGTCAAACACCATTCAAACAAACAAACAAACAAACCATTCGTTCGGGAAGTACATGTAAGACAAACATTTCTCAGCTGATAATTTTCTTACTAAATCTGAGCGGTACTATTAGCGAGCGACTCTAACATTATTCCTTATTTTGTATTATATAGTGGTCCTCATGTCCGTCCGATCGTTCGTCCGTCCACATTTGGTTTCCGGATGATAATTTATCTTTAATTTATCACAGTAAGTCGGTTTATTCAGAGACAGTCTATACTAACTTATAGACTGTCCCTGGTTTATTGGAGCGTTTTGCTTTAGCGCGAGTGCGTTTTTTCTCTGATAAGTTTTTTTCAAATCACTCCTGAGCCATTTGATTTCCGCATGGTTACTAAATGATTTGGAATGCACGACCTCGTTGCAAGTAAAATTCAGTTAGTAACGTTCTTGTCAATATCATTTGACGTGAAAATATTATCACAATCATTCTTAGCCAACATTTGCCTATGCGTATCAATATCGTCCCTATGTTCTAATTCGTTCGTATTCAACCGAACATAAATTTATTAAATAACAACAAACACCTCGCCAGCATACATGTATGTGAAGCAAATAAAAATTTTTTTTTATGAAAAACTTATTTGAGCTAAGCTGCACAGAGAACGAGCTTCGAATGACTAAAAACTCGTTCCAGCTTTAACACGAAATCTTTTCGCGCTGAAAATGCCTTAACATACCCGTTCTATTTCCATAATAATAACATTATGACATGAAAATCTCCTCATTGCGACCAATAAATGCATTTCTAAATATATTAGAACCTGTTTATCAGTAAAAAAACAACAAATGTGAGTTTGTTTATAAACAAAAACACATGTTTGCCCATCTAAAGCTTAAACGCCTTTCTAACAGGTTTAGGAGAATTATAAAGCCAATAACAAGGAAGTGGTAACGAATTTGATCGAGAATCTACATATATTGTTTTAGGTAGACATGTTATCGAAGCTCGCAATATTAGTATGTTGACTTGGATACTAGTAGCAGTGTCTACTATTACTATTGCTGGGTTTTCATTCCTAGTAACAAAGTTGTACCTAACAAGTAAGTTAATACAATTTTTTTAAAAGCTCTTTATTTAGCATGACATTAAAACAAATAAAAGTTATTTAAAACCGAGTGACTGCCGTATTCAGTTTTGCTATAATTAGAGGTATAATATTGATAAAAAACAAGCACGATATCCTAAATAACGGTAAAATAAATGTTAAATAATTTTCCGTTCCAAGACTATCACTATTCGACCGATAGTGGCGCCCCTGAGTATTCAAAGGTGACTGAAAGACGAAGCGCAATTAACAAACTCTGACCCGTAAAATGGGTAGCCACTATAAAGCTAAAACGCCGCGGGAAATTAAAATCTGTCTACTGATTGCACAGTATACAATTACGACACTCTTTTGGGGGAAACATTTAGATTTGTAAACCGGAGTATAGGGATTGTTTCAACGAGGGTTGCCCAACGATAATAACCCCCACCATGGTTTAAAAATCGAAGTGTTTCCCTCATTAGAGATGGCCGTAATTGGTTTTTTATATTTTTGGCAATAATGTATTGTTTAAAAGGTTAAAATTTAATGCAATTTATGTTTTTTAACATAAATCCCTGCCATGTTGACATTAAACAAGTGTTGCTTCAATACGAAGGAAACATTCAAATTGTTTACCAGAGGTGGGTTGTCTTCCTGAGGGCTTTGCCCGAGGGAAGACAACTATCAAATGTACACAAATAGAATGTTCATCATAAACAACACATAAAATTATATATTTCAATAAAAGATTGATGATTTGTGGATCTTCATGCCGATCAAATCTGTTCTGTGTTGATATTTTTCTCTCAAAGTAAAATGGTAACCAGGAGATAAATTAATTTCCGATTGAAAAGTGTGAATTAATAATAATAATAATGGATTATTACATGACACTTTTGATATGTTACATCAGCCCTGGGTTTGTTATTGGCACAAAAGCCGGAGGCTCAAGCGTTATTATCAACCGAGGGGTAATAATACATATAATATACAAAATGTCATGAAAAGATCTATTTATCGTATGCTTTATATCTTAAGACACAATATACTATTTTAAGAATATTAAGATATATTACATATGGTGTGTTAAGTCCTAATTTTGATTGGTTCGTGTAGACAATGTCCCCCCAAAATATTCTGTGTATATATTCTATTTCTAAAGCATATTTAAGGCTTGTTTCTAAAAATAGATCCGGATTGTTCTATTTTTAAAGCATATTTAAGGCATGTTACTATTTATAAAGCATATTTAAGGCTTGTTTCTAAAAATAGATCCGGATTGTTCGAATGCTTCTATAATTACTATCAATGAGTCAATATTGTATGATGCAATTTATTATTCTAAATTTAAATAAATAGAGAAAAATTCATATGTAATATAACAATTAAGGACTTTTTACTCTGTCAATACGTAGTTATATGGACTTGTAGAAAAATATTGACCTCGGACTTCGTCCTCGGTCAATATTTTCCTACACGGTCCATATAACTACGTATTGACCTCGTAAAAAGTCCTTATTTGATTAATATTAATGCTAATATACAAATATATTTTTTGTGTTTTTGATTGGTCTAAAACATCTTTCGGGTTAAATTAAATTGCAATAGAACTAAAATTTATCAAAACATGGTTATTTAGTCCGCTGCAGAATCGGCCATGTGGATTTTAATATTAATTTGTTTTAAAATACATGTAGCTTTAAAAGTACAATTGTTTAGCTAATCAGAGTATAGTGGCCTTAAAAGCAGTCATCCAATCAATGTATCTGATTCTTGTACGCGTTTGTAACATAAAAATCTGGCAACAACGTTGACGCGTTTGCTGCTAACAGATTTGCTATAATAGACTAGGATATTCATGGAATAAAACAATTATTGACTTTGATATGTGGTCGCCATCGGTATTTCAACCATCAAAAATGTGTATGCACTTTGCCTAGTGGCTCGTTGAATATTACATTTTATCTGGTTGAGTAATTCATATAGCGACCTATATTGTATAATATTAAGATATAACAAGAACATAGTCCATATTTGAAATACCTTAACATGAAAAGTTTATATTTTCAGTAACCTGTGATCACACACTCATATGAACTATCTTATCCTTGAAGTATATATTGACAACTTCTGGCACCTCATAAAATTTTTAACTTTACCAGCTTTTTACAACCTAACTCAACATTTGTTATGTCCTTCAAAACGATTGTAAATTCAGCTTTTGTGAGGATTATATGGCTGAAAATGGTGAACTTCATATCGACGATAAATTTTCTTCTTATGAAGAATTACAATTAAGAATCCGTCCATTTGAAATAAGCAAAAATGTATAATTTCACAAAAGAGATTCGCACGCTATATTGTCGGCAAGAAAAAGGGGCATTTACTTTTGAGATCCTTTGACAACCTTTAAGATCCTAACCAATAAAGCTAGGATTTATCAAAACGTGGCAATGGGAAGAGCATGACAAAATAAGCTCCTTTAAGACCCTAACCAATAAAGCTTGGATTTATCAAAACTTGGCAATGGGAAGAGCATGACAAAATATGCTCTGGAATGGTCTTGCATCCTTGGTAGCACCAGTTCTCTTTTTCGTTTACCGTTCAGTGTGCCCAAGATATTCGTCACAAGCTGAAGAAACCTTACGTTCTACGTCATGTTCGTTCCTTGAATGCAACCCAAAGTTTAAGGATTCGTTTAGCCATACAGCATAAATAAGGGCCCTTGGAGTACATGTTATAAAAGGAAAATATCTTTTTAACAATTTTTTAATTTTCTTTGGTTGCATATGTATTGCAAACAGGGGTCATATTTCATGCAAACGAGTCAATGTGTTGTTAAATGTGGCTTTCGTAGGATGTTATTATAACGCTAAGTTTTAACCGTATTGCCTAGTTTTTGCAATGTAGAAATCTGCTGTGTTTTGTAAGTTGTTTAAATTACCTCTGCCTAGCTTATTCCGTACAACTAATCACTTTTAGTTCTGTGAATAGAAGTGAGTGGAGATAGGTAGTGATTGAACCCTTGGTCTCTGACGATATTAATATTAGCCTTTTCCGACAATTATCTAGAAATAATGCACTGGAATGCTCTTACAGTTCCTGGTTCATATGGGACCGTCACTCGTAATTGACACTAGTCGTAATTTTTTTAAAATGGGCCTAAATCTTATTCAGTGCTGACACCGGAATATTCATATAATCGGGATAACTTGAAGCCTCTTAGATAATATGTACTCACTCAAAAAAGAAACGCAGCATACAAAAAAATTGGAAATTTACTTATATATTATTTTAACAATTTATCATATACATAATTGATACAGAAATTAAAAAATTTGCACACTTCTTGTTCATGAGTTCTTTTACCATGGAATATAACATTTTGTCGCATATTGTCAATAAGTCACGCAAAAAATGTCAGTATCTGTTGTGCCCACCATTTGCTTGTAACACAGGCCTTACTCTTCTTGGAATGGATTCAATGAAACGTTGAGTACGAGCACGCTGTATCCTTTGCCACTCGTACTGAAGTGCCTGCTCTAATTGTTGCAGATTTTGCGGCGGGTGGTTGTTGCTGGCGCACGCCCCGATCCAGTTCATCCCACGGATGTTCAATTGGGTTAAGATCCGGAGATCGTGATTGCCAACGGATCACATTGGCATTCTTTTGCTCTGAAAAATCTACTATTACACTTTCTGTATGTGGTCAGACATTGTCGTGTTGAAAAATTTCTCTTTGAATGTCAATTACGGGCAATAAATGTGGCCGTATAATTTCGTCTCTATACCCAAAAGCGTTAAGATTGCCTTGGATATGTATCAGCTGTGTGTTCCAGGAGTAAGAGATAGTGGCCCACATCATAACACTGCCTCCGCCACAAAAGTCGTCTCTTTCTACAACACAGTTTTGTGCAAAACGTTCATTTCGGCGCCTGTACACTCGTCATCCTGCGGGTCGTCGTTTGCATCGACATGGTCAGACGACATATGTATAAACAATATTCCGGTAATTTAATTGTAAATACAATTTTGTAAATAATTTTTTTTTAATTTTTCCTGTATGATATAACGAATAAAAGGGCTAAAATTTAATATATTTTCCCAGACTGGAAAAGCTAGCTGATATCAAAATGTTATTATTTGCTTCCGAAAATTATTACTGTCTTCTCTGTAAATGTTAACAACAGCTTTTCCTTTAAAGCAATCGTTAATTATCGGAATTATTTACAAATATAACATCTAAGGTTGAATTAGACATCCTGCAGGCTCAGAATGGATCGGAGATCGCTTTTAGACTATATTAAGTAAATAAAGACTTGAACACAAAAAGGGAAATCGTGATTTACCAGAAAATATCATGTGAGTGGCTTGAAACAAATTCGGAGAGCAGGAATAGTGAAGATATTCTGGTACAAGAACTTGATAAGATCTATCCAAGTTTTTACTTTATTTCTCCCCTGCTGAAGCACATGATAAAATAATGGGACATTAAATGATACCCCGACACGATATTCATCAATAGTTAAATATAATTGTATATATACTATACTGTATAAACTATACATTCACTATATACTAGTATATAGAGACAGAAAGAAATGAGTTATCTTTATCAGACCAGAAAATTTCATTATTGTCAAATTATGAAAATGCTTACAGTGGCAAAACTTCAATAATATTTTTCAGATCGTCCTGAAAATTGAACTTGACCTTTATTTTTATTGTACTGAACAGCTGTGCAAAATAACATTCAAATCCCTTGAGGCGTTTTCAAGTTATCACCTGGAAACATTCGGGGGACGGACGGACGGACAGACACCGAACGAAACGAAGGGTATTACATAATACCTCGCCACTTTGTGTGGCGGGGTATAAAAATCATTACATAACATGTTTTAATCATATGGATTATTAACCTTTGGTTGATATTGGCCTTCGAGCCTGCGGTTTTTGGGCCAATATCAAACCTATAGGGTTAATAATAAATATGATATCAAAAAGGTAGGAATAAGGTTGGTTCTAACTGGTGGTAAAAATGGGTTATTCGGGGTGATTCAAAAGGGATTTATCCCTCAGGGATAAATGTTTGGAAAACATTTCAACTGTTTAATAGGTGACATGTTTTAGGACAATAAACATCAGAACTAATATATTAAAACATAATAATATACCTGTAATATAAAATATTAACACACATTAACAATTGATTAAAAATTATATATTAAATATATTTTAGATCGGGTCTCATTGGAAAGACAAATGTGAGTATATGTCGTTATAAATTACTGCACATTACAAAGATTTTAGATGTGTTCATTAATTGTCAACATTTAACGAATACACAGGATGCAATTTTTTATGTATCAAAAATGTTAACTAACACTTGTTTATATAATTGAGATAGTTTAGACATTTTTTGCTAAATACTGCGCATTTGAAGCATCGTTTTTCAAATCGACCGCTCAACATGTAATGCACAAGTAAGCAAAGAACGTTTCAAGAATATTTTCCTTTAACTTGTAGATATTATGCAGCCCCACAAAGTGCCAACCCAGTAAACATTTATAGTGGAGCAGCATCTAACGCTGATAATATAAACACATCTAATTTGAACGTACCGGCCATGAATTATGAGGATAAAGATGACGAGAATGAGTCAGTGCATTATATTGAATTAGATTAACTGAAAAATATATGTCAAGACAGGCGCGCGAGTTGGGGCCGATTTCGGGCAAAGTGTGCTTGACTGAGTTAAATATCATTCAAACAAACAATAAATCAATCAATTCATAAATGTTTAAATTCAAAGGTAAAACAAAAACGGGTTTGGTAAAATCCATGTATTAAAGAATAAATTTTAATAAAGGGAATCAGTTTTGTACACATCTCATTTTGACTGGTTATTGAACAGTTATTTTCTAATCGACAAAATAAAGATTCACGGTCGTCACTACATGGAGGCAAATCAGGCAAATGCATCAAAACAAAACTGGCTTAAAATATTTCGGTTATTGCAAGTGAATCGGAAAATATCGACTTTTGATTGACAATTTATCATTGAATTATACATGTATATACAGTCCGCCAAAAGTTAAGCATCACCTAAATATTTTCTTAAATTTTTATTACAAAACGATTCATTCAGCATCTGATGCATTTATGCCTATAAACAATACCTATATAACATAAACCGGTTTCAAAAACGTGTCCCGCTTCTAATTAACAGACTGACTTTGAATGAAATAGCCTTGTCCGATTGCACGTAGATATTGTGGTTAGTTATTATCTTTTTAAGACTTTTCAACATGGTAAATGGTACGACGAAAATTAAGTATCGCCGAACGTTGGCAAGCCATTGGAATTAAAAATGCTGGAATGAGTAACCGCCAAATAGCAGCCAATTTTGGGGTGAACAACTCTGTTATTAGCAGACTTGTTGCAAGGCATAGACAGACAGGGTCAACGAGGACCGCCCAAGATCTGGGAGACCCCGTAAAACAACCCCTAGAGAGGACCGCTTCCTTGCTCGTCAAGCCAGATTGCACCCCTTTTCAACAGCAGGCCAGTTACGAGGAATGTGACCTACTGATGGTCAAGTCAGTGACCGAACAGTTATTCGGAGGCTTCACAGATCTCGATTACGTGCCCGCAGGCCTTTGAAACGACCAGAACTGACAAGAAGGCACCGCCAAGCACGAATGGAGTGGGCAAGACATCATCGTCACTGGAATATAAGAAGCTGGAGACGTATTCATTGGTCAGATGAAAGCCGCTTTCTGTTAAAGCCTTTTGACGGTCGGATACGTGTTTGGCGGCAAAGGAATACAGCTTTGGATAGAAACCATATTGTAGGAACAACTGCATTCGGTGGTGGCGGCGTTACCGTATGGGGATGCTTTTCACATGACTGCAAGCACCCTTTACAGATTCTCAACGGTACATTGAATAGTCTGAAATACCGCGATGACATCTTGGATGGTCACGATAGGCCACATTTTGACAACCATGCTCTTGCAGACAGACCAATGTTTCAAGACGACAACGATCGACCCCATCGAGCCCGTGTTGTGAGGGACTTAACTGAAACAGAAGCCATTGACACACTTCCATAGCCGATTGAGCATGTGTGGGACTTTATCGGGCGAAAAGTCAATCAACGGAACCCAATATGCCAAAATGTTCGAGAAATAGACGTCGCACTTGTGGAAGAATGGCAGAGATTTCCGTTTGGTTGCTGGAATGAGGCGGCGTGTTGAACATTTAAACCGGAAGCGTGGAGGTTATATCCGATATTGATGGAAAATACGCCAAACGACAGTCCATTTGTTACTCTTTCACATCAGGACTTTTTGAATGACTATAATTTTGTAAACAATGAACAATTTTGTGTCAAACTAAAACTTAAAATCACCTATTGTTTTGTTGTTTTTTGGCCTATTTTTGTGATCATTATTAGACCACTAGAATTTAATTTTACAATTTGAGGATTTAAATAAAGAATTTGCTAGATTCAAATTTCCTAATGATATATACATTTTCATACAAACAGTTTCTCATTTGTTTATGTTATTGAAAAAACATTAGATCCGGAAAAGTAGGTGATGCTTAACTTATGGCGGACTGTATATATAACAAAAACAAACACGGCAATTATGGGTCAAATCAAATTTTACAATAAAATATAATATGCAAATTTTTGTATTAAATACTGATAAATGTTCAATGTATTCAAACGAAGCATTACAATCCGAAGAATATCGGATCGTATCCCTTGGCAAACAAGATTGTTTTACATAATCATTACGTTTCATTTATAACAAATATGGTCACAATTACCACTATCCCTAAAAATGAGAACAAAAAACAATGAGTATCAAAAATTGCATTAATTATATATATCTTTATTCTCATAAACCAAATAGGTACAGAGAAATACAAAAATAAATAATAAAAAGTATAATTAAGTAACAATAGAGTATTACTAACTTACATAGCTATAATATAGAATAATATGGAATAATATGGAGGTACACATGGAATGGAGATTTAGTACATTCGTGTCGTAAAAGCTTAAACAGGTTTGAAGTATACAAGTCTACCCAGGAGATTCTAGTTTTGTGTGAATAATTCGTATAAATTTGCAAATATTGATTAAATCTGGTAGATGTTTACAGTTCATTACTTCATTAAATTTAATAATATTTGGATTAGTAAATAAAAAATGTCAAAAATGTTTTCAAACTCAAGTTTGTCTTTATAAATTCTATAATTGATTGCTTTCGGTGAATTCTGAATTAATTGGATGTTTGCTTTATGTCCAGCGAGCAGTATTTCAACTATTTTCAGAACGACAACAGGTTAACAAACAATAAATCAACAGCAATATGGGTGGGGTGGGACACAGAAACAAAATTTTAACTGCCACTAGAAAAACTCGGAGTATTGGTTAGGGGCGGAGACTTTAGCCTCTTGTAACGGCTACAATGAACATGCCCTTTATTCCAAATCTACAAATTGGAGTCTTTTGCCGTGCATGGAGCATGGCACTCGTGAAACACTTCACCCACTACAGTTCGCGGCCCGTATTATGACCCGACAACCCCCAAACGAAAGGGTCTCTTCAACTGCCGCCTTAGCCTGCTCTGGTCGAGCACTTGGAACCCTCCCAGTATGGTCCCAACATTTTAAAATAGTTCATAATTGATAATCAATTTAATTGTACCCGCTACAAAAGAAGAAGACTTGCAGAATGGTCTCATTTTAATTTTTTCTTAAGATCAAAAGTATAAATATTGTATACATTTATGTATTGTTATATCCTTGATTGACATGGTCAGGATATTTAGATAATTATGTACAAAGCTCTGCGATTAATTAGTTATACTTTCATTAATTTACGTTTCTTTTATTTCGCAATCCGGAAACTGCGTTTTCCATTTTTTTATTTCGTCTTTTATATATTGAGACTCTCTCGTTTTTTTCCTGCTACACGTGTTGGATGCAAATAAAGTGGTAAAGAGTCAAATTCTGTCACTTTTATATTGGAATGACGAGGACCGTTTCCCCGCCTCGTTACATGGTGGAGAACCTAAATTTGGCAAGTGACATTGACATTTTCCATAAGTTTTACATCGCTTTGAACCTGAAATTTTAATTTGAAAATGTGTGTGAAAACTGAAATTTAAATATGGCTACCACGTTTGACCATAGAGTAATTTGTTGAGAATTTTAAAAATATAATATATAATTAATTATATCTGGTGTAATCATTCCCCAGCATTCACAGTGTATATATATGTCGTGTTTAACAAGGAAAATTGAGAAGCAAATTGACAAATTAAGGGTGCCGCCGTAATAACTCCACGGAGGATACCAGTTTTGCTCGGTGACAGTAAAGGGTTTAATTTGCAAAATCAGGTTTGAGTTAATCCGGAGAGCTTTATTAGATTCTGGTGTGAAGCCGGAGCTTCTGTGCAAAATAGACTTCAATACCTGAAAGACAATCTAAAGAGAGAGCTAGAAACACTGAAGTCCAAAACTTTGTTTGTTTGGGTGGGCACCTGTAATTTGACAACAAATGTCGGTGATTATATATATTTGTCGTCTAAAGATAGTACATCAGTGGACGATCTTAAACAAGGTCTAAAAGATATATACCAATACACCAGACAATTCGATGACCAATTTAAAATTATTATTTAGTGTTACCCCTATATTCCATACTTACATACAATATTTACAACGAGTACGAGGGTGACCTTACTAAATTTGTAGAAGACGACATAATTCTTAAACAACAGATTGATGAAGTAAATCTTTACATTGAGGAGTCGAACAGGCTTTTTCATGCCATTTCACCCAAGTTTAGCGAAGACTTGCTGAAGTCAAAGCGCCGATCTCCATTTTCACATACTAAGCATAAATATGACTTTTCTCTATACAGAGATGGAATACATCCGGTTAATATTTTGGCTAAGCTTTGGCTTGTTCGAATTACGAAACTTGTGAAACTACATTGTTATTAAAATAAATATAATAAAACACTTAAGTTATTTCCTTGAAAGTTGAATTTCCAGTTGTAATATTGTTAGCAGTAAAAGTGGAAAGGATTGCGTTTCACGCCACAAAGAAATTTGTTGCCAGAATTCCACAACAAACTTGTTTCACATTCTTTCTTCCATATGTCGATTTCTTGTATTTTTCCCTTTCAAATAGGAATAGATCACATGTGGAAAGGATTGCCTTTCACACAATTTTTCTGATTTTTGTTATATATAGTTTTAACTCATTGGGCCGTGTAAGTTTAGATGAATCCGTCCGCCGAGGATAACTTGTCAATATATGATGAAGAATCTGACACTTCAATTTCATCGAGTATCCTAGACGATTCATTTTTAGAACATAACCAATTTTTGGTATCAAAAGCTCCGTCGCCCGACAATAGTGTAGGCGTTCATCCCTACTGTGAAGACAGTTTTGTCGAAAAATACCTCGTTCCTGTGCTAATAACACCCTTAACGCCTGTTACTAAGATTGATTTATTGGATCGAAAGAATAAAACGGTTGACAAACGTTTTACAGTTGTCTCTAAAAGCCCTGAATACGATTCAATCCGTTTTCAAAAACCTTTACCGCCTGACAGAAAGCCATCGCGAAATTTAAGACATCACTTTGCAATGGATAAACTTGGTACCCATAAATTTTCCGGTTATCCTCGAGATAACGGGACGCATTTTCTACGAGAATTTGAATCATTTGCACTTTTAAATGATTTAGATGCCGGGGACGAAAGTCGGAAAATAGCCGCATTCCATTTACATTTACTAGGGCCGGCTTTAACATGGTTAAATGGGCTTAGCCCAACGCTTACATGGTCCCAAATTCGAGATCTATTGGCAGCATCAATCAGTAGTTGTAGAAAGCGAAACGTTTCAAAACATGACTTTAGGTCCGTCTCAAGATATAGAAGACTTTTACTGCCAATTGTTGGAAAAGGGACAATTGCTTTCGAAACCGGAACACGAGATAATGTTCAAATTCATAAACGGTCTACCAGAAAAACTCGCGTTCTACGTTCGAACAAGTAAATCCACTGACATATCCGAAGCCCTTTCAATCGCAAAAGCAGGTGAAGCCTACAAATACAGGATCCACCAGCCGCAGTTAGCCGCCGCAAGAAATATACTAAGATCTGAAAACGATGAAATTTTGAACTTGAAAACTCAAATGAGTGAGTTAAGTACAATTGTCAAAAACTTGGCTGATGACAAAAGTGTTCGTGCTCCTACAAGTAGAAACCGCCCGATACAGGGTCAACGACAAACAGTTACATGTTATGTGTGTAAAGGTCATGGTCACGTTCGTAAGCATTGTAAGTGGAACGGTACAGGAACGGTTTCGGTTGACAATAAATGTCAATTGTGTGAACAGTCTGGTCATACCGCGCTTCAGTGTGTTGTATACAAATCTCAACCTTTGCAAACCGCCATTGTGTGTCAGATTTGTTCCGAAAGTGGAAATATTGCTTCTCGTTGCCCTAAACTTCAGAGAAATGCCAGTCACCTGGGGGACACCAGGCACGGTCCCCCAGGAGGGAACCGATAGGTGCCAAAAGAAGTCGTAGTCGTTCGCCTTCCCGTAAAGTTGTTGATAAATATGTAAATAGTATGAAATTAGACAAAGACGTACAGACATGTAGCTCGTCTACATATTCTGATAATTTTTTTTCAAGTGATAGTGACACTGAACATATATCTTTTCACGATTCCAAGTTTCTGTGTTTAAATGTTCGATTTAATACTTTAAAGGTGTCTGCGCTGTTAGATTCTGGGGCTTCGCACAATATTATTTCCAAAGACCTGTATAATTCAGTACCGTATCGTAAAAAGACAATAATCGATAGGAACTTTCAGGGCAGTGTTACTCTGGCCAATGACATGAAAATTAATTTTGTTGGAACGGCCGATGTGACTATGACAATTTTTGTTTCAGATTATACCATTTTTTGTTATATTTTGAAAAAGACGTCGTATCCTATAATTCTGGGTCTTGAATACTTGAAACAAAATAAAGTCGTGTTGGATTTCGGTAATATGACAGTTTCTCCGAAACAATCACCGGTGTCCTCAAAGAAACGCTTCACAATTCCGGCTAATTCAGAAATGGTACTTTGGGGTAAATTACCCTCTTCTAATATATACGGACAACAAGGCATCTGTGAAAACAGCAAATACATTATTACTAAGGGTATGTTCGTTTCGAAAGCGTTAGTTACTGTTTCTAAGAATAAAACAGTTCCGATAAAAATTCTAAATCCGTCGAATATCGCTATTACCATTCACAAACGAAGGATATTGGCCGAATTCACGCTTCTATCATCCGATAGTAAAATACAGAATGCGAACTTTTCTGACCTTAACGTTCAGTCTGCATGCGTGTCAAAGATCGATACTGACAGTTCAAAATCAGATACTAGTAAGAAATGTGACTTTACTAAATCAGATTGTTTCATCTCAAATTTTAATTTCAAAAACTCTGAACTGAACGATGAAGAACAGTCCGAGATCGAAAAGTTGTTGCAAGACAACAAAGACATTTTTGTCACGAAAGACAATCCGGATCTCGGATATACTGATTTAGTACAGCATAAAATTATATTGAAACCGGATGCAAAACCTAAGTACCAACGACCATACAGACTTGCTCCCGATAAAAGGCAAGTACTTCGTTATCACCTTGACGAACTACTCCGACAATGTATAATTTGTTCAGTTGACCCAAATGAGGACGTTCCAATTACAAGTCCGATCGTGCTGGTAACTAAACGATCGCCATCGGCGAAAAAGCCACCATACGACCAGGAGGCAAGTTTATCACAATTCCGTTTTTGTTGTGATTTTAGATATTTGAATTCACAAACACAAACATTTAGTTACGCTATTCCCGACTTGCAAGAACTGACGGAATCTTTTACTGAATTTACTCATAACTTTATAACGTCTATTGATCTCAGTTCCGGATTTTTCTAAATGAAAATCGAACCAAATAGCTCCAAATTCACCGCGTTTAATACATGCTATGGGACATTCAAATTTCAACGTTTACCAATGGGTCTTAGCTCATCTCCGAATTCCTTTCAACTTCTCATGGACAAAGTTCTTCATGGATTAACATTTAAATCATGCCTTTGCTACTTAGACGACGTTCTTATCTGTTCTGAAACTTTTAACCAACACGTAAAAGACATTAGCGAAGTATTTCAACGGTTTCGATCCGCTGGATTGAAGTTGAACCCAAAGAAATGTGCTTTTGCGCAGCGTTCTTCTATATTTTTAGTTCATCATATTTCAAGCGAGGGAATACGACCCCCTCCCGAACGCGTCAAAGCTCTTCAAGAATATCCGTCCCCAAAAAGTATTAAACAGCTACGTCGCTTGTTAGGTTTATATAACTGGTTTAAGAAATTTATACCCAACTACAGCGCTATAATACAATCGATGACAAAATTACTCAAGAAAGGTGCATGCTTCTCTTGGGGTATGGAACAAGAGGACGCGTCGATCGAATTGAAGTATCGTCTTTTAAATTCAGAAGTTTTAGCCTTTCCTCGTTTTGACCTACCTTTTTATCTTGCCGTCGACACATCTGCGAAAGGCATTGGCTATTTACTTTATCAAAAGCATCCTGGAAAAAGTGAGAATTCCGAAAATATTCGCGTTGTCCGATTTGGTACCAAGTCTTTAAACCACTGGCAGAAATCTTACGGTCCGACAAAGCTCGAACTACTAGGAGTTGTGACGAGCATTACCGATTGCTCAAGTTACTTGCGAGGGAACCAGTTCATTGTCGAATGTGACCACCAAGCTCTTCGCTGTCTTGTACAGAAACAATTGAAAGGGGCTATATATGATCGCTGGTTGGCTATTTTGCAGCAATACAATTTTGATATACGGTATAAGGCCGCAGCTCAAATGCAAGTTTCAGACGCCCTTTCTCGATGTATGAAATCGGACGCTTCTGATGGCATTTCGAGTCCGGATGAAAATGATCCATATTTTCCCTACGTGAACACGGGTAACATAAAAATTGTCGATCCGCCCGCTTATAGTAATGTATCGGACATGTTGAATCATGTCGTTGTATGTAGTGAGGATAAATGTTACGATGCCGATTCGGAGGATGATTCAAGTGAAAGCGCCGGAAAGGATTGCCTTTTTTCAGCAAAATTCGCGAATTTGACCGAATATCTAGAATCTTCCGATTGCGATTTGCCGGTAAATAGATACTCAGAGATTTTGAAACCAAAACATAAAAGCGATCATTTTGTGAACGATCTAGTTTGTATCGATGACAACAAAAGTGACCCTATTCCGATTTTTGGAACGGATTGCCGTTTCCTTGATGTAGTTTCCGTTTTGATTCAGTATACTGTACTGACAATTCAGTCAACGAGTCGAGCACACCAAATTCAATTTTGAGTGATCCAGAATTTAGAAAGGTGTTTTCGAATGACGACAAAAATTTAATTGCCGGAATTGATTGCAATTCCAGCTTCATGTCTTCAGTTGTTAGTGCTTTAAAGGAATTTGATCCTTTTGTAACAAACAATTTGCCAGAATTTGCAAATTTAAGAGATTGCACTACTGTGCATATTGATAAAAGTAATGTTCCGAAAAGTGAAAAAGCTAGCTATCCCAACTCCAGTAACACTAACGATAGTGATTTAGAAACGACAAAGAATCATAACGAAAACAGAATGGATTGCCATTCTAATTTGTATACGTATTCTCTGTTAATGTAGAAGACACACAAACAAAAATCGATCAAAATCAAGAGGCTAAACTTATAGAGGAGAGTATACAATTATTTACTAACAACGATTTCTCCCCTGAATGTGTTAAACAACTACAGCGCAGGGACAGCTCATTGATTCCGATTATTAAATACCTCGAGAACGACTCTCTACCAAAGCTGCAACGAGATGCACGTCGTTTGATTTTGAAAGCTGCAGATTATTGCATGAAAGATTCTGTACTTTATCATATAAGAAATGCAAAATAAAAGAGAACAGTAGATATAAAGTGCAAATATCAGCTTGTTTTACCAAAAATATTAATAACCAGTTCTCGAACTTTATCATGACTCGCCAATGGGTGGACATGGCGGTATAAATAGTACCACGGACATAATAAGCGAGTATTTTTACGTTGACAATTTGCCGTCAACTGTATCGGAGTATGTACAGTCTTGTCATGGGTGTCAAGGTCGTAAAATGACTAAAGCCCACACAAAGTCCGGAATAATATCGTACAAAACCCCAACAGAACCTTTTCAGGTTTGGCAGATAGACCTATTTGGACCACTTCCGACAAAACAACGCTCAAATAAATACATTTTCACCGCTGTAGATATGCTAAGCAAGTTTGTGTTTAATATTCCGATTCCGAACTGCGATACCATGACTGTTGCCCTAGCTCTATTTGATATGATATGTAATTACGGTGTATGTGACACCATTATAAGTGATCGTGGTAGTGAGTTTATAAGCGGCTGTACAAAGGAACTCTGTAAACTTCTAGATATACAAAAAAACTTTACACCTAGTTTTATACACCATTGTCTCGGTGCTTGCGAGAGAACTCACCGAACCCTTGCAGAACGCCTCACCCCGTACGTACAAAAGGGAAACCAATGGGATACTGTATTACCAGCTGTAACATTTGCCATAAACGCATCCGTTCATTCCAGCACCATGTACTCTCCTTTCAAAGTACTTTACGTAATTCGACCAAAATTTCCATTAAGTTTCCAGCACCAGACCGATTTCAATACTCTTCCATCAGATTTTCATGATTTTATACAGAGACAAGGTCAGAAAATTAATGAAATTCGAAATGAAATTAAAAACAATGCCGTCGCCGCAGGAAATGCTATGACTGAAAGAGTGAACAAGAAGTCAAACCCTTTGAAATTAGCAGTTGGTGACTTCGTTTACATGCTAAAAGATCCAGTAGGAGTAGGTCGCAAGTTGCAACCTAAATATAGCGGACCATTCGTTGTAAATGCTTTTGTATCTCCACATACTGTAAAATTAAGAGACCCATCAACAGGAAAAATATTTAAAAATTCAATTCATTTAGACAGATTAAAGGTGGCATATGTCCGTGCACCACAACCGGCCGATTATTTTTGCCCTCACGTTCAAACGCAAGAAAATATTCCAGCCGAAAATTCCACAGTTAACCAATCGAACAGTCCCGAAGAGAAAAACAGCTACCAATACAAGTAGATAAGTTAAGTTCTGAAGACAATCAGCCAATCAAGCAACAAAATTTGCGCAGATCAATACGTAAAAGGGCGGCGCCTAAACGATTTCAAGAATCCTCCGTATATAACTAGAAAACTGACACGGACGAAGAATTTTACCAGGTTAAACGAGTGTTGGCTCAAAGGAAAAGAGGTGAAAGTGAGGAATTTCTCCTCCAGTTCAAGGGTGAGCCAGCCCAAAATGCTGTTTGGGTTCCATTTTCACAACTTAATGACTTCACACAAAAACTTGTCCGCCGAAAACCACCACCGAGCGTCGATTGATATGTTATCTTTTGTATATAATTAAATCTTTTTGTGTTCATATTATTGCTTTTGTGAAAATTAAGATGGGATTTTCTGCATATAGACATTGATAATAATTTCTATTGTGTGTCATATTTCATATTGATTTATCGAATTGAAATTAACTTTTTATTTTGATTTTTATATCTTGATTTGTGTTTTTGCAATGTTTACAGTATGTTGGATGCACAAAGTTGATATGTATGAACTGTTTCACGATATTGTTTTGTTATTTTGACCTTTTGTAATATAAGAATTTTGACAGGGCAAACATGTCGTAATTATGCCTGCACTTATTACGCGCCTAAAGTTTTTACTGTCAAATGTTTTTTTAAGCTCCTGAATGACCTGATAGTAGCATTTATTTGTGTGCAAAATTGATGTGCTGTACCAGAAATAACCAATTAATTTGTTACTTCATGTAAGGTTAATATAAAAATAGAAACCATTCTTCATAATGGTCAACCTTTTTAAGCATGTAAGTCAACTAAAGAGTCATGGTCTCTGCTGGTGGCATCAAACTTGATAGGTTATCTTGAACATTTTATTTGAAGTAATAGCTTGCTTGTTTAAAGTAATTTGTACGTGCCTTATGATAATCATTTAAAAAATTTTTTGTAATATTTTTGTGTGTTTTTCTTAATATTCTAAATTTCCTGACCATCTTAAACAAACAGTGTTCGTTTTACTTTGGCGAAGGATGTTATATCCTTGATTGGCATGGTCAGGATATTTAGATAATTATGTACAAAGCTTTGCGATTAATTAGTTATACTTTCATTAATTTACGTTTCTTTTATTTCGCAATCCGGAAACTGCGTTTTCCGTTTTTTTATTTCGTCTTTTATATATTGAGACTCTCTCGTTTTTTCCTGCTACACGTGTTGGATGCAAATAAAGTGGTAAAGAGTCAAATTCTGTCACTTTTATATTGGAATGACGAGGACCGTTTCCCCGCCTCGTTACAGTATTATCTACTTGTTTGTAAAATTATTAGCATGCTTGTAACATAGTTAACTAGTAATGATGTTGTTTGTCATTTTTAAACGTGTGTGTTGATATGTTTGACAATGTCTTTCTATAATAAATCTTCACTACAAAGGTACCTGCAAAGTACGGAAGCTTATTAGTGCCAAAAAATATTTATTTATTTTTTATTTTAACACTTTAATCTGTATCTAATAAAAACCCAAAGTGTAAAATTTACAGATAAAAGTGTAAATTTTACAGAATAAAGTATAAATTTTACAGATTAAAGTGTAAAATTTACAGATTAAAGTGTAAATTTTGCTGAATAAAGTATAAAATTTACAGAATAAAGTGTAAAATTTACAGATTAAAGTGTAAATTTTGCAGAATTAAGTATAAAATTTACAGATTAAAGTGAAAAATTTACAGATTAAAGTGTAAATTTTACAGAATAAACTGTAAATTTTACAAGATAAAGTATAAAATTAATAGATTAATTTACAGGTTAAAGTGTAAATTTTACAGAATTAAGTGTACAATTTACAGAATAAAGTATAAATTTTTCATATTAAAGTGTAAAATTTACAGAATAAAGTATAAATTTTACAGATTAAAGTGTAAAATTTACAGATTAAAGTGTAAATTTTACAGATTAAAGTGTAAAAAATAAAAAATAAATATTTTTTGGCACTAATACGCTTCCGTAGCAAACTTAAAAAAATTTCACAGAGAAAGAAAAAAGTCGCCAGTAGTTTTCATTTTAACACGTCTCTTGTACCCTTGAAGTATTGTCTTCGATGTTACACTTTACACGTTTTAAAATTTGAATAGCAGGTGATAATATTTTTCAGTTAATGCAGAATATTTTTCAATGTTTTTAACTGATCATTAGAATATTGGAGAAAAAATATTCGTTCGCATATTAATGAATGAATGTTGATTGCTCGTTCTATATTCCGTCATTCTTGATCATAATATATTTGTATGACCACCATGAAATCGTTTACAACTTAACAAATAAATGATTATATATACATTTTACAAAACAGCCCACATTTTTATTAACTGGCAAAAGTTTCCTATAAATAAACTAGATAAACAAACAGTCCATATTATGAGGTGACAATGAGGACATGCAACATCGAGAAATAACTTGAAAGAAAATGGAAAGTGCTTCGAAGTGTTTCGTTTGTTTAAGTTGCCAATTGATGTATCAAAGGTATGTCGCATGTCTCAAAATCAGAAAAAATATTTCATAAATCAAATTAATGCTTTACTTAGAAAAAATGCACACAACAATACTTTTTTTACAATTATGTTTATCATTTGTTTCGAAACAACTGAACTGGCCTGCTTGTTCTTAGATATTTGCTCCATATTTTTTTTAATTCATTTTAGGCTTTTAACATTTTAAAATAAATGAAACGTGTTTAATATATTTAATTATGACAGTATATCTATATATCTTTTGTATTTGGTGTTATAAATTTATATATATTAATCGCATGTTGGCGTTTAATACATTGTTCGGTGTACACGAAGACCACAGCGATTTTGTGTGCAAAAGTGTCTAACGTTGGCTTATAGTTTAGATTTGACCTATACTGTACACTAATTCCAATAAAAAAAGAAACTGTCATAAAAATTACTGTGAAAAGTATTCACCGAACCCAGCTCTTTGAATTAAGCGCATTTGCCTTACTTTATCAAAACTGAGCAGCTTCTTGGAGGGATTCGATGCCATCTAAAGCGGAGGGGACAGCAACATGAACATTTGGAGAAGGGGTTTTCATAACACAAATCATTTGGTACTAGTTTCTACAGTACACCAGTTGAAAAACATACACTTTAATTTCTGAATCTCCTAATAACAAAATGAAAAAAATTGACAGCGACTTCTGGATTTGTGTTGTTTATATTTGTGCAATAATATTTGTTAATATAATTAAAACAAACAAATAAAAAGTATTGGCTATTATTTAGTTAACAGGTATTTAAATGTAAAATATGTACGCAAACGAAAAATTATTATTCATTTACAGATTATATCTGTCCCCTTTAATTGATGGTTTTGTAAAACTACTCTAAGAACATTGTAATAATAACGAATGCTGATTGTGATTGCAAGCAAGTCACAAAAATGTCCATTGCCGACTACAAACATAGTCAGTCTCACGTAATTCTTAGTTTGTACATTAAAAAACGAAAGCCCAAAAGGCTTATTCGAAATTCGGGAATCGAAATTCGAAATTCGATATTTGAAATTCGAAACTCAAGATTCGAAATTCAATATAGTTATAACTAATCAGATTGCGTGTGTCATAATCGTCTACCAATCAGAATAGTTCTTATATAAACGTAGCCACGTGCTATCAAGTTCGGATACTATTTAATTGAAATTGGCACATTGAAATATTCCTTAGAAATCAAGTAGTGTTGAAATAGAACAAAGTTAACGCTTTGGCGGGAGTGTGGTAAAATGCCTGCTGTTTCGAAATGGCAGCTGTCGACTCATATTCTATTCCCGTATAAATGCTCAGGATATTCAACTGTATCAGTGTGCCAATTTCCAGTGAAATCGCTCTAGCCATTCCAAAGATATGATAATTGTACTTTTAATTTCAACGGTGGCCATTTTAAAAGTTGATTGCACTCATTTGATACACATTCCATCACCTCCCCTCCCACAGTTTTAAATTAATCAGTTGAAGCGTGTCCCGTACACAAAACTAGTTTATGACTTAGAATAATGTTAAAAATAAGCTGGTACTTTTTTCTGATAACAGATGTGAAGGTCTTTTATGCCCGTTGATAAGGACAAAATGCCACTTACGGTAATAAAAGATATATTTCAGAAGAAAGCTTTTCTCCAACAGGATTGATATCTATTTATAACTTATGTCGACTCTTTGTTCTGTCGACATACCGAGATAAATAAGATTTTAAGTCGACAAAATTATATAGACAATTCGCCAACACGACGTCAGGTAAAAGCATCATCTCGACCTAACGACCAGATTGCGAGATGATATATGTCGACATGACGGGAGGGCCTCCGCTATTCTCCAACTAGGGACGTACTAAGTGGCTCTGTGAGAAGACAACGGAACCATCACAGTACCGCCCAAAATCCTTCAGACGTTCAGTTGTAAAATTACGTTGATTATGTTTCGTCTTGCATATTTTCCATCTACCTGTTCCATTAAAATATGTTTTTAATACATCCAAAATCTGTCATAATATTTCGTTTAAACTTTACTTCATTTGATACAGTTAAACTTTATTGTTTATGAGGATAAAGTATTAACATGTATACATATATAAATTTCATAATAGATTCGTGTAATTACAAGTCTTATTGTTTTTCTTTTTTAATGTACAAGATTAAAATAATGTGTTGTTGTTTAGATATTTCTATAAATGTTTTACCATAACAATAAAGGTAAACGTTAACTATGTTCTGAAGTCACAAAAATGCACACTGCTTCATATTCCACTAAACATAAAGTAGCTTAAATTATATCAAATAATGCAAACACTGTGATAAGATATTAGGAAAGTTATATAATTACAATACAATGTGCAGATTATTAGGCTCTTCCATACGTTTTTGGGCAAGACCGGTTAATCTTTCAAGAGTGATAGAAATTTTATGTCTGTTCGCGAGTGGAGCGCAGTGAAACGAGCCAAAAGACATAAAAATTTCAATCACGAGTGACAGTTAACACGGGCTTTCCATAAAGCGCATGAAAGTGTGGTAGAGTGTTTCATATTAATATTTATTTTATATTTCAGTCTAATTTATATTAAATAGCTGTATTTATTTCTTTCACTGATTGACTAATTGACCATTTCTGCTTAATGTGACATAGTTATCTACTTTGACACGTTTGCTCTAGTCTGTACTGTATTTCTATTTCCAGTAGTTTCTTTGGTATGTTAACTCTATGTTTCCTATTATCTATTGTCTATTGGTTGGCGTAGTCATATGTACAATTCTCGTGTTCTGATTGGTTAATGGGAATTTACTGGCAGAATTTGAATGTTCTTGGTCTGATGTGGACATTTTGAAATTTACGCTTTTCAACAAACTAAAGACATATTCCTATAACAAACATATTTTTGGAACAATACTTCTGGATGAATTATTTATTCTACCCAGGTCAGTTTTTAACATTTCTGTAATCTGTAATTTCCTTCTTAAAATTCTTTTAGTATGAATCTGAGAATAAGTGTGATTTTTGATTGAAACAGATTAAGAGTTTATAATTGATAAAGGTTTTACTTTTAAATCGATATTTACAATTTGGTTCAGATACAAAATGATTTATAATGCCAATTTTAATATGTACTTAAATTTTAATATGTACTTAAATTATTGGTGAATCTAGTTATTTTTGGTTGATGAATTATATAATTTAATATTGTTCAATCATTATCATTATATAAAACATACTTCATTATATTTATTAGGGTTTTATTTATTTTGTACAGATTGAGTCCAATTAACCAGTGGACTTATAGTAAAAAATCCTTGTCTGACCCATGTTCCATATACATGGTAAGATCAGTGTTTCTATGTTTTTATTTAATCGTATTGTCTTATTATTGTGTTTGTGTACTTGTCCAGTGAATAGTATTTACATGTTGTGTAATTGTGTAACCGGAAGGAGGGTATCGGTTGAAATCTTGTTTGATCCTTGGTATTTTGTTTAAGAATGTGTTTGTTACAAGCTTAACTATTAAAACAACTGATCCTCCTTTAACTCCAGGTTCGTTCCACTGGGATCTGCGTCTCTGCATTTAGAATTAACACTAAGACTGTTTTACTCATACATTTTAACTTTATTAAAATTACAAAAATATCAACATCTACAAAAAAAAATAAATATATATACCTTATTATACAGAGTTTATCCTAGCTAATAGCAATTAAAATAACAAAATTATTATATGAGGTAATTACTGGACTTCATGGCTTAAATTTTACATATGCAACTATTACTGTCATAATTAGGTCCGATAACTCTGTTATCAATGAACGACTGTTGTGTATCATTAACACCAAAATTTTATAATATATCAAATTGCTGTTATTATTAATAAAATTATTTTGTTTTTTTTAAACATATTATTAATATTTGACAATTTTTTCCATTTTTTATATATACTTTAATTTTTTATCTTTATCATTTATGGAGTTTCTCGTTTAATTATTGTTGTTTCCCCGTGGCATCATTATTTTTTATACTAAAAAAATACTACTATAGTTCATAATTTAAACCAATTATTAATGAATTATGGTTACCTAATAAACATTTGTGACAGATGTGTTATTTAGAACACCTTTAAGGTATTGAAATTTAACCCATGCTGTGTCTTCCTGATAAAGCTTGTATTCTCTGTACAGGATGTTTATTGAACACCTTATTCCTTAAAACTTGAATTTTGACTACCTTTATGACTGAGAAAAACGTGCCCAAAATTGGGATATTTTTGTAATTAACTTTTACATACATTCTTTATAAATGTTTATCACAAAGTTAATTACCACATTTTCAATTCAAGACAATGCAATGGCAGTTAGTTTTTTTCTAAAGACAGTATTTTATGAGTCAAATGCTCCTAAAGTACTTTTTTTTAATTATTAAATTATTTACATCTAAATTAAACATGTTACAAATTTCTGAGATATAATTGAACCATAAATATGCCACACAACCCTGTCCCTTGTCTAAACCACGTGGTCTGAACTGCGCCATGTTAAAAATTGTAAAATGAGCTAATTTCAAATGAAATGTGAAGAATGAAGATCCGAAATTAAAGTGTTAAAAATGTGAAAATTAAATACATGAATATGTCTACTTTTTGTATATATGTGCAAAACTATGTTTATACGAACTGTATTTATGCAATTTATATCAGAAGTGGAGCATATTTGACAACTTTCCATTGAAACAATGTAACCAGAAGGCAGAAAATAAGGCTTTTTTATTCAAACAAAATGGGAAGTATTTTGCAAGTTATTTAAACTGATAAAATTCATATCATTCGAAAGATAAGAGACTGTAGAACTGGGAACAATGTGCAAAAGATATATATTTTATTTATTTAACGAGATATCGGCGTTTTTTCAAATAGTCCCATTGATTTTCTATTCAGTGGAAAATCAAATAAGGCTGACAAAAATACGTCACAGAAGTCACGTGATGTCGCTCATAGTTGTATATGTTATCCCCCAAAATAACATGAAAGTGGAAAAATGAACTCAGGTGTGGCAGGGCAGGCGTAAACCAAATACTGGAGTTTCCCCTGGAAAAGCCTACAGCCTAGCTATATTGTATAGCTTGCACCTAGTGCATTCACCTACCTTAAGCAAGTCTCTGAAGACTGTGGCTTTCTAATGAAAAGCCAAGAAAATGGGCAGAACACAGGTATATATACTAAAAGAGTTTCTAATTTTAGAAACAAATAAACAACTTTAACCAATGAAAAGTTTAATAATACCGAGCCAATCGAAGTAATTCTTATGTATGGTAAATGCCGAGAATACTATAGTAAGAATTCTGAACGCGCCCACAGGTAAGCTTAAGTTTTCTTCGGAACTCCTCGGACCCAAATACCGCCATTAAACCACATGTTTTGACCGTGACGACTGAAGAGACTTTGGACATAAAAATTCAAGGATATTCTGCTACAACATGATAAAACTTATTAAATTAACGAACAAAATCAAAATATCTTTACTTTAAGAACAATTTATACCGATAAATTACAATATCCACAGTTTAAAAAAAACCTGTTCCGTGACATTCCCCCCAACTAAACCAATGCACATTTTAAATTGGTTTATACCCATACAAACATAACAGAAATATATCAAAGCATATCAAACAATTATAAATAAAAGTATACAATACAACAATTCGAAAAATACTGTCTCACTAAAAGTCCTTCTTAGGGAATGCAACAAATGTTAATTTACCATCTCGTTCAATCATTTGTAAATCCATGTCACGAGAAATCATATCACCCTCTTCTACCACAATAATTTCCTCCGTAACTTCAGTTCGGATGTTTACTGGTGGTGGTACATCTTTTGGAGTTAAGTAATTTATGTTCGGAACTTTGACTTTTTGAAGATTAACAGTACTGTTCCTGGCGAAATGGCGTTCATATCTATGTCTTGATATCAAGTGTTCACGCAAATTCAGTTTATTTCGAAATGTGGAAGTACAGGCTATACAAGGAAACATGCTGATATTTGAAACGTGGAAATTACGCCAGTGCCGCATATATTGTTGATATCTTTGATATCGTTTACCATCACATAAAGTTACGGGACATTTATATCCATCATAAAACTCAGGCCTTTCACGGAGATCCTTATTTAGAGTAGATATTTCCAGTGGTGTCACTAAAACGTCTAGATGCTCCATCTGAAATGAAAGATCCCACAAATACAGTTTTGGTTATTATGACAGACATTAATAAATATCAAGTATGTATTTTAGTACACATTTTGTTTTGTCGATATATCAACACTTTATTATATGTTGTCATTGTTTTTTTTTATTATTATTATTTCAACTACTAGCAAGAACTGTTTTGTTCAGTTTTTAATTTTGCTCCATCTTTTATTGTATACCAATTATCTTCGGCATTTATAAATAATTATTTATACCACAAATAACTACTCATTTGTAAAATATGAGTCTAAGGATATACATTCATATAATGCTTCTATCATTAACTGATTGTCTTTTTTTTTTAGACAAAAGAAGATTATATGGCAGGAGTCAAAACACAGCCAATAACTGATGAACATTGAAAACTGTAGAATAACTTTATTGACGACCAAAATACATCAAATTATGTCCATTATCCTGCTAGAGCTTCATGATTCCTCGGAATGAATTAAACATGATGTTTGACACCCCACAGTGAACTGTATTACATTAAAATATAAAACAAATTATATACATATGTACATTAAGGGGAATATTTGGTTGGTCTACGTACAGTCCTGCCACACCTGGTTACTAATGGACTTGGGGTTCTTTATTGACAAATGCTGATAGCATGACTTGTAAAGTTTGATTAAATTTCTCAACCAACCCATCACTTTGAGGACGATATGGTGTGGTACGGGTCTTTTCAATTCCTAAACGAGAACATACTGCATGAAATAATTCTGACTCAAATTCCTTTCCTTGATCTGAATGTAACTGTTTTGGTACCCCAAATCTAGAGAAAAATTCAGAAACTATCTTATCAGCCACTGTTAATGCGTTATGATTAGAAACAGCAAAGGCTTCACTCCATTTTGTAAAGTTATCACAGAGTACAATAATATATTCATTTCCATTTTCTGTAATGGGACAAGGGCCAACTATATCAACCGCCACCCTATCAAGAGGATAACCAACCGGAGACTGCTGGAGAGGTGATCGACCCAAGCCAGGACCTCGCTTAGTTCTTGCACAGACGGCACAGTGTTTAACCTAACCACTGATATCTCTAGACATACCAGGCCAAAAGAACCTCCTTTTTACAGATTGTATTGTTCGATCACGACCAAAATGGCCGGAAATTCTACTATTATGAAGTTCCTTCATAAGCTTTGTTCTTAACTCTTTAGGGACAACAAGGACAAGCTCGTCTTGTCCAAAGTTTTCAACTTTCTTGTAAATTCCATTTCTGATTTCCAAAGATTCCCACAAACTCCACAAATTTCGAACTTCGTAAGATAAACCTGCTACTTTTTGTCTATCAGGTTTTTCTAAAAACTTATTTTTCATCTCTATTACTTTTGATATATCAAAATCTTGTTCTTGTCATTCTTTTATTTCTTCAGGGGTCCAAATTCTTAACCAGTTTGAAAAATCTATTTCATTGTCAAAATCTAAAGTTCCATTGCAGCTAAAATTTTCATTTACAGGCCTTGACTCTATTTGATCATTTTCAATATAAGGAATTGTTTCATCAGGGTCATGAGATACCAAGGGATTTATAGACATTTGTATTGATTCATCAGATTTACATCCGGGACAGTTTTGTCTTTTACAAAGTCTGTAAGGCTTTCTTGACAATGCATCAGCATTTGAATGCTGGTTCCCCTTTCTGTGTTCAAGAACATAATGGTAGGATTCTAGAACTGAGATCCATCTGGCTACCATGCCCTCAGGGTTTTAAAGTTTTTTAACCAAATTAGTGAAGCATGATCAGTTCTTATTTTGAACTTTTGGCCTATCAAATAATGCCTAAAATATTTCACAAATGTGACCACAGCCAACAATTCCCTATAGGTTGTATTTTTTCTGAGAGTTATTAAGCATCTTACTAGCATATGCAATAACCTTTTCTTCCCCATCTTGGATTGTAGAAAGAACTGCACCAATTGCATGTCCACTAGCATCAGTGTCTAAAATGAATTGGTCATTTTCATTTGGATAAACAAGCACAGGAGCTGTAACTAATTTCTCTTTCAAAGTATTAAAGGATGTTTGACATTTTTCGGTCCAATTAAATTTTATCCCCTTTTTAGTAAGATTGGTTAATACTGATGCTATTTCAGAAAAATCTGGTATGAAACGCCTATAATATCCAGGTAAACCCAGAAAACTACGTATTTCATTGACATTTTTAGGTACTTGCCAATTTCGCACTGTTTCAATTTTAGATGGATCACAAGCTATTCCTTGATAAGATATTAAATGACCTAAAAATAAAACTTGATGCTGAAAAAGTGAACACTTCTTTGGTTTTAACTTCAAATTTGCTTGTCTTAGTCTTCCAAAAACTAGTTCTAAATTTTCTAATGCCTGCTCGAAAGTTCGGCCAAATATAATTACATCATCAATGTAACACAAGCATCTTTCCCACTGATAACCTTTCAGAACAATTTCCATAAGACGTTCAAAACAACTAGGGGCATTACATAAGCCAAAGGGCATAACCTTAAATTGAAACAATCCTCTGTGACAACTGAATGCAGTTTTAGGTCTATCTTTTTCATCTACCAGACACTGCCAATAACCTGATGCTAAATCGATAGTACTGAACCATTGATTTCCACCTAATGAATCCAAAGAAGAATCTATATTTGGAAGAGGATATGCATCCTTTTTCGTAACTTGGTTAATTTGTCTATAATCCACACAGAAACGCCAACTTAAGTCTTTCTTTAAACAGAGCAGTATTGGACTACTCCAGGGACTATCGGAAGGTTCTATTATGTCATCTTTCAGCATTTTATCGATTTCTTGATCTATTATCTCCTTATGCTTTAAAGGCACCCTACGGGGTGGTATTTTAATAGGTAAAGCATCCCCTGTATCAATAATATGTTTCACAATATGGGTTCGACCTAAGAGACCATCAGGACCCAGGAACACATCTTGGAACTTTATAAGAAGTGTTTTTATTTTATTCTTTTGTTCTGGGGTTATTTTTGGTGAAACGCCTTCTAGTAAACATTCTAAATGTTTAGGCAACTGTATTTCACTAGATAATTCGTTTTCTATAGGTTCTAAGATTTCTTTTACTTCCTGAATGTTTCCCACTATTTTATTTCGTTTTAATGTTATATCAATGTTTCTGCAATTTATAGGTGAAATAACAACCCGATTTTTCTCTGCATTCACAATAGCATTTGAAATCACTACACCATGGTTTTTCAATTGATAGTTTGGTTCTACTAATAAATTTTCTTTTCTAAAATGTTTTGGAATAGTGACAGGGAGCATAATCTCAGTATTAGCTGGAATATGTACTCCATTTTTAATCGAATTAAAGCACAGTGGTTATTTTGTTCCCTATGTAATTTTATTATTGTATTACTTGGTAGTATTAATAAAGCTTGAGCAAAATTAATCTGGGCTTTGCTTGTTTCTAAAAAATGTATACCTAGAATGCCAGAAATTCCATCTAAATCAGTTATTATGAAATCAAGCTCTATGAAATAACCTTGAATTTCTACAGATAATTTTGCCTGTCCATAAACTTTCAAGTTGTCTCCACTTGCTGTTGTTAAAACAGTAGATACAGGAATTATATTTACTTTTTGTTTAATCCTATCAAAACTACCTTTTGAAATACAATTAACAGCAGACCCTGTGTCTATAAGAAAACTGAATTTAGTGGTGTTTACTTGGATTCTATCAAATAGTCCACATTGTTTGATTGTATTTACAACAACTGGCCTACTTTTACCCTGTATGGCTAAGTTCTAGGCCCCGAACCCAGCCCTGGATGGTTTAAAGTTTGACTTTCATTTGACTGGTCCGTTTTATTCCTATTTTGATTGCTTCTACAATTTTTAGCTATGTGACCCATTTTCTTACATTTGGAACATTTTGGGACTTTACATTCTGTATAGTTATGGCCATATCTAGTACACCTAGTGCATTGAATGGGCATTGCTTTTGCTACTTCATCTATTTTTTTTTAAGTTCTTGAAGACCTTCCATCAGTGTTTTACTAAATTCTACTAAATCTGAATTATCTTTTTCAGTTTTATGACTTGCTTTGACTTCACTATTTTTAATTGACTGAACAGGGTATTCATTTTCGGTTAATTTAGGTTTTCTAACTTCACAAGTAGACCCAACAAAAGCTTCATATTCAATGGATACTGCTATAGCACTTTCTAAGGTTGGTGGGTGTGAAAACTGAACCCTCTTTTGAAGCTCAAAATTTTCTAATCCTCTGATAAATTGATCAATAGCTAACTCTTTAGTCATGTGATGATTCGGGTAGGCTAAACGCCTAAGAGCATACCCATAATCTGAAAGACTCTCATTTTTCTTGCGCATTCTAGAATTAAATTCAACCCTATAGGCAGTAACACGTTCTTTAGGAGCAAAACGTTGATTTAACATTTCTTTTAATTGATTATAGTTATTCAGTATCTCTGGTTTAGCATCTCCTAACAACTTTTGTGCAGTACCCCTTAGACTAATACTCAACTGCTGAGCCATTTCTATTTCAGACCAATGATTCCACTTTGCAGTTTGTTCAAAATGAACAATGTAATCCTGCCAGTCTGCACTCTTTCCATCAAAATTATCTGGTTCTTTTTCACGACGCATAAGAGGGGCATGGGGTTCATTCATGAAACTAATTTGTTGACGGGACATAGGAATACTATTTCGAGGAGTGATTTCTTCGCTGCTTAATTTCATCACTTGACCCTCTAAGGATAGGCCTGTTTGCTTCTTTCAAACGTGCCATACCGTCCTGGGATTGCTGTCTTATATCACTAAAAGATTTGCTGCTATCCCTATAGGTTTTTCTGTGTGATTCCCTTAATGGTGTTTCGAGTTTCCGGCTGCTTATATCAGCTAGATCCTCTAAACCCTCATAGGAAGACTTGTTTACTTCATTTAAGCGTCTTCCTTTGGTCGACAACCTGTCATTTAACTAGAGTTTGCTTCAGCATTTCTATTTCCAGCTATTTCATGAATTCCTAACGGGGTAGTTTTCATACTTCTGTCATTTAAACTTCCTACAGTTTCTTTAGATTTAATATTGGGCAGTCGTTTTGATTCACAAGGTAGCTCATAGTTAGGCTTAACTTGATATGAAGCTCCTACAGGGCTAAATAATAATGAGTCAAAGAAAACCGCTTCATTTGAAGTTGTTTGTCCTACAGTGTTAATTTTTAAACGAAGATCTTCAATTAATTCATCAAACTGTTTAGTATAATAAGGGATGTCCTCATAAGACAGTTTTTTAGCCATCCTATCAAAATTTCAACAAAACTAGCTTAAAAAGTTTATTAGGGACAATTTATATTTTCAATCATTAATTCTATTTAGGCAGATATTTCACAACAGATCCCCACACTGGCCACCAAATTGTAATCGGAAGGAGGGTATCGGTGTTTATTATAGTGTTGAAACCTTGTTTGATCCTTGGTATTTTGTTTAAGAATGTGTTTGTTACATGCTTAACTATTAAAACAACTGATCCTCCTTTAACTCCAGGTTCGTTCCACTTGGATCTGCGTCTCTGCATTTAGAATTAACACTAAGACTGTTTTACTCATACATTTTAACTTTATTAAAATTACAAAAATATCAACATCTACAAAAAAAAAAATAAATAAATAAATATACCTTATTATACAGAGTTTATCCTAGCTAATAGCACTTAAAATAACAAAATTATTATATGAGGTAATTACTGGACTACACGGCTAAAATTTTATTATCCCCCAAAATAACATGAAAGTGGAAAAATGAACTCAGGTGTGGCAGGGCAGGCGTAAACCAAATACTGGAGTTTCCCCTGGAAAAGCCTACAGCCTAGTTATATTGTATAGCTTGCACCTAGTGCATTCACCTACCTTAAGCAAGTCTCTGAAGACTGTGGCTTTCTAATGAAAAGCCAAGAAAATGGGCAGAACACAGGTATATATACTAAAAGAGTTTCTAATTTTAGAAATAAATAAACAACTTTAACCACTGAAAAGTTTAATAATACCGAGCCAATCGAAGTATTTCTTATGTATGGTAAATGCCGAGAATACTATAGTAAGAATTCTGAACGCGCCCACAGGTAAGCTTAAGTTTACTTCGGAACTCCTCGGACCCAAATACCGCCATTAAACCACATGTTTTGACCGTGACGACTGACGAGACTTTGGACATAAAAATTCAAGGATATTCTGCTACAACATGATAAAACTTATAAAATTAACGAACAAAATCAAAATATCTTTACTTTAGGAACAATTTATACCGATAAATTACAATATCCACAGTTTAAAAAAAACCTGTTCCGTGACAATTGTTTACTTATAAATACTTATGTATTGAATCACACCGATTTATACTTCGTAAGTTTAAACCAATGAAACTATTATTTTGTAAAGAGTTTACTTTTATAAGAGTTAATATTTCGATTGGTTTTCATCCGATAGAAAAGAACTTATTTGTATTATTTTAACATATATCTATTATTGTTATTCTTACACTTGACTTGTAATTGTATTTATGTATTGTTATTTGTGTACTTTTAGGGTTTATAACGAAGTTGATAATAAATCATCCTGAACCTATAATTTGTTTTGCTCTACTGGCCCGGCTACAAATGGCGCCCACGTACTTAGATGATTGATCAACTGCAACATAGATTTTCCTTTTCACACCCGTTTGGAGCCTCGTCCACGGGAAGTCAATATTTAGGACGTTCAACCAGAAGTCCTCGGATGTAAACAAACAATATTGTTGATTCGTTTGATAAAAGGATTGTGTAACGTTACGGACAGCAGATAGTTTTTGTGCACAGACTTGAGGGTGAGAATTTTATTGTTATTTTATATATATATTGTACATTTATTGCGTACGCTGTGGTAATTTAGAATTGTTTTCGTGTGGCCATACGATATATCCATATTATTGATACATACGATACAGAACATTATAGTGTTTATTATTTTTTTATGTAACTTTAAGTTAGTACTACTTGATTATTTTTTTTGACATAGTATTAGTACAACAGTACTTAATGTCCGTATTCGGTTAAGATAAACAGTTGTATTGAGATACGTGTTTTTTTTATTAACCATTTGTAAGTAAACTAATTGATAGTTTGTTACAGGTGCACTTTATATTTAAGTTAGTTTATTCTTTTTTCTTCAAATAATTTAAGGACACGTGCTCTTATTAAAAGATTTTCATAATATATTATTTTTTATTTTAATTATTTTTTGGGTAGCACTAATGTCCTGAAATTTCCGGTAATGTCATGAAAAATGTCCTGAAAACGGAGATAAATGATCATAACTTTTTTATTTCTTGATAGTATTAAACCAAATTTGGGTCAGTTTGAGATATAAACATATTTTATAGGAATATGAAATTAAAAATTAAAAAAATAATAAATTTATGGGAGATAAGTTGACCTGAAGGACTACCTGTCGTGTCCTGAAAACGTGTCAGGGATAAAAATTAATATCTCTATTGCTTTTTTATTTCTGAATAAATTTCGCTTAAATTTTGGTCAGTGCGAGATATTCATCTATATTATATTAAAAGTTAAACAGAAAGTTAGAAAAATTTATAACAGCAGAGAAAACTTAACCTGAAGGATGATCTCCTAATATGACGCACGATGTCCTGAAACTACACATAAGATAAATGTCTTACCTCGGTGTTAAGAATAATATATCCCCACAACATAATGATAAAATCCACAGAGGACAGTTATAGATGCATAAAGTATTGAAGACTGAGCAACTATGAATTTGCTAAACTGAACTAGAATTGAAATAGAATTAATTAAACAAAGTGAGGAATGTTTCATCAGCGTTAATCATTTTGCATTTAATTTAATTACAATCAATTACTTGTTTGGTTATGATTTAATTAAATTAAATTACATTTAATTGGTAGTGAACAGTTTGTAACAGTGAGAAGTTATCACCAATATGTATATATAACTTGAATTTCTATATTTCCTTCCATCAAAGTTTACCAAGTCATTTGACTTCTATACTGGAATAGTGCTATTTTCAGTTTTATTTTGATTGAATTCTTATATAATCTATAGTGCTCAATTTTCTTCTTTTTCTGTACAAAGTTTCTTTATAGTCCTGTTTTTATTTTCTAAGTGTAAATACGTTCTGGTGTATTGTTGGTTTGTTTTTTGTATTTTATTTCACCACTAATGTCATCTAAGAGGTACATTTAACCTAAAGAGAAGAACCAGTTCCGTTGAAAAGTACATGAGGGAACATCTAATTGCATGTCTAGAAAAGGACTATACTTCACTCCGTTTCCTCAAAACAATACCAATACAGGGACAAACTTGAAAATACACACAAGAAAAATAGAAGCAAGTTGTACCTGCGGAAAGCCATACGTGTTCCAAAATATGATAGGGTGTGAAGGGAAAAGAAGAAGAGTCGCGTGCAACAAGTGGTCTCATTTGAGTTGTTCAGGAGTGTCTTTAGATTGGTTTTTTGATGATCATAGACATTCTCAGTAGTAGGTTTTCATTCTATATTTGTTTATGTAAGTTTTATTGCAGTTTTTTCTTTGTATTTTAAAAAGTAATAAATTTGTCTGCCCAACGCCTGTCGCAATTAAGTATGTAATTACCTTGAAGTGTCAATAATGTTAATTACTACCGGATGTATCATTGATCCAACTAAATACTCTAATTAATGTTTTTAATGCAATTAAGAGTAAACAGCTGACATTTGTACTACTATTAATGGATTTTTTTAAACATTAATATGCAGAAAAAATTGTAAAAATTCTCATAAAACACATGTTATATTATAATTTTCAGCAACATTTGAGTAATATATGAAGTCAATCTGTTAAGAAAAAAATGATTATTTCTGTATGTTCTCAGGAAATTCTCGGGACATACACAAACGACATGTAGTCTTTCAGGTCAACAATTCTCCTACAAAAAATTAAAAATATATTATATTTTTTCATATTCATATAATATATGTTTGTTTTTCAAGCCAACCAATATTTGAAGACAATCCATGATGAAGAAATAAAAAAGTTATGACCATTTATATGTTTTCAAGACATTTTCAGGTCACGACAGACATGCCTTCCACAAAAAATTTTTTTTAATTTTTTTTTCATATTCTTATAAAATATGCTTATATCTCAAACTTACTCAAATTTGGTGAAAATCCATGAAGAAATAAAAAAGTTATGATCATTATATTCGGTTTCAGGACATTTTTCAGGTCACGATAGGTAGTCCTTCAGGTCAACTTATCTCCCACAGAAAAAATTTTCTTTTAAATTTTTTTATATTCTTATAATATATGTTTATATCTCAAACTGACCCAAATTTGGTTTAAATCCATCAAGAAATAAAAAAGGTCTGATCATTTATCTCCGTTTTTAGGACATTTTTCAGGACATTCCAGGTAAGTTTCAGGACATTAGTGTAACCCTTATTTTTTTTCCTTTTCATTGAAGGTTTACTTAACTTAATTAACAAAATAATTATTTTTTTTGTTTATAAAGTTTATCAGAAACTTAGAAATTTGTAAAAAAAAATTTCTTGAGTTTACATGAACTTGTGTTTGTGTTTGGTGTACTTTATGTAAAGGTATACTAGTGTATACTAGTGTATACTTGAAATAATTTTATAAAATAAGGGTACATTTGTGTTTGTTTGTGTGTGTCTTTGAATGTAATTGTGCTTATTTGTGTGTGTTTGTGTGATTGTTCTCAACCCTGCACCCTTGAATAAACTTGGCCACATCCTACACTTACCCTACTGTTAGCACCACAGTGCATGTTAACACATTTCTAAACAAATTATAAACATTATACCTGATACTACATGTGTTGACACTTGTGTGATAGAAGATTGAAGACAGCAGACAGTTGGTTTATTAGTAAGTGTCCCCACCCCTATACAGATAAAACTTGCATACATGTAGGTTTACACATATAAAACTTACATACACATAGGGTTTAGTTCTAGATACTTGTATTGTTTGGTTGTTGTGTATATTCACTTTAGTTGTACTTGGTGTTTGTATTTGTGTGGACTGTGTTTGTTTCATACTTTGTCAACTGTACTTACTATATTGTCTTACTTTAATAACTGTACTTACTATATTGTGTGCTTTTGATTGCTTTTGCTTTGACTGGTACTTTGCTTTTGCTTCGACATCTGAAACTTTGCTTTACTGTGACTGAGACTTTGCTTTGACTGACTTTGACAAATACTTTACTTGACTTTGATAATTTTTTTACCTAGTATATTGATTGTGTTATTACTTACGGTAAATAAATATATTCGTTATACTTAATTTCAGGGGACATAAGCCATATATATATATTTAATATTTAGGTAGTTACTTTAAAACTAACTAATAGATTTGATTTCTTTAGATTGATTATTAAACTATTTATTAAATTTTTTTTCCTTATCTGAAATTAATTTTTTTTTCGTTTTATATTTCAGATGCTGTTCCCTTATATATAATATGATATTTTCAGATACTTAGATTATTTATATATTATTTAAGTATTTTCATATTTTCATTTTTTTAACAGCAATAATAGATACACTTTCATTTCAGATCCAGTACATGCAGTGTTTATATTCATATCTTGTATATATTTTCCTTCTTTATTTAGATAGTTATTGTAGGTCATTTTGTTGTCTTTGGAGCTTTTATACTTTATTTTAGTTTATTAATTTGATTTTTTTTCCTTGTAGCTTTCATATTTGTTTTTTCTTGTAGCTTTCATATTTGTTTTTCCTTGTAGCTTTTCATATTTGTTTTTCCTTGTAGCTTTCATATTTGTTTTTCCTTGTAGCTTTCATATTTTCATAGCTTTACTTTATTTTAGGTTATTACATTGATTTTTCTTTCTTTCTAGTTTAGGTACTTTAGTTTATTGTAGGTACTGTATAAAATTTATTGATATTATTAGTTTATTTATATTCCTGTAGGTTTTTTAATTTTGTAATTTATTTGTTTTTCCTTGTAGCTTTCATATTTTTTTCCTTGTAGCTTTACTTTATTTTAGTGTATTACATTGATTTTTCTTTCTTTCTAGTTTAGGTACTTTAGTTTATTGTAGGTACTGTATAAAATTTATTGATATTATTAGTTTATTTATATTCCTGTAGGTTTTCTAATTTTGTAATTTATTTATTTTTCTTTATTTCAGATTATTAATATTTTTTTTCTTTCTTTAAGTTTTTCAGCATATTTGTATTTCAGCTTTTCATCTATTCAGCATATTTGTTTTACTTTTCAGATTACTAATATTTTCTTTTCTTTTCTTTAAATTTTTCAGCATATTTGTATTTCAATAACTTTCAGGTTAATTGATAGTATATCCATATATATAGAAACAGATTGAATCTGTATTATATATTGACACCATGGCAGAGCAAGTACCTGAGGAATACAAAGAACTTATTTCCACACTGCAGAAAATGAACATTAAGCCAAAAGCATCCAAACCAAAGGAATTTGAGGAATGGATTGGATCATTTGCAATGGAAAAAATGGGCAGTGCAGTGAAAAAGGAACCATATACCAATACTTCATCACCAAATATCCAGCCACCCAGACTCAATACATTTTCTGGAAGTAAGGACAAGAAGGGAGGAGAAACATCATATGAGTTATGGCGATATGAGATAATGGGATTGATTAAAGATGGAATCCATTCAGAAGAAGCTCTTATTCAAGCCATCAGAAGGTCCGTACGAGGAGAAGCTGGACTTGTAGCCATGAGATTGGGACCAAATGCTTCTTTGACTGAACTATTGATGAAGATGGAAAGTGTTTATGGAAGTGTATACGAATTGGAAACAGTAATGAGTGACTTTTACAACGCTATACAAGCAGAACAAGGGGATGTTTCTACATGAAGTTGTCGCCTGGAGGGAATTCTGGATAGAGCTATTGCTGCACATAAAAAAGGTAGTACAACGCAAGACGATTCCAGGCTGCATGATATGTTATGGAAGGGATTGAAGCCATCATTGAAAGATGTAACCCAATATGAGAAAGAGCGCTACATTAATTTTGATGCATTGAGAACAGCACTAAGGAGAATAGAAAAGGAACATCAGTTAGACCATCCAGTTATTAGTAATGTTAAAGGAACTTCCAAACAGGCCATAGTAGCAGAAGAAAAAGAGAACTCAGAGCTTACAGGAATATTAAAGCAAATCAACACACGTTTAGAGAAACTGGAATCACAACAACAGCAACACACAGGATATCAACAACAATAACAACAACCGTAGAATGCATCACAACAACCCTACAAATACCAACAAGGATTCAACTATTACAGAGGTAGAAGTAGAGGAGGTAAATTCAGAGGTAAAGGTTATGGTAGAGGATATGTACAACAGCAGCAGCAACAGACTGGTACCTTCAAATTTGCTGATGTAATTTGTTATCGTTGTCATAGAGAAGGTCACTTAGCCAAAGGATGCCGCAGTAACACAGATGTAAATGGGAAGCCTTTAAACTAGAGGATGTCATCGACGCAGGGCAGCCGATAGACATGGAACAATATTGCCCTAACTTAAATTCAGCAGTGAAACTTATACCACCCGGACTCTGGAAGACCAACTGAAAGTACCATCTATCTAAATGGAATTGAAACATCAATCTTGTTAGATACTGGATCCACAGTCTCAACTATTTCACAGAAATTTTATGATGATTACTTGAAGGAGATACCACTTAAACCTTTAGATAACATCATACATATAGAGTGTGCAGATGGGCAGGCATTACCATACCATGGATTCATAGAAGCTTCCATTCAACTTGAGAAAACAAACACTACCTACCCATGTATTTTTCTAGTAATTCCAGAGAGTGCATACCATTCCAAAGTACCAGTACTTCTAGGAACAAACATTTTATCCACCATCATGGACAACTATAAGGAATGTTATGGATCTCGATTTCTTCCAACAGCAAAATTAACTACACCTTGGTATTCATCTTTTCGTTGCATCCTGCTACGTGAAAAAGAATTACGTAAGACTAATAACAGAATATCACTGGTGAAATCAGCAGAAAACAGAAGAATTACAGTACCACCAAATAGTAACATCATCATCAAAGCTATGACTGCTAAGGAGATGCCTTACCATTTCACACCTGCTATCACTCATCCTACAGCATCATCAGTAATACCAGATAATTTAGATATTGACCCAGTATTAATCGACTATAAGTACCAACACAATAGCATTTTCAACGTGAAAATTAGTAACGTTACTACAAGAACAGTATCCATACCATCGAATGCAGTAATACGTGAACTACAACCTGTGCTCATACAAGACTTTACATCTGAAGCGAACAAAGAATTTTTACCACCATTACTAGAACAAGTAGAGATATCCACTGGCAACATTACAGAAACAGAACTTCAACAAGGAAAAGAATTTATCATGTCTTATCAGGACATTTTCTCGAAGGACGATTATGACATAGGACATACTTCTATAGTACAACATGAGATCAACTTAGAGGACGAGCGACCATTTAAACAGCGATATCGACACATACCTCCAGCAATGTATGAAGATGTAAAGAGTCATCTACATCAGATGTTACGAGCTGATATCATCAGGAAGTCGCACAGTCCTAATGCTTCAAACGTTGTTTTAGTCAAGAAAAAGAATGGATCACTTAGAATTTGTGTCGATTACAGACAACTAAACAACTTGACAAAGAAGGACGCATATGCACTCCCACGGATAGAAGATATGCTCGATTGCATGGCTGGCAACAAATATTTCAGCACCATTGATATGAAATCGGGATATCATCAGGTCGAAATTTTGGAGCAGCATAAGGAGAGAACAGCCTTTACTGTAGGACCTTTAGGACTGTTCGAGTACAACAGAATGCCATTTGGACTAGCCTGTGCTGCAGCTACTTACAAAGACTTATGCAGGACTGTTTACAGGATCTTCACATGCGCATCTGTTGTGTATTCATTGACGACATCATCATCTTTGCATGCACATTTGAAGAACTCAAAATGGTTTTTGACAGAATTAGAGAGGCAAATTTGAAACTGTCACCTTCGAAATGCTCTTTCTTCAAACCAAAGGTCAAATATGTTGGACATGTTGTCTCAGAAGCAGGAGTAGAGACAGATCCAGAAAAAGTTGAAAAAGTAAAGAATTGGTCTATTCCAAAGTCACCAGAGGATGTTCGAAGATTTATTGGCTTCGTAGGATACTTTAGAAGATTTATTCCAAATTTTAGTAAGATAGCCAAGCCACTAACATCGATTATGCCATCACATGTGACAAAGAAAGGAAAGAAGAAACACGAACAAAACCCCTGGCAGTGGACATGTGAACAAGAGAAGGCCTTTAACCATCTAAAGGATCTGTTATTATCAGCACCTATACTTGGATATCCAGATTATGGAAAGCCATTCGAACTCCATACAGATGCTAGTGGACAAGGACTTGGAGCTGTACTCTATCAAGAACAGGAAGGACAACTTCGTGTAATTGCATATGCCAGTAGGGGATTGACCAAAGCAGAGCAGAATTACCCCGCACACAAGTTGGAATTTCTTGCCTGGAAATGGGCGATCAGCGACAAGTACCATGACTACCTTAGCGGAGCCAAGTTCAGGGTGTTGACAGACAATAACCCTCTTACCTATGTTCTCACGACGGCAAGACTTGATGCAACTGGACATCGTTGGCTCGCTCGACGCGCCGCATACGATTTTGAAATTGAATACAGACCAGGAAAATTCAATGCCGATGCAGATAGTTTATCTAGACTTAACACCATCAATAGAGAATCCTTTCAAGCAATTTGTGGATGTAGAAAAACACCTTTAGTAGAAGCGTATGACATATCACCAGATGTAGTCAACATCAACACAATGGATATGCATATGGATGTTTCTACAGATATCAACTGGTCACATGCACAAATAATGGATTCATCTTTGCAAACCTGGATTAAACTACTGAAGTCGGGCCATTCAACAAAAGAAAGAACACAAGATACCAAGTCCAGTTCGCCCCATGCGGGATCCGGGTGGCTAAAAGAATAGACCGCAGTCGCGCTAACATGTCGTAAAAGGCGACTAAATAGCGCCCAGTACCCTGATCGGCGTGTCAGGTCGGTTTGCCTAAAGACCGACTGGGATGTGTGCTCCAGGTGGTTGAATGGGGTACCCCTGGCAAGCTGGGGTTGTCAGGCCATAATACGGAAAACCTGACCGCAAACCATATTAGTGCACCGTGTTGGGAAAAATGCCACGTTCCTCGCACGTTAAAGAACGCTGCTGTAGTATTCGCTATGAGTAGGGATTTCGATCCCGCTACAGGAGGCTAAATTGCCCGACCATATCCATCCTCCCATTTGCCAGTGGCAATCTAAAATCCGTTACCCCTATTTTTCCTTGTGTCCCTTCCCATTTTCATTCATCATCATTTCATGTTCATTTTATCATCCATTTCATGTTCATCTCCTGAATATAGCTGAAATATTGCTGCTCGGGCGTTAAACACCATTAATCAATCAATCAACCAAGTCCAGTTCAGAAGCAATGGAAACATCTCGCACTTATTGATGATGTACTTTATAGAGAAGTGACAGAGGATAACCAGAAAAGTCGTCAAATGGTATTACCATCATCGTACATAAACATCGTACTTGAAGCATTACACAATGAGATGGGTCATCCAGGCAAGGACAGAACCACCAGTCTTATTCGAGAAAGATTTTATTGGCCTGGTATGACTAAGGATATAGAAGATTGGATACAGAAATGTGATAGATGTGTAAGAAGAAAGAAACTCCCAGAAAAGGCACCACTGGTATCAATAACAACAACACAACCTATGGAATTAATTTGCATCGACTATCTCAAATTGGAACCATCTAAAGGAGGAATTCAAGATATTTTAGTTATCACTGACCATTTTACTCGTTATGCTGTAGCTATTCCAACTCGAAACCAAACTGCAAAAACAACAGCAGAAGCACTGTTCAACAACTTTATTGTACATTACGGAATGCCAGGAAGAATACATTCAGATCAGGAACAGACATTTGAAAGCAAAATCATACAGGAATTTGTTGAAATACTGGAATAAAGAAATCATGAACTACCCCCTACCATCCTATGGGAAATGGATCAGCTGAAAGATTCAACAAAACCCTGATTTCCATGCTCGGGACACTTCAGCCACACCAGAAATCAAATTGGAAGTCCATTAAGCCATGCGTATAACTGTACTACGATGCAACTGGCCAGTCGCCGTACTTTTTAATGTTTGGACGCCAGCCAAGACTTCCAATAGATCTAGCTTTTGGTTTAGTAAAGGAAAAGGATAAAGAACCACAGACTAAATATATCAAGGATTTGAAAGACAGATTACTTTGAGCAAACCAACTCGCCTCTGAGTCGTCAAGAAAGGCAAAAGAAAAAGAAAAAGAATACTATGATATACAAACAAGAGGAGCAACCATTGAAAAAGGTGACAAAGTATTGGTAAAGCGAGTCGTTTTCGATGGAATGCACAAACTTGAGGATAAATGGGAAGATGATCTTTATATTGTATTGGACCAACCGAATAACAGCATACCAGTATATGAAGTTCAAAAAGAGAGCGGAGAAGGAAGGAAACGAACATTGCACAGAAATCTCTTGTTGCCAGTGGGATATCTCTATGACCACATAGAAGAAACAAAAACAGTGAGACCAGTACCAAAACCGAGGACGAGAAAAGCTAAGCCGCAGCCACCAACTACTGAGGAACAATTAGAAACGATAGAGGACTTAGAATCCGAAAGTGATACTTCGGAGATTTGGATATCACCTGTACAAACTGGTCGTAACATTCAACACACTGTAACGGACGACACAGGAAATACAGCTGATGCAGTTGAAGAATACGCAGAACGTAATGGGGACGCCCATTTAATCGAACCTGTAGAATATGCAGGAGATGACAGTTCTGATGGAAGCGCTTCTGATCAACAGATGAACATGCAGGAAGAGACGATTTCAGACGAACTCTTGGTGTCACAGCGACTCATCCTGAAGAAGATGATAATGTTGATTCCTCTCCAGTCCAAAGACGTTCAACTCGTACGAGGACTCAGCCTCAGTGGCTGAGGTCCGGTAGTTATGTCTCCAAGGCTGCAGTCCCACCAGACATTCCATCTGCTTCTGCCGAGTGGAAACAGATGGCAGATATTTTATCTTTATTTGTAGGCAAAGGTCTATTTACAGGCATTGAGACAGAAGCAGGCAAAACATTGCTTGCAATTCTCACTTCGTCTGATCACTAATATGCTTAATTTTTTTTTGTTTCATTAGTTAACTTGTGCTTTTAGATTGATTTGTACACTGCAATTTCAGACATTGCAGATATACTTATTACTTATTAATTTGATTTCTTCTGTTTTTATTTTAGCTCTTGTTTACTACATGTAGAATGACGAGGACGTCATTTTAGATGACGGGGGAGTATGTGGTAGAGTGTTTCATATTAATATTTATTTTATATTTCAGTCTAATTTATATTAAATAGCTGTATTAATTTCTTTGACTGTTTGACTAATTGACCATTTCTGCTTAATGTGACATAGTTATCTACTTTGACACGTTTGTTCTAGTCTGTACTGTATTTCTATTTCCAGTAGTGTCTTTGGTATGTTAACTCTGTTCAGTACTGTATTTCCTATTATCTATTTTCTATTGGTTGGCGTAGTCATATGTACAATTCTCGTGTTCTGATTGGTTAATGGGAATTTACTGGCAGAATTTGAATGTTCTTGGTCTGATGTGGACATTTTGAAATTTACGCTTTTCAACAAACTAAAGACATATTCCTGTAACAAACATATTTTTGGAACAATACTTCTGGATGAATTATTTATTCTACCCAGGTCAGTTTTTAACATTTCTGTAATCTGTAATTTCCTTCTTAAAATTCTTTAGTATGAATCTGAGAATAAGTGTGATTTTTGATTGAAACGGAGTAAGAGTTTATAATTGATAAAGGTTTTACTTTTAAATCGATATTTACAATTTGGTTCAGATACAAAATGACTCATAATGCCAATTTTAATATGTACTTAAATTATTGGTGAATCTAGTTATTTTTGGTTGATGAACTATATAATTTAATATTGTTCAATCATTATCATTATATAAAACATACTTCATTATATTTATTAGGGTTTTATTTATTTTGTACAGATTGAGTCCGATTAACCAGTGGACTTATAGTAAAAAATCAATGTCTGACCCATGTACCATATACATGGTAAGATCAGTGTTTCTATGTTTTTATTTAATCGTATTGTCTTATTATTGTGTTTGTGTACTTGTCCAGTGAATAGTATTTACATGTTGTGTAATTGTTTACTTATAAATACTTATGTATTGAATCACACCGATTTATACTTCGTAAGTTTAAACCAATGAAACTATTATTTTGTAAAGAGTTAACTTTTATAAGAGTTAATATATCGATTGGTTTTCATCCGAAAGAAAAGAACTTATTTGTATTATTTTAACATATATATATTATTGTTATTCGTACACTTGTCTTGTAATTGTATTTATGTATTGTTATTTGTGTACTTTTACGGTTTATAACGAAGTTTATAATAAATCATCCTGAACCTATAATTTGTTTTGCTCTACTGGCCCGGCTACAAAAGTACCTATTTCTTCCGTAAACCAACAACTTTCACATCGCTATATTCTATAAACTCTCCATTATTTTAGACTCCATTTTCTCCGACATCCAATCAGAATGCCGGAAACAAGAACGTCACATAAGAACGTTGTTATGCTTCGATAACAACGTTCTTGTTTCCGGCGTTTTGATTGGATGACGCAACAAGAACAGATGTGTGCGCGTGAGCTCATTGGTACTGGGTCATCTGTACCAGAAATCGGCCTTTACGGAAGAATAAGCATTCTCAAGAATCAAAACTTAAAAAAAATGTTTCATCTAACAATGAATGTACACAACATAAAGATTTCAGTTGGCTGTGAATGTAACCAGGCGATGGGATTTCTTACGTTGAAACTATCTGAAAAAGAAGATACACGTTCATTATATGTGTTTGTCTTGATACACACAATAAAATTTATTGTTTTTAAATGATTTAAGAAAACATGTATTGGTAAGTTTGCAGTCTAAAGAGGTAAATAAATTATAGAGTGACTTCATGATCATTTGCAGGTTATTTCCACATACATTTGCTTTCATTCTATTCAAAACTGAAAATAAAACACAGGCGGATTTGTATCTGTTATTTATGAAAGCTTATTCGGGTCATTTATGAGGGTGAAAAAATATATATATAAATCGTGGCCACGAATTAGTATATCGTGGCCACGAATTAGTGGTTACGAATTACTAAATCATGGGCACGATTTAGTAATCCGTGGCCACATATTAGTATATTGTGGCCACGAATAAGTAAATCGTGGCCACGGATTACTAAATCGTGGCCACGATATACTAAATCGCGGCCATGATATACTAATTCGGCGACACGATCAACTAATTCGTGACCACGGATTACTAACTCGTGGCCACGATATACTAATTCGCGGCCACGATTTACTTATTCGTGACCACTAATTCGTGGCCACGATATACTCCATGATATACTAATTCGTGGCCACGATCAGCTAATTCGTGGCCACGGATTACTAAACCGTGGCCACGATTTATATATTTATTTTCACCCTCATAAATGACCCGAATAAGCTTTCATAGTTATTTGATATAATGGTAACTGGTTACCAAAGAAAGATGACTGATATTTAATCTACTGTACAAATTTACGCGTACATACTAATAAGTTTATGATAATGACTTTATCTTTGAACTATACTGGATATGCTTTAAGACAATCCAAGCAGAATGCAATACGTATGAAAATAAACTTAATATGTTATGATAATTAAATATTAGGACAGGTATTTATAATATTCGTAACAAAGTTTATAAGTTCCTTTTGCCAAATTTTGGCAGATAGGAAAATGTCCACCACGTCGCCTATATATTAATCGCTACTGATGAGTCTTAAGTAGACGAAACGCGCATCAAATGTCCACCACGTCGCCTATATATTAAACGCTACTGATGATTCTTATGTAGACGAAACGCGCGTCTGGCGTAATGAATTTGTCACCTTGATAATTTTGATTACATCTTGTTGGAATATTTGAGCAAAGCCAAGTAACAGCACGGCACGTCCCCGGTTAGCGGACTGAGAAGCAACTATAAAAACAGTTTTGGGTTAATTTAAAATGAGGAAGTTTAAGAGCAATATGTTATGATTCTTTACGTTATTTATTTATATTGACACTCAATGACTAAGGCCATTTGTTGGTCAGTCTGTGTCTAAATTTATGACAAGAAACACCGTCATTTGTATCGTTGCATAATCTTCTAGACTTGGATATTATTATTTTTTGTTTATGCTGTATCGTCATGTTTGTCGATCCGATACTAAATGTGTACTGGTTTAGCAGCATTCTTTTAGACTCTTTATATAATATTTTGAACTGCCTGTATTGTGTATTTACACGATCCCAGTGGACTTATATTATTGCATCTCCCAATGAAAAAAATATTATTCCATCTCCCAATGAAGAATATCTTAAACATTTGGAGTTAAACGCCGCTGATGAGTCTTAAGAAGACAAAACGCGCGTCTGGCGTAATGAATTTGTCACCTTGATAATTTTGATTACATCTTGTTGGATATTTGAGCAAAGCCAAGTAACAGCACGGCACATGCCCGCTTAGCGGACTGAGAGGCAACTATAAAAAAAAGTTTTGGGTTAATTTAAAATGAGAAAGTTTAAGAGCAATATGTTATGATTGTTTACGTTATTTATTTATATTGACACTCAATGACTAAGGTCATTCGTTGGTCAGTCTGTGTCTAATTTTATGACAAGAAACACCGTCATTTGTATCGTTGCATAATCTTCTAGACTTGTATATTATTATTTTTTGTTTATGCTGTATCGTCATGTTTGTCGATCCGATACTAAATAAGTGTACTGGTTTAGCAGCATTCTTTTACACTCTTTATATAATATTTTGAACTGACTGTATTGTGTATTTAAACGATCCCAGTGGACTTATATTATTCCATCTCCCAATGAAAAAAATAATATTCCATCTCCTAATGAAGTATATCTTAACCATTTAGAGTTAAACGCCACTGATGAGTCTTAAGTAGACGAAACGCGCGTCTGGCGTAATGACTTTGTCACCTGGATAATTTTGATTACATCTTGTTGGAATATTTGAGCAAAGCAAAGTAACAGCACGGCACGTCCCCGGTTAGCGGACTGAGAAGCAACTATAAAAAAAGTTTTGGGTTCATTTAAAATGAGAAAGTTTAAGAGCAATATGTTATGATTGTTTACGTTATTTATTTATATTGACACTCAGTGACTAAGGCCATTCATTGGTCAGTCTGTGTCTAAATTTATGACAAGAAACATCGTCATTTGTATCGTTGCATAATCTTCTAGACTTATATATATATATATATATATATATATATATATATATATATATATATACGTCTACATATTAAGCACAACACTGTTTGAATTAGATTTTTAACACTGTCAAATTTTTGCTTTCCCTTAGCGGGATTCGAACTCACACCGTTGTGACACTGTGGCACCAATTCGCCTGCACTATGTCCAGCGGTCTAGACCCCTCGGCCTAATCCGCTATATAAAATATAGCTTAATTAACCGGGGTGACATAGTACATGTGTAATAGCGTGTGACGATGGAATTTTCGTAACCAATACGTATTAATTTGACAGTAATCTAATTCAGCATTTTTGTATATATTATATAGGACAAAGTTACTTGTCATTCAGTCACAGTAAGTAAATTGTATACAAACGTCTAAGTATTGTGACAACCATATAATATATCTATCCAGCGGATTTCGGAAACATCAGAAATACAGTGTTAATGTCAAAGATTTATATATACGTCTACAAATTAAGCCCAACACTGTTTGAATTAGATTTTTAACACTGTCAAATTTTTGCTTTCCCTCAGATTCGAACTCACACCTTTGTGACACTGGGGCACCAATTCGCCTGCACTATGTCCAGCGGTCTAGACCCCTCGGCCAAATCCGCTATATAAAATATAGCTTCATTACCTCATTAACCGGGGTGAATCGTAGACATGGACATAGTACATGTGTAATAGCGTGTGACGATGGAATTTTTGTAACCAATACGTATTAATCTGACAGTAATCTAATATATATATAAATATATATATATATATATATATATATATATATATATATATATATATATATATATATATATATATATATATATATATATATATATATATATATATATACTAGAAAGACAGATTTTTTTAACCCGTGGTATTTATTCTGGTGGTTACTTATATGAAAGCAATATAATGAACACAACTGGTTAATATGACAGGGATGGGTTGCTTTACAGAAATTTGGGTTCGTGGTCTCTCAGAAATTTACTCCATTTCCAGTTTTATTTACATGTTGATTAAAATGTGTCAAATAAATTAATTTATT